>OU911040.1:32850088-34050088 GCA_918358695.1 Melinaea menophilus ssp. n. AW-2005 | reverse complement strand
CAGTTTTATTCTTTTACGACACCGTTTCGCTGGTCTTGAAGTCATTATCGACGCGTGCGCTCACTCGATTACGATCACAACACTGGCCGTGCGAAGCTAGCGCGAGGTGCGGTACCAGGTGAGCGGGGGCACCAGGTTTATTCAACCTGTACCCGCACTGTGATGAAATTTTATTTGTTCAGTGCGGTACCAGGTATAAAATATCCGGTATTAAGATAGGCACACCACTGGATTCTATTTTAATAGCCCATCTCAGAAAGGTATTTATCTCTTTCCTACACCGAACCAATCTGAAGTTACGCTCTTCGCACGACAGAGAAGTCTATACTTTTCGTAGCCGCACCACAAGCAAGATATGGACCAGGAGTTTTCGACCTGGTTTCGCTTGGAACGTGTTAAAGCCTACTTGTCCAGAGACTCTCCCGAGATCACCGACAATTGTTCCCAGGTCTTTCGTATAATTAGTAATATTTTTTTATGATGTTTCTATGTTTACCTTTTGTAATTCAGGTTTGACTATTTCATTTAGTGTTTGTCTTATTATTTATATTAATTGTTGTTGTTGTTATGTCTTCATTAACCATTTAAGTCGTTATTGTTCATGGTAACCGACTAGTGCAATACAACAAAAACTCAATACTATTTACAAGTATAGTAATATCAGCTTGGTCTTGACTGAATGATATTTATTTAATATGACTGAGCGACGTACAGAAAGGCTTTCCATTAAACAATAGAGTGCTTAGACAAATAGTTAGTGTGCAAATGAAACGCCCTTCGATTTTAGAACTTAATGATCCTAATTCAAAAGCTATGACCGTCATAGCATAGCATTACCAAATAATAAACTCGAAACTAAAGGAACCTAACCCCTTGTCGACTGCTAATTTTGATAACACTTGAGGCACCGATACACCGATGGTCTAAGAGTACATTTTGGAGGAGAATAGGGACAATTCAATTAAAGTTATTTCAATAATTTTCCAACAACTATGTCGTCTAAAGGATCTAAAACGTAATTCTACATAAAATAAAAACAATCGTGTTGAATATTTCTACCTAATATTTATAATACTAATAAAGTTCGTTTAATGAACTAAAATATAAACTATTATCAAAATAAAGTTGGACTCGGACCATGAATGATGAATGTATGTACCATTATAATTTGCATTCTTCATAATAATATAGAATGAAAGTGTTCAGAAAAGAATTAAAATTATCGATATATTCGCTTTTTACTACTACATATAAATGTAATTTATGTGCTCTTATCTCATTTACTCAATATCATCTCATTGGACGATGGGTCAATATTAATATGAAGCATTTTAATGAACTGAAAAACGACCGGAAAACATCGTATAAAGCTTGAATTAAATACATTATATTTTATTATTTTATAACAAGGCAAATTCTTATAAGAGCAGAAATAATTGAAATGACTTGGAAAAGGTAAATAGAAAGTTGTGAATTCTTTGTTTCAAGAATCCTTTCAGGTCTCTTTTAGAAAAAAATATACAATATTTTCAAACTACTTTGAAGATTATTAAAGAAACTTAATTGAGTTGTATTATCGCTTTTATTGAAGCAAACAATCGCTGACTATTGGGTAGACCTCGAAGAATTCGGTCTGCCCATTCATTTGTCCCCTACTTTCGAATTTTGGAAAAATTTCTTCACAGGAGGTCTTCTTATGACCGCCTGAATCCGAAATGACCATTGGTCAAAAAGTTTATACATATATATATATACATATATATATATGCGTGCGTGCGTCTAGATTCGACTTTTGTCAGCACGATAGCGGCCGCAGTTTCACTCGGATCGCTTTCAAACTTTGCACAAAAATCAACCATCCAAAAATGAAAGTCAAGTTCGTTAACCAGAGAAATCCGGTCGCAGGGGGCGCTAGGGCCTCAGTTTTTCTGATTTCAGTTTTTCGACCATAACTTTGTCCCTATACAAAGGAGATCAATCGCGTTCATATTATATGATGTCTTTGATAAATACCTATAACTAATGTAGATAAACCGAATACCTAACTTCAATAACTTAGGGGTGGGGGTAAAAAAACCGAAAATTTTTGGAAAAAAAATCATAACTTTTTTCTGGTAAACATTCTTGCATCACAAGTATTTTTAATAGAAAGGTTATTTTTAACTCTAAATTTAGGTAGCAAAAGTTTTTCCGTAAAAGGTACCGTTTCCGAGAAAAAAAATAAAAACCACTTTTAGCTTGTAAATTTTAGGTAGGTAAAACCACGGCAACTTTTTTCTGGTAAAAATTCCCTCCTCGCAAATATTTTTAATAGAAAGGTTATTTTTTACTCTAAATTTAAGTTCCAAAAGTATTTCCAAAAAAATACCTTTTCCGAGAAAAAAAATAAAACCGCTTTTTGCTTGAAAATTTTTGATGTAAACAACGGCATCATGTATTATTCTTAGGTAGTGAGTTATATTTTAAATGAGTTACACACGAGGTCTACCCACGCGTGTCCCCCTGCGGGCATGGATTTTTTTTTATTTTAATGCACATAGTGAATGCTGTTGGAGTGACATTATTAGCGGGTGGTATTGAACTTAAATCGACAGTAATATAATGTTTATAAAAAAAAAATGTTAAGAGAAACATGAGGTTCTAAATTAACCCTATGTGTTTTATTTACATACACTGTAAATAACTAAGAGATGAAGGATCACAACAACGTTTCATACTTTGATTTAATACAGGGTATACTCACCGTTGACGATTCATATTAATAAATAAATAAAGACAGCTTTTGATATCATTTAGTGTTGTCATAGCTTGAGCCAAAGTACTTTTCTTACTTATTATTACATTCTTATCATCTCCTCCTCAATATATTTTGTAATAGATGGCGAATGACCGAGTCACAAGTCCGTGTAAAATCGTTCTAATAACTAATGTAAGGGTGTGTTGGCATTTGGCAGTTGGCACCATTATAACTTTAAGCGTTTAAAAACGTTGTTGATGCCAAATATAACAGTTTGTTTCCTATATTAAGATACTAAAAAGAAAGACAATATTATAATATTTTCTTTGCTTTATTTATTTAGGTCAAAGAAGAAAATAATTAGAAACATATCTTTATTTAATTAACTTAACTTAATTCATTTTTATATTCATTTATTAATCATTTTAATAAATAACTATTCATGGATTGACTTTAGAGAAATACTAACAATATATTTTAAAATGTTATACTTAATTATAATACACAAAGTATTATCTTGACTTAGTCGATAAGATGTATTGAATATAACATTTCTATTTAGCGAATAGAGGACATAAGCAGATCGGGAGAGTGCTCTTCCACTGTATGTTTTCTTTAGATCAAGAAAATAATATTGTGAATAAAGGAGACAATAAAATTCTCTTCAGCAGCTGTTCAGTGAAGCGGTGATCTTCATTTCATACTCGACGCAGATGTAGCTCTGCTGTGTTTACTTACTTTGTATTTGATATTATGATCGCATTTATACAAATGTTAACAATTATGTGAATTATTGCGGTTAGTAAGTTAGATTTGATTTTTCAAAATTGAAATTAAAGGATTTTTACTGTTTCCTAATTTTGAGTTTTGCCTAATTTTTAGTTCTACAGTTGTCTAAGTGGTGTAAGTCCATTTACAGCTTATAAATATATATTATTATAGTCTAATTAGCGTAGAACAAATTGATATAATCAAACTAAATATCTATAGTATAATATAAATTTCATTCTAGTAAAAAGCTAATCATTTGTGGAGACTTCAATATTAATATTCTTGAAAAAAATTCAACAAGTATAAAATTTTTAAATTTATTCAAATCTTATAATCTTTTACACATGTTTATGGAGCCTACTAGAATCACAAGCACTAGTGCCACTTGTATTGATAATATTTTTACAAGTGTTATTCCAAATTTTAAATGTTTATTCAATACATTAGATTCTGACCACTATGGCCAATTTATTAAATTCAGTTGTAACAAGATAGAAGAATCAAAACAGAAAGTAAGTTTTATACCAGTGACTGTAGAACGTATTAGTCAAATTAAAAATGATTTAATACACTATTTGCCCTCGTTGAAAAAATCAAATCCAAATGTTATGTATAATGAGTTTTTCAATACTTTCACTAAATTATTTAACTTTGTATTTACCACAAAAACAGTGGTTGTTAATGATAAATTAGTATTTAGTGAGTGGGCATCTGCTGAGTTACACAAAAATAGAGAGAAATTATACAATATGTATAGTGAATTGATGTATAATACTAGTAATGAGTTTAGGGATGAGGTAAAATTATTTTCCAAATCTTTTAAAAAAGAATGTAAAATAGCTAAATCTCAACATATCAATAAAAAAATAGGAAATAGTAATAATAAAATAAAAACAACTTGGAAAATAATTAATGAGGAAACTGGAAGAGCTAAATCCCAGAGGATCGACTTTAAATTAAATATAGATAATAAATATGTTACGTCTGACGTCGAGGTTGCTACTGCTTTTGAAACCTTTTTTACTAATATTCCAATGACTACAACGTTATCTTTAAATTCTTCTCCCGCTGCAGCTATAGGATTACTTAGAGATAATGTAGATCGATGTGTTAGCATTTTTAATTTTAAAAAAGTGAATGCTCAAGAAGTAATCAAAGTATTTAAATTAATTAGCGTTAAAAAAACTAGTGATCTTTGGGGAATATCTGTTGACGTACTCAAGTCCATAATTGACATTGTAGCGCCAGACTTAGCATTGATATTTAATAATTGTTTAGAATGTGGTATATTTCCTGATCTAATGAAACAAAGTAAAATAACTCCATTATTTAAATCTGGCAGTTCATTAGATCCTAGTAATTATAGACCAATTTCAGTCTTACCTTCAGCAAGATTTTTGAAAAAATAATTCTTAATCAACTTGTTGATTTTTTCAGTAAAAACAATCTCTTGCACAAAAACCAGTTTGGTTTCACTGCCGGTCGCTCTACAACAGATGCTGGGGTCGAGCTATTACTCAATATATTTGAAGCCTGGGAAGGATCCCAGGATGCACTTGGCATTTTCTGTGATCTATCTAAGGCGTTTGACTGCGTTCAACACGAAGTCCTTATACAAAAATTAGAACATTATGGAGTTAAGAATAAGTCCCTAGATTTGATCAGTTCATATCTTAATGATAGAATTCAAAAAGTAGACGTAAATGGAATACGTTCCCCCGGTTCTTTGGTAAAAATAGGTGTGCCTCAGGGCTCTATCTTAGGGCCTTTCTTGTTCCTCATTTACATAAATGACTTACCTCACCTAGTGAGGGAAAAACATGGGATAGTGTTGTTTGCTGATGATACTTCTCTTACTTTAAAGTTAGCAGAAGGCAATCTGTTATTGACGATGTAAATAACGCTCTCTCAGATGTTGTACAATGGTTTAACGCCAATAATTTGTTGCTCAATAAAAAAAAGACGAAATGTGTTAAATTTACTTTACCAAATGTAAAAAATGTTAAAACCAATGTACAATTAAACAATGAGGAATTGGACTTGGTCAAATCTACTACTTTCTTGGGCATTACCTTAGATGAAAAATTGCAATGGGGTCCTCATATATTTGATTTATCAAGTAGACTTAGTTCTGCTATATACGCGGTTAAAAAAATACGTCGATTAACAAATATGGAAACTGCTCGATTAGTTTACTTTAGTTACTTTCATAGTATAATGTCATACGGTATACTCTTATGGGGTAATGCAGCCGACATCGATACCATATTCACACTACAGAAGAGGGCTGTTCGAGCAATATATAATATGAGACCTAGAGAATCCTTAAGAAACAAATTTAAAGAATTTAAAATAATGACTGTTTATAATCAATATATTTATGAAAATTTAATTTACGTTCATAAAAATATTTCTAAATTCAAAAAAAATTGTGATTTTCATAAAATTAATACGAGAAATAAAAATAAACTCGCTATGCCCAACACTAGGCTCCATAAAATAGGTAAATCCTTTAAGGTTAATTGTATACGTTTTTATAATAAGCTCCCAAATGAAGTCTTAAGTTTATCATTAAATAAATTTAAATTATATATAAAAATAAATTTGATAAAAAAATCCTACTATAGAGTACAGGATTACATTAACGACGGTATGGCCTGGGAATGAATTGTATTATATTGCGAATAACTAGTAATCTCCGCAATTTGTTTTTTGTTGTAGATTAATTTCGTTTTATCGACTTGTTGCATCACACCGATTCCTTAGAAGTCATTACTTGCGGTAGCATCGGGAGTCGGGTTGCGCTCCTCCCTCAAATATGTGCGAAGAGGGTGATGGCTGGCTCTTGCGTTATGCTCGTGAACGGGTGCTGCTTGCGGTGACTGGTTGTGTAGCAGGCCTATTTTTATTTTTTATTATTATTATCATTATTATTATTTTTTTCATTATATTGCGACGGTTCTAGTTGTTCCAAAATAGCTTTTAAGATTGACATTTGTGAAACAGTGATCACAATATAAAAAAATATATATCCGGCTGAGTTTGTTGTGTGGTTCTTCTCAGACCAGGACGCGTTTGGAACCCTCATAGCTTTAACATTAAGTTGGACAGTGCTTTTACAGAAGGGCTTATTACGATAAATCTGGTATCGAAATAGGCCCTCCTGACACTTCCATTTTGACGTACACAAGTGATCACTGATAATGATTCAAAGTGGAAAAGATATAAATAAATAAATAAAATAAAATATAAAACAGAATACAATTCTCTCTCTCTCTCAATCTATTATATGAAGTCTGACAATGGTTGTAATTATACTTCATATAATTTGAGTTCATATAATTTGACTATTTTCTTTAATCAACAGATATGCTAACCTTTAATTTTCTCGAAACATGAGATAATGGACTTACACCACTTTCAAACTAAACGGTCCATTTAATTCTCCTACAATAGATTCAAAAGTAGAATTATTTAACTCCTTTATTAATTATGCCATTTTCGAGTGAAGCAAAAAAAAATGGATTTTAATTTGACAGTTTTTATTGTGAACAGCGCAAGTGAGCAGCGATTCCTGCCAACGCTCTTAGCGCAATCTCTTTTATTACCCCTTCCCGACCACGCTTACGTTTGTGAACTGGATGTATCTGAGGAGCTGCTTAATGAAAGAGATCGGCTTCAAAACTTGTGTTTCGGTCTTATTTTTGAACTAGTCAAGTTATTATAATATGTACTACTTAATTTATATCGATAGTGATTGGTTAGCCCTGTATTGCTGACTGAAGTAAACGAAATAAGATATTGCAAGATTAATATTGGACCTTGTAAACTGGAATCGTGTTTCTACACGATGATACAAGAGATGATCCTATAGCAATTATGGTCCTACCTTCCGGATATAAAGCTAAATAAAAAGCTATAATAAAAGTCTTTTGTGGATTGCTTGCTTTTGCGAATAATATTGAGATTTCTTAATTTATAGTTTTAAACAAATTTTATCACAATAAGATTATTGTATATAATTACTTATCTTTTTTCAACATTGAAGGTAAAGATGCCTTTTAAACAATCTTACACAGTGTAGGAGGAGTATTGTGTGACATATTTATGTAAATAAATCTATAATCGAAGATTTATAGATTGTTACGATGAATATCTTTTTTTATGTTGCACCGCTCTATAGTTGGAAATTCACAAAGCTCTAACATATTGTTAAGACAAGCAAAAGCTCTGATATTAAATAAACCGTATTGGGTCATCGCTTTACTTCAGCTGAGGAAGTGACGCGTCGCTACGAGATGTAACTCTATTATATTGTATCAAAAGTGTAGAGAATAATTATGCTGATATTTTAATAAATAATATATTATTCTCCTTTCCTTCACTTCATTTCAATGATATGTTCAGTTGTTATCAATTATTATTCAGAATTCATATTAAATTGTACAGTACAGGCGTCGTTAACAGTCGCTGTTGCAGCGGATACTGCCGTCGCTCGTCCACGAACTTGACACTTGCTACTCACTTACCGCTCTAATTATTGTGGACTGTCAAACCTTATATTTATATTTTTTTACGTAAATTATGAAAATTTGAATAAAAAATATATTAATTATATTAAAAGATCGAGTAATTTAAAAGCCGATCAGAGATCTTTAAATCTTATTTGATAAGAGGTCGTGTAAGCCAGGGAGTCTAGTTCACTGACTGATTATAACTAATGAATGTATTGCTTTAATCTCTGAATCACGTAAACTAAGTACATTGTTTTTAAATACATTTCTTCAAACATTTTTAATTTAAAAATATTCATTATCATATATTTCTACTTCAATGTTGCAGAAATATATTTTTTAATTTAATTGCACTAAAAATATTGTAATAAATTAGTTGAACATTGCTTACATATATTTTACTAAGTTTTATTTATATTAAATATTAATTACTAATAAATTGGTTGAAATGATTCAGCAATCAAATATCACAAATACGTACAGTAATTAAATATTAATATTATAATAACAAGAAGGTAATCAAATTAGTGAACTGTTTGATTAAATATTGCATTAATAAATAATATACTCGTATATAAACAAACACGGCGCGTCACACACACACACTTACAACATTATTTATATATTAACACATATAAAACATTTATTAATGGAGCCATTTATGTACTGTATTAATAACTCTCCTCGTGGCTGCCAGAGTGGTTCATCACACGTGCACGCGATACAAGTCATTTTTAGTTTATTAAAAAAATATATAATTGTAATAATTCATATTGTTATATTTATAAAAATTAATATTGACAAATTTTAACGTTTCTTTGCGTCGGTCATTTATGATAATTGAGCGAAGTGAGTCGAGCGCTCACTGGAGACTTTTTCACATTCTTTGTCACGAATAGGCTCGGAAACTACTTGACGGAAAATTATGAAATTTTACAATCAAAAGACACACATTGGGTGATGGTTTAAAAAAAATTGACAAATGTCATGTCGTTGTGGATTAATCGTCAAAAAACTGATATCCCATTGAAGTCAATGGGAAAACAATTGTCCACAACGATGAGTTATTACACTGGGCTCGCTTCGCTCAATATGCAAACGGCACCCGAGATTTTGCGATCACAGACAGTCGAAATTTAGGGTCCGTTGGCACCCCTAGTATAATATATGTGTCATTGTGTGATGTTTTAAATTGTTTTCGGTTAGATATAAGAATAAAAGTAATGTAAAAAAATTGATATATTTACAATTATAGTATTAAAATAAGTGTTTATAATTAACTTAGCAATAACGACATAACACAGACGCATATTCTATATAAAAATATATTAAACACAGTTTAAGACACTGAGATAGTAATAATATGTCGTATGATTGTGATAAGTGGAATGGCTTCATATTACAGTTTTTACTAAATATAATTTTTTAATAAAACATTTATATTTAATTTTCATAAACGGTAACGGACAAATGGTTTCTGTCTTTTCCTCCCCGAGCTGGTAAAGTCATCACTTATCCACTTGACTTTAAATGTTCAGAACGTCTGTAGTGATATACATATATATAAGTGAAATAATGGACAAAGCGTAAGCAACATAATGTCTCTTTATCTTGCTTTGTCTTATAATTTATGATGATACACAATGTTCGAGTGTCTTATGATTGCAATTTAATGGGTAATGTAATGTGATTTTGTAATTTATTCTTTACAATAAATGCAAAGCTAAAAAACAAGTTGTGTTATTAAAAACAAAACAATCTTAGTAACAATTCTTCACTTATAAGCTCATCTAACTTTAATAAAGCTGTACTTGTAGTGTCGAGGTTATCGGTGAAGGCAAATATTGGTACTCTGAGCGTAAAGTGTATTTTAACTGTAAGCACTCTGATCTCAGCTACAGCTGATATTATTAATATCCGATTCAACGCCTACTGTTTTTAAGTAGCTCTTGTAAATATTTAATTTTTAATTTTTTAATTTTACCAGACTTGAGGATTTTTTATTTAATTTATTACGTATTGTATTGTGTCTAAATCTATCTATATTATAACGTCATTGGTGTTAATAGTTTATTATTATTTTCAAATGGAATAATTTAATTATTTACTTATAATTTATAAAATGTGATACCATTAATATTATTTTCTCTTTTGACTTGTTACTACACATTTAAATAAAATAATATTTCATGGTTTATTGTAATCTTTCAATTCATGGTTAATTTTTATCGGTTTTCAATGTCTATGTATTGATAAAGTTTAAGTATAATTAAAATTTAACCTTTCACTTAATGCATATAAAAATAAATACGGCACATACCTACATAAAAAATTGATTTAAAAAATGTTAACCTTAAAATCTGTCTGTCTGTCTTTTTCTTGCGCTTAATCCCTGAAACGGCTTTACTGATCTTAACACGACTTTCACTGGCGGATAGCAACCAAAGAAACATACACAGTCAATTTAGAACAAAATATATCAATATCATAATAATATTCGTTGTGTGCATTACAAGCTCTTGTCACTAATTGACTTTACGAGAAAATATTATAGAAATACATTAATTGTCAATATTTAATTTTAAACCATTATTCAAACAGTAACAATGTAGCCTATTTAGATAATTTGCGATCCTCGAAAGATTTTATTAAACAAAAAAATTTGGTGTCGTCTACATAAAGAATTATTTTCGAATTTTTAAAACAATTTGTAAATAGAATTAACAAAAACATTAACACTAAAACAAAGGACCGAGGTGGGATTCCTGAGGGACTCCAGGTGTTATGGGTGTAAAGCTCGACGTATAACCTTTGACTGTCACTGCCTGTGATCTATCACGTAAATAAGATTTCATCCATTTCAGAAAATTGCCGTGTATACCAATGTTTTCAAGTATTTTTACAAGTACACCAAGATTAATTTTATCAAAAGCCTTTGAAATATCAGTATATACGCGTCCACCTGTTGGCCTCCATCCGTAGTGTTCAAAACAATATCTAAAAATTCACATAACTTCGACTCTGTGGAACGGCCGCTGACAAAACCATACTGATTGCTAGTGATAAATGGTCTAATTGCAGGGAATAATTAATCATAAACAATTTTTCAAAGAGTTTCGGTATGACTGCAAGTTTCGAAATACCACGATAGTTGTCTATGTTGTGTTTATCTCCACTTTTAAAAATAGGGACAATCATAGATTTCTTCCATATTATAGGCACCGTATCAGTCTTCAGAGATTAAGTAAAACAGAAAGTGGTTTAGCCATTGTCATGCTACAGTGCTTTATATAGATAGGATGAATCCCATCTGGCCCCGCTCCCTTATCCGTTTAATTGGTTTGAGATACCTCTCAATAATTATTACCTTTATAATTATTCTATCAATGACATAATCATTATTGTCTTTACTATTTTCAGTGAGTACATTATTATTGAGACTTGGTTCAATATTCTGACCGCGCGTAACATGAGAGTTACCTAAGTAAATTATATGATATACTGAAGGAGGAAGAGGTTAAGTCAAAGATGTTGGTAATATATCGGCATACCGGTAATACTATGTAACCAGGTACTTAACAAAACCTTAGATTTTATGTACACAATACTCAAAATAAAAAATGTGGTTAAAACATTAGAAAATGAAAAAAATATTTCAGCTTATGGAACTTGTGAATTAAGAAAGTGGCTACCACATAAAGTTCCACTTAATATTTTGAATGTATTTAATATGTAATTTTCGGTCTTATTGTTTGAATGCTTCATGCCTACATATGTGTGTGATCTGACTACACATGCACAGACGACACATGATATATATTAGATATTACGATTTATAAGTTTAAAGTATTATAATATGAGCCATCTTGTTAGGTGTTATAAATATCACATTATATAATATGAAATGAAGTGTCCCAATCTTGTATTCTATAAGAATTCGACTTCAAAAATGCTTTCTCCGGATAATTATAATAATATTAGTTTACTAATTATTTATTTTCATATCAATAAGATAAGAGTACACGTAGAAGAAAAATTATTTCATTTATGTGTAGTATCGACTTGTAGAGTAAAATAAATTATAATGACTTAATAATCTATCGATAATAAAATGAAGATTACAGTGTGTAATTCCATCACTACCTTACAGTAACCCAATTACTTTTTACGAAGGAGAATAAAACCTACGAGATGAGTTCAGTTGAAAATGCACGTAGACAATTAACTGAGTGACGTGAGCAGTTACACACGGGATATAACAAGAAGACCTATCTTAAGATATATATGTACTATATATACGTTCAGTTATAGAATTTTTACTTTTACACCTTGAACTTATGCAGAAAGTATTATATTTTTTCAAATATGAAATAATAAATTAATAATTATAAAATGTATTTAAAAAGAAATATTTACAATTAGTTGTGTTCTATAATCTTGAGACAAAAAGTTTTAATCGAAAATAGTCTTTAAACAAATAAGTATTATAGTAATAAATAACATTCTGTCTCTTACGAGTACCGCTGCAGCTCAGAGCGAGCTCACGGATATTTTACAGATTTATGTCTCAATATGACTGAATTTTCATTAGACCTAATATAAAAAGAAGATTTTTTATTTTCAAAATAAAGGTGGTATGATTATTTTTTATCTACATATCAAAGAAGACCGTTGTTGGCGGAAATCATAAATTGTTTATGTCGTTAAAGGAATATTTATTATAAGCGACCCTCCAGTGAACTAACCAATTGTCGGTGAAAGGGAGGATGGAGGAGGAGGATATATTATCTTTGTTTTGTCAAAAATTGAGAAGCTTTGACAAATTTATTTGAGTTTTTTTATGGGAATGAATAATATCTTTAAAAAAATGTAACAAAAATAAAATTGTCAACCTTGAAATTAGAGTGGCAAATATCAATGGACTTAAAATGTTAAGGTAAGGTAAGATTTGGCGCCCATTGGAGATACTCACTTCTGATAGATTTATTGGATGATGAATTGGATGAGATGACGGTGTCGTGATTGTTACATGGAACTGAACTTCTTCTTGGATTTGGAAAGGTTTATTCAAATATAGGTTCATTAAAAATATGTAAATTATAATTATTAAAATAATACTAAAACACTCATATAACTATTTATTATAAATAGACAAATTTTCCTATTATACGTGTAAGTATATAAGTATGATTACCTGCAGAGAGATATAATAAACACTTCAATATTAATAAATCAAACCCTTCAATATGATACGCGTCCTGACTGTGTGTCCTTCAAAAGAAAAGTAAAGTTCTAAATGAATGAGTCCGTGTGTTTTATTTACACACGATGTTAACTAAGAGATGTGTAAGGCGTGTGTATGTAAGGCGTGTGTATAACCTCTGTGGTGGCGCCAAAACACAATTCTAGTAACCTTCGACACGCTCACCGGGGAGCAGTAAATTGTAGAAATGTGTGACTCGCAAGGGTAATAGGAGTAAATAGGAACCATGCGTGCACCAACCTCAGAATCCAGGGCAGCTCCAGCCAGATAATCCAGGAAGGTCGACGGCGCGTGACGGTTAAAGTTCAAACACGCAGGCTAGTTCTATAGACGTCATTAACACTCGCGGTCACGATTTGGCACTACCACTTAATAGCGGGAGACTATAACAATGTCTCTTCACGATCCTGAAGTGCAATACTTAAAGATCGGGCGGTAAGCTGGAGTTGAAGACGGAGTTGTAGGGCTTCGTCCTCTGCCGATGCGATTAGTGCTGTATCCAATGCTTGAATGACCGGGCGCCGCAGTTGGCGCTGGTGTGCATGGTTTAAGGAAGAGTGAAGGAAATGGATTGCGATGTCACATATAAATGACTCATTCACTATTATAATATAAAGCCACAAGGTGGCGTTACCACTCTGAAAGTCCTTAAAACTGTGTAGTCTAGGAAATATTACATAAAGTGTAAACGTGGACCCAAAATAGTTCTTAGAATATTTAAATTTGCATAAATCAAAAAAAAAATAATTAAAATAAATCACAAAAAATATTAATAATTAACATTACTTTACAGTACCTGTAAGAGAAGCATTGTTTTATATAGTTTTACGCAAATTATATATTTTTATCGTTTTTATATAGTGTTACAAAATTGAAATGTTATATTTATTTTCTCGAAAGAATAACACCATTATTAATATATTTTAGAATTCTGTATATCAATAACGTGTACGTAAGATTCATACAGTTTTAAAGATTATGCTCTCTCTTTTATTTTGAATATAAGTAAATATTATTATGTATATTAATACCCTGTTATGTAGAATGTGATGATGAACATCACACTGACACACTGAGAGTGTTTTGAAATAAAACAATAAGTCCATTTATACAAAAATAGAAGTTTAATATTTAATTGGAAAATACATTTTCTTATAACATTGTATGTTTTTGTAAGTTGAGTACAAATAAAGCAATATCCTAGGAGTTGAAAATTAGATCCCAATATTATTTAAACTTAGTGACGTCCAAAAAGTCTTAACTCTTCAAAAATTGGCTTCTGCCACCCTACCTAACTGTGATTCATTCGTTTTCCAAAACATTGCGGAAGCTGACATTAAAAAGAGCATCTTGTCTATTTCTACAAAGGCAGTTGGTCATGATAATATCAGTCGTGACATGCTTATCCCTATCATTGATATCATAATTCCCTTTATTACTCACATTCTAAATTTCTCACTTTTAACCAACTACTTCCCCAGTGTGTGGAAGTCTGCGCATGTCATACCACTGCCCAAAACTTCTAATCCAACCTCCATTTCTAATTTTCGTCCCATCTCAATTTTACCTATTCTTTCTAAAGTTCTTGAAGATGCCGTCTACAAGCAACTTACCTCCTACTTATCTGTTAATAACTTACTTAACCCTCTACAATCTGGTTTTCGTCCGTTACATAGTACCACGACGGCCTTACTTAAAGTGACGGAAGATATTCGGTATGCTATGGACAATAAAAAATTAACAATCCTTGTTTTATTGGACTTTAGTAATGCCTTTAACTCAGTAAATTTTGATATTGTGCTAGGTATTCTTCGCTCTTTTAATGTCTCAGCTCCAGTAATAAATTGGTTTAACTCCTACCTTCATGGACGTCGGCAGAGAATCTGTGTGGATGAGACCTACTCAGAATGGGCAGAAACCTCTGCTGGCGTACCACAAGGCGGCGTTCTATCTCCTCTTCTATTCTCTTTATTTATTAATGAGATCTCTAAAGTCATTTCTTGTCACTACCATCTCTATGCAGACGATTTGCAGCTGTACCGACATACATCCCTAGCCTACCTTAATGCTACAATTGATTCAGTTAACGATGACCTTAGGAAGATTAAGCAGTGGGCCGAAGAATACGGCCTCGTTGTAAACCCGCTAAAATCACAAGCCTTAATTATAGGCAGTCGGCATTTGCGTAATAAAATTAATAATACACTTTCATCCTCTATTATCTACGATACTATATCTTTAACAGAGCAATCAAAAAATCTTGGCATCATTTTTGACTGTCATCTCTCTTGGGCACCGCAAATTGATGAAATAAGTAGAAAACTTCATTATTCTCTTCACTCTCTCAGACGGTTGCAGAATTTCCTTCCTTTACAAACTAAAAAAATGCTAGCACAAACTCTTCTCCTTCCACTTCTCGACTACGCTGACGTTTGCTATCTAGATGCATCCGAGGAGCTACTTGATAAGCTTGAACGACTTCAAAATTTGTGCATTCGTTTTATTTACGGATTGCGCAAATTTGACCATGTATCCGAATATCGATCACAATTAAAGTGGCTCCCTATTCGCCTTCGCCGGAATATGCACATTCTATCACTTCTTTTTAATATTTTAAATAACGCTTCCCCCCTTTACCTGCATGAGCGTTTTCATGTGACGCCACCTAGGACGAGACCATCTCGTGAATGCGTTTCTTCGAAATCCCTAGTAGTGCCTTTTTACAACACAATTTTTTTCAAAAAATCTTTCTCGGTTGTTGCAGCTCGGCTATGGAACTCTCTTCCCCAGAGTATTCTGGATGGTAACCCTTCCCTCAACTCTTTTAAGCTAAGGGTTAAGCAGCACTACCTATCTTCGGAAATATAACTAGTATTTCTTTTTATTTTTATTATTTTTATATTATCTACAAATGTATATATTTATTTACTTATATGTATATATGTATATATATATATATATATATGTGTGTGTGTGTGTATATATGTGTATATAAGTATGTATATGTCTAAGTATTTTATATGCTATATTATACAGGTAATTTGTTACATAGCTCTTAAAAGATTTATCTATTTTGAATGTCATTTCTTTGTTCTCTTTTATTTGTATTTAGTTTAAGTGTACCGTACTGTCTTGAACACCCTGTCTCACACCAAAGGGTAACTGGGAGAGATCTCTAAAAGAGATAAGTAATCCTTTGTACTACATTGTTTTCTGTTTTTTGTATTTGTGATTTGTATTGGTACATAAATAAATAAATAAATAAATAAATAAATTATTATTGCTAAATTAAGATTGAGCCTTAAACTGGATCCGATTAGAAATCGTATGATCCTGCGGGAATCATGATTAAACCTTCTTGAATTACAACTTTTAAAAAAACGCTCTTATAATTATTTTGCTATTTGATCACACTTTATTTTGAACATATTATATCTCTCTGATTTGAAAGTCTAAAACAGTTTTTAATAAAGGACGTGTTAATAATTAATATTTAATAAACTTCTTGACGAATGATGTTCTTAGAAGAGTCTTACACGAGTATCGGGAATTTATTCCACGACATATTAATCTCATCGAAGATATACAGTTTGCGGTTATGATGAATATCTTTTCTTATGTTACGCCGCTCTATAATTTAATGTCCACAAAGCTCCAACAAATTGTAAAGACAAGCAAGATGTTGTAAATCGAATCAAATAAGCTGAATCGGGTCAATTTACGATGGCTGAGGAAGTGACGGGTCCCTTAATCGAATAATAAGCAATTCTCAAACATTGAGAAGCTTATGTAGTTACATAACAATATTTAATTTTTATTTTGTCACTGTGGACTTGTGTGAGTTACAATTAACTTATAGTAGTTACATTAAAATTATGAATATAATAACAATAATTCAGATGTATACAGATCACGAATACTAAAGATTGATTAAAAAATAGGAGAAAAGAAGCTTATTTCTATCTAAAAATAACATCTTACAGATGTGGAGATTACAAAAGGCGCGAGCTGAAATTCTTTTGTAGCCTTTTTTTGGCACAATCAATTGGCTTGCGATGAAAGTATCTCTTGTATTATCGGAAATACTGATTATACTGGTAATTTTTATATCATCTTATTTAATTTGATTATAAAAATATGTATTATGAAATAAAATAAATAAAGTAAAATTTTACTTATTATCTTTTTGATTATTTTTTTTAATGATGTATGTAAAACGCAGACAAATTTAATAATCTAACATTTCAAGGCGGAATAATAATCTAAGTTTTCTGGCGGGAATGATGACGATTCAATTAAATTATATTTGCACATTTGACTGATTACAAAGCAGATAAAAAATCAATAGTTAGCCGACAAAAAGATAAAAATCTTTAAAATAGAAAATTATTTCCAAATTAAGACAAAAAAGTATAAATATTTAATAACACTGATTTGTATATGTTGTGGCAACTTATAAAGTATTATCTGTATTCACGAGGCACACCTTTAGCAAAAGTAATTGAAACTGCACATTTATGTTTCCTCTTTTCGCTGTAAATATTTGCTCAGTTTATATTTCCGTCACTTGAGCTCTCCAGTCGCACACACACTGTGTTCAAGTGAGCCGCCTCGTTGCACAGCGTCCGTAAGACAAGTTAATACAACATATGACTTTAAGTACTTCTTTTTTTAGCAAATTTAATAAGTTTTAAGCTTTCACGATTTGTATTCATATTTTTATATTGTAAACGGGACTTAATCGCGTACTATTTACGAGTAGTCTACTCGCGACGGCGGCCGTTGCATTGCGGCCAAAACGTCGAGAGTTGAGGTAAATACTTCGATTGAAATAATATGCGAGTAAGTCCCGTCTACGGTATAAAAATATAGATACAATAAGTTTCTTTTCCCTACCATTACTTTTAAGTATATACTTACCTGTTCACCCTTTTCTATCAAAATGTAAAATAAAAATTGCTTTATGCTCTTTTTAATATTTTGCAAAGTTTTTTCTCTTATAACCTTGAAGGGTCTCTGCATAATATTTATTAAAATCAAACTCTAAGGCCACGTTTCCAACGACCTTATACACGGAACACTTCTAAGAAAATAAGACTCTGAAACAACTTATCCAATGAATATTAAGAAATTAAAACATAAAACTTCTCAAAACAAGTACTATTTGTTTTAGTGCCGTATAATTATAACACTGAACGACTTTATGTTTGAATTAGAACTAATTATGTACTTTAATGAAACATTTATAAATAAATGTTAGGAACGTTAACAGACAAATGATTTTTTTATTTTTTTGCCCCGGCGTGGAAAAGCATCACTTATTTACTTAACTTTAAATGATCAGAATGTTTAGAATGATTCAAATAATGGACAAAGCGTAAGCAGAATAATGACTCTTTATATTGCTTTGTCTTATAATGTATGATGAGAGATCACAGTGTATAGTAATTGACGTGTTTTATAATTGTACTTGCTCTCTTTTTAAGTGAATTGAAAACGTATACATAGTTTTATCCTCTTAACATTTGTTTATTGTACTGAACTTTACTGTACACAAGTGCTGCAGTGAATTAAAAATGTATAATTTCGTTGACAGTTCTTTGCAAGTGTAACTTCCTTTTGATATTTGTAATTGTGCAATTCTGTTGTCTTTAGATTTGTTCAATGCAATAAATGAACAGATACAACAAGGTGTGTTACTCAACAAAGCAATCTGTAATAATTTTCCTTCTCTCACAGGATATAGACATAACTTTAATAACAGCTCTACGTGTAGCTTCGAAAATATAAGTGGAGGTAAATATTCGTACTCTGAGCGTAAAATGATTCTTAACTGAATTGATTCTTACGTTATTAAGCCCTATTTGTTACAAGTTTATCTTATAGTGTTTTCCTGTTTCACAAGGTATAAGGATTTTTATATGGTATTATAATTTATGTTATTTTACGTTTCTTGTTGCTTGCTAATGCTGCTTGCTAATGCTTGCTAATTTATGTTATTTTTTATTTCTTGTTGTTTACTTGCTACATACTGTCATAGACAACTTATTATAATTATAATTATATTTCAACTGCCACTTGTATGGTATGTCACACTTGGTGAGTTATAATATGGATAGCGTTAAGATAAAATATTATTACTTTTTTTTTTTGCCGTTTTATTTATTTTAGAATATTGGATGATACACTAAACAGGGAAGTAGTTAACTCAAGGATATTGGCACTATTTGAGCATATCAGTATTATTATGTTCCTAGTAACCAATAGTTAGGTAATGCTCGAATATATAATATATCTGTTGAAATCAAAACATTTGAAATACTACAATTTCAAATGTTAGTACATGTAGGCTGCGCAGTGAGCCAGCGACCTTGAATATCTTATGTATGTACGACTGAAGCTGCCTTGGTATAAAAACGTAAAAATAAAATTTCGACGCTGAAACATCTTAAATATACAAAATATAACATGGCCATATTATTATATATTTATTAATATATTAATAATTAACTTATTTATTTACATATCTGTATGAAATAAAAAAACACATTTGAACCATCATGATGGTACATAAATCTATTGACAATCGGCCTTATCCATAAATAAGGTAAAGAATGATATACAATACTATTTAATGAATATTTTATTTATAACAAAAAAGTTAAGAACTGTAAAAACCTTGAAATATTTATAAGATGTTTAAAAACTAAATACAGAAATGGAATATTAAAATATATTATTTTAAATTACTTCAATGCAAAATATATGTCGTAAATTAACTCACAATATAATAATTATTTAATACATTTCTATGGTTGTGTTATGTAATAATAATAATATAATAATCATTTAATTCAAGAGCAGTCCATATAGTAATGTAATGACTGGACAATTTTCATATCATATATCAAAAATCTTATTTTGATATATAATTTTTTCTCGTTTCATTTCTTCGTTTGTCATTCAAGCTCCATCGCTTACGCTGACTTACTGTTGAATTCCATTAAGAAACTTTAATATCCTTTACCAACATAATATTAACTTTACCTTGAGTTAATATTTATTTCCTATGACTAAGAGAAGTCGAGATATGCTTTCCATTAAAACAATAGAGCTCTTAGACAAATAGTTAGTGTGCAAATGGAACGCCCTTCGACTTTTGAACCTAATGATCTCGACTCACAAGGTGTGACGGTACATTATCAAACAATGAACTCCGAAATGAAGGAACCCTTTGTCTTTGTAATTTTAAAACAATCCTCCTAAACTAAAATGTTTGACACAGATTTAGTTACGCTTCAATATGTGCATTGTGTCATTAGTTACTACGCTGCTAACAATGTTACCGCTTCACATAAACAATCTAAAGACTGCAAATAAATTAAAAACTTGTTTGCTTCCTACTACTACATATAAAACGTTATTCCTGTGTACTTATCTCATTAACACCATATCAGCTCATTGGACGATGTGACAACATTTATATGAAGCATTTTAACGAACAGGAAAATATTGTTTAAAGCTTAAATTAAATACACCGTATTTTGTTATTTTATTACAAGGTGAATTTTTATAAGAGTTAAAATAACTGAAATGACTTAGATAAAAAGAAAGTTATGAATTCTTTGTTTCAAGAATCTTCCCAGTTTTCTTTCCGATAAAATTTCTGCAATATTTTACAACTTTCAAGATTATTATAGAACCTTAATTTAGTAGTATTATTGTTTTTACTGGGAAAATAAAAGCTGGCCATTTTTATTTAAATGCAAACAATCGACGCTGTTGAAGTGACGATGTTAGTAAATGAACTGAACTACAACCACACACGGTAATACAATTTATAAAAGGTGATTGATTCAATACAATATACAGCAAATTTTCATATTAATCGAATTTTTTATCGGAATATGGCTTACTACTTGCAAAAAATATATCCTTTTTTAAATTATCTCAACTTAGTTGGTTTATGTAAAGTAAGTAATCTTTTATGTTGTCTTCTTTTTGAAATTGGATTGAGTTGAATAAACAGAGAATTGTAAAAAAAATATTATTTCAATGCTGCATCGCCTTTTTCTCCTCTCTTCTTAGAATTATTCTAATAATAATTTGGTTTGTCTAAAAATTTATATTTTTTATTATTTGAATAGTCTATAAAAATTATTAAATAAATGCAGACAAAAGAAACATGAGTGTTAAAATCCTTCACTGTTAGATATCTTTGAACGTTCAATGACGTTGTTGATGTCAAATGTAAGTGCAGTGCTTTGTTTGCTTTATTTATTAAAATAAGAAATAGCTTTAAATATATGTTTAGTATCAACCTTAACTTTAATTTATATGTTTATTTATAAATTATTCATGAATCGACTTACGAGAAATAATCAAAACACAAACAACAAAACAAGATCTTATAGGTACTTAGTCGATAAGATGTATGAAAAATTAAATTTCTTTTCAGCGAAAGGATGGAATAAGCAGCTCGGAGAGTGCTCTTCGACTGCATATTTTCTTTAGATCACGAGAATAAGGAGCTCCTTCTTATTATATTGTGAATAAAGGAGGCAATATAATTCTCTCCAGCAGCTGTTCAGTGAAGCGGTGATCTGCATTTTACACTCGACGCAGATGTAGCTCTGCTGTGTTTACTTACTTTGTATTTGATATTATAGTTTGCGTTTGTAAAAATATAAACAATATTACAAATTGTTACGATAACATATGTAAAATTTTAGTGATTTCGTTTTTATATTTTTTGTTATAAATATAAATATATTTGATGAGGAACAAATCTCAAAAAGACACAATTTGTGTTGTGACCCTTATGTTAATATAATATCTTAAACATTTAAGTTACACGCAGAGCACTAAATAGAAAAGTTTTAAAAATCTCATAATCTCTACTTTGGATGTCATCGAGGTGTATACTTTTATTAAAAAAATAAACTGCAACGGTTTATTCAAAATATAATATCTTTCATAAATAATGCTGCATGTCTTAATAAAACCACAGCTAGTTGTCCAAGTGAGAGCGCAGTTCTTAAGTAATGAACCATTATATATTCATGTATGTCCGTTATTTAAAATGATCGCAGGTGTCGTTAACAGTCAGTGTTGCAGTGACACTGCCGTCGACGTGGAGTAACTTGATACTTCTACCACCTCACCGCTCTAACAATGTTATTAAAGGTCGAGTAATTCTATCTTTAAATCTTATTTACATAAGCGGTCGTGAATGCCTCCTTGTCTACTTCGCTAAAATGATTTCAGCTAACGAAAGTCTTCCTTTAATTTGTGCCACATAAACTTAGTACATGTTTTTAATTTAATTTCAACAAGTATTTTACTATTTTAATATATTCCTGAATATATTCCTTATTACATATTACTGAGTTACAGTAATAAATATATTTAATGTAACTGTACTAAAAGTATTGTATTAAATAAGTGAACCTACGATGCACATTGCTTAAATATACCAAGTTTTATTTAAAAAATTTAAATAAGATGTTCACCACATTTCATATTTAATTTAAATAAATTTCGAAATTATTTAAGAAACACAAATAAATAACTATTAAAATAATATTATCCAGAGAAAAATCAAATTAGTGAACGGATGGATTACATATTTTTATATTTAATTTAATTGCATGCATCCTCATACTCGTATAACTCGTATAACTCATAATACTGCGCGTCTCCACAACACACATTAAACATTATTTAAGGCCCCGTGTAATTACAGCAATAATGACTCTTCTCGCCGCTCCGGAGTCGTTCACAACACACACGTGCACGCGATACAAGTTGTTATTTATAGATTAATAAATAAATAAAGAATTGTAATAATAATTAATGTAATCGTTTGTATCCGTTGGAATTACAATACTTATATTAAAGTTATTGTAGTAGTAAGGTTTAATTAATCTGTCTAGAGATTAATATATAACGTTTGCAGAAGCAGTGTTCGAGCAATGAATATTAATAATAATGTATAGAGATATTATATTAATATTTTATGAATTAGTTCTTATTAGACATCAGATTACTAATATTTCATTAGGACATTAGTCAGAATATTGTCGACTGGTTTAATTAACAAGTTGAAATGACACCTGTGCTACTGCCTACGTACCTGCGATATTCGAGTAAGGATTATAAAGGAGCGAACAATTGTTCTGCGTACTCACGTACTGACGTCTCCGCTGAAACAACAGTGAGGAGGAACAGGAAATAAAGTGATGTTCTTTATTACTTTAAATAAAATAACCGATCTGATATTTACTATTAGTTACCTTATTGAAATTATAATAATATTGTAGTTTGTTAGTTTGTTTTAATTTCATCACGTGTATTAATTGTAATAAATATATAGTTCACAGTATATAACAGTTAGAAGAATAGTTTTAAAAGTATCTTCAGCGCCTACTGTTTTTAAGTAACTTATTTTTTTCTGCTTCACTGGATTTAAGGATTTTTATAATATTTGTTACGTATGTACTCTTTATAGACTCTCGAATTCAATTTATGTAATAATGTTATTCTGATTATTTAATTGAGTTATATTTTGTTTTATATAATAAGTATCATTAAGTTATTTTCTCTTTTTACTTACTACTACACATTTAATTAAAATAATATTTCCTGCTTTATTGTAATCTTTCAATTCACGGTCAATTTTTAATGGTTTTCAATGTCTATATATAAATAACATTGGAGTGTCTGTTTGTGATTCTTTGTGTTAAATCTTTTACTGCAAAAAAAAAACAAATATCTAAACAAAAAATCTTTGATTTCTCAAATTATTCTCAAAAGTATAGCGACTTTATGGATTTTGTTATTCCAAATATTAGGGCTCTATTTTTATAATTTCCAAACTAAAATGTACGAAGGATCAGGGATAAATAATTGTACTAATATTGTAAAAGTAAAATATATCTCGCTCTTTGTAATTTTTTATATTATTTCACTTCAATCAAAATTATAAATGTTATTTTATAATAATACAAGTAATACAATATGTCAGATAAATAATCCACATTTTCTGTTCCGCTTTTACAAAGTGTGTCCTTCAGGGTAGTTCGAAATAACAGACATTCCTTTGATATTCTAATACGCATTGAATTAGAACAATATCATTTGTGCAACAATTATTTTGATACTTTAATGGAATTGTTCAAAGATTACCGACTGTCATAATATTTCACCTTCATGTTGATTGCAAGTTTATTAAAATATATTTATAGCGCTGCTGATGATGTTATTGATAAATATTATAATTACTTACAAAATAACAATCATACTATAATTTTGTTAAATTATCTTAGTTTAGTATTTTATATGATATACTGCATAAAGATGAGGTTAACTCGAAAACAATGCTACTATATCGGCGTACGGATAACGCTACGGTTCCAGTTATTTCACAAAACTTTACATTATTTGTAGGAAATACTCGGAATAAAAAAGGCACATTATTCAGTATATTAATATAATTTAAATAAACAAATTATAAACATCTCGTAGTTAATAATACCTAAAAAATAATTGAACATACTTAGAAACGAAATTTTAGTAACCTAAATTTTGCACCCAGAGGATACTTTCCAGGTTCATTTGCCAGAAAAATGTATAAATGAAATAATATATAAAGAAGAATGTTTGATCCTTCTAGTCTATGCCGATATCATTATCTTGTCATAAAGAAGTGAGTTACAATAAAATTGTAGAAAAGTAAAATACCATTAAACGAGCAACAACAGTAACACTGTCCGCAATGAACGTCTGAAGATGTCGAATGATACAAATGTTACTAAACCAACAAAATAAATAATTTAACAAAATATATATCAATGCCCGCGTTTCTGTTTGTAGTTTCACCGAAAATACTACAACAACTGGAACACAGTTCACTAACCCGTAATACGAACGGGAGAACCTTTAAAACATACATTTATATATTGAATACACCAGTTGATTTTATTATATTTTCTGTGCATCAATTCTTTCTCTAAAGTAATTGTCAATTCAACAAAACTATTTCTAGAACTACGCAATAAAAGCTGGATCTCATTCAATTTTACATTCAATCTACGAATTGTTTATTTCAGATGACCGACACTTCCTCAGTCGCCGTGAACAGACGACCTCAAGTTGACCTAATACTGTTTGACTTTAGCGGATTGCCGTCATCAATTATGTGAAACCTAAGTATTATTACAATGATAATATTTAATCAAATTCATATTTACGGCAGAATACAATTTATATCATATATTTAACATTAACCTTTTTAGAAAACTAATAATTAATATATTAGTTTATAAACAAATTTAATTAAATCTTCACTCTCGTTATATTTACAATAGGAATTATGACTTGTGTTGTTTATTTACAATAGATTGTTTAAATATCTATGTATATTTAAAGCACCGAGACATAGTGATAATCAAAATTGTACATTTATGGATGACATGAACTTTTTTTTTGTTTGTAATCAAATTGATAACTTTCTGCTATTATTATTATTATTGATAACTTTCTGCTCAATATTCACATTCCACTAAACTAAATATTCTGTATAAGATGTATTAATTGTTAAACAGTTCTTATTTATGGAGTTTTTGAAACTGTGTGACTGTTATTTATTATATACTAGCAGACCCGGTCACGCGTTGCTGTGACTATTGTTTTTGATATATTACATTGTAGTAAACTATTTAAGGGGTAACGTTCAGAGTACTTCTGTCTTGAAAACCATAATGTTTTCTTACAGTCGATATTAAGCAAAAATAGAAACAAAATTATTTTTTTTAATTTAATCCAAATTTATAACACTATTTGTAAATTACAAAGTTTTTAGTAAATAACTTGGAACACTAAACTTACGAATGAGGTAGGTAGAGTAGATACATCATTCGTAATTATTCAATCCAGTCAACAGATACCGCCATCTTTTAGAATTGTTAGGAGCTAACTGCAAAATATTAAACAAATAAAATAATACTGCGACTATGAATTGAGTTGAAAATTATTATATGTCTTTTAAGTTAGGTCAAACTGTACGTGGTGTGTAAATTTATTAAAATCGGTTAAGTAGTTTAGAAGTCCATCGCGGAAAAACAACGTGACACGTGATTTATACATATTAAGATTTCTGGTGGCTCTTTTTTATCATTTAATATTTTAAATAATATGATAAATAAATCGTAAAATTATCCTTTTTTTAATATGTTACTTTATCATTTTAATAAGATGAAATAAAGAATAATGAAATAAAACGTATATAAGTATTTTCAGTAATCGTATTAATAACAAAAATCTGTTTTATTTTTATTGTAGTGCTTTATGATACACAATGTTTTCTGTTTGATTACCTGGTGAATACAAACAAATCTGATGGTTTTCCAACATGGGAACAGGCAACATACAATTGACCCCTGGGACTTATTTATGGTAGCAGAAGCAAGCCGCACTGGAAACTGTCAGTCGGAATCATTGCGATGCGTGGTATCAACACGTCTTCTCCTTTATGCTTTCCTTTCAGTATAGTTGCTTTTATCACGTTATTCAATAATTTTTTTATCGCTAACCGTGTGCCGTTGCAAAGACGTGATTGGTTGATATTTCTCAACATTATAACTAACGATAATTAAAAGTTTAATTGAAGATTGTGAGGTGGCAATCCTGGTAAATCCAGCGAATTTGAAAATTCAAGCGGATAGTTGACGACATCATCTTGGTTAGTAGCCAAATTAACTGATATATCCTCAATTCGCCTGTAATTTGTTCTTGAATTTTGAAATTTAATTCATTTACATCTTTGTTTTTTGCAGCCAATATAGCCCTTTCGCTCAACCAATCATGGTTTCTGTAATTTTGAGCAAAATCTGGAAACACCTTTTGAATAAGTTCATCTTTTGATCTAGTTAACTGACAAAAACTTTGAGGAAAATTAATGTAACCAGTCAAGGTATCTATAGAAAATTTGCCATTACCAATATCAATGAGTTGTTTAGAGAATATGTCTCCAGATTGGTCATTTTGCAACTTGACACGCATATTCTTGCTTAAATGCCTTTACATGCTTCCACAAATTGGAGGACTTTAAATATGCATTAAGTTCATCAGCTGGTGTTGATCGTAGAATCACTGGCAATATTTGACGAAAATCTCCTGCTAATAAAATCATTGCACCACCAAATGGGTTATGATTGCTCCGTAGATCTTGTAAGGTTCTATCTAAAGCCTCAAAAGATTTTTTATGTGCCATCGTGCATTCATCCCAAACAATCAATTCACATTGCTGCACAACCTTTGCCATTGCAGAGTTCTTCGAAATGTTGCAGGTTGTGGTTTCGTTGCTTTGCATGTGTAATGGCAATTTTAGTGCTGAATGAGCTGTTCTACCACTTTCAAGCAAAGTTGATGCGATTCCCCACGAAGCGAGTGCAAGTGCAATTTTATTTTGTGAGCGAATTGTTGCTAATATCAATGAAATCAAAAAAAAATCCTGTACCACCAGGTGCATCTAAGAATTAAATCCCTCCTCTTTTATCATTTATTACTTTCATAAGTGTATCAAATACATACTTCTGTTGTTCATTCAATAGTGGAAGATTTGTTTGAATTAATTCTTTCAAAGTATTGAGATCATACAGTTTTTCTCGGTGCAACTCTTGGTTAAAAGCATCATGCATTGGACGATTGGGCGCGGCCAGGCCTAATTGAAATAATAGTTTGTTTGACATCATCAAGCACATGTCCTCAATTGAAATCAATACTTCATTGTAAATTTCTTCGCTTATTTGTATATTTGGATTTCCCCTTCTAATCCGTATTTGATACAAAATATCATCACACATATTATCTTTGTACTTGATCCACAAATCCTTTGGGTTTGATGGGAAGCATGTAGATATGATTATAGAAAACAATGTTCGTATTTGATGAGCTTGTGATGATATTACAGCATCATTGAGAGTTTGATCCCAATTAGCATTTTTCTAGCAATCGCAAACGTTGGCAAGCTTTTTTGTATGATCCACACAAATCGCCATCAACAGTTCGTACATGTTGGAATGATGTTGGGCCACGTACATTGTCTAATAGCAGTCGTGAATAAAAACTTTCATCATTGCTTTGATGTACTGAATAAATTCGACCAATCGCATCGGTAGAATATACATCTGGGTATCCTGAAACTGGTTTTCCTTGATTCCGTGGTATAAATCTCCTTAAGGATTGATTCCAAGTATATTATTTTGGCATTTCAGAATATAACAATGTGAGCAAAAGCATCGTTTTGGCATGTCAAAAAAAACTGGTTAATGTAGTAGATGGTGGCTGTACAGCTCTTTGTACTGCGTTCTGTGCTGTAAAATATACTCTTTGTCCATTTTCTAAATGCACAGCTAAATGAACAACAGTAGGGTGTCTCTCATGAATAGGAAAAGAAAATATTCGCCAAACTGCTTCATTACTACTAACATAGCGACCCATTTGGTATTGGGTAACTTCATCATTGGAATTCTCTGCATTAATACCAATCACAGCCATATCACTCCCTTTGGTTACATATTTGCAAATGTATTTAATAGATTTTACTGAATGGCAAGATTCAACGTTGATGTGCGCTTTGAAGGTCTTTGATAAAATGGGTGAATATGGAACAATCCAGCGATTATCTATTTCAATATCTTGTTGATTTAATTTGACAATTGTTGATCTTCCATTGTCTGCTGTCGATCGGCGACGATACAAAGGATAACCGTCAATACCAGTGATTGTTTCAGATATTAATGTCCGTGGATATCGTTTTGAATATTTACCATCCACCATACATGGTAAATTTTGATTAAGAGTTCCACAGGGACCATGTACATGACATGACCATGTGTTTTTGATAACTACCTCATGCAATCCAGGATCTACTTCTACATTAGGGATTTCAGCTGATATTACTGCATTAACTGCATTTGACTTTATCTTGTCAACTAACCAAATCAAAATATGTGCATGTGGCAATCCCCGTTTCTGCCACTCCACAGAATGCATCCAGCAGTGTGTCTCTCCAAACACATAATGTTTCACAATGAAATCCATTAAAGATTTCAACTTTTGTATAAAGACTCTGGCTGTGTCTATTTCTATCCAGTGTGGATTGCATGTAAATGTGATGAACAAATCTGCTGTACCATAATGACAAACATATGACATGGCATTTTGAGCATATTCATGCATATGTTTGTATTCAAGATTCTGTGATTACCATCAGTATTAATCGCATCTCGAAGGTGAATATACTCTTCAGATCTGAGTTTTGTCTGATTCAACCTGATGAATGTTAATCTCTCCGTTTCAATTTTAACATACATGTCTACAACATACTTGTGATATAATCGCCGACGTTTGAGTATGTGATTGTCATCAATAGGCGGTAGGAATAATAGTTCATTGAACTGACTTTTTTGTTGGTTTTAGAACCTGAAAATAGATTTTTGTTTTCATAACATTGAAAATTAAAATAAAAATATAGTAACTGCTAATTTATCTCCTTGCTAAACTAATATTTTTTATTACCTGTAATGGGATTTATCATCTTGTTTGAGAAATCATAGCCATCTTCAATTTGCCAAAATATAATGGGATATTGCAATGCGTCATATGAGCGGTGTGTTTCCTTTATACGTTGTAATTGATCATTCCGACGATGTAAAACAATATCAAGGGATTCCAAGTTTTCTCCAACTACAACGATGGCAACTTCATCAATAGTTGGTGCATTAAAACGTCTTGCATGTTGGCCAACAGACGTTTTATCAGCTCTGATTACAATTTTGTGATTATCAGATGGCATCAGATCCAGTGCAGTTTTAAACAACATAATCAATTGATTGTACTCATGAAATAAACTTTGTAATTGTTTTACAATAGACCTCTTTACTGAGTTGTTATTTGAACAACGCATATCAATTTCTTGTGGTGAATTGCCAATGAAATAAATTTGCAGGAATTTGTAATTGCTATCTGACACTGGTAACAGTGAACCTGCGCTATGATATATTTGGCCTTGTATCTGTAATTTAAAAAAATGATTTTTGTCAAATATAAATAATATTTGTCCGTAAAAAGTATATCTGTCTCCTAATTTGAATCCCCAATTTATAATTGATATGCGTAGGTATGTCAATATGTAATAATTAGGTGTAACCAATATCCATCATCAAATAATTATATTGTGTTTTAAAATAATAAAAATATTGCTAATACTGAATCACCAAATAATATTATGACTAAGTAATATATTTCTTGGGGATTAAGGAACTGAAGGTTAATCACACCTTTACTTAATTAACAGGAAATTTTGTTCACTAAAATAATAATGATTAACTGCTATAATGCCTACCTTTTTAACACATTGGTGGTTACTGTAGTCAATTGACAAATCATAATTGAAAGCAGCTCGATTCAAACTTTCGGGATTATTGGTTGAATCTCTCGCTCTCGCTTCCCGCGTTCGTGATATACGAATTCTTTCACGTTCTTTTCGGTCGTCACGTTCTTGTGCAGTATGATAAGATCGGTAATTAGTTTGGTTTGTAGCATTTCGGGTTCTTCTACCTAAATTACTTCGTCTTATAGAAGGCATATCGAATATACTCACCTAAATTATGTCACATGCAATAATTATTAATCACAGGTATTAAAACACTTTGCACAAAACACGATATAAAACAATCAAAATTAATTATTAAATATTATATATTATATAAGCTTTTTAACGCGGTTTGTTTGACAGATGCAATGACGTGAAAACTGATGACACTTTATGTCGCATTCCAAAACTAAAACAAAAGAAAGAATATCCCAAGGCCAATCAAATCTATAGCTCTTAAATTTTTTGACTTTTCAATTTGGTCGGTTTCACGATATTATCACTTTTGCGTGAACCTGCACACACATATATTTGATTGAATTTGAACTTTGTGCAGAGACAATAAAGTGCGAATTGACTCTTCGACGTTAGCAACACACCTACATTGTTTAGACAAAAATGAGTGCTTGTAACTTAATATGAACTTTATTGTATAGCAATACAGTTCAAATTGACTCTAAATTTGGTTAGAAAATATTTGTATAGGAAAAAGAAAAGGGCTCTTTTAGGGTTTTCCTGGAAATTATTCGAATTTTTCTCGCCGTAAGAACCATCCTTGGGCTTCAAGGAATATTTTAAAAAAATAATTGTTAAGATTGGTCCATGCGTTGTTGAGTTGTGCGCTTACCAACACATTTTGCGATTCATTTTTATATAATAGATTATTACTATTATTCAGATGTTTTTTAAAAAAGTGTTCATTAAGTTGCAGATGTCTATCGAACATCATTTGCTATCAGATAAACTGTCTGTTTAATAAAAAAACTAACAAATAATAAAACCACAGCATCATTTTTAACGTATTATATAAAGTAATATTAGTACAAACAAATCCAAAATAACACTATCTGTTAATCAACAACACGAGTACACGACAGTGTTAGTGTTTGATTATTCAGTTTACTGAAGATACGATTACACTTTAACCACCTAAGTATTATGTATTACCGAGTTGATATTACATGTGTACATGTATTAGTTTTGTGGAACTCACTTTATTAGTATCGTAACTAATAGTGCTTTGGTTCTAATAACTTTATCAACACAGTGTATTCAAAGCGAATCTCCTTTTGACTAAAGTCTATTTACTTCTAAACCGGTAGAGTATTAGTCACGTTCTTGTGGCCAAAAGTAACTGTGTAGTTCTTTGAAATATGTTAAATACTTTTTTTTTGGTATATAATTAATTAAGATTTAATATTTCAAACATCTAAATCAATGCCTCCTTATCATTAATATATTAACTATTTCAAAATAAAAGGCTTTGCAGAAACACTATTATTAATAATGTAATATTGAATATTAGTTAGCGATATATATGTTGAAGCCATCTTTGTTTTTATTTATTAAACTGTAAACTTTTTTATAAAATCCTCTTATGATTTATTTGCTAATTGCAACAACAGCTTTTTAAGAAGAAAGTTTTGTGTCATGATGTTGTAGTTTAAAACATTTTTTTAAAGAAACTTATGTATAGAATGATAATTAGGCATTAATTATCATTCTATAAGTCTCTTGTTAACTTTACTATTTCTGATGTCTCTATAGCAGTCTGGCATGAGTATCTACTGTAATACAATCTATAATCGAAGATACACAGATTGCGGGTGAGATGAATATTGTGTTAAGTTACGCCTCCCTATATCGATACTACACAAAGTACTAATAAGCTGTGAAGGCAAGCAAAAGGTCGGAAATCATATCTAATAAGCTGTATTGGTCATCAGTTTACGATGGAAGGAAATGACCGGCCACTTACAGATGTAATTATATATTGAATGAATACCTTAGAGTGTTTTATTATAATGATATATATATATATATATATATATATATATATATATATATATATATATATATATATATATATATTTATATTTATGTTTATACAATAACTATATACCTAAATAAATACCGCTCATGGTAAAACTTGTTAAAAAATATTACAATAACAAGCTTATAATAGGTACTTAAGTATTATATTTGGATAAATGTTATTGAAAATAAATGTCATCTTACAGATGTAGAGATTACAAAGGAATATCTCATGAAAGGCGAGGGCTCAAATCTGTAGCCTTTTTGGACACCACCAGTTGGACACACAATAGAAGATTCACTTATATTTGCGGTATTATATAGTTTAATCTGATTATATAAAACATACATATTTCAAAATAATAAGCTTAAAAAAACACCTTCTGTAAAATAATTCAATTAAATTATATTTGTATTTTCGACTAAGTAGAAAGCGATAGAAAAAAATACGGCAATTGTTAACAGACAAGAAATTAATAGTAACACTAAAAATATTAAAGAATTTGGAATTAAGACTAATAAATAAATTATTTAATGTTAAAAACAACCCTGCTGGTGTAACTCGTGGGTCATTCGTTCCAAATACAACTTAATAAGTATTTTCTGCAGTCACGGAGCACATCTTTTTCAAAAGTAATTGAAACTGTACATTAATGTTTCCTCTTCTCACTACTAATTTTTGTTCAGTTTATTTTTCCTTCTCGAGAGCTCGAGAATCGAAACCATATAAATGCCGCCTCGTAGCATAGTATCCACGCGCCAAGGTAATAAAAATATGACGTTTCGTACTTGTTCCCTATTAACAACTTTAAAAAATCCTTTTCATTACCCTTAAGCATCAACTTACCTGTTCACTCTTTTCTATAAAAATAGTATAATATAAATGTAATAGTATAATAGAAACTTCTTTTATATTTCGCCAAAAGTTTTTGCAATGCGCCCTTTCACTACATGTTTAAAGACCCTCTGAATGGTATTTAAATAAAAGAAATGCTTATGTATACGGCGACCGTGTACCGTGTATGCAGTATACTCCTAAAAAGTTAAGGATATTCTAAATACTAAAAACAAATTTTCTAAGAAATTTTAACTTAAAAACACCTAAATTCATTCTGTTTAAATAACAATATAATTTTTTGTATAGAATAATTAAAATAAATGAAATGAGGAAATGAATATTACTGTTCAGGAGTTCTCAGACCCTCAGGATCCTATAAACTGAAGTCACTTCCTCACATCAGTTGTATTTATATGAAATAGGTAAGAATTAACCAAATGTATGTGAAGTGGTGCTCGCGTAAATCGGTACAGATGGTGGAGAAATATGTAATAATTTATTATTATAATTTCTTGCAGTTATATTTGTAACAACTAATATTGTCATATTTAAACGTAGGTTTGATCTGTCACGTATTACAATATGTATATTTTAATTGCTACAGTAATAAGATGTAATGAATGTCGTCAGAGGGTAATCTGTAACTTTATCCCAAGCAGTGTTTGTGTATTGAATACTTTTAATAAAGTTTGAAGTTATTATTTTTCATGTGTTATAAATTAATTATTGTTAGATTTGAGAATAAAAGTAATGTCAAAATATTGAGTTGAGAGAACGGTCAACTATTATGTATTTAAATAACTTTTCAGTTCTGAATTATGTCCACACAACAGGTTAAACATTATATATATATATATATATATATATATATATAATGGTTCATATGTTGTGTAGAACCAGGAAAGCGAATAGATTATAGCAAAACAACCAAAATATCGAATAAAAACTTTTAATACATATAATATTATAAGTTTTATAAATATTTATCTTATAAAAGTATAATTCATGAATTTGTCAAAATAACTGTAGGAAATGCCGAGTTAAAAGTTTTATCAAAGAATTATAAAGAAGACGAATTATACGGCATCTCGAGGACTGGTTTAATTAGCAGGTTTAATGAATGTCACGCACGTAAGACGTAACTACGACCCATTACCGGCGTTATTCAGTGACATAACAAAGCGAGCGAACAATTATTCTGCATACACGACTCACTGAAATAACAGAGCTGAGGTGAGGAGAGTAAAGCAAGGTTCCTTATCATTTTAAATAAGATAAATGGTGCGAAACTTCTTTTTTATGATGTTATTAAAAATAAGTTAATACTAGTAGTTTTTCATTATACCATTCAGAGAAAGCGAATGTATTTGCTTCTCTGTTTGCTGATAATTCGCATCTAGACACTGGCAATGCTTCTCCAGCACATCTTCCTCACTGCGGTATTTCGATGCCGGAAATTCGCATCACTAACAAAGAGGTATGGAGAGTATTGTGTCGTCTTGATGTGAATAAAGCCAGTGGTCCTGATGGTATACCAGCCATTCTGCTGAAGACGTGCGCAGCTGAGTTGTCTCCTGTATTGACACGTCTGTATCGCCTCTCTTTCAAGACTGGAATAGTGCCGAAATCCTGGAAGCTTGCAAACGTGCAACCAGTGCCCAAAAAAGGCAGCCGTGCTGATCCTGCCAATTATAGACCAATTTCAATCACCTCCATACTCTGCAAGATTATGGAGCGTGTATTGAACACGCGCCTTCTAGCGTACCTTGAAGGTAACGATCTCCTCAGTGACCGACAGTACGGGTTTCGCCGAAATAGGTCCACTGGGGACCTTTTAGTGTATGCTACGCACGTTTTAGGCGAGGCCATCGAGAAGAACGGAGAAACGGTCGCCGTCTCTCTGGACGTCTCGAAGGCATTTGACAGGGTCTGGCATGCGAGCCTTATAAGCAAGCTTTCAGCGTACGGCATATCTCCTGGTCTGATCGGCTGGGTAACGGACTTCCTCAACCAGAGATCTCTCCGAGTAGTTGTCGACGGGTCTTCTTCGGAACCCTTGACAATTAATGCCGGAGTGCCTCAGGGGTCCGTTCTTTCTGCAACTCTTTTTCTGCTGCACATCAACGATCTGCTGAAGCCCGGTATCTATGGGTATGCAGACGACAGCACAGTTGTAGAAAGATACCTGCCGAGTAGTCGGGCTAGTAGAGATCAAGTACAGTCAGAAAGAGAAGCCATGTTGCAACGTTTGGATGACAAACTTCAGGCAGTCTCCGCATGGGGCAATGCCAATCTTGTCAAATTCAACGCAACCAAAACGCAGACGTGTCTGTTCACCGCCAAAAGGAGCCCTTTCACCTTGGCTCCTACTTTCCAGAGTGTATCTTTGGAATACAGTGACCGGCTACAGTTGTTAGGTTTAGAGATTTCCTCGAACCTCAACTTTGGTCGGTGTATTGAGTCCAGAGCAAGAGCAGCTGCAGGGAAGCTTGCCGTTCTTGCGAAGGTCCGTCAGTACTTTACACCGGGACAGCTTCTTGTATTATACAAAGCACAGATCCGGTCGTGTGTAGAGTACTGTGGTCACATATTCGCTGGTGCCGCAAAGTCTCATCTTGCGATTCTGGACTCAATTGAGAGGCGAGCAAAGAGGCTTATAGGTGATCCCGAATTGGTAGAAGCCAACCTCCACAGCCTTGAACACAGGCGTAGAATTGCTAGCCTCTCAGTATTCTATAGGATACATTTTGGTGAGTGTGCGCTGGAATTACACGACTTAATTCCTCCGTACCCCTTCCATCACAGGACGTCCCGACGCACGGTAGGTATCCATCCTTACGTTTTGGACATTCCTCCTGTCCGAACGAAGCGCTTTGCTTCGTCTTTTTTAATTCGCACAGCGAAGGACTGGAACAGCTTGCCTGCGTCGGTTTTTCCGTCCGAATACAATGTGGGCGTCTTCAAGAGAAGAGTGAATAGGTTACTAAGTTAATGCGCTTTACCATCTAAGACTACATTTTGACTTTCCATCAGGTGGAATGTAGTCAAGCATTAACCTAGAAAGTATAAAAAAAAAAACCTATTTTTTCAAAATATTTTCTTGTATTTTAAGAATTATAAATTTAATAGCTTTCCGGCTACTCCAGATAAAATAATATATATTTTATAATAGTTATATTTTAGTAAAATAAAATGAACAACATTTTTTTCGATACTATTATGTCTGTTCACATAAATTCTGCTTAACCTGTGGCAGTACGTTTAAAATATATATTTTTAATACAAATTTGAATCATTCATGCCTCGTTATATTATACAAGTATATGAGCAGGCGGAAAAATTGTCAATATAGCGAAATTACAAAAACAATGAACAAATCACAAAACCTTGTTTGTGACGACAGCTATTACAATCAATACAACGGTCATACAGAGATTATATCTTTATAACATTACAATAAACACTAATATAGTTATTGTGTCATATCTCGAGCAGTAAATATTGTATTAATAATGAGTGAGATACCACTTCGTCGATATCATACTTGCTTCACGATGCTTCACGCATCAGATCGAAGACAATAACTGAATGTTTGTAATAACGTAATGAGTCACAGTTAAATCTCCACGCGGCGACAGCACGAGTCTGTATCTATGACTTGAAAAACTTTTTGTAAGTTATATCTTATCAATTATCATATCTTCAAAAAATAGTCCTAAAACTACACATCTACCTTCATTATACAAATATCAGATAAAACACTTTGTTTGATTTACAGTACAGAATAATAAAATATATTATATTGTATTGCGATAGAATATATCACTAATATATTTTGTAATAACTCCAACCCTTAACGACTCATACATAACACATAGTACTATTTGTGGTAATATTAATAAATCACAAAGATATCTTTGACACTAGCAATTTCATGTTTTCTAAGCTATAATTACTCTTGTCTTATTTTGTAAATGAGATGGTACAATGTAGAAGTAATATATCTAACAAGGTATTTATAATATTTTACTTTAAACTCGACACTGTGCACTATCAAATAATAAATAATATAATTTCATTGATACATAACATATACATACAAAATGTTTTTGCAAGAATAAATCCTTATTCATTTTTATAACAATAATAATGTACATCCTACTTTGTAATTATTGCTTTTAAATTTATTTATTACAATACTTGAAAAGCTCAAAACAAATTGTGTTATTAAAAAAAGCAATCTGGAATACCTTTACTTCTATCACAGTGTCTATGACTTAACATAACTTTATTAAAAACTCTGCTTGTAGTTTCGAGAATATCCGTGGAGGCAAATATTCGTAAGTCGAGTTTAAAGTGGATTTCAACTGAATTGATTCTGATCTCAGAGAGCGCTGGGATTATTAAAATCCGATTCAGCGCCTATTCTTTTTAAGTAACCCTGTAATGGTTTTTATATTTCACCAGATTTAATGTGTTTATTTCATTTAATACATATTATTTAATTAGCTCTTTGCTTATTGTCGAAGTCAATTTATTTAATACTATTAAATATTATTCAGTACAGTAAAATAATTAAAAAAGAATTGCCACACAAGTTAGTTATTAAGTAAAAGCAAAGTTTTTAGTTAACTCCTAAATATTTAATTTAACTGTCGACAGTAAAAAGTTCCAAACGTACATAATTTAATACAATGTTGAAATATCCTAACTGCTCTCCGTGGCACCTCACCTGAATATAGATAATATTGATTACTATTAATGAGCTGTTATGGTCAAAATAAAAGTACAAAGTTGAAAAAAAATATATATTGAAATTTATCAATTCTTTTTCTGACATAATTGTCAATTTGACGAAACAATCTCTAAACCTAATAAAACAGTTGGATCTTACCCCATCTTATATTCAATCTACGAACTCGAGAACTGTGTGTTTCAGATGACCGACACTTCCTCAGAGGTCGTAAACAGACGACCTCACGTTGACCTAATACTGATTTGAGTTTAGACGATTGCGGTTATAAATTTTTCAGTAATAAATTGTATGTACAATATAAAGCGTAGAGAGATAAAGTGACTCTTAGGGTCAAAACGACAACCTATGGATAAAACTAATATTTTGTTTTGTGTGTTATCAAACTCACATCTTTCTGTTCATCATTCACGTACAGTTACTAAACCAATGGACTAGATCATTTGAACTATAATTACTAATATTTCATAACTAATACACTTATGTAAGTACAATTAGTTGTATCTCTAAATATTGGGTAATATTATTTTCCCAAACTTTTTTTATTAAAAAAATAAAATTTAATAATAAAAATAAAATAATTAAATAAACATATATATTAAAATCAAATATGCAATAAATCTTACAACAAATTTCCGAAATATTTCGCGAGCCACAAATGACTTGTTGTCAATTTATTGCAGTAAAGACCCTCTTTGTACGCAGAGAATGACGCACGGCTTATTATAATGATACTTGAAGTATTCCCATTGTAGCAAAGTTTTAGTTGTAAGTCTCGTTTGTAAGAAATATTTGTGGGAATATTTTTATCATAATTTTAAATTAATTACCTTAATTGAAATAACCATATCATAATAAAATATTATTTAATTGTTATAATATTAGTAAGTGGTGATGTTAGTTAACTCGTGTTTTAATATTATAAAAGAAAACATTATTTCTTAGTTTTTTTTTAACTAAAATATATGTTTAAGTAACTCATAATTTGGTAATAAATCGAAATAAAAATATGAATTAAATTGAAATCACATATTAAAATGCTTCCTTCGGCAGGGTCGATCGTGTTAGGTAGATTCCTATCACGCGATTCTCGAAGGTAACAATGAAACCGAGAATGCGATAAACATGTAATGATTGAATGATTTACTTTAGTTGTGGAGGGGGGGGGGGGGTCGGATCGACAAAGAAAAACTAGCCAGCAGTATTCTACTGGGCATTACGAGTCTTATGACGGGTCACTCTGCATATATTAGGTGACGGGGGAACCGTCTCCTTCCCCTATCTCATAAACGGAAAGTCGGATCAAAAAACTTTTCGAACAAAAAAGTTTCCTCTTTTAATTTGTTAATTTTTCCGACCGTAAAACTTTGTTTCCGTCTGTGAATTTTTTCGGTTTTTAGCTTTCAACCCCCCCAGCCCCCCAACCCCTCGACCGATTTCCCCCGTTAAAGAATTTAACCTTCATTTTGTCCTTAAGAATGTGTATACCGAGTTTGAAAATCCTCCGTCAATATTTGCGACCTGTAGCGTGTCCCAAAGGTTTGCACTTTCATCCTCCCTCCCAGCCCCCCCTTTCACTTATTCCAAAAAAACGAGATGGTACGTTTGTCCTACTAATTTATCCTATCGACCTGTGAAGTCAGATTTCGCCTATATACATATATATATATAGAGGGATATATAATTTTTTTGTTTTCGACGGATTCTCAATCTTCAGTTCATAAACGGCGTAGCGCCCCTACTCTGGGGTCTGGGTCCCGTCATCGCATCGATTACAATAGGTAGATTCATCTATGGAATTTACCTAAAAATACACAAATACTGTTATTTAGTATTCAATAGAATTTCAAGTAGCAACACGGCCTTCACGACGCCATCTTTAACGAATAGCATGATCGCAGGCTATTTACTGGTGACAGAAATATACGGTCCGTAAAATAGATTAATTTTCATTTTAAATCTTTATTTAATTAATTACAAAGCTTGATTATTTATAGCATAAGGATATCTTATCTGAACATATTACGAGCAATATTTACAAAACTGCACAAAACAAGTGAGAAGATAATATTGACACCAATTAAGATTTTTTTTTTTTTTTTTTTTATGTTAGAGGAGGGCAAACGAGCTTGCGGGTCACTGTTGGTATATGATCACCGCCGCCCATGAACTCTTGCAACATCCGAGGATTCACAAGAGCGTTGCCGGCCTTGGAGAAAGGAATATATGCCTTTTTTGAAGGTACCCATGTCGTATCGATCTGGAAATACCGCCGAAGGGAGTTCGTTCCACATTTGAGTGGTACGTGGGAAAAAAGTCCTTGAAAACCGCACAGTTGAAGATCGCCACGCGTCCAGGTGGTATGGATGATAAAGGAGGCGATGGCGAGCTGTGCGGTAGTGAAATTCGGCGGTAGGCATCAGATCGAATAGTTCTTCGGAACACTCCCCGTTGTAAATGCGGTAGAAGACGCACAAAGAAGCCACGTCTCTACGCAATGCCAAAGAGTCCAGCCGTTCGCAGAGCACTGGGTCCCCGACAATCCGAACGGCTCTCCGTTGTACGCGGTCAAATGGTAGAAGCTGATATTGGGGTGATCCGGACCAGAGATGAGAACAGTACTCCATGTGTGGCCGGACCTGCGCCTTATAGAGCGCAAGTCTTTGGCCAGATTTGAAGTACTGCCTCGCTCTATTGATCACTCCCAATTTCTTCGAGGCCAACTTGGCCTTGCTCTCCAGATGACCACGAAACTGACAGCCGCTCGAAATGTCGAGACCCAGTATTTTGATACTTGGCGAGGCACTAAGAGGAGTGCTCTCGAAGAGCGGTGATACGACAAATGGGGTTTTCTTAGTGGTAAACGCGCAAACCTGTGTCTTTAGGGGATTGAACTGAACGTGGTTCAGTTCACCCCACTCAGAGACCATCCCCAGGGAGGTCTCTATTGAAGACACAAGTTTCTTTCGGCACTCGTCGACGTTTTCCCGAGAGAGACCTGCACGACCGGAATATACCGCATCCCCAGTGCTGTCATCCGCATAACAATGTATGTTGGAAATATCCAACATATCATTGATGTGCAGGAGGAACAGAGTTGGGGATAGCACGCAGCCTTGGGGTACACCAGCGTTCACGGGCTTGGGGTCCGAGCAAAAACCGTCGAGAACGACCTGTATGCTCCGCCCAGTGAGAAAACTGGTGATCCACTTGCATAAACTCTCGGGAAGCCCATAGGAAGGTAGCTTCGAAAGAAGCCCCTTGTGCCATACACGATCAAAGGCTTTTGCCATATCCAGACTAACTGCCAGACCCTCTCCCTTGCTTTCAATAACCGCTGCCCAACGGTGCGTAAGGTATAACAGAAGATCACCAGCTGATCGACCATGGCGAAAGCCATACTGCCGGTCATTGATCAACTGGTGATCCTCGAGGTACGTTAGGAGCTGTCGGTTGATAATGATCTCCATTATTTTGGAGAGAAGGGAGGTAATGGCGATAGGTCTGTAGTTAGCTGGGTCCGAGCTATCACCTTTTTTAGGGATCGGATGGACAAGGGCACGCTTCCATGAGACCGGGACTACGCCTTTAAGATAGGAGTACCGAAATAGACGCGTTAGCACTGGAGTCAACTCAGGGGCACACGTTCGTAGCACTAATGGAGAAATGCCATCCGGCCCACTCGACTTATGAACGTCCAAGGAAAATAGAGACTGCCTGATAGTTTTTTGTCGAAAAACTATATCCGGCATTGAACTCTGACACCGCGGGATGATAGGCGGTGTCTTCCCTTGGTCGTCCAAAGTCGAGTTGGAGGCAAAAAGAGTGCCCAAGAGATCGGCTTTCTCTTTTGCCGTGTGGGCCAGAGAGTCATTCCCCATGTGCAACGGCGGTAGGGACGGCTGGCTAAAGTTGCCCAGAGTGGCTTTAGAAAGCGCCCAGAATTTGCGCGTGCCAGGCGGGTACTTTGCCAGCTGATCCCCAATTTTGACGACATGCTTGAACTTTGCTCTAGCGATTTGCCGTTTGAAGAATCTGGAGGCACGGTTGTATTTCCTCTTCAGAACTCTAGAGTTTGGATCCTTAGTGACTAACGCATTAGCCCAAGCTTGATAAGCCTGCCGTTTGCCAGCTGCTGCAGCCCTGACAGACGCATCAAACCAAGGCCGCGATCTGCCGCCAAGTGGTACCACAGAGCTTGGTACAAAAAGTTCCATGCCCTGAAGTATCACATCAGCTACAGCCGCAGCGCAGTCACTAGGATCATTGGAAGGGAAACAAATCGGCCCCCATGGGTAGGATGCAAAAAAAGACCGCATTCCATCCCAATCTGCTGACTTGTAGTGCCAAACGCGTCGAGTCGCAGGTCTTGTGCGAGCAGGACGTTGAATGGGCACCACACTCCGTACCAGACAGTGATCAGAGGAACCTAAGGGAGCCTCGACAGTGATCTGGTACTTTTCTGGATGTGTAGTCAGCAGAAGATCCAACAAAGAGGGCATGTGGCTGTCCACGTCCGGTAGACGAGTGTGCGTCTTTACCAGCTGGGACAGACCATTTGCCAGAGCAAAGTCAAACACAGATCTCCCCGCGTAGTCGGTGGCACGTGACCCTAGCCAATCGGCATGGTGCGCATTGAAGTCCCCGAGGACTAAGACTTCGGCGGAGGGAGTCTGTGAAAGCAGATCGTCAATCTTCGCCTGAACATGGCCCAAGAGTTGATCCGTGTCTGCATTACCACTATGGGACCTGTAGAGGCACGCGTAGACTCTGACATGGTCGTCCATGTCCACACGCAGCCAGAGTACAGACAGGTCCCGACCTTCAAAAACCTGAAGGCGACGGTAGCAGATATCCTCCCTTACGAACACAGATACCCCGGCGTGTGGTATAAAATGATGTTCTAGTTTATACCCGGGGTATGACAAGTACGCTGTGTCGCTAGGTTGAGATATCTGCGTCTCCGTCAAAAACAACAAGGCCGGCTGCGCCGTCTCAAGGTGGTAGTGGACGGCGTTTAGGTTCGAGTGAAATCCCCGGATGTTGCAAAAGTCCACATCTAGAGTGGAGCGGGGTGCCGCTGTTTGCCGTCGTTTGCCCTCAGAAAACACAACAGGCGATACTTTGCCCGCCCCAGATACGACGGGCAGCCCGAGCAAAATCCGAGGATCATTCCCCCGATTTTGCTCGAGGAGGGGGTCCCCGGCTTCATCAAAGCCGGTACCCTCCTGGGGTATACTTTTTGGAGGCATCGCTATCATGTTTGGCAGGGGGGGGGGTTGGGCTTCCGGATTCTCTCACTCACCGACGGAACGTAACCAAATGAATTTGGTTACTACACGTCGGTCTTCTGTGAGAGGGTGGTCCTTCCCCGGTCGAGCCAGCCCAATACGAGCTGCAGTCAGAAAACTACAGCTAGGCTCTACCACCTAAAAATAAGAACCTCTTTTTTAATAAGATTACTTACGTAATTTAGTTACAAATCCTCACAATTTTTTTATAAAGTATAAGAGCTATTCAGTTTCTAACTTTATAACTGAATAGTTAGTATCAGTAGGTAAATCAATATTAATGATAACGTAAACAACACGAGGAGACATCGCACCGTACATTACCATCGGACGGAGACTGAAGTGACAGAGGGAGGTCCACAGACATCATACTGCGATGAGTTTAAAATACACCTAACTATAACTAATTGATCACAAATTATATAGATTAAAATTAATAGACAAATTATATATAATATATTATGTCAATAAAACTACCGCAATAAACATACAACATAATACATTTATAAATATTATATGTTCCACATACAAAATATATAAAATACAATTCATCTTCTAAAACTCAAACAAACATGTAGAGTTATATAAAAGTTAATAAACGTATGCATCTTCAGAGAGCTCTGCATTTTATTAAATAACTTTATGGTGTATCATCATCTGAACGAACTGCACTGCCTTTGTTATTATATTATATCTAGGAAAGAAAATTAGCCTCAGATATTTTAATAATAGAATATAATAAGATAAAGTAAATAAGCCGCGGTTTCATTTAAAATGTATAATGAGTACAAAAAAGTAATTAAATACCTAAATAAGATAAACCAGCATTTCATGATATAAAAAATTGTCAATTTATTACATCCAAGTCTTATTATTCTTTATTATATAAAAATTAAGTGGATTCTTTAATTTAGTAATACTTCTTATTATCTTTGTTGATATTATTACCACGTACGAGTCACGAATGTGGAGAGCAGCAGTCGGTGACAATGTGTTAGTTACTCTCTTCCTATACGAGTACGTCGACGGCTAAATAACAACGTGAGTGAGTCTCTCGACGTCGAGAGTGGTTCCAGCGACGTTCATGTTTTCTTTTATTGACTTTACTGTTATGGCGGTAATAAAATCTATGGCCATAGGTTAATTTGAATTACAATATGTTTATAATATTTGTTTAAGAAACTTTATGTCTCTTTTCTATGAAGACGAACGAAATAAGTGTGCCTCGAGCTTAACATAAACCAAACCAAACCATTGTATACTTTTTTTTACATTGTATATATGTAGTTGTGACAATATATTTTTGTCTTAATTTTTTTAAGGCAAAATTGACTAGATCATAATATTATGACGCTAGAAGTATTCAATCTCTTAACCGTGATGTACTAATATTCGACATTGAATAAATCCCCGATTGAAACAGACATAAAGACACTCGTAAAGTGCATTTTCAGATTTTGTATATTCTTACGTAGTTATCACAATTTTTTCCTTAGTTTTTTACACATTACTATTTTTATATAATTAACGAGTAAAGTACACTATTATAATATAATATTATTATAATATAATATAATTTTAACAGAATACATATATATATATATGGTGGCGCCAAAACACAATTCTAGTAACCTTCGACACGCTCACCGGGGAGCAGTAAATTGTAGAAATGTGTGACTCGCAAGGGTAATAGGAGTAAATAGGAACCATGCGTGCACCAACCTCAGAATCCAGGGCAGCTCCAGCCAGATAATCCAGGAAGGTCGACGGCGCGTGACGGTTAAAGTTCAAATACGCAGGCTAGTTCTATAGACGTCATTAACACTCGCGGTCACGATTTGGCACTACCACTTAATAGCGGGAGACTATAACAATGTCTCTTCACGATCCTGAAGTGCAATACTTAAAGATCGGGCGGTAAGCTGGAGTTGAAGACGGAGTTGTAGGGCTTCGTCCTCTGCCGATGCGATTAGTGCTGTATCCAATGCTTGAATGACCGGGCGCCGCAGTTGGCGCTGGTGTGCATGGTTTAAGGAAGAGTGAAGGAAATGGATTGCGATGTCACATATAATTGACTCATTCACTATTATAATATAAAGCCACAAGGTGGCGTTACCAATATATATATATATATATTCATTCATGTTTGCATGATTTATTGCTGTTGTATTAGAAAAACATAAGCCAAATGTAGTTTGTAAAGTTGCGTTAAATTTGTATTCTAATGATGTTTATATATTCAGTTAATTAAATACAGGTTTCAAAAACAGTCAATGTAGTATTAAATCATCGGATGTAACATGTATGTAAACCAAGGAGCTTTGCATAAGTCCTCTGTGATGCATTGCAGAGCGCGGAATTAGCACTCGATGAGTTATGAGTATGTGATGTGTAGTGATTGAGGAGGAACTGTAATATCATTTAAGTATTGATTTTATAAAGAACTTTAAATGCTTACTTGTAAAAATTTTAATGTAAATAAATAAATACTGTTTGTAATACAAAAATCAATAAATTACGAATAATTATGTATAAAATGTAAATATTTTTTTTAAACTATCTATTTAGTTTGGAAATAATAAATAACAAATATATTTTTTTAATATTTAGTTTTAATATTGTTATAGGCTGCAGTTATAAAAACACTATTTAGTATTAAATATATTACTTCTGCGCTCGTTCCAATCTCAGACCGAAATATTTTTATTGAAAGCTTTTATAAGGTAAAAATGTAAAAGGCACGCTGACCATAAAGCATTTACAAAATGTCCGCACATAAATCTCCACAGCATCTAATTACATGGTTCCAGCAATATCCAGTCCCTTGTGTACTAATTTATAGGAGTCATACGTCATAACGTTTGTATGAAAATATTACGAGACTTGCACCCTCTTATGAATATATTAAATACTCCTCATTCAGGGATATCATACATATCAGAACTAATTGACCAATGAATTATACTTAGTAGTGTATTCTCTGAAATTATAAGCTACACTTAGTTTTCATACTAATTTTATTGTAAAACAAAATATTTTTAACCGATACGCAGTTACGTCGACAGTCCGGGTTAAGTCTCATTATTTTTTATTTTATTTTATTTATATTTTTTCCACTTTCAATCCATACCAGTGATCACTTGTGTACATCAAATGGAAGTGACAGGAGGGCTTATTTAGATATCGTATGTATTAAAATGAGCACTTCTGTAAAGACACTTTCCAACTTAAAATAAGGCTACGAGGGTTTCAAACGCGCCCTGGTCTGAGAAGAACCACACAAAAAACTCAGCTTTTTTTTTTTTATTGTGATCATTGTTTCACAAACGTTAATATATTTAGTGAGCAAAGTACGAATGACTAGAACCATCGCAATCAATTCGATAAGCCGTCATAATAATAATAATAAGAAAAGGGAAATCCGTGGTTAGCAATACGACCAGTCACCGCAAGCAGCACCCATTCACGAGCATAATGCAAGGGTCAGCCATCACCCCCTTCGCCATAATTGAGGGAAGGGGGCAACCCGGCCCTCATCGCTACCGCAAGTAATGACTTCTAAGTTAGCGGTGTGATGCAGCCAGTAGATTGAACAAGATTAACAAACAGTGTCAGAAAAAATTGCGTAGGCACTAGTTATGTTATTCGCTAAAATACAATTTATGCCTAGGCCATACCGTCGTTAATGTATTTCTTTAGACTATAATAACTTTTTTCTATCAAATTCCTTATAATGAATATTTTGAATTTATTTAGAGACAAATTTAAGGCTTTACTGGGGAGTTTACAGTAAAAACGTATACAATTAACCATAAAAGAATTACCTGTTTTATGGAGTCTAGTGATGGGCATAGCAAGTTTATTTTTATTTCTAGTATTAATTTTGTGTACTTCACAATTTTTCCTGAATTTTGAAATATTTTTGTGTACATAAATTAAATTTTCATAAATATATTGATTGTACACAGTCATAATTTTAATTCTTTGAATTTATTTTTTAATGACTCTCGATTATTGTATATTGTATATTGCTCCAACAGCCCTCTTCTGCAATACAAAGATCGTAACTATATCTGATGCATTACCCCATAGAAGTATGCCGTATGACATGACACTATGAAATTAGCTAAACTAAACTATTCTAGCTGTTTCAACGTTTTGTCAATCGGCGTATTCTTTGAACCGCGAAAGTGGCAGAACTGAGTCTGCTCGATAAATCACAGATATGAGGGCCCCATTGCAATTTTGCATCTAAGGTAATGCCCAAAAAAACAGCAGAGTTCACTAAATCCAGTTCCTCATTATTTAATTGTACATTGGTTTTGACTTTTTTCACATAAGTTAATGTAAATTTAATGCATTTTGTTTTTTTTAGATTAAGTAAAAGATTATTTGCATTAAATCATTGTACAACATCAGAGGGAGCATTGTTTACATCGTCCATTACTGATTGTTGTCTAATTATTTTAAAGACAAGAGAAGTATCATCAGCAAACAACACTATCCCATGTTTGTCCCTCACAAAGTAAGGCAAGTCATTTATATAAATGAGGAACAAGAAAGGTCCTAATACAGAGCCTTGTCCTAATGCACACCCATTTTGACAAGTGACCAGGGGAACGCTCTCCATTTACGTCTACTTTTGAATTCTCCCATTAAGATAAGATTTAATTAAATCTAGGGCCTTATTTTTAATACCATAATGATATAATTTTCTAACTAGAGTTTCATGGTGAAGACAATCAAATGCCTTCGATAAATCACAGAAAACGCCAAGGGCGTCTTGCGATTCCTCCCAAACTCCGAAAATATTCAGAAATAACTCAATACCTGCATCTGTTGTTGACCGACCAGTCTGATATAGTCTATTTTCATAATATTACAAACGGAGCGTCGTAACCTGCCGGGTGCAATGTGAAACAGATGACGTCACACGGCGTTACTGCTGCCTCGGACATGCATGGCATTCTGGAGTTACTAAATTAAATATTCTTTAAGCCGGACACAAACACTTAAAACTCCTTATGCGAAAAATATTGTATTTACCAAAAACAATTTAATAAAGACATAAAAATAGCCTATTTCTGCTTAAATAATAATAACAAATTCTTTGATTTGCAATAATATTGTAAGTATTGAATCAATGAATAAAAACAAATCTCGGACAGTTTACAAAATTTTATATTTTTATTACAATATCTTCTTCTTAGAATTACGACTTGGTATGAGAATTGTAGTATCTTATACAATCTTACCATTTTAAATATAACAATACAAATATTAAGGCAAAGCTATTTACTTTTTTTAAGTGGTGGTAAGGTATGGTACATAAGCCATATACTCGTATATATACCTAATACAAAGCCTTGCCTTACTAATCATTACCACCACTTACACATACATATTCTTGAAACGCCACAAAAATTCATAAATAGATCCAGTTAATTAAATAAAAAAATCAATTAAAACAAATAACAATAAAAAACATAATGAAAATAATTTTCCAACACGTAAATAAAAAAGGTAGATTGAAGCTTACTGCTAACTGTTTTAATTCTCACCGCAATATGAAACATAACAGAGAAGGCAATTTAAACGATGAAATGTTTTCCTTGTTCTGTGCAGCGTTTATAGTAGTTGATCCAACGGAACGTAAAATTAGGGTAATCAAAGGTCGTCAGTTGCATTGAGCTTCAAAGGAGTTTAACGTGAGTGGACCGAAACATGATGTGGCTTAATCCAACTGAAACAAGGTAACTGGAAACGCAACTATTGTTTGTTTAATTTCGTTGTTGTATCTTTTAACATAAATCTAACAGTTAACTTTAATTTAAATTGGGTTCTTAATGTGTCACGATAGAACGTCTAATGAATTAAAGTCTTTAGAGTCATTAAGCATGTCCGTTCCGGTGACCTTATGCAGTGTCCATTTTGCATTTTATCGGGTGTGTACAGGAGGTCGCGTGACGCTGTCAGAGTTATCATAATAATGGATGAATAGTCCATAGCTTTTCTCGACAAAGATTTCCTTAGACTATAGTTTTCTTTAATATTTTGATTAAATCCATCTTTATTGTCATTTTGTTATTATAGGAATTATGAAATACAGCATGAAATACTAAAAAAATATATACATACATAATAACTATAAATTATTCGGGATAACAGGGCAAGCTATAAATCTATTACAAAATTTATTAGGATTTTTTATCCTAATATGTAGTTTTGGACATCGAAGTGTTCCTTTTGTAATTATTAAAAATTTAAAGTAATTATTAAAAAAATCAGTTCAGAATCATTCGTTTCAGAGTTCAGTTCAGTTCAGTTTCAGAATTTCAGACAATTTGCGTTTTAATGAATTATATATAAAATAAATATCAGAAGAAGCTGTTTAAATTTAAATTTAACAAACTGTAACTAAATGTTGAGAAATATTGTTTCTAAGCCAGGAGGAGAACAACTATATTGGTTTAAAGATGGTGAAACAATTTACATTAAAATTAAATAACACGATTTTATTAATGAACGTTCGATCATTGTTTAGCAAAAAATAAAAAATAGTATAAAAGAAGGATAATTAGGTTAGGTAGGTCTGTCTCTGCACTGGGGAAAACAAGATGTTGATACTTATTTTGTGAGTATATTTTTGTTCTTAGTTTTATGTAATAAAATTTTAATGTTTATAATCAAATAAACTTTATAAATAAATGTAAAAATATTTAACTAAAGCAATATGCTAAGAATGCGTTTTAAAATACTTGGCAATTATAAAATATCGAGTAAAATTAATTTAACCCTGAGTTTAAGAAGTGTAGACGCAATATTAGTTCTCGACGCGCCGCTGTACTTAAAACCACGAGTATTTCCTATATTGTATTACAGTGACTACATCAGAAGAAATAGTCAGGGTGAGAACAGTGAATGAATTCCAAATTGATTGAATTGCAAAGGGATTTAAAGAGAAGATTATTAATCTTTAAAACTTGTCTACACATATATATGTTTTTATAAGTACGATAAAAAAATAACAACTGTTTTTTATTATACAGGGTGGGCCAAAATTTTTTGCAAATACCAACACTTGATTTCTCCAAAACCGTGAGAGCAAGGGGCGCGCGGGTGGCGGGGAATTGTGCGTCGTTTAATGCAATTTTAGTCACGATGGAGCGCTTCACGGGACAACAGCGTGCTTTTTGCTTAAATCAATTTTACAAAAACAACGATTCCTACGTTACTGTACGACGCCTCTTTAGAGTTGAATACGGATTACAACGTGTAAGTGAGTGTCCAAGTGTTAATTTAATTAAAGCTTGGGTTAAAAAGTTTGAGCAAACGGGATCGACAACGAATATTAAACAAACTGGGCGACCACGTTCAAGAAGAAGCGAAGAGAACATTCGGGAGGTTGAAATTTCTGTAAGGGACGATCCAGAAACTACGCGTAAGCGGTCGGCGGCTCTTGCTATACCAAGAACTAGTCTGCGGCGAATCTTGCATTTGGACCTTAAACTGCACCCATATAAGCTTCAAATTGTAAAGGAGATGAAACCAAACGATTACATTCAACGCAAGTTATTTGCTGCCACTATACTGGAGCGATTCTCTAGCCTTGAGAATGTATTGTTTACGGACGAGGCCCATTTTCACATTAATGGTCACGTAAATAACCATAATTGTCGATATTGGAGCACGGAAAACCCTCACTATAAACACCAAAAGCCTCTTCATTCACCAAAAACGACAGTGTGGGCTGCCATATCCACAATGGGCATAATCGGTCCATACTTCTTTGAAAATAATCAAGGAAATAACGTAACTGTGAACTCAGTGGAATACGTGAAAATGTTGCGAGAGTTTTGGACACCACAGTTGCATGAATTTGAAGGATACAATAGCCGGACTTGGATGCAACAAGATGGAGCAACATGCCATACATCAAACGTGACTTTACCGGTGGTCAAAGAAATGTATCCTAACAAATTGATTTCTCGCAGAGGTGATATCCCATGGCCTCCCAGTAGTCCGGACCTTAATTAACCGACGACCATATCCCAATTAAAAGAAAACATCCACGAGGAGATAGCCGCGATTCCTCGCAGCATGTGTCAACGAGTTTTCCAAAGTTTACGTAGTCGATTGCAGGAGTGCCAACGACGAGACGGAGCACATCTCAACGATGTCATTTTTTAAAAATAAATTTTAATAAATAATAATTACGTTAAATAAATCATAAACAAAATAACATTTGTACTTTTATTCCTAGACATGTTTCAAAAGTGCAAAAATTTTTGGCCCACCCTGTATAATTCTTTATGATAATTATTTCATTTAGAACACCAAATATCTAAGTTGATACTAATAACTATTAAAATCGATTAGTACATTTAACATCAATTATCACATTCTCAAACTTTATTTTACTAAACAAATATAGTAGTAGTATAACAAGTAAGTTTCGTCGTTATCTGCCACTTAGTTATTTATATACTTTAGAAACCTCAAAGTCGAACCGCTTCTTATAAAAACATTATAAAATAGCATTATAATGTACCAAGTGTACTAACCAACAGTTTATTTCTGAGCTTTTATGAGTAACTTAATTAAAAAACTTAGCATTTTTTGACAATATTAAGAATAAATGTTCATATAATTTATATAATATTATAACATCACATTTATTAAACGGCTTGTGTGTCTCAATAATAATACAGTGTTAGGACAGCGGCGTTCGTTATTTGGTAATAATGACACCATTTGTTACGACGCTAACATCACGAGGATGCTCATAATTCAGATAAAGGGTTGACGATACTGTGGTTTATTATAAGACTTACTATTGTACTTACTACTGTATTTATTGGAATAAGAATATGACTATTAACTGTTCTTAACATATTTGTTTACGCACGCTGTACTCACGTTAACTAAAGGAATTACACGGAATGGTTCAAACCATCTATCAGAATCTATAAAATACAAAAATTGCTAATCGGTTTAACAAAATAAGCCAGTGAAGATGCAATACCCAGGGTGTTTCCCGAACGAACTTTGACGAAATTAAAAATGTTAATAAAAAACAGTTAATTTTTAAGTAAAATGATTATTATTTATTGAAGAAAAGAAAATGTTAAATACATTTTTAGTAATAATTACTAAAAATTACAAAAAAGTGTGATTAATAATAAAACAAAATAGTAATATAATTAAATACGAAAATAAACTAAATCAGTAAATTATAAACAGCGCCATCTCTCGATAGTAATGAAATTTTTTCTTGTCCACAGATATCCGAGAAAAGTGAAAACATACAGAACGAACAAAATTCGTTCGTGAAAATATTTCACAAGCTTACAATTAAACATGTTTAATTGCAGTACAATTTAAAACAATTGCAGTCTACAATATTAAGCTGATTTGTGAAGCGTTAACAAAAATATTACGATTTAATGAATTAATTAACCTCACTTGTATCGATAACAATAACATAATAGTACGTATAACGACTAAAATAAGTTACTAAGCACTATTAAACTAATACTTTTTTATAATGGTGTTAACAAAAAAGACCTATCACTTTAATCTGATTTTATCAGACATCTTATGGTACAAAAAAATTGCCGGAGATAAAGACTGTAGGGACAATGGATTTACTGACCTTGAAGATAAAACATTATTAGCTGAAACGTTACATTTAGGCACTCAATTAAATTGAAACGATTAATTAACAGTAGAATTGAATGAATTTAATAGAATTGATACAAGCCCTGTTCGATACAAATCTCGAACCTTTACAAATCGACACCTAAGCAGCGTCTTAAAAACATTGTATGTGTATATACAATGACTTATGCAACTCATATGTGGTAAGCAAAAACATTACATGGTACCAGCGCAGCAGTAACGTGAGGTTAACCATTACTAACCGTAACTATATAAGGATACGGAGTCGCGAAGCAGGCACCAATTGATTACTTGATTTAACATCGATCATTGTCTTTAGGTTAGTTTGAATTAGGTAAATACAGTATTATTTAAATAAATTAAGTTGAATAATAAATTTGTATGTCACCGTGCACCGGGTGCACTCAACATAACTTGGTTACTATTGAATATATCTAGCGATGTCTAAGTACGAATGGAGTAATACTGAACTTAATTAACTGTTAAAAAAAGATAGTAGTAGTAAGTAGTAGTAATGCACAAAAGAAAAAACAATATAGAGGACACTAATGGGAATCTTAATTTCAACAAAAGACGTTGAATTTAATTAGGTAATTTAAAACTGATTGTAGAAACGTATGGAAATATAAACATATTTTCATAACTACATTCCTACTCGCAGAATTGCAAATAAAGTAACAGAATAGAAATGTTGCGGGAGACTAAAATAAAGACTCTTTATTAGTTTCAATAAGTGCCATTTCCTTAAAGATTTATAAATTGAAGATTTTTAAAGATTTTTAAAGTGAGTCAGACAGACTCCTCCTTATATGATAGCTCAATATTTAGCAACCATTTAATAAAACTAAGACTATATTAAGGATTTGCGACATTCTAAACAAATTAACATTCATATTGAAATATAAATATTGTTATTGTAGTAAGTTGTAACACACGTAGTAGTATCACTCTTTACTAACGTCCCAAACGATTCATATAACAAACAAAACATCTTTAAATATTTTAGAACAATAACTAATATTACCGGTATAGTTTTGTTGGAAGAATTTGGCTTATTTTCTAGGTAGGGATATGTTATTTCTTACAAGTCGTTCTATTGATAGCGTACATTTTATCCCGTTTCTCAAAGGAAAAGTATTATATTAACGCATCCTCTCAGACGTCAATATTGGTGACACTATGTAAGTATTATAATAATTTAACAATTACGAAGATAGCATACTACAGGCCAGTTTCGTTACTTAGAGAATACTCTCTACTCTATACATTGTGTTAAGATAATAATCTTAACACACATAAAATGTTATAGTTATTATGGAAAAAGCAAGCGACTGTGAATTACATTTATTTGACGTGATTTTGAAACGAACGATTATCGGTCAATAACTACATGCATTGCATGAGTTTCAGGTCTACTGTTTTTTATTTACATAAAAACAGCATTTAATTTCTGTAATAGCAATGAATTTTCAAAGTGTTTTACTTTTTTAATATATACTTTATTATAATTCTCGTCTATTTAAACCAGGAGTACAAACTGAATGCCATAAACATCTTAGAATATGTTTATTAAACTACAAGTTAAATTAAACTATGAGTTCGAATTCACGATGATAACAATGACATCGATGGTTTATTTCCATTAATGTAAGTTACGGTTATTAAATACAGTGTACATTAAATGTCCATAACATACATTTATTTCGTTAATGGATTCATGGTTATTGTCTGTATGACTGCACGCCTTACACTATACACACCTGATAACTTCATAATTACCTGATAATTTCATGATATATATTTATATAAGCAGAATCTCTGTAGTCTTGCAACTCCATAATAATATTATAAATGCAACTGTGCTATCGACAACATAATTTAAATTTAATTATTAAACTGGACTCAGACGTCAATATTCTCAATCATTTATTTTCAGAATATAATATCTTTTCCTTACCTCAAAGTAAAATTTAAATTTAATTTTTTGATACTTACCACCCATTAAAATGAAACTTTTACATTTCCAGTTATACTTAAAATCTATTCCACTTCACGTAGGATTCCCAAAACTAAACTTAGTAATAATATGTCGTAACAGAGGAGTAGTTTCGCTTTATTATATATACAGTATGTATATATTTATATTTTACCAGAAAGTGTAATGTGTGTATATTTTAAGCGATTCATTGTATTCTGTTACTTTTATAGTAATTTTGATTCGTGTTTTATTGTGTAAATAGATTTTTGTGTCGTCTGCAAACGCAATATGCAATGCAATAAACTTGAATATTTTAATGAAGTATTTATACCATATACGTAGACATTGTATAGTGAGTGGCAAATATGGAGCCCTGAGGGACACCGGATTTTGTGAGTACATAATGATTACGAGCACTTCCCAAAGCCACACCTTCTAATTGTCACATATGAAACGATCCACCTGCGCAAGTTACCACGAATACCAAGACCCTGAAGTTGTCGCAATCAGATTAGGATTAGATTAGGTCCACATGGTCGAAAACCTTTTCAATATCACCGATGACATCTATTCTCTTTCATACGTAGTTGTAAATTAAATAAATTCGTAGCTCACGAATCCGTGTTATTCAAATGGTATTAGTTTATAAATTATTAGTATTCTTCAAGTACTGAAACGCTATTATACGCTATTCGATTCGAAAACAGAATATTTTTTTAGAGATATATTGAAAACTACAGAGAGCTCAGCAAGATTATTCTTGCAACGATTATAAAAAATAGGAGGAATTTTATCCGGAAACTTAAGTAGAATCCATCTTTTATTATAGTCATATTGAAGTTTTTCATGAAAACAATGTTAATTACTATATCTCTATCACACCATCATACTTACATTCCGGTTTTCAACACCTTCAAATACCCATTGCATTATAGGATATCAATATGGATGGTATAAGAAACAAGGCGATGGAAGAAAACAGGTGGAGTGTGTAAAAAATAATAATATGGCGAAGAAGCAAATTTCCACGAAGTGACGTATAATAGAATGGCGTTGATGAAATTGGTCCATTGCGCCGACCCCACATAATTGAGATAAGGGCGGGATGATAATAGTTCGAGCGGCCAACCGTTCTTTTTTAGAATTAAATTCATTTTTTCAACATGGTTATGTGCTTTAACATTTCGGACGTTGTAGTCATTCATCAGATCTATTGTGTTTAGTAGGTGATCTAATACTAGTTAAAAACATGTTTTCCATTTAATTTCAGTTAAAATAGGATATCATAAATTTTAAATGAAATGTTATTACCGTATAAATAGTGATAACTGCAATCTGTGAAATGAGAACAAACATGCCATTTACGCATTAAGCAAAATTTTAAATCTATTGATCTCTCATTCTCTATGTAAATATGGAATACAGATCTAAAAAAATATAAATTTTCATCGGTTTTTACGAATTTTAGTATAACTGAATTCGTTTATTTCGTGTTAGAAGATTACTGACAGTGTGACCGGAAAAAAACTGTATTTAAAATGTTAATTCGTAAACGTCGAAATTCGAAACAGCAAGCAAACCGACCGAACCGACAGTTTTAATGAAAGTGGAAAGCCTCGGACCGTTGGGTCGCGATTCCCGTAGGATCAACTCATTTGGACGTGGGTCAAATTTACACGAGCCAATCTCACACAAGCACGCACCTACGATATTGTGACATTGCTGGTATATTGTTTTAATGTCGACAAGGTACCGATAAACAACTGAAGTAACTTACAATAAGACAATACGAGACTAATTAATTTCCCCAAGTTAATAATAAATCTAGACCCTTACGAGATTGCACGAAATTGCTTAACAGCTACAGATGCTGTGAGTATTGGATTTAAAATGAGAGTCTTAATTTACTTTTATAAAAAAGTATACTTATTAAGGTTTGATTTTATTCTATTCAATAAATTTAAAAGAAATGTTGATAATTTATGATTCTTTTGAATTTTTGAATTTTATTTGGCAAAATAAAGCAAAATCATTATAAAATATCTTACGTAGATAAAAAATCAAATGTTTATTATATTGATGCAATTTAAAGCATTAAGATAACTTTAAACAAATAACAAATAGAATCAGCACGAATTAAGGTCATACTTACACAAAGGGAACTTAAGTTTGCTCACAAAATTCATTATCAACATGAGATAAGGAAACGGCAACTCTGTTATCTCACAGCAACCCCTCTCACTCTTACTCGGGTATACATTACGTAGTGAGGAAAGCCTTGTTATATTTAAATTGAAATGATTTTAATGTAGTTATTTAACTAATAAAACAAATTCTAGTGAATGTAATTCAATAGTTTACACATCGACTAAATGTCGTGGTGTATTGTTAATCCGTTGCTCACAGCGAGTGTGCTGTGCTCTCGTTATGACGTTAACAATGAGGATGAATACATGTCAGTCATGAGTAATACAATGTGTTAGGTCAGGTTCGTTGATTTAGTTAAATATTCATCGTTTAAAGCAGTTCCTGTTTGTATTTACATATAATTAGCATGTATTTAAAGAGTGTGTTCATTTTACAAACGCTTTGATAAATATCACATATTAATGTGTTAGATCTGTAAGCAATAATTTTATTAAAAACATTTAACACCTTTTAGCAGAAAGACATTTTTTTATCTGTTGTACATGTTTATATAATTGTAACCAGGCGAAATCTGTACATTAAACTGTTTTTAAATGATTATTTTATTTTAATTAGATTAAATATATAATATATACTACATACATACATACTTTTATATACTACACTATTTAATGTAAAAAATTGCATTTTATTGATTCTTTAAAAATGTATTTGGGGGTCTTACGTGTGGAGGGAGAGAGCAAAGATGAAGTTGCTAACAATTAATTATATATATATCGCGAGTGTTGTATATATGATATGATATTTCATTTATCTTTTAGGTCAGGCCATCGTTAGGTAAGAATTTTTCTGTAATGATTATGTCTAGTGATAATCTTAAAAATATAAATTAATATGGGAATTTTATTTAAGTATTATAAAATTAAATAATTAATGAAATATATTTATTTTATATAAATATTACACGTAATTAGTATGTATATGTATATTGTAACAGCGCACCGCACACGCGACACAGTGTGTTATAACACGTTACAGCGAGTGCTACATGAGTTATTGCATTTCGTCACTCAATCATCCATTAAGTAACACACTGCATTTTACTTAACGCATTAAGCTATAAAAAGTAGTGAGAAATGGAAAAGTATGTAAACCATCTTAAAATATAAACTATTTTAAGACAATAGTACTAGAAATATAAAACGACTTTTCACTTTTTAAAGATGTTATCTCAGAACTTTGTGAAGTACTTGTAATTTAATTTTATTCGCAAGCAATAATATAAATCCCGCCCGTGAGGAATGGTAGTAAGAATGTTGGTTGCATTCCTCCTTCAAATAGCGAGTCTTCGTTGCATTGTAATGAGATCGTTCTGGTATCTAAGATATTTAAGTCTGTCTTATTAAACTATAAAATTTCAAATGGAAATACTAGGTAGAAAGAGAACAGAATTTTCAAAACTAGAATGAAAATAAAATAATTATAATATTATTAGAAAAACAAAATACCATACTAAATATTTAATTTGCAACTAATATACTTTCTTGTCACTTAATTAATTTTTAATTACCTCAATACTATTTACATATAATTAGTTATTTGTCTCCTCACCGTTTGGTTGTGTTTAAAAAAAACCTTCAATTTCTTTGTTGATTTGTAAATGAAGGGAATTCTTCTCTTAGCTCAAGTGGTTGGAATTGTATTAAGAAAGTAGATTACGAGAGTGAGGCGAGATAAACACTGAGGTTTACAACTCACAAAAACTTTTTAGTCAGCTTGCCTCTTTAAAGTTTTCTCAATTATTTTAGCTTTGCATGACTTCTTTATGAATATTCTTTCAGTTAATCGAATTTAATTCCTACAAAGTGCAGCACAACTCCAATACTTTAATAATAATTTTTTACAAGTAACATTAAATATTTTTATGTACGAATAAAGAGCTCCAAAGCATCGGATCAAATTGCTAATAGATAACATGTTACTGATATCAGTTGAAACTTCTATTATGAACAATAATTAAAAGCAAACACTTTGCTTTAATAAATGTAGAGAAATTTTATGCTATTTTACAGTTTTATTTACTTGAACCCATATGGCACAGTGTAACTCAATTAGATAAATTAATGACATTTTTTGTTTTTTTTTTATGTTTGTTGTTTTAGAAAGTAAACGAGATTGCGGTCACCCTTGGTAAATTGTCACCGCCGCTCATGAACTCTTGCAACATCCGAGGATTCACAAGAGCCTTACCGGCCTTACAAACAATACAGACCAGGGTTTGATTGTCTCCACAACTTTCTGTTGTTTATAATAACTCCTATCGTATTATCATAATGCAAGTAAACATTTTAGGCATTAATTATTTGGGTTTATTAACATTATATTAAGGTATTGTGCCAACACAATATGTGTTGTACTATTCACCATATTAGTCAGCAAAAAACAACAAAGTGCCGTCCGCCGGCGATCCAGATAGCTTATGTTTTGTTTTGGTTTCGTATTCAAATAGTGTGTTTAAATAAACTGTCAAAAACGTTTTACACCGGACATTATTTATTACGATTGACAGAAAATAATATTGTTTTATTAAATTTGTTTGTAAAACAATCTAATGAGATCATTGAGATATTGTAAACCTGAGAAAAAGTTGAGTTAAATGTGTTCCAAAAGACTTGTTTCTTCTATATTTCATTCAATGTCAAAGGCTAATAATAGTAGTAGGTGAAGTGAGTGACGAGCTTATTTTAAATTTCTATTTTGCACGCAACAAATTATAATTGTGAATTTGATAAATTAAACCGTTTTTTATCCGACACCAGATATCTTTAATCAGATATATTTTATATTAATAAAGCAAATTAATGTTTTAAGAAGAAAATACTTTAACAAATATTGTTTTATTAAGATCTATTGAGACGCCATATCGATCTGAGAACGATTACGCCGAAGGTGGAATGGTTATATAATACACTTAACTCAAGATTAACACAGCAACAGAAGATGTTTAAATAATTTAAGCGTTATTCTTACACAAATAAAGCCCAAATTTCTCCACGTACTTATATTGAAACTATCTTTAAGCAAGATATTATTACACGGTGCCATAGTTCATTATAGATAAAGCAACACTTTAGAAGCATCCTCTCCACGCTGGTGTAGAGCGGTAACGTTCCCGCATTCTATAACATTAATACCAATGTTAGTGTTCAGTTTAGCTAAAAGCATTGAGTCCTTGCAGGCGAAATGAATAGGGATTGAAACTCACTTATCTACTACTAAATTATTTAATAATAATTAAATTATCTTATTCTTAACTAGTTAATTTTTCTTGTTGTCAGGATAGATACTATTTCTGATATCTCAGTCTTTCACTTGTTAATAAATGATATACATTCTTTGATATACTATAGATAATTTTATTTTTATATAATAATAAATGAAAATATAAATATTTATAATAGAAGATTATACATACACATTTATACATTATAAGGAAATATCAGTGATTAAACAAAACTGTTGGAACACTCTCTGTCATTAAGAATTATAAATTAGAGCAAGCTTAGCTCGTTAGCTTCATGAGTATAGTCAGCGTGCAGCTTTTATATTGGAATATGAATAGAACTTCAGGCATTTTGTTCGTTTGCGAAAATGGCTAAGGCTCATTATGAGAAAGCTCCCGCGAGATTATTCGGAATCTAACCGAGTTTTAAAGCGCTATGAAATTCAAAGTGAAACTTCAACTGAGTCGGAGCGAGCGAGGTGTAAACATTTTGACCATTCCGATGTTCCGAGGCTGATGTTTAAAGACTCAAAGGATGTTGCATCTAAAATGTCAAATACTTTTAAATAATTTTGAGTGGCTCTAAAAGAGTTCATATTTTGAATTAGATTAAACACGATGGTTATGATATGTACTTTGTATTGTATATCATAGTTATACTCGTAGTTTGAAATTAAAGCATTGAAGTATGTTATCAGAGTCAAATAAATTTTAAAAATTAACTTTATCTCAAGCAAATAATAATGTCATTTTGTTTTCTATAATTTTTATAATAATTTCCATTTTTTTTGCGAAATTATTATTTAGTGTATATACACTACTGTTCATTTATTATTATTTAACATAAATCAGAATAATAAATATTGTTTTATAAGAATACTTTTTAATGCAATAAAAATAAATATCCGGGTATCACGAATATCACACAATCTGTATTTGTTTTATTAACAAAAATTTGTTTGTCATTTTGAGAGTTGTCATGTGTATGTGTGCTCTTAAAGATTAAAGATAAAAAAAATTGTAGAAAATTTGATTTGAGAAAAAGTATCATTAAACGAGTGCCGATGTCAAAATGAACATACTCGTATGCAGATTGTGAAAGATGCAAATGCGTCTCCACTCATGAAAAATGCAAATGTAGGAGATTAAGACGAAGATAAAGAAAGTGAGTTTAGACATCAGTCTATCTAACAGTACGATATGCAACTGTATCTACAAAATAAACAATTTATCAAAACGTTATTTGTATTCTGATATTATATATATATATTAAAGCTAATCTTTTGATATATAAGTTCAACTAAATAAGACTTGGTGATAATTGGAGCACTATAATACAAACTGTTCAGTTTTATAAAATGAGTACAAGTTGGACAAACTATAAAACTATAATTATTTCAATATTAACTACTAACCATAGTACAGTAAATTAAATTAAATATAATATAGATCCAATTATCAGTTAACACATTAAATATAAAGTGAAAAATCATTGAAGTTAAAACAGAACAAATACATTGTTCAAACATTAGGACTGAATCTTTTCTGGTACATTAAGAGTATATAAAACGGTAGAACGGTAGGGGTATAAATGTACTGAATTATATTAAAGAAGGGATTAACTGAGTCTGATAATGCTTCGCTAAATCCGAAAAAAAGGAATTATTAAAAGATCTTTGTTTACACATTGGAAGAACTTCTATAAAATGGTATAGAACTAACCGAAGCTTTAACAGACATGTATAAAATAGAGTGAAATGGTAACATTTAAATGTATTGTATGATAAATAAAATATGTGAAAGAGGTAAGAAGATTTCCAAATAAGAAATAAGTAGAAAGCAATATTACGCACAAATATATAGCACTGTTGCTCATACAATAATAAAATGTTAGTATCAATTACATATTTTTCGGTTTAACAATTGTCTTCCTGACACGAACAAATATAATTGACAATTGAAAAGAACAAACTCTGTACCTACGCAATAAACCAGTTGGATCTCAATCCATTTTGCATTCAATCTACGAACTCGAGAATTGTGTCATTCAGTTGACGGACACTTCCTCAGCCGTCGTACACAGACGACCTCACGATGACCTAATACCGATTGTGTGATTTGGTTTTAGAGGATTGCCGTCATTAATTATTTGAAACCTCTTAGAAATTGTTTCAATCTGAATTTGATATTTATGACCGTATACGAATCGTAGCACATAGTTATCCCATATTAGACTTTTTGAACACTAATTGTATAATAATATATGGGAGGGGAATTTTTTTAAAATAGAGTATACATTTGTCAATGACATCACACCAGGTGTTATGCAGATGTCTTGCAGGTACAAGATAAAAGAGTTAGCCACTAACGTCACGCCAAGCAATAAAACAGGTTGTGTGCAAAAAGGATGGCCTATACAAGGGACTGAATTTAAAACTCAATGCACTGCGAATAAGACAGCCCTCCTGGTCGTACATGTAATTAAAACACGAACCACGAGTGAACCTCATAAAGGACTTGTCATGTCAGTGGAATAATGTTATGTTTAATTGTACCAGATGGTAAAAAAATCACATACAAAAGTAACACTTAGACGACGAATTATGAATAACAAATAATTTTTCCGTCTGTGATCACACCCACGACTGCACTCAGTGTTCATGTTCATACTAGTTCACAACTAAACCAAGGAGCCAAAGGCAATTTAAATATATTTACTAGCATTTTCAATAATGTAGTTTAGACAGTGTTAGTACGATTAATTGTATTTTAAAATAACAAGTTATTGTTTTTTTCAAAATCTTTTCCTTTTGTAATAAAATGATTAAGTAATAAAAACAAATGTTGCAGTAAACGTTACAATGGGTTTGAAAGACATTTCCCGGGTCACAAATGACTTCTTGTCAGTTTATTGCAGTAAAGAGACCCAATTTGTTCCGAGATAATGACGCGCGGCTTATTATAATGACCTGTGAAGTTTTGTCCATTATAGAAGAAGCTTTAGTTGGTAGTTTCGTTTATAAGCAAAATTTGTATGAACATTTTCCTCATAACTTCAAATTAATTGAGATTGAACAAGTAGTTTGTCAAAAACCACTGTATATGAAAAACAAAATAAAATATTATTAACTTGTTAGAATACTAAAAGCTGGTTTTAATAGTTATGTCATTCTCTATAAGTTATTAATATGTCTTATATTAGTTATTATTAGTTAGTTAGTTAGTCAGTTAGCTGTTCCTTAGTTTGTTATGTTTAAAATAACATATTTTGGTCATAATACACAATGAAAATATAACATAAATTGAAATTACATATTTAACAAATAATGCTTACTGAAATGAAATGAAATGCAAAAGATAAATATCTACTATTGGGTCGAATTCAAGTATTCAAGTAGCAGAACGTCCTTCACGACGCCATCTTTGTCACGGTGACACAGAGCAGTTTAACGAATAGCGTGATCGCAGGCTGTTGACTGCTCACAGAAATATACCGTCTATTACGATTATTTATTTATATCATTAGACAGTTTGAATATTTATAACATAAGAATATCAGTTGGAAAAACACTGAAGACATTTAAACAACACTAATTTAACTATGAATTTTAATACATATATTATTAATGTTACATTTTTTCTTCAAAACAAGTATGAGAGTCTACTTATTGTGCTATTTGTTTTAATTGCTGTTGACTAACTGTATATGTATATATATGTATTAAGTATATGTATACTTGTAATGAAAAAGGAATATCAATTTTATTAAAAAATCGAGTAATTTAAACATCGAGTAGGGATCTTATTATCTTATTTGATAAGAGGTCGTGTAAGCTTCCCTGTGTAGTTTACTGGCTGATTATAACTAATGAATGTCTTGCTTTAATCTGTGCGTTAAACGAAATACATTGTTTTAAACTAAATATATTTCAAGTATTTTATTATTATATTATAATAAAACTTTGGAAATGATTCTTTGCAAAAATATCATTTGGTATTTCATGTAATTTAGTTGTTTATTGATATCAAATACTACATATTATTATTATTTCCTTGTTGGAGAAATAAATTTATTTATATTTAGTGTACATCACCTACATGTATTATAATGAATTAGTTAAACTACTAATTAGGCTTTATATCACTTTAGGAGTAAATTAACGGAAATATACAAATAAATAAAGTAATTAAATAGACGTAATAACAAGAAGAAAATCAAATCAGTGAGCTGATGAAATAAATCCACATTTATAAACCGAATACCACTCGACTCCACAACACACATTAAACATTATTTAGAGTCTCCGTATAATCACTGTAATAATAACTTGTCTCGTCGCTCCGGAGTCGTTCAGCAAAAATTCATGCCATATTCAAGTTTATTAAATAAATAAATAATTGTAATAATAATTGATGTTTGAATACATTGTTCATTATAATTTTCTAATTATAGTAAATACAGTAATAAAGTGCCATGAACTTGTAGAGAGTGTAATATATAGCTTCTGCAGGATCAGTATTGGTGCACTATTCATTAATCAATTAATCAATTCGTCTTGCTTTGAACAAAGGTTAACGCAAAACAACTAAAACATCGAAAAAAAACTTTTATTACAAACTATATCACAGCAAAATACAAAATACTATTATTTAAATATCTCAACTAACATTGAACTCCTCTGATTTCATTCTCGTTTTTCGACATCCTAATGAAAGGCACTGCTTCGTGTTAGCTGCACTCGAGCCTCCCTAGCCTTGGGTTGTAATTAGAGAGTACGGATATAAAATAAAATAAATACTACACGAACTACGAAACCGAGAGATGAAACAAGTATAAATATGTTCCTGAATTTAAGTAAATACATTATATAGTTTTTAACTTATTTTCGTGTACATTCTTTCTGCTCCATGAGTTTTTATGTTTCATACACAAACTATATGTTTAATAAATTATGTGTGTGTGTGTGTGTGTGTGTGTTTGTGTGTCTTGTTTGAAACTCGACTTATGACTCAAGTGTGCTTCTTAAGACCTTTTTACATATACCTTTTTATACATGTAATAAATTTAATAAAAAACTATTGATTATGCGTAATAAATATCTTATATATATATATATATAAATATAAGATATTTATTACGCATAATCAATAGTTTTATATATATAGATATATATATATATATATATAAATATCTTATATCCACTATCTAGTCGTTGCTAGAATAAGAGGTCTGTTTGCAGGTTGGCGCAGCCGCACGACGTGTCTTAGCTTGGAGTCGAATTATCGCATAAGAAGCTGGAAGCTTCAAGATCCACCAATCAGAGAGGAATATCAAGAAAGGGATTCCAAGAAGCTTGAAAGCTGTGATTCTGGAAATGAAAGTGTTGAAGTATGCTGGCAGAACCTTAAGAATGGTATGGTGAAAGTAGCGACAGAAGTATGTGGTAAGAGGAAAAGAGGTTTTAGTAAAAAGCGTGATGAATGGTGGGATGATCAAGTGAAAGATGCTGTAGAGTTAAAGAAGAAAGCATGGCTGGATTATAAAGCCTCGGGTAAGGATAAAAGTATGAGAGAGATAAAAAAATGAGCGTACAAGCTGAAAAAGCACAAAACGAAAGCACTTATAAAGATGAAGCGTGAAAATTCTGAGAGAGAAAGGGATGAAAGGTTGACAAAAAATTTCCGGGAAAACACGAAGCTTTTTTGGCGAGAATTTAGTGGTTCCCGGGGTTATTCGGTAACCGGTAGAATGAAAGGGCTGCTTTCGAAGAACGGTGAAATTTTAACTGAGCAAGCACACGTTTTGCAGCGGGGGGCGGAATTCTACAAGAAGATGTATGTACGTGAGGACGCCTCGGTCTTGACTCCCAGCGTAATGTTGAGTCCAGATGTAGCCAATGGTGAAATCAGTTTGGAAGAAGTAGAGAGCGTGATTCGAAGTCTGAAATGTGGCAAGGCTGCGGGAGCAGATGAAGTTACTGCCGAGATGATCAAATATGGTGGGCCACGCGTCTTGGACTTTTACTGGTTTTTGTGCAATTTATGCTGGAAATCGGGGGAGGTCCCAGACGATTGGCGAGGTGCAGTCATCGTACCTTTGTATAAAGGCAAAGGTTCACAGATAGACTGTGCAAGCTATAGGGCTATCAGTTTGATTAACTTGGGCGGTAAAGTATATGCTAAAATATTAGCGAGAAGAATGCAAGAGAGATCTGAAAGGCTGTTGTGGGAGGCCCAAGGAGGTTTTAGACCTGGAAGAGGGTGTATAGATCAGATCTTTTCCCTCCGCATGATCACGGAAAAGTTTTTGGCCCTAAACCAAAAGGTTTTCTGTGCTTTTGTGGATTTGGAAAAGGCGTTTGACAGGGTTGTGAGAAAGAAGTTATGGCAGATACTGCCCCGATACAATGTGAACGGACCCTTGCTACAGGCTGTAAAATCTCTTTACAGAGATCACTCAGCCTGTGTGCGAGTAGGAGCTGGCATGTCGCCCTGGTTTGACATCCAATCGGGTGTTAAGCAAGGTTGCGCTATGTCAGCTTGGTTGTTCAATTTGTATTCGGATAGTTGTCTCCAAGACGTGAAAGACAGTGATATGGGAGTGAAAGTAGGTGACCTTAAGGTCAATTGCTTGCTATATGCAGATGATGCAGTGCTCATTGCATCATCAGAATGCAATTTGCAGGCATTGGTCACCACTCTGAAAGATGGGTGTGAAATTAATGGTCTAAACCTGAATGTAGATAAGACGAAGGTTCTGATATTTGAAAGAAATGAAGAAAGAACAGAATGTAAGATCAACGTGAATGATAAGATAATAGAACAAGTGAATGAAGTGGTATATTTGGGAAGTATGTTTAACAGAGACGGAAGATACAAAATGGATGTGGAAAGGCGTATTGCTGCCGGTAACAGAGTCAACGGTGCTTTGACTGCATTGTTGAGACGTCAAAACGTCAGCATAGCTGCACGTTTGGCTGTACACAATGCAGTTTTGCTACCGACGCTGTTATACGGCGGCCAAAGATGGGTAACACAGAAGAACAATGTAATTCGCATAATATGCGGAGTCAGTCTAGCTGATCGAATCCGCAATGAAGAGATCCACAGAATGGCAGGTACTAGCGAAGATATCACGGTGAGAATGAAGAAGAACGTGCTCAGGTGGTTTGGGCACCTCGAACGAATGAGTGATGAAAGAATGGTAAAAAAGATTTATATAGGAAAAGTGAGCGGAAAGAGAGACGGGGGGAGGCCTCGAGTGACCTTCGAAAACACAGTATCAATGTTACTGGAGGCAGGTCACGTAAAAAGCATGAGGACCCCCCGGAGGGCATATATAAAGAGGTTGATGTCTGTGGCCGAGGCGAAATAGGTATGCAGAGACCGTAGCGTTTGGCGCTCCGTCGTCTCTGGCTACCCCGCAAGGGATATGGCGTGAAGCTAAATAAATAATAATAAATAAATGAAAAAACAGTACCATTCATAAATTTATCAGAATATCAAAAGGAAATGCCAAGCTTAAATATTTCATTTAAGAATTATAAAGAAAACTCCCGAAAGGCGAATTAGTCTGTATCTTGAGGACTGGTTTAATTATCAGATTTAATGACCGTCCCGACACGTGAGATGTAATTGCGTTATTCAGTGACGTAACAAAAGAGAGAGTACGGGTAATTCCGTATCATTTTAGATAAAAGAAATGGTGCGACATTTATTTTTTATGACGTTATTACATATAATATTTTATATAACTCAAACTCGTATTTTTTTGTTGTACTTATTTCTACAAATAATATGAATATATTTTAGAACAATAAATTTAATAGTTTTCAGTCTACTCTAGATTACAAAATGTATTTTTATTAAAATGTCCAAACGTAATTATAAAATAGTTTGAATATTTAAAGTAGATTTATTAATTTGTAAGACAATTTTAACGAACCAAAGATATGAAGATTATCCCTGATAATTGAGGGAAGCGAGCGGAGCGCTCTACTGGAGACTTTTTCACATCCTTTGTCACGAAAAGACCCAAAAACTACTTAACGGAGAATTATAAAATTTTGCAATCAAGAAGACACAAATTAGGTGATGGTTTTAAAAAAAATTGAAAATTATCTTGTCGTTGAGGAATAATCGTCAAAAAACGGATATAAAACCATATCGCTAAGCGCCTGCATTGGTTCAATACTAATTGTCGTGTTAGGTTTGTGTTAGGTCTAATTTGATGGCTTGATGGTGATCGTGGCGTCACTGTCAGCCTAATCTGAAATCTTCTACATTACTGACTTTTAATTAAGAAAGACCTTTTTACAATATCTATCTCAGTTTACTCAAGTTATACCAACGGACAAATGGACAAAGAGTTTTAAAAACATATATTTAATAAAAACTTGAGTCATTATCTCAGCGCAATATTATTCAAACACTAGGAAATTGTCCACACCATGAATATGCAGAAACATTGAACTAACAACTGAAACTTGTTTGTGACAGACAATTAGAATCAACACGACGGTGATGACATAACGACACGGTGATGATGATGACTGACGCCTGAGCTACAATTACTCTTGTCTTATTTTGTAGTATACAATGTACAATATAAATAATATCATTCACAAGGTTGGGAGATTGGTTTAAGTGCTGTATGATTACGAGTACTGTAACCGCATTGTAGTTGAGTTGGTACTTTAATAAAATAATTATATTTAAATGTTAGAAAAGCTAACAGTCAAATGATTTATTTCTTTTTGCCCTGTGATGTAAAAGCATCACTTATTTACTTAACATGAAATGGTCGGAATGTCAAAAGCAATTAAAATAATGGACAAAGCGTAAGCAAAATATAATTTCATCTCGCTTTATCTTATAATGTATGATGAGAGATCCCAATGTATAGTAGTTTATTCGTTTTAAATTTCATATTCATGGTTTTATCCTCTATATATATATATATTTACTGTATACACAAGTACTGTGCTGTAGAAAATAATTAATAGTGTAATTTTGTTGTTGGTCAAATTAATTATTTTTGCAATAAAACTCCATTTAATAATTCATTTTGCTTTTAAATTTATTAATTTGTTAATGGTAGTGAATAAATTTATATATATATATATATATATATATATATATATATATATTATCCGGATTCGGATATATCCGGATTATATCCGGATTCCCTTATATATATATTATATCCTTTATATATATATCCTTTATATTTATATATATATATACATATATATAAATATATATATATATATATATCTATAACTACTTTTACTCCACTCATAGGCCTTCAAAACTTCAATAAAAGCTCTACTTGTAGTTTCGAGAATATAAGTGGAGGCAAATGTTCATACGGCGAGAGTAAAATGGATCGACTCTGATCTCAGTAAGCGTTGAGATTATTAAAGTCCGAGGCAGATACTGCTTTTTATTTAGTAAAAATCTAATAATTAACCCGATAAGGTGTGAAGATTGAGGCATTTTTATAATTAAAGCTAGCACTTTGTTAGCTTGTTAGAGTAGCAAGAGGATTTATTATAATTGTAAAGATAAATTGTTATAAAACTATGAAATATGTATTATTTTGTTGATTTGAATTAACCCTTCGTTAAAACTTTATGTAAGAGATAAAATACATTGAATAACACCTGAAACCTTTATAGATGTAAAAGCATATAATTGAAGTGTTCCGGCGTAGCCGGCGTATTTTTCATCCTATCGTCACGAAAATCGGCAGGCGTATTTTTTTTTAATTCAATTATTTGAATTTTTATTTCGAGCCATTTTTTTGATTGGGGGAAAAAATCCAAAATGGCGGCGTTTTTTAGTTTTTTTTTGGCGTAGCAGGAGCAATTTTCATCCGATCGCCATGAAAATTGGTGATCATGTTCTTTGAGTTATTTAAATTTTTTTTGTTCGACCATTTTTCTTACTGGAAGGAAAAATATCGAGACGTTTAATGCTTGGGCGTAAAATTTCAAAATGGCGGATTCCTGATCCGTACCACAAAAACTTTTTGTTATTTCAAAATCCAAAATGGCGGCCAAATTTCATCTAAGTATTCTTTTGTTTGTTTTGTTTTAGGTCCAGTGTACGGAGGTTACTGGTGTGGCGCTATACTTGATTCACGGGTGTAATATAGTAACCACTGCACCTCATGAAATCCACTATAAATAATTTCCCAGCATTATCTCATCCCCTAACGTACTGAGGTCTACTGTTCACAGAAACATTTTAAAACAATTTTTTTTACTTAATTAGAATAAATTTCTAGAGTACAATTTAACCTAGCCTTACATAGCTATTATTAAAAAAGTCATACACTGGGTATGTAAATATTGAAAGACATTATTTAGACAAAAACGTTCATAACTACTGACAATAGCTAACAGATACATATGACCACTTTATAAGTTATAACAGCACATAAAAATACCAAATAACACTTCCTAAATGAATTCAAGAAAGCTTCACGTATAAGCTAAACAAAGCTACACATAATGGTCAGGGTGAGTTTTGTTACGTTGGCTATTGTTAGCTAATGCTCGGTCATTCATTCCTCCTGACTGTAGGTAGTAGACTGCTAAAGTCCAAGGCGGTGTCTTCCATTTTGCCATTTTGCTGGCTATTAATTTATCTGAGCGCTTTGTTATTTTAATTGAGAGAGTCTCTGTATGAAGTTTAACAAATGACAAGTAGATACCGTATATAATGGTTATAATACATATAACGCTTTTAAATTATATATTTATTATTATATAATTACATGGGATGCGATGCTCAGAGGGTTATAGTTTAAAAAAAGATTTCATGTATCCTATGTAAGATATAATATGAACACAGCAGCACTGAGCTAATCAGGACTAATGAACGTAAAGACAAATTAAACAATGATGTGGTGGTGTATTGTATGTGTATTCTTCACTCGCCGTAGTAATAAGTGCAAAAACAAATAACCTTACCGTTTGAAAATATTAAATAACAAAATAAAATGTTTTAATATTGAAAGCATACTATCCTTTTATGTATGTAATTCACAATGTATATTTTTACAGAAATATTTCTATAATATTATAAGTAATAATGTAATCGTATTTCTCTCTCTTCTTTTCTAATGAGATTTAATAGATATAATAGATAGAATATCAAACAAGCCAATTGTTAGAGGAAGTAATAAATTGTTTACATCGTTAAAGTAATATTAGTTATAAAGGACTCTCGCAGTGAACTAACCAACTGACGGTGGAAGGGAGGATGAGAATTGTCGTCGAAGCCCTCGTTTGAACAATTCTTTAATGGCTTTACATCTGTGATATTTGGTCGATATAAACAGCTTCTGAGATAAATGTAGCTTCAGATGCTTGAGTTGTGTTTGAGTGTTGATACTTACGTTTCAGGGATGTTAAAATGTAAGTTGCTTTTAGCTGAGTGAGTGAGTTATCAAGACATTCGTTACAATTTAAACACAAAATATATTAAAGAAAATATAAAAAACAAGAATTTAATAATAACAGCATTATAATATAAAAATATCTTAATATTGTATGTCAAAGTGATGCCTCAAATTTATTATAGTTGTATTGTTTTCTAAAACATGTACAAAGTCCATTTATATGATATCAATTTGTCAAAGAGCTCTACTATTATTATATTAAACACGTTAAAGACAGCGAAAAACAACATATTAATTAATAAGGAAAATACCATATTTATAATTAAAGGTAATATTAATATTTAGAATAAATATGTATTGTATATTTTAGCAACAAACGACACCGATATTAAATAAAAAACTAAACAAAACAGCGTTTCCTATTTTTCATTTCATTATTTATATAAATATGACAAGTATTATATATTTTACCCCCACTATCGTAAAGGTATTATGTTAAAGTTGTTAGTAAACTTTTAGATGTCTTTAAAATGCGCCAACGAAAGAAGTTCCTTATATTTTTTGCTAACTCCGATTTATACTAATACATGCTAAAAGTAAAGTAGTTTTTGTAATATGAGTAATTCTTCCGATTATAAAGTATAAATTAGTATATCTTTGTGATGTAAAATATATTTTCGTATAATCAGGTCAGATGTCTCAGATAACAGAAGCAGGATCTGTTTACTTTGATTAAACCTCTCAAGACTCACTCGTAGGTCCTCTTTATTAACTTTGTTATAAAAATATTAAAGTCAACGAAATCCACTGATCATGATAAGTATGAAGTTATTTAATCTTCACGGCATTCATTTCTACGGTTTTCTAAAAGAATCTTTAAAACTTTGATGTCTTATTATATTAATCGTCCGTAATGAAATGAGTCCAGGAAACAGTTCTCGTATTTCTTAAATGTCAATTATCAGAATAACAATCTCACTAAATAATATTCATTTTCCTCGACATTTCAGTGAGAGTACGATTATTGAAGTCGAGTTCGAGTCGAGTGAAGACAGACTGGATGGAGATCAAACTTTCAGATCTAAACAATTGTATATAATAGATATGACACACCCTTGACACAATACACTCACATACTGGAACATTACAAACCTATTAAGAACCACCTATAAAGAAACCACTATACTTCATAAGTTTATTTTTAATTATTCAATTTAAGATTAACTACATTTAAATATTTTGTATGTATAAAATAACTAAATACAGGCCTTTATATTTTGTATAACATGTAGCAAAGTAACAGTAGTACGACTACATTCAACAATAATAAATGAAAGATCAGTCACTCAGATAATCCTTTGACTCGATAATAAGCTGCAAAAAACTAATTGTATTTAAAAATTGTACTAAACCTTGTAATTAAGCTCAAAGTACACTTTCCTGTTCAAATAGTTTGTTAGAAGTCTTTAGCAGCAAAAAGACAACTTCGAAGTTTAAGGCAGTCTTACAAAAAACTAGTAAAAAATTTTTATTTGTTATACAATTTTATTTCTGGATAGAATGAAGTTATGATTTATTTTAATGACGTTGCAGTGCATATTCACAGACGTTAGTTACTTAATCCCTCGGCTACTTCACTTATAGATCCTGGAGTTGAGACACGTAACAATGTGATTCACAGTTCCGCACAACGCACGTCCCACTCAGCAACTGACAGAGCGAGTGGGTTAAAGACTCCGGAAAGTCTCCGGAATTAAATGCCTCGACACCTCCATTCTGCAGCAAGTGTCAATATCAGTACATTTACTTGATTTTGGATCGAAAATTGTATTTTATTCAATACTTTTCTAAAATACCGGCGAATGTTTGACGAAAATAGTAATAACCCAAAGGTAATTTCATATACAGCATTATTACAAATATTTATATACTTTAAATGACTAATGTAAGACTGCCAGGAAATGTTAGTGGTCTTAAGATAACTTGTCTAATAAACAATTTTAAATCACAAGCTGTGTTAAGTTAACAAGAAGTTAACACTTACCAATACTCTTTGTTTTCTAATGGAACATTATAACTTCCGATTGAAAGTCGTTAAGTTCCAAAGACCGCCGTCAATTTATTAACTATTCATTCATTTGTCTAAACGATCTATTGTTTTCACGTTTCAGTCCTTTTTACAACGTCTTTCATATGAAAATGTACTATTTTTATGACATTTACTAAAGACGTATTATTGACCGAAGGACGAATGCTGAGCGTAGCGAAGCGTTTGTCCGAAGGACTACATTTCCACTAGATAGGCCCATTCTGCTATTTTTCCGTATGTAATTTGAACACGTTTGTTCCGGCGTAGCCGGCTTATTTTTTATCCTATCGTCACTAAAATCGGCAGGCGTATTCTTTGAATTATTTGAATTTTTATGTCCAGCCGTTTTTTGAATTGGCCAAAAAATCCAAAATGGTGGTGTTTTTTAGTTTTGTTTTTGACCTAGCAGGAGCAATTTTCATCCGATCGCCACCAAAATTGGTGATCATGTTCTTTGAGTTATTTATTTATTTTTTGTACGGCCATTTTTCTTATTGAGAGGAAACATTCAAATTTTTTTTGAAGTGAAACTTCTTTAGGCGCATGAGGGTAAAATTTTTACAGATGAAACGTCACGCCGGTATGCAATGGAAGTGTCGGAAAAGAGAGAGAGAGTGATCGAGACCGATTGAGAGAGAGTAAGACAGGGCGAACGTAGCATGAGCAACTAGCCGTGGAGTGAAAGTAGGGAGCAAGCGAGTGAGAAAGATTGAGAGAAAAAGTGAGACAGAGCGAACGTATAGTAATCTGTAAAAAAATTAAGGATAAAAATGTGATACCTACATAAGAAAATAAAATTCAGAAAATGCACTCTTTCATTGTAAGATTATTTTCCGTTGAGCTCGAGGCACTTCTTTCGATCGTCTTCAGAGAAAAAAGCATAAAGTTTCATAAACAAATATTTTAAACATATTGAAATCAAATAAACCTATGGCAGTAGATTTTAATGGTCTTGTCGCTTTTATTACCGCTATAATAATTCAGTGTTATCTTGTCATTCACTGTCAGTTCATTGTTACGGTACGTTACATCTGTTAGATAGCAGGTTATTGAGTCACACCAATAGAATATCGAGTTGAAAATCAAAGATTTAACAATAGCGATACAATAGGAATCTTTACCAGCACTGGACATGTTTTGTATAGTTTAAATTTATGCTAAAAGTTAAAATAGAATAATAAAGAAGGCAATAAAATAAAACATGAACGACGCTGGAACCACTCTCGACGACGAGAGACTCACTCACGTTGTTATTTAGCGGTCGACGTACTCGTATAGGAAGAGAGTAACTAACACATTGTCACCGACTGCTGCTCTCCACATTCGTGACTCATACGTGGTAATAATATAAACTAAGATATTAAGAAGTGGTCCTAAATTCAATAACCCTCTTTATTTTGGTATAATAAAGAATGATAATACTTGGATGTATTATATTATTTAGGTATATAACTTAAAATATTTTTTATACCTATAAGTTTACATTATGTGGTAATTACTTTATTCGTTTTATTAAATCTTTTGTAAACGGTCAAATTATTAAAATACATTAATTTACTTTTATCATCTTTTGCTTCATTTATGGATTGTCTGAAATAAAACATTTGCAAACCTGAAAGCATTCTTGACTTGTGAGGTGATATTGTCAGTGGCTGTTATACATTTTAAATGATAACACTTAATTACTAACTTACTGTATCTTATAATACTTTATTATTAAACTATCTGAGACTAATTTTCTTTCCTAGATATAAGATAACAAAGGCAGTGCAGTTCGTTCAGATGATGACACACAATAAAGTTATTTAATAAAATGCAGAGCTCTCTGAAGATGCATACGTTTATTAACTTTTATATAACTCTACATGTTTGTTTGAGTTTTAGAAGATGAATTGTATTTTATTCATAATATATGTAAAAAATATATTATGTTGTATGTTTGTTGCGGAAGGTTTATTGATCAATTAGTTTTAATGAAGTGTATTTTACACTCATCGCAGTATGATCTGTCTCTGGACCTCCCTCTGTCACTGCAGTCTCCGTCCGATGGTAATGTACGGTGATGTCTCCTCGTGTTGTTTACGTTATCATTAATAGTGATTTACCTACTAATACTAATTATTCAGTAATAAAATTAGAAACTTTGAACAACTCTTATACTGTATACAAAATTTGTTATTTTAATTAAGACACCCATTGTTTTTAAAAAGCATCTCAATTTTTGTAAATATTATTTTTTCACTTATTTTATACAGGTTTATAAATATTGACATTGGTCATAAATTATTCAAATAAGATATCCTTATTTTATAAATAGTTAAACTGTCTAATCAAATAAATAAACAAGGTTTAAAACAAAAATTAATCAATTGTATGGCCGGTATATTTCTGTGACCAGTAAATAGCCTGCGATCATGCTAGTCGTCACACTGCTCTGTGACACGGTGATAAAGATGGCGTCGTGAAGGATGATTTGCTAGTAGTAATTCTAGTAAATATTCATACAAATATTTCATACAAACGAGACTTGCAACTAAAACTTTGTTATAATGGGAATACTTCAAAGATCATTATAATAAGCCGCGCATCATTCCCTCCATACAAAGAGGATCTTTACTGCAATATACTGACAAAAAGCCATTTGTGGTTCGGGAAATGTCTATGTAATTTGTTGTAAGATTTATTGCATATTTGAATATTATATATATATTTTTTTATATTCATTTTATTAAAAAATATAGGGAAAATAACATTACCCAATATCTTGAGATACAACTAATTGTACTTCCATAAGTGTATTAGTTTTGAAATATTAGTAATTACAATTTAAATGATCTAGTCCATTGGTTTAGTAACTGTACGTGAATGATGAGCAGAAAGATGTGATGTTTTATCCATTAGTTATCGTTTTGACCCTGAGAGTCGTTTCATATCTACGCTTTATATTGTACATACAATTTATTACAGAAAAATTTATAACCCTAATCGTCTAAACTCAAATCAGTATTAGGTCAACGTAAGGTCATCTGTTTACGACCTCTGAGGAAGTGTCGGTCATCTGAAACACAGTTCTCGAGTTCGTAGATTGAATATAAAATGAGGTAAGATCCAACTGTTTTATTAGGTTTAGAGATTGTTTCGTCGAATTGATCATTATGTCAGAAAAAGAATTGATAAATTTCAATATATATTTTTTTTCAACTTTGTACTTTTATTTTGAACATAACAGCTCTGTAATAGTAATCAATATTATCTATATTCAGGTGAGGTGCCACGCAGAGCAGTTAGGATATTTCAACATTGTATTCAATTATGTACGTTTGGAACTTTTTACTGTCACCAGTTAAATAAAATATTTAGGAGTTAACTAAAAACTTTGCTTTTACTTAATAACTAACCTGTGTGACAATTCTTTTTTAATTATTTTACTGTACTGAATAATATTTAAAAGTATTAAATAAATTGCCTTTGACAATCAAATATACAAAGAGCTAATAAATCAAAATGTATTAAAAGAAATAAAAACCTTAAATCTGGTGAAAAATCAAAAACATTACAGGGGTTACTTAAAAAGAATAGGCGCTGAATCGGACTTTAATAATCCCAGCGCTCTCTGAGATCAGAATCAATTCAGTTGAAATCCACTTTAAACTCGGCTTACGAATATTTGCCTCCACGGATATTCTCGAAACTACAAGGAGAGTTTTTAATAAAGTTAATAAAGTCTATGAGAGAAGTAAAGGTATTCCAAATTGCTTTGTTTAATAACACAATTTGTTTTTAGCTTTCCATTTATTGTAATAAATAAATTTAAAGCAACAGAATTACAAAGTATCACGTATCACGCATAGTGCTATGGAGTGTGAGGTGGGAGAGAGCTATAGTGCGAAAGATTGAACAAGAGAGAGAGAGAGAATACGGGATATCGAGAAAGAATACACGCCCTATTGGTTGTGTATTCGTTTACTAGTTAATTATTTATTTTAATGACAATTAAATTCCTAACCTATCTTCCTTTTTCCCTTCCTCTTAATGTTGGAAATTTAAAGTTTTAGATTTGTATAAATATAAACAAGATTTATAAATTAGTTCGCCAAAGAAGTTTCACTTCTGACATGTGTACTTTGTACGCACACATTTGTTTTTTTTATTTAAGAGGAGGGCAAACGAGCTGGCGGTTCACGGATGGACGTGATCACCGCCGCCCATGAATTCTTGCAACATCCGAGGATTTACAAGAGTGTTGCCGGCCTTGTAGGTAAACGCCTATAAACGCCTTTTTTGAAGGTACCCATGTCGTACCGATCTGGAAATACCGCCGAAGGGAGTTCGTTCCACAAGTGAGTGGAACGTGGAAAAAATGTCCTTGAGAACCGCACAGTGGAGGATCGCCACGCATCAAGGTGGTAAGGATGGTATTGGAGGCGATGGCGCGCTGTGCGGTGATGAAATTCGGCGGCAGGCATCAGATCGAATAGTTCTTCGGAACAGTCCCCGTTGTAAATGCGGTGCAAGACGCACAAAAAAGCCACGTCTCTACGCAATGCCAAAGAGTCCAGCCGTTCGCAGAGCACCGGGTCCCCGACAATTCGAACGGCTCTCTGTTGTACGCGGTCAAATGGTAGAAGCTGATATTGGGGTGATCCGGACCAGAGATGAGAACAGTACTCCATGTGTGGCCGGACCTGCGCCTTATAGAGCGCAAGTCTTTGGCCAGGTTTGAAGTACTGCCTCGCTCTATTGATCACTCCCAATTTCATCGAGGCCAACTTGGCCTTGCTCTCCAGATGACCACGAAACTGACAGTCGCTCGAAATGTCGAGACCCAGTATTCTGATACTTGGCGAGGCAATGAGGGGAGTGCTCTCGAAGAGCGGTGATACGACAAATGGGGTTTTCTTAGTGGTAAACGCGCAAACCTGCGTCTTCTTGGGATTGAATTGAACGTGGTTCAGTTCACCCCACTCAGAGACCATCCCCAAGGAAGTCTCTATGGAAGACACAAGTTTCTTTCGGCACTCGTCGACGTTTTCCCGAGAGAGACCTGCACGGCCGGAATAAATGGCGGTGATTTAAGTTTTTGTTTTGGCGTAGCAGACGTATTTTTTATACAATCGCACAGTGTTTCGACTAGTACAAGTTAGCGGGACAAAATTATTTTTTCACTTTTGTCAATTGTTTATGTATATTCCAGGCATATTAAACTGTTTTAAGAAAAAATCCACATCTTTTTTTCTTTTTTTATGGGCGGCTCAAATTTTTCCTCCAAATTAGTCAGCTGCGCAGACATATTTAGCTATAACTCGGGAATGCCTTGTCAGATTTTTAAGAATAAACCATTAAAAATGCGTAATAAAATTTTATTAAAGTTGATTGAATATTATTTTATTTTATCTGTTATCGTTTTGGAGTTATTCAGAAATTAATGCAAATGAAAGCCGTTCTTCGTTGCTGGGATATTTCTTCGACTCTTCGTTCATAGTAGGCGCAGTCGCACCACAAATATAACACTTTTGTGTTGAACTTGTGTCTGTTAGAGCATTGCACATTTTGCCATAAGTCATTGTCAACAACAAAACGTGTTTAACAGAGATTTTAGTTCCACCAACGCTACATAGTGTTGAATGAAGCCCCCTTACTTCATCTAAAATTGTAGAAGTTTCTTCTTTCATAAACTCTTTTGTCTCTTTGGCAAAAATAAACTTAATAGGACGGCAATACAAAGTAGAGGATGGTCTTGGATTTTGCCAGATCACAGCTTCGTCACATAGCAATCTCAAAGGGACAAATGAGTATACGAACAAAAATTCGTCTGTATCATTAGTGTTATCAAATTTCTGCTTATAAGTGCTATGTCCCAAACTCCCATCACAGCCCCATTTGCTTACCAATGTATAATATGAACGTGGTAATACACTTCTAATGACTTCCGCTTGAGCTTCAACTAATCGTTCAGCCGTTTTATCCAAGATCACCTGAAGTTTAATTTCAGCTCTAGTTTCAGTCACAGAAATATATTCGTCAGAAGGGCAACAAGAAGCTTTGGACTTACTTAAACTATAAAACGATGGAAACACTTGATGTCCCGCTTTCATTTACCACTTTTTTGTTTATTTATACGAATGAGAAGTTGATTTCGATTCACCATAATAAGCTAAAGCTTCGTCTGGTGTTAACAGCCGATTTTGTTCAGAGCACTTACTCTTTTTTTTAGTTTGACTTTCGCTACACTTCGATTCCCTCCTTTTCGAGTAGCTAGCTCAGACGCTGTAACGAGTTCACTTGCACTTCGCGATTCCAAAAGGTCTATCACTCTCCGTCTTTTCGTTTTCATTGATGAGTCTTCAAATGATTTTGTGGGTCGCCCTACGGAGAGAGTCGCTGATAATGTTGAAGGACGTATATTCGGCTGGTTGACACACATCTTCATCTCGATTCCGGATCCCTCTAACCAATCTTTATTTTATTTTAGAAACGCTTCTTTGTTACACTTTAAAGAAATCCACTCTTTATTGAATTTTGCTGAAAGGCTTGATATTTTCATTTTCAGTTTTCTTAGAGAATCATCTGAAATATCGGAGGTATTGAATTTTTTACTTATATAATAAAAAATGCCACTATTTCGCTCAGTTTTCTCATGTTTTATCCATTCTTCAAAAAACTCTATTTTCGTCATAGTCACGTCTCGCTCTGAAAAAAAATTAATAATTTTACTTTCGGACCATTTCGGAGTCTATTATATATATGAATCTTTGCCTGTATGTTATAGGTATTATATATAAAAAAATCTAGCTGGATACATCTGGATAAAAAAAGTTGCTACTCTTTAAAATTTACATTTAATGCAAAAATTGCTAGATTTATCTATGCATTTCCAAATTGGTATCACTCTATAAATATACATATTTTTAATTAAACAAAATAAGTCATAATAAGTACATACCTTCAACAGACTACTCCATCACAAAAAACTCCTTTCACTTTTCTATAAATTGTAAAATATGTTGTCACAAGTGTGCGTAAAATGCAACTGATTTGCAAATGAAAATGACCCCTCTTATAAAAGGTACTTTGCCCACTTGATAACATACCTTAAAAATGTGATAAACATATTAATTCTTTAAATTCGTTATCTGCGAGGTGTTGTTTACAAGTCGTGATCAGTTGGTCGTGGAGATTGTAACATGAATTTTGTCCCGCTAGCATGTTCTAGCCGAATCACTGTGAATCGGCACGAAAATTGGTAGGTGTGTTTTTTGAATAATTTAAATTTTTATGTCGAGCCGTTTCTTTGCTTGGGCGGCAAATGTCAATATGGTGAATTTCTGATCCGTTCCACCGTCCCGTACCCGTATCCGGACTTTGCGGCAGCTAGCGGGCTGAAATTTCATCTAAGTATTCTTTGCCGAAATCTAAGGTGTTTTATGTTATTTCAAAATCCAAACTGACGTCCAAATTTCGTCTAAGTATTCTTTTTTTTGTTTTGTTTTAGGTCCAGTGTTCGGAGGTTACTGGTGTGGTGAAATATCGTAACCACTGCACTTCGTGAAATCCAATATAAATAATTTCCCAACATTTCCCCTAATATACTGAGGTCTACTGTTCACAGAACGACTAGTTATTACATATTAACTAATATCAAATTCAATCAAACTATTAGTAACTATATTATTAATTTCAAGTCTCGTTTTACAATAAACTACAAAGTGAGGTCTATTTGACTTCTATCTATACATCCAATGTGTATGTGTGTGTGCGTGGTTATATATATTAGCCAAGTTTCCTGCTCAAGCCTATTTTAAACAGTTGTATTACATAGTAGCTCATTTAAATTTATTTCATTAGCTATTTCAACATGTAATTAGCTGTCGTAGCTTTAAGCTAGGTAGCTAAAATGAATGGTAGTCTTTCTATGAACTTAAATAATTTCAATATAAATTGAAGCAGAACTGTCCTTATATATATAAATATATTTAAGTGTATGTTACTATGTATGTATGTAAATGTGGATATGTATTTCTTAATCAATGTATAAGTTTATATATTTGCTTATCACCTTATATTAATACTCGTATAACCCACCATACCTATTGGCCTCAATTACAATTCAATTATTTTATATTTATTAAAATCTGCTTTAGTTCAAAAATATCTTAAGAACAATATTTATAAATATAAGCCTGAGCATATCTTAATCCGTGTAAAACTTTTTGTTATTCTGTAAACCAATAAGTAGTTCAAACCAAATGGCAATTAAATAGTTTAGTCTTTGTTATTAAAAGAACTTTTTAAAACATTTATTTTTAAATAAATATCATGAAATAACATTTTATTATAAAACATTTTTAAGAAGAATAAATTGATAATAACAAAATACCAAAAATATTTCTTTTGCAATATCTTTTGTAAGTTTTGTAATTATTCTTTGCTAAAGAAAATGGTTTATTAAAAACGGCGGCTGCAATTTTTAGTAAATTTCAGTACATATTTGTTAAAGGTTAATATTTTTCCCTACCTGACACCTTTGAATTTATTTTAATACAAAAAGGACTAAAACAGAATACATTTAAACCGGACCTGCATAACTAGAATAGTGAAGTAATTCTAAATAAACCAATATGTGATAATCCGTAAATGATCTGAACAACCGCAGCTGATGCGATGTGAGTTGGACACATTTAAATAGTGACAGTTGATTGATTAATACATAATTGTAATGAGGTGAAGTGTGTCTGTTGTTTGAACTAATTACTATAATCTTCATAATACAGCATTCTATTAAAACATATCGCAATGAAGATTCGTAAATTAAATCATAAAAACTAACTTAGTCACTATTTAACAGTGGCGACTAAACAAATGAAGATAATTTTTAATACTGCATTTCGGATTTGGTAGATTGAATGTTACTGTTATATCTGTGGGACTGTTATCAAATCAATTCAACACAATTCTATTGTCCTCTACATTTTTGAAACTTATATTATTGGATTTATAAAATATTCACATATTTTTTATGAATTGTGTTTAAAGCTCAATACTAATTTATAAAGAAAATTGAGAAAAAATATACATTTTTTTATGTCAGAGGAGGGTAAAAGAACGGGTCACAGATGATACGTGATGACCGCCGCCCATGAACTCTTGCAAAACACATCCAACATCCGAGGATTCACAAGAGCGCTGGAGGTTGGAGTAAAAGCCTGTTTTGAAGGTACCCATGGAACGACTCTCCGTTGTACGCGATCAAACGGTACAAGCTAATTATCCCCAGGGACGTCTCTGTTGAAGACACAAGTTTCTTAAGGCACTCGTTGACGTCTTCCCGAGAGAGGCCTTTATGACCGGAATGAATGTATGTTGAAAATATCTAACATATCGCTGATGTGCAGGAGAAACACAGTTGGGAATAGGACGCAGCCTTGCAAAAACCAAAACGAAGCAGAGCAAAAACCGTTGAAAACGATCTCCACCCATTGAGAAATCTGGCGATCCACTTGCATAAACTCTCAGGAAGTCCATAGGAAGGTAGCTTCGAGAGAAGCTCCTTGTGCCATACACGATCGAAGGCTTTTGCCATATCTTGATTAAGTACCAGAGCCTCTCCCTTGCTTTCAATAACAGCTGCCCAAAGGTGCGTAAGATATAACAGAAGATCACCAGCCGATCTTCCATGACGAAAGCCATATTGCCGGTCATTGATCAACTGGTGATCCTCGAAGTACGTTTTGAGCTGTTTATTATAATTTACCGCTTAACTTAAAATTTAATTAGTATTTTTAAATGTTAATATTACATATATTACATAGACATATGAAAAAAAAGTTAATTGTACACGATTTTTAACAATAATTATAAATCGTGTTACATTCAAAACAAAGTTATTGTTGCAAGCTTAACACTTATAAATTAATAGCAGCGCGAATCGTACCTGGATTTTGTCTCGTTACGCTCGCAAAATCTCGTTAGAGTTCGGCGAATTGAGCGAAGCGAGTAACCTATGTTCAACTCAGCGTTCAAAGTTGAAACCGACAGGCAAAAAATATAGAATAATAAAATATCACATAGTGATTTTTTTTTACATTGAAGTCTATGGGACTGTCATTATTTGGTGATTATTCCTCAAGGACATGTTTTTCTCACTTTTCTTTGTAATCCATCGCAATATCAAGATCGGTAAAGCCGTTTTCATGCCAACACCGGACATGGGTACAAAAAGTCTCACATAGAGCGCTCCGCTCGATTCGCTCAATAATTTTCGAAGGTTGCTTTTATATAATCCTAGTAATATAACCCCATTATTATATTACAAAAACTCAGTTTCGTTCTTATCTTTATACTATTAGTTTATTACTTTGAAAAACAAAATGAAATAAAATGTGTCGGTGAGTGACGAATGTGATTCAAAACACACGTAGATAATTAACACCGACTGATGTTAGCAGAACACATGAGGTCAATCAACTCCATACACCTACATGAGTCAAGAGAAACGTCTGTTACTACAAATCACATATATTTATAAGGTTATTGGGAATTATTACAGTCAATTTATATGAGAAATTCCTTTTAACTTTGAATAGAAAGAAATCGTAAAAATATGTTACAAATTGACAATCTCTGCCAATATGCTGTCTATTTTACATAAATGAAAGCCAAATAAAGTGCATAAGTTTATCTTTTTCTTATAAAAGGTACATAAAAAAACAACAATGACAAACTCATTCTGTAACATCCTAAAAAAATTAAGGAGACAAGTTTGTACTTAGTTAAAATTAATTAGTAAATAACAATAAATTACTGAAGGTGGTCCAATTTATGAAGCATCCAGCAAGCATCCAGCAGTACGTAAGCCACGTAACAGAAATAACTATACGAATTACATTATCTTAATCGACAAGGAGCGTTGTTTAACCGCGGCGTTGTTATTTCAGTGTACAAGTCTACGCATAACAATTTCTCGTTCATTTTTTATAGTTACGTGAATATCGCAGGTGCGGGTCCGCGCTCACACCGCACGGGGGCAGACATTGTTGAAACTCGACAATTAAACCAGCAATTAAGATTATTCCTCTCCTCTCCTCTCCTTAGAGATGATACTACTTTTTTTATAGTTTTAAGTATTATCAAGGACTAGTAAGTCTAGGCATTTATATGCCATTAATTGCCTATTACATTTTATTTGATTTATGAAGTACAGTTGCAGTATTTTTAATTGTATTAAAAACTTTCATTCCATTACTTCTGTAGGAAAAAAAATGATAGTATTTATACAATGCACTACTTAACAAACATCTATGATCTAATTGAATTGCTTTGTTAAATAAATTACTCCGAAAGTAGAATTTTGTAAACTAGCAAAAGGAAAGTGTATTCAATACAAAGGGTACTAAAACATTTACTAATTAATTTAAAATATAAACACTAAAATATATTACACCGAGTAAAAAGCCTGAAAAGATTTTCTATCATAAATTGCTAAACCCGGACAGTTTAATCGAAACTTTTACTAACACGTAAACAAAGGTTTTCGTTGTAAATAAAAAAAAAATGCAGTATTTTCACAGTTCATCCTGAATGTAACCTTACTTGAGGCTCTGCTTATGTAAAAGAGGATGAGGAGTTGATAATTACTTTAAAGAAAACTAAACTTTAACTGAAATAACAGATAGTAGTAACGCCCTCGCGTACTTTTTTGAGTCTAGAGAGAATTTTTCCACAATAACCTTGTAATTAACCAGTTTTAAAACTACTTATGTCATTTATCTGATCATTGCCTACTTGTATTCAAAATTATTGTAGTATTTTTCGTTACTTGACACTCGTCTTAACAATAATTAAGCTTACTTTGAATTAAAAAGTTTTTAAAAACCTTATTAAAACTTATAAACAATTTGAATTGCATTAATCTAATCTTAAAGTAATAATAACTATTAGCTGAAAGCTGAGATGGAATCACAATAACTTAAGAAGTAGGTCTTATTAAACCTATCTAGAGTACAAAGCAAACAGAAGGTATTTCAAATCACTTAAATTACACACACACTTACACACATGAATACCTTAACTTCCTTGACCCCAATGTGTCAATGTGTCAATGTGTGCACTAATTGTTGATTTAAAAAAGGCAATTACCTTAATTCTATTTATACCTATTAAAAGTATGTGGTCATATATAGTATTGAAAGTGCTATAGATAAAGGGTCTCAGTCACGTGCTGCTAATTGATAACAAATCTACATTACTATGGGACGATTACAATATACTACTACAATTAACGTTGTAATAATAATGGGCGGAGGAGATTTAAGATGAATAGAGGGTTAATCATTTTGTAACATAGATTACGAATTTTAATGCATAGTTTCATTAATAATTTCCATATAAATATCCTCAAAGTTAATATTTAAGTTTCTATTAAATATTAATAAAATATGTTCTTATTATTTCAGAAGTCCCGTCAAATTCATTCACATTTACGTACTTTGTAATAAGTCAGTCATCACATCCGATGATAGAAGATACCTGACATCCGTGACTTCTGAGACCTTTAATCAAACTATCTTCGTGGTTTCCATCGCCTGCAGAAGTCGATAATCTGATATACACCCACTGCAACACCCGCCGGCGTCACAAACGACAGAACCTTCTCATTCACGTATCTGTCCAACTTGGGTCACCTTAAAGATATAATATTATATATACTTAAAACGTGTTATATGGACGGTTGGAATCTATCTCACACAATCTCACGATAGATATAAAATCCCACTTCCGTGAACACAAAACCTGAAGACCCGAAGACCCAAAATCCCAAAAATACCTTAACTACCGTTTGTGTGCATCCTGAACTGTATGCCTGGAAATCACTAATGATACTTCTAAAAGTAGATACAAAACTGTCTTACCGACCGACATACATATTTGGAAAATCAAGTTAAAATGTAACCAATATAATGAATCATTAATTTAATAAATTAATTAAAAAATGAGTTTTTGATAATTAAATATAATATTTTGTGAAACAAGAGAACATCCACAAAGCGAGTTGAATTTGTGTGAGAAATACATAAATATTTTATCTCATCATTAGTTTACAGATTTATATACCTACATATAAAAAAAGATAAACAAAATTTAAGTACACAATTGTTTTATTAAATAATAATTTTGATTAAATTCCTTCATGAAGGTTTATTCGCCGGTCGATTCGTGAGTACAGTGACTGCGGCAGAACACAACATACATAATAACACATTCTCTACAACAGCTTGTAATTATATTCATAGTCATTTCCTTCCGTATTTCTTTACAACCGCTGTAAGGCAGTGTTCAATAGAGATTTTATCTTATATTTTACCTTACATTCGTAATTGTTAAGTAAGTATATGAAAAGGAAACACGAATTCTGAAAAAAGACTTTTCAATCGACTACGTATAAGCCTTTAATAAACTAAACTAATTTTGGTGAGTATGGAGCCATTCCTTGATAAAGAATTACTCATATATGTATACTATTATATACAATTACATTATAATAACTGCACGCCATTAAGTTGAAATTATTTTAATAGAACGAAAGTTAATACCTATTTAATATTATGATATGAACAATACCACTACCATTGTATCAATTGACTGCTTCCTACGCACGGACCCTCGTACTGAACACTATTCAAAACTGCTCGACCGAATAGTCAATGAGATCACTCCGTAAGGGACAAAATAAACTGATTGTGCTGAATTTCCATACTGATACCGTGTCTAGTATTCGATAAGCATTCAAAAGAACTAGAGCGTTAACGGATACACATATTATTAAACAGATAATATGTGTCTTCGATTGTTGTCAATCATTCATTCAAGTAGCAATAATCCTTAATAGCATTGTTGCTGCTTGCATACATGTCCTACCATTGGAGAGTCGTCTCCTGTGTGCTGACAATAATTAAGTGAAATAAGTACCAATTATTTTATAAAAATCTTGTTACCAGAATCATACAGTTCACCATTTGATGTCCTCACTCACCTCGAGTCGTACTCTCCGTCAGTAGAGTGAGTCTTATTGCACCGACCATCAACATTAACCCTTTCATTACGTCATGAGCTTCACAGAGTCCTTTAGCACTGTATCTAATGACGTCATTATCTCCCTAACAACTTACTTAAAACATTTGTATTATACACAACCGATTTAGTTGTAATTACTATTGTTATATTAGTATTATACATGAATTATGGTTAATGGTTTGTTATTTGTAATGTTGCTTAAGTAACATAGTTCGCTTAGTTTTCGGTAATTTTATGTGTGTGTGTGTGTGTGTGTGTGTATGTACCAAGTGTGTTGTGTATGAATATAGAAGCTTATTTGATTTCTTGTTGTTTTTAGAACGAGTAAATCTGAAATATATGTTTCTTAATGTTAAAACAAATTTGACCTAAAAGAGCTCGTAAAACTTGTATCCGTTGTATTGCATATTGTGTCTTTGTCATCGCTTCTATTGAAACTTTGTACTCATTAATTCTTCTTCATTATTCGTTCTAAACTTCATTTCATTACAAAAGATATATTTCTCACATTTTTAAGTCGTTGCTATAAGAAAAAAAACAAATTATTATTCATTGATCAGCGCAAAATAATATAAAAATAAATTTCTTTATTAAAATAGTTAAAAAGTTTAAGAGCCAGTCTCTCACGTGATGTTAGTTCACCGAAGCCGGTCCGATGTATGAGACTCTGCCAACTACTAACTACCTTCACACAACTATTTGACCAAAACCATCTACGAGCGTCGCGTGTTACAATTCTTTTTTAATACATCTGATCCTTTTTTGTTTGTTATAAATCACAGATGAGGTTTGATCATCTGGTTATGCAGAGATGAATCAACTTAATATAAAACGTCCACAAACACGTTGTAATGAGCTGCGCTAATGACCAAGTACTCCCTCGGGACAGTTACAGTTAATTGCCACATTAAGACCTTCTTAGTTGGCTATTCTACTCCGTTATGGGAACTTTGTCGTATTAAAAGACAGTGAATGGTTCTTGAAGGTCGCTGCGACGCTGATAACAACTTAATTAAACAAATAATTATCACTTAACTTTATTACAATTGTGTTTGTAATAACATTTCATGTTTAGACAATCATACTTATATAATGGATCAAATATATTGTCACAGTCAGTCAGGACCGCCTTCATTAAAGCATTGTACTTCCATTCGCAATATTTTAAGCTACCTAAGAAATAAATATTTTAGGATAAGAAAAAAAATAACAGAAGTATTGAATAATATGATGTTGGTTTCATTATTTTTTACCTCAAATATGAAATAATATTATTTTTATTTTTAATATGGATCTTCAATACAACCACATAATATCAACATGTCTTTTAAATCCATTTATTACTATAATCAATGTTTAAACACATATATAGTACCAATACATATACAATATTACAAGTATAAAGTACTCATCACGGGTACTCCTGACGGTCTGACGCAGGGAACCCTAAGAAGAGGTCAAATATAGAAGATATAATTATAATTATCATACATTGTGTAAACAAACTTAATAAAACACTTCCTAATTTATATTTATATTTTATAAATAAATAGAAATATAATTTACATATTTAATATTGTGAAATGAGTTTTGAACGAAGCGAAAATAATATGAGTTACTATAATTTAAATTTAATATGCTTACTTGTCGTAGTAAAAGGACGCGTTTATTAAATGAAATGTTAGTTTTGTCCTTATCATCTTTCTTTCTTCGTCATCGTATCGTATATATACATTAGTGTTGAATAGCAAAAAGAACGAGGGTTAGGGGTTGGGTATTCTTTTACATTGGGATATATTTTAAACTTGATTATTTATGTATAAATATAAATACCCATTGAATTAAAAAGAACTGAGCTGTGTTATTGGTAAATTAATATTATATTTTCTCTGTTGAAAGACAGTATGTAATAAGTTCAAAGTCTGTCAATTCTGTCAGTGATGGCCATTTGTAAATGTATATTGTTATAAAGAACAGTCGTATTGACCCATTCAACTGTTCGTAAGAAGAAGAGAACACGTTACTTGAGACACCGACTTTTGTATTGTTATATATTTACTAAAAATTATAACTTATAAGTATTTCTTTAAAATAAAACTATTGTAATATTTTATCTGTTTTAACGACATTTAAATATATATTTTAAGTATGGTGTGTGTTTAATAACAATATATAGTTTGTGTATTTTTTATTTCCTGAATAGTTATCAAAATAGAAATTCTTGACCAAAACATAAATTACCGAAATAACCGGTAATTCGAAATGTTAAGCAAGGCTTTATGACTTTTAAAGTTTGATGTATATCTTGTTATTGAACAAGAACTTATTACAAATATAATAATGTTTTTAATATAATGCCTATAACTAATACAAATTTGAACGGTTCATTTATATTACAAAATGTAATTATTAATTTAGTTACAAAGGCCTCTCATTGGTCCTCTTCTATTACCTCTTGACTATTTAGTCCTTTTGTGGATCTTTTCAATAGTTACTAAAGTAGGAATACTTACAAGTTCTCAATACCTACTGAGTAAATGAGAAGAGTCGTTTTAACTCTGAGTACATAGCTCATAGTCCGAGCAGACATAATATAACTTTGTAACATTTATTATTCAATATTAAAAAAAAATATACTAATATTACAATGATATAAAAACTAATATTCAATTTTTACATTCGTAGTTATTAAAGTTATTTTTTGTTATTGCATTATTCCTACACTTTTAGTTCTTTCTACAATCAAGACACGACATAAGTGAATATTATATTAATGAACCAGGTTAATAGATACCCTTAGAAAAAAATTATACAAAAAACATTTACAAATGTATAATATTCTTTATAACTTGTTGTTTAGTTTATTTACATCAGTAAAGAAGGAAAAAGTGGCCGAAAACCCTTAGAATTGTATTTTTTGTAGCTCAATGTATTGAATGGTCTCCTAACGAGGCTTGTTTCTTCTGAAGCGCCAAAGCATTGTATTATAATGTACCTTTGACACACTAATGTTGTAACGTATAGTTTAAGACCTTGTACCGAGTTAAACTAATTGGTATTAGCGGGAAGTACATTATTCAACAATACATGGATTAAATTAAGTAATTAAAATTTATTCATTAAATACCAAGCTGTCACGTAAGTTACAGACAACTTTATTGTAACTATGTCATTGTATGTTATCTGAAATGACAAGGAACGTTGTTTTACTGCGACGCTGTTATTTCAGTGTATATTAAGTAAGTGTACGCAGTACGTGTGGTCGGTCGTCGTAGTCACGGGTCGCTCACACCGCACGAGCAGAGACAGGAATTAAAATGACTTATTAAATACACAATTGAGATTTATACTCTCCTTAGAAGAAACATTTATACAATATCCTTGGATGTATCGCGAAAGGCTTATAAAAAAATTAACATTTTTAGATTTTGTAAGATTTACTATTAAATTAATATACTCGTATAATAAACATTTTTATTGTCTTAATGATGTTTCGAATTGGAGGTCTAATACTGTAATGGGATAGTATATGTTAAAAGATAACTAATAGTATTTATGCTATGCTTATATATTATATTGTCAATAAGTCCGAGTATAGAATTTTATGAATTATCACGTAGAAAGTACTGAAATCATGAGGGAAGCTAAAAATATTTAAAAATACGGATACCATATTTTCTCGATTAAAATAATATAAATGAAAACATTTCCAGGCGAAACCTTCACGTGGAGTAAGGTTCCTAAATCTGGCAAGATTTATAACAAATTTTACCAAAACTATTTTCCCTAACCAAGATAGATTTATGACAGTGTGAGTAAACTTTTAAGATTGTAGGTACCTCGGAAATAAAAATAAAAACTATTATAAGAAGGAGATTATGCGATATATATTATATTCTGTTGTTTGATGTATTCCTACAGTATTTATACACAATCTAATACAAAGACAATGTAATATTATGTTCTGCAGCTTTGTCTATATAATAAGCATTAAAGGTTTAACTCAGATGTAAGTGCCCAAAGCTTTGAGTTCTATCTATAAATATTACTAAGGTAGTATTAATATAGTAGTGTTGCAAACCTTATAGATTCTTTAATGTTTTGATTGATAACATACCTAATAGTGTAAGTCGTAGAAAATACGTAACACAATACATTTTGGTAACAATTGACAGAAGAAATTTAACAATGAATCTAAATATATAAAATATGTTGAGGTTTATGATTTCGACTCCACAACTTCAAAGAACATATAGTATAGACACTTAGTAATAAGTTAGTTATATCATCTGATGCTGGACGATGTCAGATTGTAGTGCTCTTCGGAAACTATTAATATAATTATCCAATAGATTCCATCACTCTCCGTATAGATAATCTGACACATGCAACAACACACTACATCTCTGAGGAAGACTTTCCCCTGTATCATTATGATGTGGTCATCTCACCGAGACTGTACTTCTGTGTATCCGCTGTGTACATAATGTGAGGATACATATACTTTGTATCTGATAGATAATATCTACAGTAAAACCTTTTACAGTTTAATTTCATAAAAATTGTTTTCTAATATTATAGATATTAAGGTTATTAATTATTATAACTAAATACAATATTTGTAAAATTAAAGAACATGACCAAGGCGTGCTGAAAATACACGGATAGTAATTTATTATGTTATATATTGCGCTACATCTGTGTATAAATCATTAAATATTAAAATTATAGGTAAATGACTTGTTGTATACTTTGTTGTGAGTCAGTCATATGGGCCATATGGAATACACCATTATCAAGAGGAAGAAACCATTCAAAATCTGGTCTGAACTCCGTAAATTGCGATTAAATTTCAAGGAAAGTTCATTCGCCACACGACCCGTAAGTCAAAGTATCTTATACATAATAACACATTCTCTACAGCACCATGTTAATATATTCCAATAGCCATTTCAATACATATTACTATATTCCGTAAACTTGCAAGAAAGCTTCAAATAAAGACTTTGTAAGTTTGGTTAGATATATTAGAATACGTTTTCAAAGATATATAGGTTTCTTCAGTATTTAATTTAATATCTACTTTCAATATAAAATATTTCTTTGATAATCAAGTACCAGCCTCTTTGTTTTTTACTTAAATTTGTAGACGGAATTTCGTCTCCAGATTTTTGAAGCTATTAAAAAATTATCGTAGAAATACTGAAAGAGAAAACATCGTGTCTTAATAAAGTACGCCTACATTGTAATAATAATATTACAAAGTGTAGTCTGTGAAGTTTTCGCTTAAAGTATCACAAGTTTTAATCACTACTATTTAATTATTAATTGGTTTTGGATTTAAAACGCGGAATTTAAGAAGTTTCGTAAGCCGGCGATTAATCTCTGTTTATGTTTATCTCTTTATTTATATTGAATTGTGTAAAATATTATGTACGTATCAACATTTTTGTTTTTAATTTAAATTCTGCAATAAAAGTAATACTATATAAAATTTATTGCAAAATATAATCATAATGTAAAAAGTAAAAATACTAAATATATATAAATATCTGTTGCCAAATCGATACGACATAGGTAGGTCAAGACAAGTCTTCACATTATGTTTATTCAATACTGTTAATCCCAACATCCCACGATTTCTTTAAAGGATAATTGGGAGCACGAAGAAATTTGCGTCGGTGTGAAAAAAGTAACCCTAAAATCATTGGGATGTAAGAAACTTAGGGAACATCCTTAGAGCCGTTAGTCCATTGACGTAATGAATGTTACATCATTATTATAATACATTTTATTGAATCAATTAATAATACGGATATTAAATTATATAAAATAATTTTGTACTTATTTTATTAAATTGTTATATATAATAATAAATATTATAATATTTCAAACTTCAACAAAATAATCATGGATAAAATATAAAATAATTGAAAAGAATGTTACAACTATTTTTGTAAATTAAAGTAAAATGTTTAAACTCGAGCCGCGCTTTTCACAATGAACGTTAAATATTAATTGGTCGGCTGATTATCAGTTTCCAAAACGAAACGAATCTCCTTCGTTCATCTAGTATCCATTACATGCTATACATAAATATCTTGTCTATAAAGTTTCCGTATATTCTTGTACGTAAATATTTTGTATTTTAACACTTATACAAATAATACAAACAAAATTTAACCTAAAGGCAAGTGTCTATGACAATGTGCACAGTTCCTAATATGCCGCTGTACCAATTGTGTGGTTCGATCCGACTGATCCTCACTCCACACCCTATTCAGAACTGCTCGATCGAATACTCTGTGATCACATACTCAATACGGTGTGAGGAAAAAATAAATTCATTGTATGGAATTTCACAACTGTTACTCTGACAAGTGTTGGATCAGAGTTCAAAATAACTAGAGCGTTACAGTTTAATATTTAGCTTCAACGTTTTTCAATTAAAGATACAATATAACTTTATTTTTTATGATTATCTAATATGTGCACAAATAATGTAATAATGATCAGAAAAATAATCAATCTTAAGGAAAAAGAAATGCACTTACTTAGTAAAGAGCAAAATAATAATAGTTTGAGGTTTTTATAAAAATGTTAATTTATTTGTTTACTTAAGTAATTGACTTTATTCAAAGTTGTATCATAACTCATAAGACAATGAACGGCAGTACTTCCAGCGCGAGTGTGAATAATATACATATCTCAGTAACGTATTGCACTTGGTAGTACAATAGTAATTTAAACAGCAGAGCTAAGAGCACTCACGAACAATAACTCTCTAACAGGAATATTATAATCTAACTATTTGTTTATTCATGTTCAAATAAAAACAGTAGTAATATTTATAATAACTTATACTAACCTGCTCGATGTGTGATGTATTAGGTCGTATAGTTCGTTATTCCGAGGTCAGTGCTGTGTAGTGTATATAGTACTAAGGCAGTGCTGCGATGGTATTTACTAACACTAGTGTCAGTGTCGGTAACATGTAACTCTTCATTGTATAGACGTAGGTTATATACTAATAAATTTCATATTTAATTTCATTTTCTGTTTGTAGCAAATTATTGGCATATGGTAATATAAACTGCAAATTTCACACACTGTTGAAATGGTTCACATTACCTCGACTTACCATAAAAATATAAAATTTGTTGAGTTATTAAATTGTTTACTTGACTTCCCACTTTGAAAAGTAATATTTTTCAAGTAACAGTCGGGCAAAATCTCTTTGTCCATCGAAAACAGAATTCAATACTGAGCCCATTCCCTTTCCAGTACTATCACAATATATATATGTCATAAACAATATTTGACTTGAAGGAACTATTATTATTTAAAAGAGAGATATTAAGGGAAAAGTTAAGTTCACTCAATTATTTACTTCAAACTTGGTACTTGTTGCGTGGTTTTTGTTTACTTAATTAAGATTTTTAATTTTTACCAAGATTTATATCACAGTATGTTGTTTCGATCATAAATGTTTGTGCAGAAAACTCACACCTTGCGACCATCGGACAGTCATACGAGGCATTAAAATATAATAAATAATAATAACAAAACTAGATCCAAAAAAAAATCAAATATCCTAACATTGCTTCAAATATGGTTTAAAATAGATATTTATCCATACAACAAACTCATAAAAAATATAAGAGATAAGACACAAAGTAAAATGTTATTTAGCAAAAATAGATAAAGTAATCGGGTGAGGTCCACCAACTCCCTGTAGTCGTTAGGTTTGTATTTTTGGCGCTCGCTTTCTTCAATGGATCCTTAACGAGCCGGGTTTCTTTAGAGACAATAACAATGAAAAAGGTTTTTATTGTATGTATACTGTTACAAGTTTATTGAACATTTATACTCATCTGACACTTATGCAGCTATATTTAGAGCTTGTTTATAAAACGAAGATTACAAAAAAATCATTATAACTTACATATTTTCCGAGCATCGTCCTTAAGTTTCTAAATACAATAACGTAAAACGTACGTGATACGAGCCGATATATTAATAGAACCTGCTTATTATCAGCACTTGAGATTCACATTCTCATAAGAGATGATAAAAATCATAATTTATGAATCACCGGCAGAAATAACTTTTGTATTGTTTATAATTTGATTTTATTAATAATAGCAAATATTATTAAAATTTGTAATTTACTGATTAAACCAAAACTAAGGACCCATCTATTGCGTGCTCGTGAACGCTACGACTCTGGAACCGCGTTTAGAAATTATTAATCCCATAATTAATCGAGGGCTGTAGATAGTGCTCTGTGTATGCGGTGACATTACAGTGACCTGTATTTGGAAGCGTCGATAGCTTTACATTTATATTACCAGGAATACTTGTTTCTCACGAAATGCTTGGGATTTAAGTTTCAACTTAATAATTTTGAGGTCATCTTAATATATTTTGGACATCTGGAGCAGCCATAGGTTTTACGAAAGATTTTGTTTTAATTTTAAGAAGTAATGATATCTTAATAAATATATATTTTTGTTCTTGGAATAGTTTTAAAGTGAACTTATTAATATGCTCAATTTTAACTGTGATATAGGTATATATATAATTTACTTTGGATTTTATAATTCAAAGTGGGCGTGTCGTTTGAACTAGGTCATGTCCTCTAAGACTCAATATAAATTATAATCAAGGGGTTTAATAAAGTTACTAAACTAAAGTTACGTTAACTTAGAGCCAGGCTAGGGTAGCTCGTGTCTTGTAACCAACCAGGCCCAGAGAGAGGAGAAGGGGAGACAAAAAAGTGTATCTCTAAGGTTTCAAAATACGATCCAAGATCTACTCTGAAAACCTTTAGGCCAAAGTCTTTTTACACAAATATTAAGTTTTGTGACATAATTAGCCTCCCTAAGACACCATTGCCAACCGGAAGGATAACCATGTTCTAATTTTTCGACCACAGACACAGCTTTACAGTAAGCGTACAAATTCCCATTATGTCGACTATTGTTGGGGTTTGTCTGATTATTTAAAAGTATGAATCCGTAGAGGATATTCCATTTTATTTGTTCTCTTTTGTTTGATTGTTTGTCGAATTCTGACTTTAACAAGTTTTACAGCATTTGTAGTTCTTTGTTGTTGTAATTCGACGGAGGAAGTGTCAGTATAACTATCAATGGTACGATATACAAACAAAGGGCTGTTACTGAGCTTTTAAAAGATCTTAAAACTACTGACGAATCCATACCTACTACGTATAAAAAAATCACTGAAATCTAATTTACTTCAATCTTAGATACTGGAAGATTTTAACATAAAGGGATATTATCTTCACACACCCGACTGAGCCGAGCCTCACAAATATTGGATTTTAATAATAGATTGAAATGCTATAATAGTAACTATAAAAATCCGCCTTCCTAGTGCTAGTTCAGTCATCAAAGAACCATCTCCAAACAAAAAGAATCTACTGACGTATTTCATTTAACGACTATAACAAATAATAGTTTTAATCGAAATATGTTACAATCGGGCAACCGATCGAAACAATAAACACTTTCTAAGTTTGAAATGAAAAAACAAGTTGTTACATTTACCTGTACATATATAAAATGAAATAATTATGTATAAGCGCATAAAAATATAATATTTTCTTGATTAAAACTACATCATTTAATACTTTTTTGAGTAAATCTCTCACACCAAGTTAGTTTACCGAAGCCGGTTAAATTTATGGGACTCTGCCAACTACCTTTTACCCAAACTATTTGTCCAAACCAAGGTAGATTTATGAGCGTCTCGTGTCACAATCCTTTTTTAAATAAATCACAAATGAAGTTTTGGGCAATAAATGTGACAAGTTAAAGTAAAACATTCACCAAAAAACAGTTGTATCAACACGCGCTCATGACCAAGTATTCACTAGGGACAGATTACAGTTAATTGGTGCATGAAGAACTTCTTTCATTATATTATATCGTTGTGGAACCTTTGTGGGATTAAAATAAAGTAAATGGTTTTTATACATCCTTATAAAACTCGTAAGAATTAAAAGAGGTTTGTTTTTGATATTTCATGTCTTAGATGCAGGTCAATAATTAAGTTTCGCTTTCCATAACACTTAAATAAAGAATTAAATTATCATTCAGAGTATTGTTAGTTTAATAAACAGGGTCTTAAAGTTTCACTTTAAAGATACGAGGCTTCTAATTCGTGTATTTTGCTGTGATATATACACACAATAGTTTTAATTGGTCAATTTCTCATCTACAACGATTATTTGTGCTAATTTACACGCACTATGTATTGCAAATTGATATCGCATTGTGAATATAATTGATGACAAACATTATTTCGGTGCATTGTGAATTAATAGTATTTTCCAGTTGTATATTTTATTAGGTATCTTATACGTACACATCTGATCTATCGAATTCCTTTTAGCAAAAAAAAACCAAAGAAAGAGATGGTAAGGTTAAAATAATAAATTTATTGTAATACTCATTAATAAAATAAAAAAACATTTTTTTCAAACAATAGATATGATCGGTAACTTCTCAGTATATTCTTCGCTAATGCAGTACCATTTCATTTGAGTTGAGGCAATTCAGTTATATAACTCAGGGTGTCGACTTTCTTTCTATAATCACCAACTAGTCTTTGCGAACTATTGTTTTAATTGTCATAATATAACTTAATAAAAAAAAAATTATGGATTACACGTCAGCTCTTTACTAAGTTTCCTCATCTTCTTAGTACATGTTGTCTTTGTCTATATTTGAAATTAAATAAATGTGTTATCTTCTTTTAAATGACTATATTTAGTGCACTAAATAACATAATTAGTGGGCTGTTCAACTGACGCCTGTTAAACAAACTGATTGCTGACATTCGGTCACAACTAAAGTGGTAAGTTATGTTCCTCTGCATCCTTCACTATACTGAACCTCACATGTCATACACACATGTAGAATGGTTTTTAAAAATCAACCATGGAAAGGAATTTGTATTGCTACGAGTATTTTAATTTCTATTTCAGTGGTAGGAGTACGGGTTCGATGTTGGCCGACGAAAGGTGTGGGTACGTGCAGTATTCTCTGCGTCTGTCGTTGCACAATTGTACAATATTAAACCGACTCTCCTAACTAGACATGAGTAAGGCTTATAAAGTATACTTTATTGTATATATGAATGTCTTATTTCAGTACTAGGTTACGTGTAGAATCCACTTTACTATCACGGTTCTTATTCTTCCCCGAGGACTCACCCTTTGGAAGCGTGTATCACGAATGTGACGTTTATTAAGTGCAATGTAGGAATAATTTAAGTAACAACGACTTGATGTTTATTATCATCAGTGTAGTGCTCGTGCTGACGTGCTATAGATAATATGAACATGGTTTGAAATAATTCAATCTGTGTCATTTCGTAAATCAACTAACCAACCACTAATAAAACATAACTCACACATAAGAATGAAGAAAAATAACTGAGCATTTAGTTAATATAAATTTTAGTGTCATTTTATTTTTAGTGTTCTTTTAAAACAAATAATAAAATCACATAGAAGCACTTTTAAAAATAAAATATTACATTTAAATCAAAAAGTGTCCAAACGTGGCGGGCCATAGTTTACAATTTAGTGTGGCGTGGTGTGGTGAGAAATACCAATGACAAATAATTAAGTCAATTTATTATAAAAGCAAACAAAAACATATATTTTAAGTTAATCGACTACTACTCGTAAACCTGTAAAGCCTACTTAGTTGTGATAGTTTTCCTTTTAAAGTCGTTATCTGTACCAAAATGAACCATTTATTTGGTGGAGAAAGGAGCGCTTGAACGTAACAAAATTGTCACTTTTAAAGTTTAATATTTCACAAAGGAATCCTTTTATTCAAAAATTCCTCTTACAAACCCTCCTTATTTTAAGAACTATCTAATGAATGATACAAACAAAAGAAACTTAATAAAACTCTTCACGATTTTTATTCCAATTTAATCAAAGTTCCGAATCGTCTCAACTAAATGTTGTAAATATTGTATATTGTTAAAAATTCAAAGCTAATCCGTTTTTGCCACAGAAATAGTTAGGAAGTGTGTAAATTATATCAATATTATTATTTAATTAAGTTATTTCACCAAAAGTAAGTTTCGTCATAAATATGTATTTTTGTATGATGTTTGTATGTGTGTGTGTTTGTGTATGGATGTATTATTATAATTTTTATTTTATGAATTATTAATAAATTATTAAAATATGTGTCTCAAACACATATGACAAAAGGTATTTTAATGTGTATTGCTTATGTCCCGGATGCTAATGAACTGTTTTATATACTCGTATATATTAGTCGTGCCGCGACTTCGTTCGCCCGCAATATAATTTTTTAAATAAAAGCACTAGGTTACTCCTTGTATTAAGATTGATCCAGCCGTGTCAGAGAGAAGCCGGAACGAACAGACAGACAACGAAAAGACGACGAAAAATTTTAAAGATTGTTTTTTTGTAACTTCTTTCATTTCACACATTTAGTGAAAAACTGTTAATTTGGAATTACAAACACAATTTTTAATTATATATATATTGTTGTAATATATATAATAAGATGTATGTATGATTAATAAGAAATAGGAAAAGTAAAAAGAGTGAAAACTGTCAGTAAAACAAATTGGCACAATATAGTATTATATATTTCTATGCAGTGCACACATGTATCAATTAGTTCCTGGCTCCGGACCAGCTTTTAATATAACTGACAGAGCAATTGGATTAAATGCAGTCCTCGGAACGACACACTTCATCACTTTGAATTTGAACCCTATGGCAATTCGGTCAGCATTTCAGTTTCACTTTGACATGTGAGTCATTTAGTTACTGAATATGGTATAGCTGTGATTTGTTTTATTCATGTTATTATTGATATCGCAATTAAAAGTATAATTTAAGACAATAATTTTATTAGCACTTCTTAATAAGTGCTATATTCTAAAGTTTTAGCATTAAAACGTCCATCCATGTGTCCACTCCTAATGATAAAAATATTTCAAAAAGTTTAGTTTAGTTTTTAAAAAGTCTAACTGTTGTCGTTTGACTCATCAGCTGGTAAGGTACTGGAATGTACAAGTTCTAGGCGCTCTCCAAAGCCACTCTGCTAAACTATTGCCAGGCATACTGGGAATGATTCTCTGGACCACATGGCCAAAGAGAAACCTGATCTATTGGACACTCTTTTTGCCTCAAACTCGACCTTGGACAATCAGAAAAGGACACTCCCTTCCATCCCGCGGTAGCAGAGCTTAATGCCGGAAACAGTTTTTCGTAAAATAATCATACGAAAATCTCTCTTTTCCTTAGACGTTCATAAAACATGTGTTCCTGAGATACTGCACGGTGCGTAAAACCACCATTGGGTGGCTGTTATTGACAATAAGGGAGAGGGTCTTGCAAATGTCAGAAAACCTTCGATCTTGTAGGGCACAAGGGGCGTCTTTTAAAACTATCTTCCTATTGGCTTCCCAAGAGTTTGTGAATAGTAATCTAGCCAAGTTAGCTTTAATGAAATTGAGAGTGATTGATAGGATGAGGCAGTATTTTAGGCCTCGCCAGAAGACTTGCGCTTTATAAGGCGCAGGTCCGGCCACACATGGAGTGCTGTTCTCTTCTCTGGTCCGGATCACCCCAATATCAGTTTATACCATTTTAGTTTAGTTAATTCATTTAGTTCTACCGTTCAACATGTAATAAAATATATACACGTAATTAAAAATTACTAATTATGGATTACTCTTAAGCTTTGTACTAAGCCTTCTTACTAAATATTGATTCAGGTACAACAAATTACATTCATATATACAATTTTAAGTGAAAAGTATTATTTTGTTTGAATACCATATTTGTTTCTTCATTGTATTTGTATTTAACGTCGCATGTATAGTCTAAACTCAAACCGATACATATCAGTATGTGGTGCACTAAATACTCCGCGGGCCGTGCACATGACGTCTGTGTACAAGATAATTGCGGCCGACCAGATATTACTAAAGTTCAAAGTTATTTACATACACCTATTGAATCTATATATACATATATAAGCGTAGATACGTATAGATGGATGTATGTCGTGAGTACGACACGATATTAATATAAATGTAAGAAAAAAGATGGATAAGGCTTATTTTATAATGGTGCTGTATATTAATTAAGTAACTTTAATGCCTTTTAGAGGACTGTGACGTCACTTGAAAATAATTTTGTTAAGAATTAAAACGTACTTTGACAAGTCCCATACTTACATGTAGCAACCCGCCAAGAGATGTAGATGTATGTTAATGCATAACAATAATAACATTTTAAACTTTGAATATTTAATTTCATTAAAATTGATTTTTAGAACATCACTTTCCGAAGCAAAATAAACCAGTTATATTTATGACATTACAATTATAATTACTGACACTTAAATAAAAAAAATCATGGTACAAATTAAAAAACAAAAATATCTTTATAGTATAGGTATCATTATTATTAGTTCAATGACCTGCAATAAGAGTATTGTATTTCTTTAATTATTTTCTTAATATTATTAAAATATGAACATAATATATTTTGATAAATGAATGATATTGTGTATAATTTGTTCTCACATTGGTTTTTCTTCGTCATGGACCTCTTTGGAAGCGTGTACCGTGAGTGTGATGTTCTGTTATTGGACTGATCAGTTAGTACTACTGCTAACTCTCACCTCCTCTATGTTTAAATTACTATTGTTAATTAATAATATTAATTATTATTAGACCAAGTATTTGTCAATTAATAAAACGGATTACAGAACGTTTAGAAATAAATTATTAAGTTCAAATCAAACACTGTACCTACATCGTGACGTGCAGCTTACAGTTTAGTGTGAGTGAGAAAAGTCATTGACAAAAAATTAAATATAAAAAAATATGTATTAATTAAAAATAAAAATAATCACTCACATTGTAATCTCATACAAATACAATGGTCGAAATTAGTAGGGTTACGGTGACTCCTTGATGTCAGTAAGGATAGTATATTCATAAAGTCAAAATAAAGTCGCATCAAATAAGTGTTGGGACACGCGGCGGGGTTCCGTCTTGCCCTTGATGGATGCACTGACAGACAAATACAATCGCCAATTTTTTGTGCATCTAAAAATGGTTTTGAAAAACCTACCTTTTTAAAAGATCTGTCTAACGACACACGCGGGGTACTCGAGAAAAAATATATTACTCCACTACACGTTTAATGGAGCTAACCTCAGAAAAAGTATTTTAAAAAACTTATTCTACTACTTTCTCGGGGTGGCTATATAAATGGCGATTTATACCTTTTTAGTTTGTAGTAGAGTGAACTACGGAACCCTAATCAGGGATCAAACATAAGACTTAACTTACTTACTTCAATGCTGTCAAGATTCTAATTAGTAGTCTAATGTAATATTATACAATTTGTATTTTTTGTATTGAATGAAGCAAACAAATTATGACTTACTGTAATCTGAAGTTAAAGATCTCAATCCTGTACTTGACGCAGTAACAGTTGGAGAGAATCTATAAAGTAAAATGTTAGCTTTTTTCCTGATCATCACTATCTCATTATAGCGAGTGTGTGTGTGTGTGTGTGTGTGATGACACCAGTTATTTGAAAGCATAAGTTTTTAATAGGAAATGAAATGGCGGTCTGTGTGTGAGGAGTAGAAAATTATTAGAAAATATTTTTTAGAAAATCTGCTTGTCTTAGCAATTTTCCAAACGTATTTTCGTCACAAAAGACAGTCGCATTGATCCATCCAATAGTCGGCATGTACAAGAGGGTGTAAGTTACTGACGACGCCCGCCCTTCAACACTCCTCTTTATAAATTAGGTAAGTTTTATCATTGATTTATTTTTAGTCCTTTCGAGAATCTTTTCTATAATTCCAAAAGCAGGCTTATTTCTTCATAAAAACTGGCACCAACTTGTCATTGAATGAAAAAATATGTTTTAGCTTTGCGTATAGTTTAAAGTTTTAAGTCATCAAAATATAATTTTATAACATTTAAGATGTAACATATTATGTATTAAACGTCCTACAACATTAATTTGTAAAAAAATGTTTATTTACCATTGAATATATTGAATACTGATATTAACGTCTTATTTATATTAATATAATAAATATTATAATACTTAAATTATAATGATATAACAACTACTAATGTATAGAAAGTAAAAAAAGTAAAGCTAAATGTAGTTGGGATTAATTTGTATTGTTAAGTATTTAACAAATTATAATTTATTTATCAAATCACCCAATCACTGCCTATAGCTTAGAAATAACTATGTTATTGTATGTTATCTGAATCGACAAGGAACGCTGTATTACTGCGACGCTGTTACTTCAGTGTATAAGTGTACGCAGTACGTGTGGTCGGTCGTGTGTAGTGACGTGAGTGACGCAGTCACGGGTCATCACACCACGAGCAGAGACAGGAATTACACTGAGTTAATAAATACACGATTGAGACTTATACTCTCCTTAGTGATGATATTTCTTCTTTATTTAGTAATATAAATTAGTATGATTTTAAAAATGTAATTAATGGCACTGATAAACTGTTCTTTGGTTATAAACGAGTTGTTATAGTTATAACATTGTTGAAATTATACAACATATTAGCACTTACTACATATATGGTCTCGAATTTGAGTAGAATCACAATATTAAAATACTAATTATTTAAAAATATAAAAACGATATTTTCTCGAGGAAAATAACATAAATGAAAACATTTCGGACAAACGTTCACGTCCGGTAGTCAGGTAGCCGAGGACGGAATGACTTATAGCAAATTATACCAAAACTAATTTCCCAAACCAAGCAGGATTTGTGAAAGTGTAGGAACACATTTTTGGGTAGACCTCGAAGAATTCGGTCTGCCCATTCATTTGTCCCCTACTTTCGAATTTTGGAAAAATTTCTTCACAGGAGGTCTTCTTATGACCGCCTGAGTCCGAAATGACCATTGGTCAAAAAGTTTATATATATATATATATATATATATGTATATATATATATATGCGTGCGTGCGTCCAGATTCGACTTTTGTCAGCACGATAGCGGCCGCAGTTTCGCTCGGATCGCTTTCAAACTTTGCACAAAAATCAACCATCCAAAAATGAAGGTCAAGTTCGTTAACCAGAGAAATCCGGTCACAGGGGGCGCTAGGGCCTCACTTTTTCTGATTTCAGTTTTTCGACCATAACTTTGTCCCTATACAAAGGAGATCAATCGCGTTCATATTATATGATGTCTTTGATAAATACCTATAACTAATGTAGATAAACCGAAAACCTAACTTCAATAACTCATGGGTGGGGGTAAAAAAACCGAAAATTTTTGGAAAAAAAATCGTAACTTTTTTCTGGTAAACATTCTTGCATCACAAGTATTTTTAATAGAAAGGTTATTTTTTACTCTAAATTTAGGTACCATAAGTTTTTCCGTAGAAGGTACCGTTTCCGAGAAAAAAAATAAAAACCACTTTTAGCTTGAAAATTTAAGGTAGGTAAAACCACGGCAACTTTTTTCTAGTAAACATTCCCTCCTCGCAAATATTTTTAATAGAAAGGTTATTTTTTACTCTAAATTTAAGTATCAAAAGTATTTCCAAAAAAGATACCTTTTCCGAGAAAAAAATAAAAACCGCTTTTTGCTTGAAAATTTTTGATGTAAACAACGGCATCATGTGTTATTCTTAGGTAGTGAGTTATATTTTAAATGAGTTAAACACGAGGTCTACTCACGCGTGTCCCCCTGCGGGCACGGATTTTTTAAATAACATTTAGGTATTTTATATATAAAATAAAAATAACAGGAGAGAGACGATGCTTTAACTTATTCTACATGGCTGATTAGTTCCTGAAGTATATATATACACAATCTATAGAAAAGTAATGTATTAATTTCCGCACTTTTGCCCATAAAATAAGTATATGATAATTAATTTACATATATTCCTATACTAATGATATAATTGGCTGTTGTGTGCTGTGTTGAATGTGGAGGAACTCAGGATTACTAAAAAACTAATAAATAATGTAAATTACTCTTATTCGCTTTCTGGTGAATAATGATGCTGAACATGGTCTATCTTTGTGCATAATTCCGTCCAAATTAGTTCATTATTGTTATTTATTACTCGTCGAAGCAATGATGTAACTTTAAATGATTTAAAAATATATTTCCATTTTTACTATAGTAATCAAGATTACAAGTCAAATTGTAAGTATTGTAACTCACTTGTATACATCATTATTAAATACTCGCCCATTGTTCTCACCGCACATGTGTCATAAGCACATTAACTGTTAATAAAAATGTAACTTGAATACGAACTGTAAATATAAATAAGGGTTTAGACGTACATGGTATTGAGAGAATCTCCCGCTCTCGTCTTTTTAATTCTGAAGAGAGATTTCCAAATAAATGTAAAGAGAAAGAATTATTTCGGGGTTTAACATTTCAGCAGACAATTGGAAAGAAAATGTGTCTTTCTGAAAATCTTTCAGCAGTCACGTTCAGGTTCAGAGGCACTCAGTGACACCTCAGTTTATCATCCAGTGCGTTACGAGGACAGTTTTTATGCTCTTCTGAACCTCCAATAGAATTATCCTTGCAGTTTCCATCTTCCGATGTCAATAATCTAATGTACACGACAGACGCTTCTCAACCATGTATCGATGTGATTTGAGACACGAGCCGAGATTCACAATAACAGTATTTGACGAACTTCACTATTTAATATTATACTCGTAAATATTTAAGTAAAGTTATCCATTATAGTTAAGTTGCGAGATGCACTTTTGATGACAAATTTATCAACATGCAATCAGATATTTCTGTACCTATGACTGCGTACAAATATAACTCTCTTTTAATAATAATAAAAAACAAATAACCATTCACTCGTTGTTAACTTTATTGCTGAAACAGATAATAATTGAATTAATTCTAAACAGGAAGTACCTTTTCAAGATCTTGCTAAATCGGCCTGACTGGCTGACTGACTGACTGACTGACTGACTGGATAATATATAATAATCAAGTTAAAACTTTTATGATTTGCCTAAAATATAAAAATATTGGATTTTTACTTAAATACTTTTAATACTTATATATAGACAATGTTCTAAACTCTGTTCACACAAAGAAGTATTGATGAAGTATTGATGTGTTCACGACAGCCCTGGAAGTGACGGACATTTGAACGACGCAGTTCTCACAGTACTGTAGATCTTTAGACTACTTTTGCTTTTACTTTTGCTGCGCACTGTAATATCTACTTTCTATTTTTACGCTGTATAATGTCTGTAATGAATATCTCCTGGTTTAGAGATGTATTTGAACACATAATATTTAACTGAGGCGCAGAATACTTAAGTTATGTCATTTGAAGCAATAACGTTTTGGTTGCGTGTTGTCATTGTCTTTTAATATTAATAAAGCGAAAATTAAGTACTGACAACTAAAATAACTAATATCATGACATTTTCTTTACTTTTACCTTTATTAGTGCTATGGACACCCTTTTAAAATTTCACAATCAAAACCATAATATAGAATTATAAAATATATATTTGATATTGTTGCAAGTCTGTAGGAAATTACGAAACATTAAACTTTGTTTCCTTTTCGTGATAAAAGAAATATAATAATGAGGAGTTTTCAATATGAACTTATAACTGTATCGTCATTGTTTATCTTTATATATACAAATCCCGTGTCATGGTGTTCATTTGTTAATCTTCGATTTCAATGAAATGTTGTAGATATCTCTTGCGTGATCTAACTTAAAAGATAGAATATTATTTTGTATATGCTTATCTTGATTAATATCTTCATTTTTTTACCAACAACAGCTGGTAAAGATATATATTGAAGGAGCGTCGTGACCTGTAAGTTGATATTCCTAATTAAATGTAATAATGCAAGATGTTTGGTTTTTTATTGGATCGAACTTCTTCTTTGGGATTGTTTTTTATTGAAGCAAATTCCTTAACGCGGCTTACGGGTACTCTACGCGTAGTTCAGTAGACATCGTTACGTAAGAAAATGACTATGAAGTGTGTATGGAACCTCTCTCTCTTGGATGTGCAACTCTCTCTCTCTTTATATCCCTGTTTCTTTTTATCATGTAACCTCAACACAGGATTGTACAGACACGCAGACATTGAAAACGCATTTGTTATTATAAATTGCCTGAAATATTGCGTTTAACTTTGGGATGTTGTAATGCTTGCCTTTAGATTATTTGCCTTAAAAAATAATACAAAATAAAAATTTAAATACGTCGATAATATCTCGAAATATATTCGAAACAACATTTAATTTTTCCTTCATTTCTGTCGCGTTTGTCCCGAGCGGAGCGTACCATTTTTTTTTCGTTTTAATTTTTGTTAGGTTTTATATTTTACTAAAACCTATAAAATTTACTTATTTCGATCAACATTTAAATAAGTAATTCTCATATTTTTCTGTTACATACACCCTTAAATAATTCTATTTTTTGTTGCATAAACTAATAATATTAACAAAGTTATAATAAATATATAACTATATTTTTTAACACAATTCAGGTTCAGTTCAATTAGAAGTTCTTCTTCGTTATGTTTATTACAGTTTGTATCACTGAAGAAGATTCGATAAAATCCAATCTGTATCCAGCACCGAGCGACACATTCTATATACCGCGACACGGTCCGTCCTCAAGTGATTATTGCAATTGGTTTGCTATTTGACATATTTATACATTGCTTCTGACCGCTGTGCAGCAGCTTTCAATATAACATACATTTTTAAACACTTTAATATATTTAAATAGTTTCCGTATTTTCATTATCCATACTTAATTTCGCATCCATTAATTACTTTGAAATTAAAGAATAATAAGATTAAACAGTATATTATATCTATAAGAAATTAATTACATCGTGTTTGTATAACGTCTTTGTTTTATGTTATTACCTGTAATCATCGACCAATCAGTATTCAATGAAATCTCATACGAATAATGTATTCAATTACATTTGCAGTGCTTTGATAAATAGGAAACTCATTATATTCGACGTCGCTTAGTGACGGTCCATTTCATTTGAAAGCTGACCCTTACACTTACTATTACCACTTCGATCACAGTGAATTTGTGATTGACGCTCTATTCGGCCGAGGTGTTTTGAATACGACTTATAATGAGGGTCAGTCAGATCGATCCAGACAATCACTGCAGTGGTTCACAATGTCAAGAGGTTATGTCAGAGATTTATTTTTATTTACTTAATGGACAGTGCTATACTTACTGTAAAAATAATCTGTTTTTACTTAAAACATGTGTCTGTGGCAAATTTTGTGCATTGCATTTTTTTGTATTGTGCAATGAAGAATTATAGAAATAAATAAATAAACAAAGACATATGTTAGTAATTACCTCAAGGCAAGAGCACTTTTATTTATAAGAGAAAGAGAAGAAAGAAAGAAGTTATAAAAAATATAGTCTGTGATCCACATCCACATCCACATCTCATGGTTCATATTGTAACCTGCAATAACTACTTACTTATGTGCAAAATATCAATTGAAAATATTACGCTTTGTTCGATGCTGTTTGCTTTTCTTCAATAGTAATCATTATTTAAATAAATGCGTTCGTTATCTTTGTTATTTAATATGTATCAATATGTCACACACACACACACACACACACACACACACACGGTATGCACACTATTATTGAGAAGACATTACGGAAAACAAAGCAAATATAAATAAATTATTAAACATTTATTAGTGATTATTATTGGATAAGTATTATAAAGGCAATACTATTTCTTAATTGTATTCTTATATTACTCCTATAATACGAGATAATAGTTGAAGTTGAAGTACAATAAAATCACGTTCAATATTTCCGTCACAAACAAACATAAACTGAATCTAATAAAAGTATTTTAAAAATAAACAATCTTTTTCAAAATCTCCCTTGCAACTTTTTTTTTTTATATAAATAAAATATTTTTTTACACATACATGATTTAGTTTGAAGTGTATATAGAGTAATCATATGTATAAGCATGGAATAAATAGGAGTATCGTCTATAACTAAAAGGTAAAGGAAACACATCAGATTCATTTTACTAAACAACAATATTTTACACACACAGCTTAGTATGTCTCAGGGTCAACGCTTAGTGAAATGCTATTGACCCCTCTCCTCCCCCTCTACGCCCCAACATTGGAACCACACATGTTTTAATACAAAAAATATACATTTACAACAATTACAACAATTATTAACAGCGGTAACATAATTAGCAATGTAATAATTAATGAAACCTTGCATATACTAAAGCGTAACCAAATCTGTGCGACGGCTTTTGGTTTCGGAGATTTGTTTTAGAATTACAAAGACAGAAGGCTAGTTCCTTCAATTTCGTGGTCTATTGTTTGATAATGCACCGTCATACCTTCTGAGTCAGTCAGTCATTAAGTACTAAAGTCGAAGGGCGTTCCATTTGCACACTAACTATTTGTCTAAGCGCTCTATTGTTTAATGGAACGCCTTTCTTTACTTCTCTTAGTCACAGGAAATAAATATCATTAACTAAAGGCAAAGTCAGTATTACTAAGCTTGTAAAAGATATTAGTTTTTTAAAGAAATTCAACAGTAGGTCAGTTAGTAGTCGTAAACCACAAAGGGTTAAATGGTAAACGAATAAATGAAACACAAATACAATTAATATAAATTTTTAGTGAATTACAAAACATAATCATAAAAATGTATAAAATTATTAATAGTAATGTATGGTCAGTCATTGTCTTGCATGTTTACTTTAATAATATATTTATAACAAACAAAAACAAATAAATACTTCAAGAGTTTTGCATTTCTGTATGTTGTTGTTAGTAAATAACACATTAATTCAATAGTATTGTTATATAGTTCTCCAATGAACCTCTTCGTGGTTGTTCAGTGAAGCGGTGCTCTGCAGTTCACACTCACACCTCAGAGCTTTATTCAATTCATTGATGGTTTACAAAAAGTATTGTATGTACAAATGTATTAATAGATGACTCGACTAGTTTGTTCTAACGGTGCCTGTTGTAGGACGAACTCGTTATTTTAAATTATATTAAGTAAAAAGTATACTATAATATATAAACTAGGAGGGGTTTTCAACATTGAAAGACAACAAAATTCAATTAGTTTCCAGTATTTGACACACAACTGTCATTAATCATTGAAATTGGTTTTTCATTTGCAGTTTTGATACTTTGGACAGGACATTTTTTTTATTAATAAATGAATGGTTCTAAAAATATAATAATTTTTATTTATATTAAATATTCAGAAAGACTAGATAGTGCATGCAAATAGTACACTTCATCGCAGTCTAATTAAGTGAACTACTTCTAGAACTCACATTTTGAAATAAACAAAGAAAAAAAATGTAACTTGCAATTTAAAATACATTTTGTAGAATAAATTGAAAACTACTAAACATAAAATAATAAAATATAAAGTAATAAAACGTGACAAAATCTACTTAAAATATTGCAAAAATATATTTTCTATCTACATTACTCGTTATACAGAACATAAACAATATCTTGTCTGATACTCTGTTAACACGGAAAAGCGAAGAATACTTTGAGATAATAAATTATTTGTATACATTATAATGATTATAATTAATTATTTAATAATATTAATATTCAACCAATTTTAATTAACAACAATTAAACTCCCTGTGTTTATATAACATTGTATTTTAGATACTGTGTCAGTAACTCCTGAGTGTTCAGAAAATGTACTTGAATACAAATTATATCGACGTTTAGTTCAGCTGATGTTAAAATATTTATAAAGAAGGATATGTCGACACTTAATGGTATTCATATTTAATTTTACCACAGTTGATAAAAATAATAAATGACGTACATTTAATAATTACCAACGTGTCGGTAATGAAGAGTAATTACCTCATATTGTAATGACTTATGGTTACTGACTCTGTTAGATAACAGAATATGAGAATTTATTAAAATAAATCAGTAGCGGTAAATGTGTAAATTATCTCATTGCCCACTGAGGTGTGTTAGCTTGGTTTAGTGACGGACGATGGTTAATGTGGAATAGTTGATTGACTGCTGTGTAATTAGAATTAGTCATTATAATGACAATATATCTGCGGTTGGTACAAACATGGCGGTTGCAAGCAAGCAGCAAACAGTTTTAGTTTAAAATTGTTTGAGTATTAAATATTTGGTGCAAGTTAAGCGCTGACCCACTTCGTGTAGCTTAATAGCACTTATTTTTTATTTATAAATATATTATTTTACCTGATATATTGAAAGAAACTTTCTGATGTAATTCATTGCTTTGGATTATTGGTCTTGAAATTTTTGGTAGATTTTATACTTAACTTTTATATTTTATATTAAATTTCTTAAAGAAATTAACGTACGTTAAATGCTTATCATTTTTATTTACTAAAACTTTAATGATGTTAACAAATTTATAAAATAAATATTAAAAGCAATTGAAGTTCTGTTCAATTACAAGTTCTTCTTAGTTCAGTCTAATCTAATCAGTATCCGGCTCCGAGCAACACATTCTTTATACCGCGACTCGGTCTGTCCTCAAGTAATCATTGACATTGGTTTGCTATTTGACATATTTGTACATTGTTTCTGACCGCAATACATTTTGTTATGTTTTTTAATTCATTTCATATTTGCTATTTGACATATTTATTTATTATTTCTGACCGCTAAACTTCTTTATATTTTCAAATTCCTATCAATTATTTATGTATTAAAATAAACAGTTCGCTTATTTTCGTTATTCAAACATAATTTCACTTCTTTTAATAACTTCGGATTCAAAAAATTAATATTATTTGTATATTATTTCTATAAGAAATCTATTACATAATATTTGTATATCATCCTTATTTTATATTATTACCGCTGTAATCACCTGCCAGTCAATATTCAATGAAATCTCATACAAAGATTTTCATTACGAACGCAATGCTTTGAGGTTAACACAAACCTTCACACAAAAATGAAGTAATAGCAGGAATGAGAATTTCTGGTAGTATTAGTGTAGATACAGAAACTTATATATATATATATATATATATATATATATATATATATATTAAACGTGGTAAGTAACTAATTACATTTGACGTAGATAAGTTAACACTCCAATTTATTTGAAAGCTGACCAACACTCGTCTGGTTCAATTGCAAATGTTTCATACAATAAATTCATTTGGCGTTTGGCATTAGGTGGCAGTGAATATGTAATGATCCATACTATTCATTGAGTAGTCTTAAATAGCATTTAGAGTGAGGATCATTCAGATTGAAACAGATATTTATTACAGTGGTGTGTTGAAAACTGTTATTGCACTATTTTTATTTACTTTTTTGTCATTTCTGTACTTACTGAAAAAAAATATGTTTTTGTTTATTAAAGAACAAAGAAATACACTATTCATTTTAAACAACATCTCATTGCAAGAGCATTTATTTATAAAAGAATGATTGAATGATGATTCCAAAATTCTACAATTCTATCTTTCCAAAAAGAATTACAAAATAATTAGTTTTCGGTTTCTATGGCTGTACGGGACTCTCGTATTGAGTTTTTCAATTGATGGTAAATTGATTTCATTGGAGGCTGAGAAATTACGAGAATTCATCACTTTCAAACAGTTATGTTTGTAAATTAAACATGTGTGGCAATTCTGCTTCACTTGAAATAATTTTCCTATTTTAGTATTAGTTGAAATTGTCTTTAAATCTTAACCTATGTTAAGCTCATTTATATTTTAAATACAGTCTCTGTTGAGGTAAAGACGACTACATATAGAATTCCTGATTAATGGAGATGAGTCTGTTCGGATCTTAGGGATCGAAACCTGCTCGTGTTGATGCAATTTTTCATTCTAAATTTATAAAATATATACTAAGTATACTTTGACGTTTCATCGTTCAGAGCAATCCGCATTAACTAATAGATTAGGTGTGTCAAATCTGAGTTGTGCTCGTTGATAACGCTTCTTTATCAATTTATTAAAAGTAATAGATATCTCTTGCTAATTATAGTTCTTGTGTCACTGAAGTATTTTTAATATTTATATCTATTTAACAATCATATTTTGTATTTTTTCATTTTAAAGGAAAATTTTCTTTTTTTATATTTTTTATGTAGTCGTTGCTCTCTAGATACATAAATATTGTAAAAGTTATTAAATAAACCAAATACAACAATCAATATTGCATTACGATTGATATTTCACAAACACTTTAGCCAACTTCAATAACTTTCAACAGACTTTCAACATCTTAAATAACAGTATCTAAATCACTATTCGATTCGAATAAATGGCTTTAAGCACCTTCAAGATGCTGCTCAGAACCTTGGAATAAGTTAAATATAAATTTCAGGGTTAGTTCACTTACCTTCTGAATGTAAGTAGTGTAATATTTAAGTCCATGGCGGCGGCTTGCACTTCGCTGGCCGTATATATATTTGTCTTAGTAATAAGTTGTATGATAAACATTGTAGTACATATAAAGTCTTCAATTTATATATTTTAACTATTTCAGTTCGATGCAGAGAGTAACGTCTTTAAAAAAATTTCATATAGTGTATACTTGAACTAGAGCCTTCGTATGAATGTGTTAGATAATTTAAGACTACAAATAAAAATGACGAACTAATCAAGAAAATCTATTAATCAATCTTTATTGCAGTGTGTACTAAATAGATCATATAAAAAGTAATAAGTTAGGACTTATTTAAAAGAAAAGAAATCAAGACAAAGTTAGATAATTAAAGCTTAAGATATAATCATAATAAAATAATATAAAACTTCATAATTCTTTACTCAATTATCTTATCAGATGTCCAAAAGAGATATTCTTAAACATCAAGTAGGAGCTTGAAGCCTTATTTATATCATTTTATCAGCTACGGAGGCTTACTACCTACTGTCTTTAACATTTCAATAAGTTTAAATTCAATAGTTTAGGAAAGAGAATAAAATCTACGTGATGAATTCAGTTGAAAACGCACGTAGACAATTAACTATGAGTGTCGTGTGCAGTTAAACGTGGGAGAAGCAATGCGACGTCAACGAGATTTTTCCTTTTATACGTTGAACATATACAAAAGGTACAATGTTTTTTCAAATATGACACAATGAAGAAGTAATTGAAATGTTCATTAAATATTTTATTTACAATTTCTTCATGTTAAAATTTTCCAGATAAAAAATGTTCATGAAAGTTGCGTTTAAACAGACAAGTAGTAACATAATTTGACATTCACAAGTAACGCTGAAGCTTATAGCGAGCTTATACTTGTTTATACTTGAATAATATATTTCAATTTAAATATGAAGTAAGCACTTTGTTAGAGGAAATAATAAATTGTTTACGTCGTTAAAGCAATATTTTTTACAAAGGACCCTCCAATGAGCTAACCAATTGTCAGTGAAGGGAGAATGCGAATTGACGTTGACGCCCGTTTTTGAACAATTCTTTTGTAACTCCACATTTGTGAAATCTAGCCCCTTTTCAGGAAAATATTTAATATATTTTATAATTAAATTGTAAGTATAGAATCTTACATTATAAAATTAATTGTGAGTATATAAATTTATATAAAAATATATGAGAATAATTTCAACACATTGAAAATTTGAAATTGTTAATTTTAGTTTTTTTATTGATATTAACCTGGTTAAGCTGAGCATAAAACAACCTTTTGTGTAGATATGATGTAATATATTATAATAAAAGACGGTTTCAATATTCTGATTGTATCGGAAAAATTTACAATATATTAATTGGAAGATTATTTATTTTGACGATTAACAATCTAGAGTTCACATTTCAAGCATAACAATTTCATTCCTAACTGAAAACAGGTACCTTAAATAGAGGGTGGGTTATGTATTTGCAGTGAATGCTCTATAAATACCACCATAAATTTCATTGTGCTCCGCTAAGGTTTTCGATTAAGAGTCAGGTTTTTAAAAGCGGTAGAGCCTAGCTTTAGGCGTTTAAGCCGAGGAAACCCTCCCCGAGCAAAATCAAGGGAATAATTCTCGGATTTTTCTCGGACTGCCGATCGTTTCTGGGACGGGCAAAGTATCGCATTTGAGTTTACTAAGTGCAAACGATGAGTCAACGCAGCGGCACCCCGCTCCACTCTGAAATGTGGATGTTTCCGGGATCACTTACACTGCCACCAAGTGCTAACTTCCGGGATCACTTGGTGGCAATTCGTGGCCATGGTTTGTTGCGTTCGCTAGGGCTGCAGCAGCTGACAAACGGCAATCATATCAAGCTTGGGTTAATGCATTAGTCACCAAAAAAATTCGAACTCCAGTTGGCAAGGTACCCGCCTGGCACCAACGACTTCTGAGTGGTTTCCTAGGCTACTTTGGTAAACTTTTGCAAGCCATTCCTTCCGCTATTGTACACTGAAAATGACTTTCTAGCCCACATGGCAAAAGAGAGAGCAGATCTCTTGGGCACTCTTCTTGCCTCAAACTTGACTTTGGATGACCAGGGGAAGATACCGCCTATCATCCCGTAGAGCCAGAGTTTATATCGCCATTACTTCTCTTTGATCCAAAGCAATGGAGAGAGCATTATTAACCAACAACTTCTAACGTACCTTGGCTGGTGATCTTATGTTATATTTTACGCAACGTTGGGCAATTGTTGTTGATAGCAAGGAAGAGGGTATACGTAAAACAATTATGATGTTCTGAGCGTTGATCAAATAAATCCTTGTTCCGCTAGTGGAGATGAAAAATATGTTGTTGTTATTGTTGTTGTTGTTGAATCATTTCATAAAATCCCTTTATATTAACTTTTCAGTTATTTACACAACATTTAAAATCTTTTTCACCAATTTCAAATAAGTACTTAAAAGAGGTATCTTCTTAATTTATGATAAATAAATGTAAAGCAAACCAAAGTGCAAGATAAAATATTAACACCACTGTAATATAATAAGTATTGTATGCAGAATAACAATACCATAAAAACTTTATTAATTTCCATGTCTGTTGTTTTCTAATACACATTCAAAGTCCATTCATTTAATGTTGATTTCTACAAGCGCTCTGTTGTTTTAATGGCCGGGGCACGTTAAAGACAATAATTCATTTAACATTACTTTCGAAATGCAGAATGTGCGAAATATTTGTACCATAATAAAAATAATAAAATATTGTGCTCCTTGCAACCAAAGCAACTATGATTTTCCTATTGGTTATAAACGAAAACAGATAGCGAAATATCCGTATCCTATTTGTCAGTATTTAATAAAAGCTAATATTATTTATTACTCTTTTAGTGCCGTAAAAATATGCATTTTTAGAAGTTTTTATAGAGAGATGATGGTTTTACAGTTGATGTTTTGCAAAAAAATTATTGTGTTATTCTGAGTATTACTTATACTTTCGGAATCTTAAATAAATAAAACTCAAGAAAGATATATTTCTCTAAAAGCAAACCCCAGAAAATAAAATAACATAAAAAGTTTTACATCTCAAATAAACAAGTTTTATTTACTCCGATTAATTTTTCTAAGACTCATAATTTTTAATTATAAACTTTTAAAGTTATTAATCAGGAAATTCATTATGTTCAATATGAAATCAAATAATACGTAAACTTTAAATATTAAATGTGTAAGAATTAAATAATTTCATATATATCAAAATCTGTGTAACAGATTTTTTAAGATTTGCAAAAAGTATTTTAGAAAAGATTGAAGAGAAGAAATAATATAGACTACATTAGTTGAAGACTTCACGAGAGATGAAAATTTGCCCTTTTAAAATAGACAAATTGGATGCAGAGTTGGATGAGAGAGCGGCCTCGTGATTGTTGCACTTAATTGAACTCCGACTTGAAGTTTATTCTATTATTGTTATTAGACAAAGTTATTTTTGTCTTTATAATTTTACTATGTATATAATGTCATTGATTATTTAACAGTCATAAACTATAATGAGCTTGATATATATTTATATATTTTTGTTTTTACTTAACAGTGAAAATACAAGAAGTGATATCGAGTATGTTTATAGACAGACCGACCGTGATCAAGGAAATAGAAACAAGAAATTTTTACAATAAATAAAATACGGAAAATTATAATAGTTGTAAAGACAAGTACCGGTATGTTATACAATTGTTTTAAGCAAATAAACAAATAATGTGATTACTATGGATTACTTTAGTTTACTTTATTATTGGGAATATTTTCAAACGTGGTGAACGGATAATACACACATTTTCATCGAGTATGGTTTCATTATAATAAACTAAAGACAATCAGTAACATTGAAAAGTTTGAAGTATATACAAAAATGTTATTAACGAAAATATATATTGTTTCTATCTATGTATATTTTACCAAAAATTTTAAGATTATTTATATTTACGTAGAAAAATGATATTATGATTGTAATTATATCTATTATGGAACATTAAAAAAATCTTCTTAAGAACCTAAACGGGATTAAAGATTCGATAGACCACCTTCTACGATTTATGTACAGAGAAGGACCGTGGCTCGTGACTATGTCATTGATGTTCTTATATTGACAATGCCACAGCACAGACTGCACCGTGCATGTACTCGTATGAAGCACTGACCTCAGTCCACTGCAGTGACACACTTCTACAACTCGCGTTATTAATAAACAGATGCAAGCGACTATTATTACAAACTATACATGGATAATTGTGTATGTTTATTTGTTTTGTTCACGAATGAAGGCACAACTACTGGACAGATTTTGATACTTTTTATTACAATTGTATAGTCATTATTTACTACCTACCACATGTATAATATTTGTGTTTAAATTTTTTAGAAAAATCTATGTTTCAGTAAACATACGAGTATCTAATAGAATATGAGAATATTTTAAAATAAATTAGTAGCGGTAACTTTGTATATTAGTTGACTGACCACTGCTGTGAGTTAGCTTGGTTTAGTGACGGACAATGGTTAATTTGAAATGGTTTACTAACTACTATATAATTACAATAAATCATTATAATCACAATATACGCGTTTTGGTTACGTGTGTTATGTTATTGATAACAGCAATTTGTTTATGAAGTATGATTTGTTTGGTCTCCGTTGTACACTGTGAAAGACTTTGTATACAAAACTATTATATAAGATTAAATTGAGTTTATATAGTAATCCTATATAATATCCTATAGGTTTATTTATCTGAGTATAAAATAATCTACAATGAAAGTAAACAGGTTATTAATATTTCTGTCTGTACTCATATAAGACTAAGTAAGTTATAAATTTAAAAAATATACACAAAGGAATGAAAATAGCATATAGATAAGAAAGTGAGGAAGAGGCGGTCATTTGAAGGATACTATTTTCCTTATCTCTTGGGCTCCAAGGTCCTGAAGAAGATTCAATGAGATGTGTCATCGAGTTTAAGAGACTATTTTACTTTTTTACTTTACGTAAATAATACCTAAATTGTATGTAAGTAATTTGTGAAATTATTTTTCGTTCCTTGACGTCAGTATATTCTTGTAAAATATTTATGTTTTAGAAATACCTTTAATATTTTTGTATTCACCGCCGACCCATCTCATCTATCTGAGAAAGTAGAATGAATGAAAGCGATTTATATCAAATAAGACAATCATAAATTGTTTATGTCGTTAAAGTAATATAAATATGAAGGAGCAGTGAGCTAACCAATTGTCGGTGAAGGGAGATGCGAATTGCCGTCAACGCCCGCCTTTGAACAATTCTTTTGTAACTTCACATTTGCGGTACTTGGCTCTTTTACAGAAAAAGATTTGATACATTTTATAATAAAATTGTACAGTATTAAATTATTCTATTTTCAAGTATTTTATTATTGTTTTGTATATATTAAATATATTTTATTTAATCATATTTTAATTACTTAAATTCTGAGGAACGTAGTGATATGTTGTATTTGTTTATAATAATATCGAATAATTTTCAACAAATTTACATCACAATTTTTCATGAGAATAATTTCCACTAGTTCGAGGCGCATCTGTAAAGCTGTCAACACAAAAGTCAAAGTACCATTGTTAGTTGTTAGTAGTCGATTATAACGAAGGCTTGATCTGTCAACTATTAACTAAACAGGTACTTAAAAAATAAATAAAACACTGAGAGACGGTATTCGTATTCTATTTTCTAACGGTTTAGTGAAAAAACCCTGGAAAGTAAAAACAGATAACAGAAACAGTTATTAGTGTAATTAAATTACTTAAGACTCGTAAATTTTCTTTATAAATATGTTATATAAAATATTTTCATTCGAGAAATCCATTTATATTCATTCATTATTTAGTAATAAAATTATTTAATATCTACAAAGTTTTTTTATGATTTGCAAAATGTATTTTTGAAAGCAACGCTCTCTTAAAATATCGATGGCTGAGGATTAGGAGGCCATTGGAGATACTCACTTTAGGTAGATTTATTGTATGGAAAATTTGGTGAAATACCGCTATTTAATCCAATTTTCCATGATTGTCCACGTCTTGTGCTTGTTATATCGAATTTCTTCTTGGATTTGGGACGGTCTCTTTACGTATATTTTGCTTCTTACCAGCTTCTTATTGACTACAAGAAGTAGTACTGGGCTCGAAACTATATTGTGTCCTAATTGTGATGGTTTGAACATGGCAGGAAGAAGCAGAGAAGCAGGCTAAATACTTATTTATATATTTACTTATAGTCTTTTAGTATTTTTTATACTTTAAAATTGGTAACTTAAATAATTGTTTAAGCATCCATTTTCGATAATTATAGTAAAGTAATAAAATTATGTTCGCAACTTCTTGAGACTCTCAGTGTGATTGGAATCATACATTGTTTTAATGTTAATCTATCATCCTGACAATTGTTTTTATGGTTCCAAGATTGTTCTTGTAATAATTTAAATACGTTTGACTGGTTGACGAGACCTAACAGACGTCAATGATATTGCTATCTTTAGTTTTACCTTAACATTACAAAATAGAATTCAATAAAATAATTTGTCTTACTTATGTCATTATTTCAGTAAACATAAATAAAAAATTATAAGAATGGTTAATATAAAATAATAGAGACATATTCGTAAATTAGTTCATTACTCACTGACGTGTGACAGCTCGGTTTAGTGACGGACGATGGATAATTTGGAATTCTTAATTAACTACTGTGTAATTAGAATTTTCAATGTAATGCTGCAATGCATTTTGTTCTTCCTGTTTGCAATAATTATTATAATTACTTCACCTAATAAATATATCTTTCAAAAGTAAAGTATTCGATGATACAAAATGTTAAATAAACACGGACAAAGAAAGTATTGTCATCGGTTTCCAAATCAGATAATATAAAATGTTTATTAATGTCGTGGGTACAAATGTTAAGAACTAACATTTTAAATATATTTTATTTGAGATCTAGCGCTGCAGTAATCTAAAACAATGTCTCCTCATGCCATACATGCAGTATATGTATATATTGCATTATATTAAAACGAGAAGGATTGTTGAACACAATTCTTTATAATTCAACATTGGATCTCATCTGATACATGAGTTCACGATCACTGTTTTTATTTATTAAACTATGTCATATAGTTAATACAAATGATACAAATTTAAATGAAACAAAATAATAAGTTAAATTATAAAAAGAGAATACAAATTCAATATTATTTGAAAAATTTAGGAAATGTAATTTTCTTAATATTTTATTCTGTTTTTTTAGTTAGGTACAAACAAAACAATATTCTAGGAGTTGAAGATTAGATCCCAATATTATTATTGCTAGGGCAAGATTGAGCCTTGCAAGCTGGAACCGAGGAGAAATGAAATGATCCTACGGGAATCGTGAGTCATCCTTCTTGAATTAGGCTTTAAAAAACATTCTCATATTTCGTTTGGTATTTGATCAAACATTATTGTGATCAGATTATATCTGTGTGATTTTATAGTGTTAAACAGTTTTAAATAAGGGCTGTGTTTAATAATTAATATTTAATAAACTTCTTGTTGAGGACGAATGGTGTCTTTAAAAGAGTCCTACATGAGTATCGGGAATTTATTCTACGATATAGTAATCTAAGCGAAGATATACAGATTGCGGGTACATAGAACATCATCTCTTCTGTTACATCGCTGTATAGTTGGATATTCATAAAGCTGTAACAAACTGTGAAGACAAGCAAAAAGTCGGAAATCCAATCAAATAAACTGTATCGGATCAATTTTCGACGGCTGAGGAAGTGACGGGTCGCTTAATAGATGTAATTCTCATATATTGACAAGTATGGACGTAGTTATATAACAGTATATATATTTTTATAAACGGTTGTTTTTTATGTTGTCACTTTGGAAGTTACGCGGATTAGAATTAGTAAGTAGATATAATAACTATATATCATGTATGTACATAGTATTTTAAAAATATATAAAAAAATTGGAATAAGCAAGCTTAATTCTATCGCAAAATAACATGTGACAGATGTGGAGCTTATAAAAGAATATCTCTTCAAAGGCTCAGGATCCTTTTGAAGCCTTTTTTTTTGAAAACATACATATTAACAAAAATTGATAGAAAGGCGTAGGTAGGTAGGTATGTTTTAATATTTATATATATATATATTCTAAAACTTTACTCATTACTTTTATAAATATTTTCATTGATGTATGTAAAACGCAGACAAACTTAACAATCTAACACTTCAAGGCAAAGTATTAAAAAGTTATTCAATTTTTTTTTGCGGCAATGATGACGATTCAATTTAATAATATTTACGTATTTGACTGATTATAACGCAGGAAAGTAAATAAAAATAAACTAGCAGACAAAAAAAATATAAATCTTTAAAATAGAAAACTATATAATTTCCAAAGACTTATAAAGATTTAAATTGTAATAACAATGGTAGTGGTATAATTTGGGAGCAAAAGCATTCGTTTCAAATGCAACTCACGCAATGCAAAAGTAATAGAAACTGTACATTAGGTTTTTCTCTTTTCTCTGCTATTATTTGCTCAGTTTATGTTTCCGTCTGGAGAGCTCTCCAGTCGCACACACACTGTGTTCAAGTGAGTCGCCTCGCTGCACAGCGTCCGTACGACAAGTTAATATAACATATGACGGTTTGTAATTCATTATTTTTTAACAACTTTAATAAGTTCCTTTTCATTATACTTAAGTATGTACTTACCTGTTCACCCTTTACTATCAAAATGTAAAATAGAAATTGCTTTATGCTTTCTTAATATTTTGTAAAGGTTTTTGCAATCCGCCCTTTTATTATGTTCCTAAAGAGTCTCGGGATAATATTTATAAAATAAAACTTTAAGTCCATGTTACTTACAAATGCTTAAGTTTTAGAAGTATATTGTGTATTTTGAATATTTTATGTTATATCAAGGGTTAATCGCACTACAAATAACAATAAAGAAGAGTTGCATATATTTATCATATCATTGTGTTCATACTTTGTTGGTTGTACTTCAATCAACAATACTTTGATACTTTACACTGTACTTAATGATTTGACATTTGACTAAAAGTTTTAGGTTATTTATAAGCGTTGTAGAAGAAATATTTGAAGTCTATTGACTATGATTATGACTATATTATATTATTAAATGTACAATGTTTTAATATTGACATAATTTAAGGAGTCTAATTAATATGGAATACTTCAGTTATTATTTTATTTTATTTAAACAGAGTATAATTTTCTTAATAAATAATGCAGCATACTTTAATAAGTCCACCTCAAGATGTCACAGGCGAGAGTGCAGTTCTTATGGAACAGACCATTATATGAGACTAGGATTTTTATGCAAGTACGTCCGTTACTTTAAGCGACCGCAGGTGTTGTTAACTGTCAGTGTTGGAGCGGATACTGCTGTCGCTCGTCGAGGTACTTGACTTTTGCTACTAACTAACATAGATTCTAAAAACTTATATTTATACATAAAAAATCTAATAAAAACAATAAATTTATTAAAAGATCGAGCAATTTAAACGCCGAGGGATCTTTAAATGTTATTTAGATAAGAGGTCGTGGAAGCCTCCCTGTGTAGTTCACTGACTGATTATAACTAATGAATATCTTGTTTTAATCTCAGCGTCACATAAACGAAATTCATTGTTTTTAAGTAACTTTCTACAAGAATTTTAACAGTATTATATATTATTACTAACTCTGTTTGTTAAGAGTAAACTGATGGATGCGTGACTATAAATTGAAATATATATTTTGGATACAAACTTAATAATATGATAAGCCCATATTATAATTAAGGAATTCAAAAAGAAAATGTGAACAGAAAGCGTTCCCCTGGTTTATTTGTCAGAATGGACGTATCACAAAGCTCTTTATTAGGACCTTTCTTGTTCTGCATTTATACCAATGGCTTGCCTTTGTAACGAAAAAAGTATGGGATAGTGTGGTTTGCTAAAAATACTTCTCTAACTTTTAAAATTAATAAACAGCAATTAACGATGTGAACAAGGCTCTCTCTGATGTTGTACAATGGTTTAATGCTAATAATCTGTTGCTAATAAAAAAAAAACAAATTATATGAAATTTACCTTACTCAAAGTGAGTCTTTAAGAAATATATTCAATGAATTTTAAATTATGACTGCTATATTTATGAAAATTTAATTTATGATCTTAAAAATGTTTATAAATTCAATAAACATTGTGATGTACAAATAATTAATATTATACTAAAAATAAAAATAAGCTTGCTATGGCTATCACAAGACTCCATAAAATAGTTAATTCGTTTAGGGTAAATTGTATACCTTTTTACAATAAATGATCCAGTAAAACCTTAATTTTGTCATAAAATTAAAACAAATTATACATGTAAGCTTTGTATGTTGTATGTTGTGAACATGGACTGATGTACAAGTGTCTATACTCTGCCTAATATCTATGATGTGCAATGACAATGACAGCGGACTCAAGATGGAGATTTTAATCCTGCTCGTCAAGTAACATAATTCTTATTTCTCATTGTCTGTACAATATTGGTCTTATAAGTAAAAAGCTTTAATTGTCGATTTTTCTATGTTAGGTTAGTAGATAACATTTGATCTTAATTAATAATAATATATATATAATATTTTATAATAATATTAAACTTTTTTGTTTTAGATAAATATAATTGTGTGTTATTTACTCCAGTATCATCCATCATTATTTACAGAAACTTTAAGTCTTTTTGTAAAACATACTCTGAAATAATAACAAAAAACTATTAAATAAAGTAAAATAACTAAAATAATTTGCACATAATTTAGTTTTCAAGTTAAGTTGAGTTAACAAACTTCCAAACATCTAAATTAACTGTTGAAAGCCAAAAGTTCGAAACATCATAATTTCATATTAAATGGACGTGCGGCGCTGCGCAGTGAAGCAGCTTACTTTAATACAGTGTATGTGTACGACTAAAAAACTCTCAGTCGCATAATAACGTAAAAAGTTAAAGTTAGATAGATTTATGAAGATTTTCCTTCTACCTTTTACTAAATTCTTACTACTGCTGTAATAGATGTTACTGTAGTTATAGAAACATTGTTTTACTGTTATAAATTTACTGTCCATCTGTATTAAAAATAATAGTCAATAAAAGAGTAACATTTTATTTGAACTTGGTTTAGTTTAGACTTAATTATGTAGTTTTCAACATTATTTTTGCTTCATATTTGTCATCTTTTTCACGACTAACATTTTAATGCAAATGTTATTTTCAACATATTATGATATATCGCAAAGATTTATCTTATATAAAGTAATTGTAAAAGGAAAAGTATTTAGGAACAAAGTTAAATCCATATTTGAACAAATAAGGTTTTTAGCTTCATCTTATATAATTAATTACATCTTTTATAATATGTACAAAACACTATATAATTGAACTTTTAGGTTTAAAAATATTTTCAAATATGGAAATACTCAGGCGGAAAATAATAAAAAAAAATATCTCAATTTCGCTCCTACAATAACAAAATACTACTAACAAATACATACAATCTCGAGATCTACTCAATAAAATTTGGATGAATCGAATCCCATTTTATATTAAATCTTCGAACTTGAGCTTTGTGTGTTTCAGATGACCGACACTTCCTCAGTCGTCGTAAACAGATGACCTCGAGTCGACCTAATACCGATAGTGTGATTTGACTTTGTATTGTTTGACTCCAAGGTATCATTAGCATGACTGAGTGTTATATTTTATGAAACTCATATTTATCATATTATATAATTATCATAAATTATTTTTAGGGAAAACTAATTATATGTTTAAATAGACCTCAGCTATTTATGTTATTTATGTACAAAAAATCGTTTATATATATATATATATATATATATATACAACGACCATCTATGGACTACATAAATTATCAAATTTACAACTTCCTGCTCAGTATTCACGTCCAGTGCAGTTCAGTGAATCAATGGGTCAGAGAAATCAAACCATTGTTACTGATATTTTCAAAACGAATACACATGTAAGTACAATCAGTCGCATTAATAAACATTGTTATAGCTATTTTATCAATCTATTTCTTAAATAAAATTATCATGACTAAAAAGTTTATTGTAATAAAAACAATAATAAAAACAACAAGCAGTAAACCTTACAATTAATTGGAGAGACATTTCCGCGCCACAAATGATTCGTCGGAAGCTTATTGCAGTAAAAAAGACCCTCTTTGTACGGAGAGAATGACGCGCGGCTTATAATAATGACCTGTGAAGTTTTGTCCATTGTAGAAGAAGCTTTAGTTGAAAGTCTCTTTTGTAAGCAATATTTGTATGAACATTTCTCTTATAATTTCAAATTAATTATGATTCGTGAAGTAGTTTAGTCAATAAAGATTGTTTATGACAACCGAAATATAATATTATTAAGTTCTTAGAATCACTTGAACGGACTGCAATTTTTTTATTATTATCTTTGGACTGGAAGACATACTAGTCAAAGATATTTTAATAACAAAATAGTATAAGATGTAGTAGGCATTGTAATAATTCGTAAAACATAGCGGCACCAACACAAAGTGACTTTACAAGTAAAAAAAAATTTTAGAGCATATTTTTTAATAAATCGTAAATATTAGATATTACAGAATACCAAGATGTGTATAAAAGTTTGATAGATATTCAAAAAGGAATATTATCATTTTTTTGTTCCAATGGAGTTCATATTTTATAAAACATAACATATAAAATTAAAAATATAAATAATGTCATTGAAAATGTTAAATTCCACTACGTTAAGTTTACAAAAGAAAAGTGTTCAAAAGCGGTAGTCATAGAAACCGAAAACTTAATACTTGAAACACTTTTAGTTATTACAAAAACTAACAATTTTAGGTGACCATTCTATTCAGTCCTTGCATTGAAGTTTTATGAACACAAATAATAAACAAAAAAAAAACAAAACAATCGTTACAATAAGTACAGCAATTACCATGAAGTAAATTAAAGAAATCTCCGACACTATCAAAAAGATATCTCCTGATAGTGTGCACAGTTCCTAGTATACACTGTAACAATTGAATGGTTCGATCCGTCTAACCCTTTTCTGAACCCTATTCAAAACTTCAGGTAGTCTCTATTTTCCTTGGACGTTCATAAGTCGAGTGGGCCGGATGGCATTTCTCCATTAGTGCTACGAACGTGTGCCCCTGAGTTGACTCCAGTGCTAACGCGTCTATTTCGGTACACCTACCTTAAAGGCGTAGTCCCGGTCTCATGATCCCTAAAAGGTAGCTCAGACCCAGCTAACTACAGACCTATCGCCAGCAGTTGATCAATGACCGGCAGTATGGCTTTCGCCATGGTCGATCAGCTGGTGATCTTCTGTTATACCTTACGCACCGTTGGGCAGCGGTTATTGAAAGCAAGGGAGAGGGTCTGGCAGTTAGTCTGGATATGGCAAAAGCCTTTGATCGTGTATGGCACAAGGGGCTTCTTTCGAAGCTACCTTCCTATGGGCTTCCCGAGAGTTTATGCAAGTGGATCACCAGTTTTCTCACTGGGCGGAGCATACAGGTCGTTCTCGACGGTTTTTGCTCGGACTCCAAGCCCATGAACGCTGGTGTACCCCAAGGCTGCGTGCTATCCCCAACTCTGTTCCTCCTGCACATCAATGATTGGATTGGATTGGAAATATCCAACATACATTGTTATGCGGATGACAGCACTGGGGATGCGGTATATTCCGGTCGTGCAGGTCTCTCTCGGGAAAACGTCGACGAGTGCCGAAAGAAACTTGTGTCTTCAATAGAGACCTCCCTGGGGATGGTCTCTGAGTGGGGTGAACTGAACCACGTTCAGTTCAATCCCCTAAAGACACAGGTTTGCGCGTTTACCACTAAGAAAACCCCATTTGTCGTATCACCGCTCTTCGAGAGCACTCCTCTTATTGCCTCGCCAAGTATCAGAATACTGGGTCTCGACATTTCGAGCGATTGTCAGTTTCGTGGTCATCTGGAGAGCAAGGCCAAGTTGGCCTCGATGAAATTGGGAGTGATCAATAGAGCGAGGCAGTATTTCAAACCTGGCCAAAGACTTGCGCTCTATAAGGCGCAGGTCCGGCCTCACATGGAGTACTGTTCTCATCTCTGGTCCGGATCACCCCAATATCAGCTTCTACCATTTGACCGCGTACAACGGAGAGCCACTCGGATTGTCGCGGACCCAGTGCTTTGCGAACGGCTGGACTCTCTGGCATTGCGTAGAGACGTGGCTTTTTTGTGCGTCTTCTACCGCATTTACAACGGGGAGTGTTCCGAAGAACTATTCAATCTGATGCCTACCGCCGAATTTCACTACCGCACAGCACGCCATCGCCTCCTTTATCATCCATACCACCTGGACGCGTGGCGATCTTCAACTGTGCGGTTTTCAAGGACTTTTTTCCCACGTACCACTCAAACGTGGAACGAACTTCCTTCGGCGGTATTTCCAGATCGATACGACATGGGTCCCTTCAAAAAAGGCATATATTCCTTTCTCCAAGGCCGGCAACGCTCTTGTGAATCCTCGGATGTTGCAAGAGTTCATGGGTGGCGGTGATCACATACTAACGGTGACCCGCAAGCTCGTTTGCCTTCCTCTAACATAAAAAAAAAAAAAAAAACTGCTCGCCCCTAATCGTCAGTGTAATCTCATTCTCACTGTAATTTGAGGATAAAAATAAATTGATAGTATCGAACTTACATAATTGTTACTTACACTGGTGTAGGACCAGCTTCACTAGCATACTCGACTGTTAACTTTGCGACGTTAAATATCTCATCCACAATTATATATTATAATTATATATTATAATTCTTTATTTATAAGAAACTCTTATTTCTGTTTTAGTTATATTTTTGGAATGAAAATATTGTTTGTATGAGAATTCATTGAATATATTTGAATGGAAGGTAATTACAGAGACATGTATTAAGTAAAAATGAGTTCTTTTTTTACTTACGCTACTATTATCAGTACAAGGATATTATACAAATATTATGTATTTATTTCTTACAAAAATAATATACAAATCATATTTATTTGTTTAAATCAAATAATCTGTATCATATATTAGCTGAGACTTAAGAAAATAGCGAAAAGCTATTTCCATCATGACGCGTCTTGTGTCAACTTTCAAATGAATCGGAGCTTCAAATTAATACAGCGACAACATCTGATCAGTTACTTAGATAAGTATTATTAGTTCTCTGTTTTATGTGTATTATTATATTACTTTAATTATTTTTATATATATTTTAATATAACGAGAGAATAACCAGGAGTACTCAATATCCTATACATGGACCTGGGAATAATCTACAATGACACAATGCTTCATTATTTTTTCTGTAATGCGTCAAAGAAAACACGAATAAATGTTAACAGCTGTTCTTTCTATTTCTGTATCTTGTACTAAATACAGCAATTACATTTTTAAATATATATTATGTACTGACATGTCTTCACTACTATTTGATGATGTTTATGTACTTATTAGTACTTTTATTTTTTCATTCCGAAATTCTTTACTTATATCTCATCTCATCTCTTATTTATATCTCAAATGAATATGTACAAGATAGAATATTAAATTAAATACAAAGACAATAAAATGTTTGCAAGTAATCTGTTTTGTCTTCTGATCGTTTGTATATTTTGTTTTGTTTATTTTTCAAAATATTACTTCTTGCAACGGCTCACTTGAAAAGATGCAATTCAAAGGGTTTTTTTGCATGCACTGTTTAGTCTTTGTCATTTCAGAAGTGATAAATATTATTTATTACATATTGATATTTTTTTATTGATTTTAAAAAAAGCAAGAAGATATATCCTTGTAGAGGTAACATTTTAACACCCTCAGTTAATATTAAAAAATAGTTCAAGTATCTTTATGACTTTCGTCCTTGATATTTTTATGTATTTGACATATTTGAAAAGATGTGTATTTTTAAAAGTAAAGTATTATTAGACATGTTTGTATGTTTGGTTTTCTTTTCTTTGAAGATTGTGGATCTTCATATATTGTGGTATTTAGGACGAGAAGATGCTTAGCAGCTCCCCGATTGCTACTCATACGAGTCGGATTCGGCGAGTGATTTTTTTCTCGAATTTAAAACTACCTTGCTGCTCAATTTGTGGCAAGTATATGTAACCGTCTACAACTCCGAGCGTAGCACCTCTGACCACTACTTGAGTAGGTGTATTGCACACGGGTATTGCATATCAGTCTTCATCTGGTGCTTGATCATTTTAAAGCCTACTTGTCCAGAGACTCTCCCGACATCACCGACAGTTGTTCCCAGGTCTTTTGTACAATAACTAATATTTTTTTATAATGTTTTTATGTTTACCTTTTGTTATTCAGGTTTGACTATTTCATTTAGTTTTAGTTCTATTATTTATATTTATAGTTATTGTCCCGTTTTATTATTTATATTAATTGTTGTTGTCGTTGTTTCTTCATTAATCATTTAAATCGTTATTGTTTATGCTAACCTACTAGTGTCATCCAACAAAAACTCAATATTATTTAGAAGTATAGTAATATCAACTTGGTCTTGACTAAATGATATTTATTTACTATGACTAAGCGAAGTAAAGAAAGGCTTTCTATTAAAACAATAGAGTGCTTAGACAAATAGTTAGTGTGCAAATGGTACGCCCTTCGACTTTAGAACTTAATGACTGACCGACTCCGAAGATAAGAGACTTAAAACTAAAGGAACCTAACCATTAGTCGACTGCTAATTTTGATAACACTTAAAGCACCGATACACCGATCGTCTAAGAATACATTTTGGAGGAGAATAGAGATAATTCAATTAAAGTTATTTCAATAATTTTCCAACAACTATGTCGTCTAAATGATTTAAAATGTAATTGTACATAAAATAAAAACAATCGTGTTGAATATTTCTACCTAATATGTATAATACTAATAAAGTTATTTTAATGAACTAAAACATAAACAATTATTAAAGTCAAGTTGGACTCAGACAATAGCACTACGTAAGTATGTACCATCACAAACTGCATTCTTCATAATAATATAGAATGGCAGTGTTCAGAAAAGAATTAAAATTATCGATATATTCGCTTTTTACTACTACATATAAATGTAATTTGTGTGCTCTTATCTCACTTACTCCATATCAGCTCATTGAACGATGTGACAATATTTATATGAGGCATTTTAACGAACTGAAAAAACTATCAGGAAAATATCGTATAAAGCTTGAATTAAATACATTATATTTTATTATTTTATTAAAAGGCAAATTCTAATAAAAGCAGAAATATTCAAATGACTTGGAAAAGATAAAAAGATAGTTGTGAATTCTTTGTTTCAAGAATCCTTTCAGTTCTCTTTTAGAAAAAAAATCTACAATATTTTCAAACTACTTTGAAGATTATTAAAGAAACTTCATTAAGTTGTATTAATGTTTTTACTGAAGCAAACAGTCGCTGACTATTGTCATTTTAATGCACATAAAGAATGCTGTTTGAGTGACAGACTTTGATATTATGAAGCGTTGTCATAGCTTGAGCCGAAGTGGGGTACTTTTCTTACTTATTATTACACTCTTACCATCTCCTCCTCAATATATCATGTAATAGATGGCGAATGACTGAGTCACAAGCAATAACTAGTCCGAGTGAAATCATTGTGATAACTAATGTAAGGGTACGTCGGCAGTTGGCAGTTGACAACCAAATGCCAAATATAACAGTTTGTTTCCTATATCAAGATATTAAGAAGAAAGATAATATTATAATATTTTCAGTAACTGTTCAGTGGAGCGGTGATCTGCATTTTACACTCGACGCAGATGTAGCTCTACTGTGTTTCCTTACTTTGTATTTGATATTGTAGTTTGCGTTTATAAAAATATTAATAATTATATGAGTTATTATTGCGGTAATCTATGTAGAATTTATTTTAAGTTATTTTTGATTTTTCAAAATTGAAATTTTTACAGTTGCCTAATTTTGAGAGTCTTGTAAGTCCCTTTACAGCCTTTAAATATATATTATTATAGTCTAATTTGACTAAAACAATATGATTTAATCAAATTAAATATCTATAAAACAGTACAAACATTGCCAGACTTCATATAATTGTAATTTGACTAATTGTTTTAATCAACAGATATGCTAACCTTTAATTTTCTCGAAACAAGAGAAAATGGACTTACACCACTTTACAAATAAACGGTCCATTTAATTCTCCTGCAATAGACTCAAAAGTAGAATTATTTAACTCCTTTATCAATTATGTCATTTTTAGATGAAGTAAAAAATTTTGGATTTAAATTTGACAATTTTTATTGAGAACAGCGAAAGTTAACGATACTAACGAGCGCAGTAACATGTCACTTCACTCGCTAAGCGTTTGCAGCGACTCCTGCCACTGCTTTTAGCGCAACCTCTTTTATTACCTCGACCTCGACTCGACCACGCTTACGTTTGCTATCCGGATGTATCTGAGGAGCTGCTTAATGAAATAGATCACCTTCAAATCTTGTGTACACGCTTTATTTTCGAACTACTCAAGTTATTATTATATGTACTTCTTAATTTATATATATAAATGTAGATGTATGTATTATCCTTACTATATAATAATGAGCTAATTGACTCTGTATGCGCGCGCATCACTTATCACCCACAAATCACACAATAATGTGTAATACATAAAAAAAAATCTATTAAATCAGGCTACAAAATAGGGTAGGTGCCAACCTCATACGTGACCTTTGACCCTTTCCGGCCCTTAGTATTTTATATAATATTATTATTATGTATCTATATATTATTATAAACTAAACTAAAAACTCTTAAACCTTCTGTCCAACACTCTAAGGGTAGCTGGAAGCGATCTCTTTGTAGAGATAAGGTAATCCTATGAGTATGTCTTTTATAATTGTTTTTTTTTTAACTTATTAATATACTTATTTGGTTGTTTATGCAGAACTCCAATTAATTAACCGCTTTTTTTTCTAATTTCCATCAAACATTTATAAGTTATATAAATGTTTGATGGTTATATTTCGTTTTTGTTTTTTATTAAACACAAACCGTTATTTATATCTTTGTACTACTTCTCTGAAGACTTCTGTTTAATGATTTTTTTTTCTCATAGATGTTCCTTTTAAATCGAGTCGCTATTTTTAGGGGGATTTAGAAGTGCAATGTGAGCCCATTAGGTTGTAGATAAACTACCTGCTTACTTGAAACACAGACAAATATTTAAAATAAACAAAGAAGCTGTTTTTAAACATATTATTTAAAATGATATTAGTACAGATACATCTACAATAACACTATCTGCTAATAAACAACACGAGTATACGATAGTGTTAGTGTTTTATTATTCAGTTTGTCGGTACCTATGTTTATAATTTAACAACCTAAGTATAATGTATTACTGTGTTGATATTATATATGTAGTGACTATTATGAATATGTTATGGTTTAAATAAAAAAATCTTTAGAAGTTTTACGACATTTACTTTATTAATATAGTAGTTATTAGTGCATTGAGGGACAAAAAGTCATCAATATAGAGAGCCCTGTATTGCTAACTGAAGTGAACGAAATAAGACCCCAATACTGATATTGCAAGATTAATATTGGGTCTCGTCAACTGGAATCGTGTTTCTACACGATGATGCAAGAGATGATCCTACGGGAATTGTGGTCCTACCTTCCGGATATAAAGCTTTTAATAAAAGTCATTTGTGTATTGCTTGCTTTTGGGAATAATATTGAGATTTCTTAATTTATAGTTTTAAACAAATTTAATCACAATAAGATTATTGTATATAATTACTTATCTTTTTTCAACATTGAAGGTAAAGATGCCTTTTAAACAATCTTACACAGTGTAGGAGGAGTATTGTGTGACATATTTATGTAAATAAATCTATAATCGAAGATTTATAGATTGTTACGATGAATATCTTTTTTTATGTTGCACCGCTCTATAGTTGGAAATTCACAAAGCTCTAACATATTGTTAAGACAAGCAAAAGCTCTGATATTAAATAAACCGTATTGGGTCATCGCTTTACTTCAGCTGAGGAAGTGACGCGTCGCTACGAGATGTAACTCTATTATATTGTATCAAAAGTGTAGAGAATCTTATCTAATTTCATAGCGAGGTATATTTTTATAAACATCTATTTTTTTGTCACTATAAAAAGTACATCGACTTGACTGGGATCTTATATTGATATTGAACATTTAAGTTTAATAATATATTATATATTAAATCCGGTCACTGTAAAAATCTATGAAAAATAAGAAAATAAGTAGTTTATAGTAAGTAGGTATTGAAGTATTGTAGTTTGATTAATGTTATCGATAAAGAACCTCTCACAGATGTGCAGATTACAAAGGAATATCCCTTGGAAGGCGCGGGCTGACTAACAAACTAATTCAAAGTTTTGTGATAAAAATAATGCCCATAATATTAAGTCTTATTTGCATATTTGTGTATAAAGTAAGAAAGTGGATAAGAATACGACAATTGTTAAAAGAAAAATAAACTTTAAAATAGAAAAGGATTTTCAAATGAAGACTAATAAAGTAATAAATTTTATTAACAATGCTATTGTTGTAAGTAGTGGGTAAGCTAATTTTACATTACTTGGTCCAGTCTCGTGGCACACCTTTCACAGACGTAGTTGAAACTTTACATTAACGTTGTGTCTTTCGCTGTTAATATTTGCTCAGTTTATATTTCCGTCACTAGAGCTCTCCAGTCACACACACATTGTGTTCAAGTGAGCCGCCTCGCTGCACAGCGTTCATAAGACAAGTTAATATTATATATGGCGATATGTACTTCTTCCTGTTTTAACAAGTAAAAAATGTCCTGAAAAGTTTAAATTTTAAATACTTACCTGTTTTCAATTTGATATCAAAATGTAATATTTCATAATGCTCTCTTTAATATTTTAATTTTTTTTTTTTGCAATGATTTATTATATTATATTCTTAAAGGGGATCTGGATAGTATTAATGTTAATATTCTTGAAGTCTGTATACAACGATCGTATTTAATACTTTTTCAATACAATTATGTAACATTTTATAAAGACTCGAAACACATTCTGAATATTAGTAACAATCATTGCTTTCATATAGAATAGTGAATGATTTGAGAAAATCAACACTTGCTCACAATACTCAAGAATTTATATACAGAACTGAAGAATTGCCCGAGTGAGTGTAAAGTTGCGCTGACTTAAGAGTATAAAGAATAATTATACTGAAATTTTAATAAATAATGTATTATTCTCCTTTCTTTCACTTTATTTCAATGATATGTTCAGTTGTTATCAATTATTATTTAGAATTCATAATAAATTGTACAGCACAGGTGTCGTTGTAAGTCGCTGTTGCAGTTGTTACTGCCGTCACTCGTCCAGGAACTTGACACTTGCTACTGACTTACCGATCTAATTATTGTAGACTGTCAAACCGTATATTTATATTTTTATACATAAATGATGAAAATTTAAATAAAAAAAATGACAATTTTATTAAAAGATCGAGTAATTTAAAATCCGAGCAGTTTACTTCACTGATTATAACTAATGAATGTCTTGCTTTAATCTCAGCGTCACATAAACTAAGTACATTGTTTTTGAATACATTTCTTCAAGCATTTTTTATTAAAAAATATTAATTATCATATATTTTTACTTCAATGTTACAGAAACAATTTTTTTAAATTTAATTGCACTAAAAATGTAATAAATTAGTTGAACATTACTTACATATATTATACAAAGTTTTATTTATATTAAACATTAATTACTAATAAATTGGTTGAAATGATTCAGCAACCAAATATCACAAATACGTACAGTAATTAAATATTAATATAATAATAACAAGAAGGAAATCAAATTAGTAAATTATTTGATTAAATATTGCATGAATATATAACATACTCGTATATAAACAAACACGGCGCGTCACACACACACATACAACATTATTTATATACTAACACATATAAAACAATCATTAAAGGAGCCATTTAATTACAGTTATAATAACTCTCCTCGTGCTGTCAGAGTGGTTCATCACACGTGCACGACATACAAGTTGTCATTTTTAGTTTATTAAATAAATATGTAATTTTCATAATTCATATTGTTATATTTATAATAATTAATATTGACAAATTTTAACGTTTCTTTGCGTGGGTCATTTATGATAATTGAGCGAAGTGAGCGAAGCCAGCGAAGCGCTCTACTGGAGAGTTTTTCACATTTTTTGTCACGATTAGGCTCGAAATCTACTTGACGGAAAAATATGACATTTTACAATCAAAAAGACACACATTAGGTAATGGTTTTCATTTGAAAAATGTTATGTCGTTGAGAAATAATCAGTCAGTCAGTAAGTCAATGGGAAAACAATTGTTCACAATGATGAGTCATTACACTGGGATCGCTTCGCTTAATATGCAAACGGCACCCGAGATTTAGCGAGCACGTCAAAGTCGGTGGTATGTTGGCGCCCCTAGTATAATATATGAGTCATTGTTTTGTGTTTTACATTGGTTCCTGTCACATATAAGAATAAAACTAATGTAAGAAAATTGATGTATTTACAGTTATATATTTAAATTAAATTAAATATATTTATGCATAAATTCAAATATAAGTGTTTATAATGAACTAAGCAATAACGACACATCACAGACGCATATTCTATATAAAAATATATTAAACACAGTTTAAGATACTGCGATAGTAATAATATGCGTATGATTGTGATGAGTGGAATGACTTCATATATCAGTTTTCACTAAATATATGTTTTAATAAATTTTAGTTTAATAAAACTTAAATTTATATTTAATTTTCATAAAAACTAACGGGCAAATGGTTTCTCTCTTTTCCTCCTCGAGCAGGTAAAGATATCACTTATCTACTTGACTTTAAATGGTCAGAATGTCTGTAGTGATATGTATATATATATGTAATAAGTGAAATAATGGACAAAGCGTAAGCAACATAATGTCTCTGTATCTTGCTTTGATTTATAATATATGATGTGTGTAACACAGTGTAGAGTTGTTCAAGTGTTTTAAAACTGCATTTGCTATCTGATATATGGTTTCATCCTCTTATTTTATTTTACTATGTACACGAGCACTGAACTATGTATAATAATAAACTGTGTAATTTTGTTGCCTTTAAATTTGCCTTTAAATGCGATTTTGTAATTTTGTTGCCTTTAAATTTATTCATTACAATAAATGAAAAGCTAAAAACAGTCTGTAATACTTTTACTTATCTTATAAGGTCGTCAAACTATAATAAAGCTGTACTTGTAGTGTCGAGAATATCGACGAAGGCAAATATTCCTACTCTGAGCGTAAAGTGTATTTTTAACTGGAAGCACTCTGATCTCAGCAAGAGCTGATATTATTAATATCCGTTTCAACGCCTCCTGTTTTTAAGTAGCTCTTATAATTTTTCTGCTTTTTTACTAGATTTAGAGATTTTTTATTTCATTGATTACGTATTGTATTGTCTCGAAATCTATTTATTTAAATACATCGTAGTTTCAAATGCAAAAAAATAATATTTAGGTATAATTTGTATTGTATTAAACATAGTACATGAAATGGTTTCCTTTTTTAACTTATTACTAATTAAATTCAAATAATATTTTCTGCTCCCTTGAAATCTTTCAATTCTGTATATATTTTTAACGGTGTTCTATGTACATATAAATAAAATGGAAGTGTCTGTTTGTAATTCCAAATTAACAACCTTTTACTTCATGCATATGAAAATAAATACGGCATATACATAAAAAAACACTTTATAATTTTTGTCTGTCTGTCTAATCTCTGAAAAGGCTTTACCGATTTGAGCTCGACTTACACTGACGGATAGCTGATGTTTTAAAAGTAACTTTTATTAAAACAAACCTCACGAGTGAACGCAATCGTAGGGACATGTATTATTAAATTAAAAATCATTGTTTTATTGCATTAAACAAATCACTTATGTTTCTTGCAGATGACGTGATCTCTCAAATGACTCTCAATCGATAGTTGCTTTGTGACTTTGTGTTTGTTTTCGTTATTCCAAATATAAAGGCTCTGTTTTATTACTTCCAAATTAAGGATTATTAATAAATTATTCTACTACTATAATTAATAAATTCTTTAAATCCATCTTCCGTGGGAAGTAACAGGATATTAAGTTATGTCAGTATTAATTAGTGTCAGTAGATATTCACACACACGTTGAATTAGAACAATATCATTTGTGCAACAATTATTTGATACTTCAATGGAACTGTTCGTAATATTAGCATCACTTCACTTACAGTACTTTCATCTTGTGTGTTTCCAACACATGTATGTTAAAATATATTTATAATGACAATTTTATTTGGTAAATACTATCACCAAGATAGTTATCTTTTGTATATAGATAACTTAGTATAAATATATGAAATGTTAGTCACACTTTGTAATTTATAATAACGATATCTTCAAGTATTTTTCACGAAAAACCATATTGTTTACAAACTGAACGATATTACATGATGTACTGAAGGGGGAAGAGGTTAAGTCAAAAATGTTGGTACTATATCGGCGTACCGGTAACACCATGGAACCAGTTAGATTCAGAATAAATCTGGTTAAAAAATAAGAAAATTTACAATTAACTTATAGCATGTGCGGACTTAGATAGTGGCTACCACATAAAGTTCCACTTAATATATTAAATGTGTTTAATATGTAATGTCTGTCTGCTTCATGCCTACATACTCGTATGTGTGTGATCTGGACTACACATGAACAGACGACACATGATTTATATTAGATATTACGATTCATCAGTTTAAAGTATTACAATATGAACAATCTTGTTAGGTGCTATAAGTATTACATTATATAATGTGAAATGAAGCGTCCTAATGTTGTATTTTATAGGAATTCGACTTCAGAGATGCTTTCTCCGGATAATTATATGAATTTCCCAATTATTTATTTTCATATCAATAACACAAAAGTACACGTAAAAGAAAAATGATTACATTTTTATGTAATATTGACTTGTAGAGTGCATGGTAATATATTATAATGTCTTATTAATATGTCGATAATAAAATAAAAAAATAGAGGATATAATCCCATCACTATCTTACAATAACCCAATTATTTTTCACGAAAGAGAATAAAATCTACGTGATGAACTCAGTTAAAACGCACGTAGACAATTAACTATGAGTGACGTGTGCAGTTACCATGGGATATATCAACGAGACTACTCTTAATATATATATATATATACTATATGTACTATATGTTAAGTTACGAATATTTTACTTTTATATCTTGAACTTATACAAAAGGTATTATATTCTTTCAAATATGAAATAATGAGTTAGTAATTATAAAATGCATTTAAAAAGAAATATTTACAATTTGTTGTGTTCTAAAGTCTCGAGACGAAAAAGTGCTTCTCGAAAATAGTCTTTAAACAAGTATTATTATAATATATAACATTAAGTCTTTCACGAGTAACGCCGCAGCTCAGAGCGAGCTTACGGATATTTTACAGATTTATCTTTGAATATGACCGAATTCTGATTAGACTATAAAAATAAAAGTGGTATAATTAATTTTTATCTACATATTGAAGAAGCCAATTTTTCTTGAAAATCATGAATTGTTTAGGTCGTTAAAGTAATATCTGTTGTAAAGGACCCTCCAGTGAGCTAACCAACTGTCGGTGGAAGGGAGGATGCCTTTAAAGAATTCTTTCGTTAACTTCACGTCTGTGGATTGCAGCCCTTTCCGGGAAAATATTTGACACATTTTATAAGTATATTGTAAGCATAAATTCACAGTAAAACAATCCTTTTATTATTTCTTAATTCACTATGAATGTTTAATAATTACTTAAAATTTGAGAATCATGAAGATAGTTTTTTAATGGATATGAGAATTTCTATTCATTTGAGGTGCATCTTAAAAAAATGTAACAAATATAAAATTGTCAAATTTGAAATTTGAGTGGCAATAACCAATGGAATTAATATGTTACGGGAAAGCAAGGTAAGGCAAGGTAAGGTAAGGTAAGGTAAGGGAAAACAATTGCCATAGCATAACTTAATGACTTATGGTTATCAGTATTTCAGTAAACATATCTAATTGGATGTGAGAATATTTAAAAATAAAATAGTAACGGCGAATTTGTATATTAGTTGACTGACCACTGCCGTGTGTCAGCTTGGTTTAGTGACGGACTATGGATAATGTGGAGTAGTTGATTGACTGCTGTGTAATTAGAATTAGTCATTATAATGAATATATATACCTTTTGGTGTTGTGTCATGGTGCTGGTAACAGCAAAGTGTTTATTAAGTATGAACTGCTTGATTTCAGTTGAACGCTACGAAAAACTTTGTATACAATATTAAATTATGATTTCTTAATCCTATATGGGATATATAGGATTGAGTAAATTAATTTATCTAAATATAAAATCATCTACAATGAAAGTAAACAGGTTAATACTATTTTTGTCTTTACTCATATAAGACTAGTTATAAAAATATAAAAGAATACATAAAGGAAAGAAAATCGCATACAGATAATAAAGTGAGTTGATGACCGCTGAGAAAGAGGCGGTCATTTGAAAGATACAATTTTCCTTATCTCTTGGGTTTCAAGGCCCTGAGAAAAATTTAATGAGATGTGTCATCGGGTTTAAGAAACTACTTTTTTCTTCTACTTAAATAATACTTAAATTATATGTATCTAATTTGTAGAATTACGTATCTTTATTTGATGGCTGTATATTCTAGAAATATAAAATATGATGTTAAAAATGCCTTAATATTTTTTCACTATCGACATGTATTAATCAAATTCAAGATGGTTATTCATTATTATGTTATCAATTCAATTGAAATCTCATTGATAAGTGACACAACACAAAGTGATCTGCGATGTAAGTACATACGATAAATATATTACAATAATATGTTTAGTATATTATGTTATATTTAGAAAAAAACGTTTTTTTATTAATTCACTTATGAATAAAATATAATATATCTTACAACAATGACAATGAATAGGAATTGCATTCTATTTATTTGCGGGAAACAGAACCAGGAAATAAAACACGTGTCTTCTCCAAAGCACTGTGCAGCTGTTTACAATAAAGTGCTGTAACATTTACATAATGATCTGATTATAATTATGTATTACCACAACACTCAAACTAACCGCATTAAGTTGTAGTGGTGATAAATTTCTACAGCAGGTATGCTAAAGTTACATAAGATTTTATCAATCCCATCAACCCAAGAAAACTAAGATAGAAAAAGTTGAGTTAATTTTAAAATCACCTTGTAAACAAACACACATACATTCATACACAAAACAACTCTAATCTGTTTCTTATCTGTTTTCTTCTTAATCATGCAGTTGTAGTCGAGTGTCTCATCCCGCTGTTCATAAATATATTAGAATACTTAATATTGAGCCGAGGAGTGAATGATGTAAGTTTTCCCATTTAGAAGCAATATTGTTCCGGTTGGGCTTTTTCCTTGACTTGACCATATTTTAATATAGAAAAGGTTAAGATTCAATAAAAACCAATTAGTCGTCATCACTATGCCGGTAACGCATATTCTTTCAGTGCACCGCGCTCTGTCCTCAAGTAATCATTGACATTGGTTTGCTATTTGCGATATTTGTACATTATTTTAACCGCTAAACCCAAGTTTTCGATATTAATGTTATATTTGTTTATTATATTAATATTATATTGTTTATTATAATAATAAATAAATTATCATATTTTTCTTCATTTCGTCATCCAAACTCAATTACCTTTAGCTATGCGTTGTATGTGATTTCTATAAGAATTAATTACCTTTTATTTGTTTAACATCCTTACATTGCTACTAACGGCGTAAGTAAACAAAGAAGTCGATTTCTTATAGTTATTAATACCTGTCGCTGTGCTGTGATCACTCGCCGGTCAATATATTAATAAATATTCATAGTAATAATGGAATTCGAGAGGATTTTTAATTCTACATTTAATAAGCAAAATAATATAAATAAGCTTTATATATGTATGTAGGTCCTCTTGCCACTATCATTGGACTTACAGTAGTGATCACAGGTTTTGATTCAAAGTGGATAAATGTAGATGAAGAACTAACTAAATAAACATCTTATATTACAAACACTTATTATCATATCAATATGGTAAAAAGTACATTTGAATATTAATAATTACTTACAATACAATAGAAAATAAGGAATACGTGGGAGTCTAGTTCAATTACAACCTTACAGAAACCCAATTACCTTTTTTACGAAGGAGAATAAAACGTTCGACATGAACTCAGTTAAAACGCACGTAGACTATTAACTGTGAGTGACGAGTGCAGGTTCACGTGGGATGTGTCAAATATACACATACATATACAAAAGAAATAATGTCCTTTGAAATATTAAACAAACGGGAAGTAATTATAATGTCTAAAATATAAACAGTAACGTATTTTTCTCTCTTCTGTATTAATAACAATTTCTGAAAGTGGATTGAATGAAAGCGATTTATATCAAACAAGACAATTATAAATTGTTTATGTCGTTAAAGTAATATTAGTTATAAAGGGCCTTCGCAGTGAGTAACCAATTGTCGGTGGAAGGGAGGATGGGAATTGTCGTCGACGACCGCCTTTGAACAATTCTTTTGTAACTTCACATTTGAGGTATTTGGCCCTTTTGCAGAAAAAGATTGGATACATTTTATAATTAAATATTTACACAGTATTGGATTATAAAATTCTCAAGAATTCAATATATATACATATATATTCGATTTGAAGTTATTCTATCATTTCAATACGTAAATTCAGAAGACCACAGAGGAGTTATGTGTTTGTTTGTAATAAAATCGAAGAATTATCATCAAATTTACTTATTAATTTTACAACACAATTTGCAATAGTTTCCACAAGCTGGAGGTCCACGTTTGAAAAAGTTATTACAAAAATTATTGTTGTTTTCGGTTGTGGATTATGACGAAGTCTCTATCTGTGCGCTACACACGGAATCACAAGATAAATGAAATTGGATTTTATGAAATAAAATACTATGAGACAGTTTATTGTATTCTGATTTAATATTCATCTCTGAAGAGCACATTTCCTGCATAATAAATTTCAGTGGTAACTCCTCGGAACCTCTCGTGCTCAAGCTGTAATAGAAAGTGTTTCAAGTATTTGCAGTTGATTCACCAGACATTTGCTATAATACTATCTCATGTATCATTTTAATCCGGCAAGATATTTGCTTAAGGGTAACGTAATAAGTTAATATAATTCTGAGCTTTAATAATATAATTTTCTTATCGACCTTTGACTTTTATGCTAAAGAATGTAAAGCAATGGTAAGTAAAGTAATAAAATAATAGCACCCGAGTAATTAATAAAGAGCAAAAATATATCCTGTTATGAAATCCTGAAATCCTGAAAAGTGATACCATAAATCTAGATAGCTTCCAGGTATATTGTTTTGTAACATGTGATCCAAAGTCCTTTACTTAATATCAACTCGTCCAAGCGCTGTATTCTTCCAATGGAGGGTGAACAATAAATACTCATCATCATCATCATTATCAGCTGTCGTGCGTCCACTGCTGGACATAAGCCTTCCCCATTGACTTCCACCGTGATCGGTCCAAAGCGGCCCGCATCCATTGGTTTCCAGCTGCTGTTTTCATGTCGTCTGTCCACCTAGTTGGCGGTCGTCCTCTACTTCGCTTGCCAGTAAGTGGCCTCCACTCAAGGACCCTTTTTCCCCATCTGCCGTCACTTAAGCGGGCTATATGCCCAGCCCACTGCCACTTCAGCTTAAAAATCTATTGGGCTATGTCGCTTACTTTTGTTCGTCTGCGAATCTCCTCGTTTCTGACTCTATCTCGCAGCGAAATTCCCAGCATAGCCCTCTCCATCGCACGCTGAGTGACTTTAAGCCTCTCTAAGAGTCCCTTTGTTAGAGGCCACGTCTCGGTTCCATAGGTCATCGCTGGTAACACACACTGGTCGATGACTTTCGACTTAAGGCACTGCGGTATTCCGGACGAAAACATGCTCCTTAAGTTCCCGAACGCTGCCCATCCTAATTGGATTCGTCAATTGACCTCTGCCTCGAAGTTGGACCTGCCCAATCGCATTTTTTGTCCCAGGTAGACATATTCGTCGACAACTTAGAGAATCGAGCTCCCAACGGATACCGGGATAGGCGCGACATGGACATTCGACATAATTTTCGTCTTGTCCATATTCCTTTTAAGGCCCACCTGTTGAGAGACTCCATTAAGATCACCAAACATAATACTGAGGTCTTCCATGGATTCTGCCCTGACTACTATATCGTCGGCAAATCGAAGGTGAGTCCTAACTCATAGTAGTCATGGCAGATAAACGGCGAGTACCTATACTCGCCGTTTATATTGATGCCGAGTCCATGCCATTCCAGGAGCTTGAAAGCGTCTTCCAATGCAGTGGTAAATAGTCTCGGAGAGATAACGTCTCCCTGTCTCACGCCTCGCTGTAAAGGAATAGCGTTTGTGCAATGCTCCTGGACTCGAACCGACATGGTGGCGTTTGTGTACAAATACTTCAACACTTCAATGAACCGATAGTCAATATGGCACCTCTGAAGAGACGACAGTACCGCCCACGTTTCGATCGAATCAAAGGCTTTCTTATAGTCCACAAACGCTAAGCATAATGGCCGATTATACTCCTCGGTCTTCTGTATAATCTGCCGCAGCGTATAAATGTGGTCTATGGTACTAAAACCTTTTCGGAAACCGGCTTGTTCGGGAAGCTGAAAGTCATCAAACTTGCTCGTGAGGTTGAGGTTATCACGACTCGTCGTGATAACCTTAGAAAACAGCTTATAAACATGGTTCAGAAGCGAGATGGGCCTGTAATTCTTCAGCAAAGTATTAGGATGATAATCGCTATCTTTTTAATAAATACTGATACATGTAATATCACTTGCGAAGGATGACACGTTTAATTTATAAATTAAGAAAATAATAACTTATTTTTCTTTTAAAGAAAATATACTAACATTTTGCTATTAAAAAAAACTATGCGAAATATCCGTATATATCCGTTTCTTATATTTTTTTATTCCCTTTATTATAATTATTTTAAAAAATAATATAAAATGTTTTTTTTTTTACAAGTAACTTTTATACTAGAGCCTTTATCCTTATGATTATTAATATAAGAACTCAATGTATTCCTCTGAAAAAACCCTAGAAAGTAGAAGCAGATGCAAAGGCTTACACCTCAAATAACGAAACAGTTTTATTGTGAATAAATTATTTAAGACTTGTAAATTTTCTTTATAAATTTTCTTCAAAATATTATTATCCGAAAATCGATTTATATTTGTTCGACAGTTTGTAATAAATTTATTTAAATGTATTTCAGAAGCAACACTCTCTCTAAATATCAATGAGATGAAGGAGATTAAATAATTTGAACTGTATTAGTTCATTACTTTATGATGGCTGAGGATTGGCGCCCATTGGAGATTGATTGATTGAGATTGTTGTAAATAACACCCTCTAAATAATTGATAAAACCATTTAAATCTGATAATTATACTGAAATAATGAAAATATGTACGCGTCGTCTTGTGAAACTTATCGTGATAAGAAACTTAAATTACAATAGTGCATTTAAAACTATATTCATTGAATGTCAGTGACCGATGTGTCTCAGTTGAGTAGGATCACGAATAATTATTTGACTTTATTTTTATCTCAAGTACAGTAAAGTTTATCAAATCACAAAACAATTTTTTTAAACTACTTGACTATTTAATGTCTAATTTATTTACTCACATGAGCTCACAATTTATTATTAACTGAAGAATAGAAGAGAAATAATAGCTACATTATACTTTATCAATACAATTTAAAATGCATAGAGAATATAGAGAAGTGGTCTGTAGTGCTTTACATACGTTAAAATAAATAAAATAATATAGATTTAGTTTATAAATGATTTCTTAACTCGCTTATTATTAAAATAATTCTGAAATACGAATATAACAAGTGATTCCAAATAGAGACATTTTCCTAACATACGTGTAAGTATATAAGTATGATTACTAACAGAGATATAACAAACACTTCAATAGTAATAAATCAAACAATTCAATATGATACGCGTCCTGACTGTGTGTCCTTCAAAAGAAAAGTAAAGTTCTAAATGAATGAGTCCGTGTGTTTTATTTACACACGATAATAACTACGAGATAAAGAACTAAACAACGTTCAATGTGTTGATTGAGATGGTCCTTGTTGATGAATACAAGGCGTGTGTGTAACCTCTTAAACTCCTTAAAGCTGTGTAGTTTAGGAAATATTACATAAAATAAACCTGGACCCAAAATAGTTCACAGAATATTTAAATTTGCATAAATTGGAAAAATAAAATAAGTCACAAATAATATTAATAATTAGAATTACTTTGCAGGATATGTAAGATAAGCATTCTCATATATAATTCTACACAAATTTTTATCATGTATGTATTGTTACAAAATATCAATGCTATATTTATTTTTCCGACGGAATATTAACATTATTAAGATCTTTTAAACTTCTGTATATCAATAACGTGTACATAAGATTCATACCGTGTTTAAGATTACTCTCTCTATATATTGTGAATATGTTAAAGTAAATATTATTATAGATATGAATATCTTGTTATGTAGAATGTGATGATGAACATCAATCTGTGCACACTGTGAGTTTTTTGAAATAAAATAATATGTCTATTTATACAAATGTACTAATTTCATATTTAATTGGAAAGTTAATTTTCTTATAACATTGTCTGATTTTTGAAGTTAGGTACAAATAAAGCAATATTCTAGGAGTTGAAGATGAGATCCCAATTTTATTATTGCTAAGGCAAGAGTGAGCTTTAAGCTGAATCCGAGTAGAAATGAGATAATCCTACGGAAATCATGATTAAACCTTCTTGAATTACAGCTTTTAAAAAACACTCCTATAGTTTGTTTAGTATTTGATCACACTTTATTTTGATTATAAGATATCTCTCTGGTTTTGAAGTCTAAAACAGTTTTTAATAACTTCTTGACGAATGATGTCCTTAAAAGGGTCTTACATGAGGATCGGGAATTTATTCTAGGATACATTAATCTAATCGAAGATATACAGATTGCGGTTATGATTAATATCTTTTTTATGTTACGCCGCTCTGTAATTGGATATTCACAAAGCTCCAACAAATTGTAAAGAGAAGCAAAAAGTCGGAAATCAAATGAAATAAACTGAATCAGGTCAATTTACGATGACTGAGGAAACGATGGGTCGCTTAAGAGAATAATAAGTAATTCTCATACATTGAGAAGCTTATGTAGTTACATAACAATATTTAATTTTTATTTTGTCACTGTGGACTTGTGTGAGTTACAATTAACTTATAGTAGTTACGAGTACATTAAAAGTACGAATATAATAACTATAAATCAATTGTATACAGATCACGCTCACTGCACAAAGTGATTAAAAATAGGAGAAAGGAAGCTTAATTCTATCGAAAAATAACATCTTACAGATGTGGAGATTACAAAAGAATATCTCTTAAAAGGCGCGGGCTGAGATTCTTTTGTGGCCTTTTTTTGGCACAATGAATTGACTGGTTCGATTAAAGTGTCTCTGATATTTCGGTGATACTGATTTTACTGGTTATTTTTTTATCATCGTATTTAATTTGATTATAAAAATATGTATTAAGAAGTAGATACGTCTTCCGTAAAATTTTACTTATTATCTATTTAGAATTGATTATTATTATTTTTTAATGATGTATGTAAACCGCAGACAAACTTAATAATCTAACACTTCAAGGCGGGATAATAATCTAAGTTTTCTGGCGGGAATGATGACAATTCAATTAATTTATATTTTCACATTGAACTGATTAGAAAGGAGATAAAAAAAACAATTGTTAGCAGGAAAAAAGATAAAAAATCTTTAAAATAGAAAACTATTTCCAAATTAAGACAAAAGAGTATAAATATTTAATAACACTGATTTGTATATGTTGTGGTAACTTATAAAGTATTTTCTGCAGTCATGAGGCACGCCTTTAGCAAAAGTAATTGAAACTATACATTGATGTTTTATCTTTTCGCTGATAATATTTTCCGTCCCAAGAGTTCTCCAGTCGCACACACACTGTGTTCAAGTGAGCCGCCTCGTTGCACAGCGACCGTACGACAAGTTAATATAACATATGACGTTTTGTACTTCTTTCTTTTTTAACATATTTAATAAGTTCCTTTTCACTAACATTACCTTTAAGAATGTACTTACCTGTGCACCCTCTTCTATCAAAGTATAAAATAGCCAGTGTTGCAGCGGATACTGCCGTCGATCATCTTGGAACTCGAAGCTTGCTACCAACTCACCTCTCTTATTATTATATAATTTAGATGAAGAAAAAGAATATCAATTTTGTTCAAATTTATAGCTTTATTTTAATAAATCGATAATTTTAAACATCGATCAAGGGTCTTTAGATATTATTTAGATAATAAGTCGTTGAAGACCTTCCTGTCTAGTTCCTGTCTAGTCGCTGATTGATTGTTGTTGATGACGATCTTGCTTTAATCCCTGCATCGCAGAAACAAAGTGAATTGTTTTAAGTAAATTTGTACAACTATTTTTATAATAATGATTATATATATCACTTTCGTAGCGCGGAAATAAATTTATCTAATTTAATGGTAAATTAAATAATAATATTGTAACAAATTAGTTGAAATACATCGCATATGTTAAATATATTGAACTAAGTTTTATACAACTTTATAAATATGAAATGCAATGAAAATTATTGATAATTAATTGACAAATAACTACAGTATTCAATATTAAAATAACAATAATTTGCTTTGCATAAAAAACATACTTATACTCATATATGAGCTCAGTGCTGCGTCACAACAACACAACAGACATGTGAAGTTATTAAACACTCCATGTAATGAGTGTACAATAATATTATATAATGTACCGGAGTCATTCACTCACGAGCGCGCAGTACGAGCTGTTATTAATAGCGTAATAAATAAATAATGAATTGTAATAATAATTGATATTTTTATTATTAAAGTATTAATGTAATCGTTTGTATTCGTCGGTATTACAATATTTATATTATAATAATTACAGTAATAAGGTTTGGTAAATCTGTCCCGAGGGTAATATACGAGTATAGCTTTGCAGAAGCAGTGTTTGTGCACTGAATATCCTATATAACGTATAGGTTTTCATTTTTTTATGCATATTATGTTTAAAATTTGCAATACAATATTGCAATACTATATGAATATGAACTAAGATGTATGAAAATTTAAACCATAGATGACATCTACATATCTTTACATCATTCTGTGGTCTTGGTTTGAACAAATATTAACGCTAAACAACCAATACCAAATAGAAACATTAAATACAATATATTCTGCTTTTATTATCCAAAATAATGTTATTTAAATATTTCTACACACATTTTAATTACTCTAATTTCGTTTAGGATTTTGACGAGCCTAATGAAAGGCACTGCCTCGTGTTGAGTGTACTGGAGCCTCCCGTGTGTTGGGCTGTAATTAGAGTGTACGAATAAAATATTTAACAAACATCGAACTTGAAACCCGACTGCTGACTCAAGTATAACATTTGATACTTGTATAAACAAAAGCTTTTCTAAATTCATTTCATATTCTGTAGGCAATTTATAATATTAAGTTTTATATGTTTCTTTGCTTATTTTAATTGTAGTCTCTTATATATAATATCATTTATAATGTATCTTAATCAACTTGACTATGTAACATCTGGAAGTGATGAAAAAATCATAAAATATATGTTTTGTTTATGATAAGATTTGTTAATCATAAACATGAAATGAAAAACATCCATAAAATTGTAAGAATAACAAATCAAATTGCCCCACATCAAATATTCGTCAAAACATATTAAAAAAACTGCCAAAAATAATCAGTCAGAAAAAGTAATAGTCTGAAATTTTTTAAATTTGTTAATAAATGTTAACGAACTAATGATATGAAGAGGGAGTTCAAAATATATTTTGAAAATATTTTAGCCATTAAAATGACCAAAACAAAGATGGACTATAAGTTTTAAATATATATATTTTTAATAGAAACTTGAACCTCTTACACCTCAGTGGGGTGTTATTCAAATAAATATGTATTTGCAGCGCGACCAGGACATATCACACTCCTCCTCCTCCTAGTATCTTTTCGTCACAAAACCATCTAAACATTCATTATACAAATATCAGACATAAAATATCAAATTTAAAGAAATAAACAAATGTGTTTAATTTTAAATTGATAGAATTTACCATAAAAACAACAGATAATATACTATATTCTGATAGAAAACATATCACAAATATATTCTGTACCAATTTTAACCTTCAACTGTTCATACATAATATAATATATAATATAGTTTGTGGTATCGTAATGAAGTGAACAAGTGCCGTGTATCTTTGACTAAAGCGATTTAATGCTTTCTAAGCTATGGTTACTGTAGTCTTATTCTGTAATGTTCAAGGTACAAATGCTATTTGTTTAAGTGCCGTATTATTATAACACTGAACTGCTTTATGTTTGAATTATAACTAATTATGTACTTTAATAAAACATCTATAAATAAATGTTAGGAACGTTAACAGCCAAATGATTTTTTATTTTTTTGCCCTGTCATGTAAAAGCATCACTTATTTACTTAACTTTAAATGATCAGAATGTTTAGAATGATTCAAATAATGGACAAAGCGTAAGCAGAATAATGACTCTTTATATTGCTTTGTCTTATAATGTATGATGAGAGATCACAGTGTAGTACTTGACGTGTTTTATAATTGTACTTGCTCTCTTTTTAAGTGAATTGATAACGTATGCATAGTTTTATCCTCTTAGTTCTGTATACACAAGTACTGCAGTGAATTAAAAATGTATAATTTTGTTGTCAGTTTTTTACAAGTGTAACTTCCTTTTGATGTTTGTAATTGTGCAATTCTGTTGCCTTTACATTTGTTCAATGCAATAAATGAACAGATATAACAAATTGTGTTACTAAACAAAGCAATCTGTAATACTTTTCCTTCTCTCACAGGCCACAGAGATATCTTTAATAACAGCTGTACTTGTAGTTTCGAAAATATAAGTGGAGACAAATATTCGTACTCTGAGCGTTAAATTATTTTTAACTGAATTGATTCTTATATTATCAAACCCTGATTTTTTACAAGTTTATCTTATAGTGTTTCCTCTGTTTCACAATATTTAAAGATTTTTAATATGGCTGACTGTGTATTATAACTTATGTTATTTTTATGTTTCTTGTAATCAACTTGCTACATAATGTTATAGACAACTTATTATAATTATAATTATATTCCAACTGCAATGGCGGCAGTGGCAAGTCACACTTGGTGAATGGACAGCGTTAAAATAAATATTTTATAATATTGTGTAATACACTGACCAGGGAAGTAGTTAACTCAAAGATATTGGCACTATTTCAACTTATCAGTAACATTATGGTCCTATTAATAATTTTTTTTTGGTAGACAAATCTGAAGAATATAATTCACATTAAGTATATTAAAATAATTGCCTCCTATTTCAACATTATATGAAAGCAAAGTGTTAGTTAATGCCCGAATATATAATATTTCTGTTGAAATCAAAACGTCTGAAACACCACAATTTCATATGTAGTTAATACATGAAGTCTGCGCAGTGAGCCGGCGACCTTGGATATCTTATGTATGGTATGACTGAAGAGCTGCCTTGGTAAAAAATAAAATTTCAACGCTGAAAATTTTTAAATATACAAAATATAACACGGCTATATTATTATATATTTAATAACAATAATGTTGTAATTATTTTGTTTTTCTTTGCATGAACTGTCAAATGGCGCATACAAAGTGCAGAATTTGATGATAGATTTACAGAACCAATTAAAGCTCTGGCCGACGACTGTGAGATGCACGCGAGTGTCTCCGCTCCACTCAACGACCACGACCAGGAGATTTATTACAATACTATTGGATGAATATTATTTTTATTATCAAAAAAAGTAAAGAAATGTAAAAACCTTAAAATATTTTTTTTTTAAATTAATTAAAGAAATCGAACATTAAAATATATGTACTTATTTTAAATTACTTTAATACAAAATAAATGTCGTAAATTGATTCACAATATAATAATTATTTAATATATTTCTATGGTTGTGTTATGTAATAATAATATAATAATAATCATTTAATTCAAGACCAGCCCATATAGTAATGTAATGACCGGACAATTTTATATTATTATATTGTTTTGATATATGATTTTTTCTCGTTTCATTTCTTCGTTTGCTATTCAAGCTCTATCGCTTACGCTGACTTACTGTTGAGTTCCATAAAGAAATTTTAATATCCTTAACACATAGTAATATTATCTTTGCCTTTAGTTAATGATATTTATTTCCTGTGACTAAGAGAAGTAAAGGAAGGCTTTCCATTAAAACAATAGAGCGCTTAGACAAATAGTTAGTGTGCAAATGGAACGCCCTTTGGACTGAGGAACCTAATGATCTCGACTGACAAGGTACGACGGTACATTATCAAACAATTAACTCCGAAACTGAGGGAGCCCTTTGTCTTTGTAATTTTAAAACAAATCTCCTAAACTAAAATGTTTGGCACAGATTTAGTTCCGCTTTAATATGTGCATTGTGTCATTAGTTACTACGCTGCTAACAATGTTACCGCTGTACCCAAACAATCTAAAGATTGCAAATAAATTAAAAACTTGTTTGCTTTCTACCACTGTATATAAATGTAATTTGTTTGCGCTTATCTCATTAACACCATATCAGCTCATTGGACGATGTGACAATATTTATATGAAGCATTTTTACGAACTGACAAAAAACAGGAAAAAGCTTGTTTAAAGCTTAAATTAGATACACCGTATTTTATTATTTTATTACAAGGTGAATTCTTATAAGAGTAAAAATAACTGAAATGACTTAAGAAGATGAAAAGAAAGTTATGAATTCTTTGTTTCAAGAATCTTCCCAGTTTTCCTTCCGATCAAATTTCTACAATATTTTACAACTTTCAAGATTATTATAGAACCTTAATTTAGTTGTATTATTGCTTTTACTGGGAAAGTAAACGCTAGCCATTTTTATTTTAATGCAAACAATCGACGCTGCTGAAGTGACGATGTTAATAAATGAACTGAACTACAACCACACACGGTAATATAATTATTAAATGGTAATTAATTCAATACAGCAAATTTTCATGTTGATCGAATATTTTATCGGAATATGGTTTACTACTTGCAAAAAATATATCCTTTATATATTGTTATCTCAACTTAGTTTGTCCATGTAAAGTAAGTAATCTTTTATATTGTCTTCTTTTTGGAATTGGATTGAGTTGAATTAACAGCGAATTGTAAAAAAAAATATTATTTCAATACAATGCTGCAGTGCCTTTCTCTCCTCTCTTCTTAGAATTATTCTAATCATAATTTTCTTTGCCTTAAAATTATATTTTTTATTATTCAAATAGTCTTTAAAAAATTAAACTTAAAAAAATAATTAAATAAATGCAGACAAAAGAAACATGAGCTAAAAATCCTACCTTTACTGTTAGATAAATCGAACGTTCAATGACGATGTTGATGTCAACTGTAAGTGCAGTGCTTTGTTTGCTTTATTTATTAAAATAAGAAATAGTTTTAAATATATGTTGAGTATCAACCTTAATTTTAATTGATATGTTTATTTATAAATTATTTTATTACTTATTCATGAATCGACTTACGAGAAACAAGATCTTATAGGTACTTAGTCGATAATATGTATGAAAAATTAAATTTCTTTTCAGCGAAAGGATGAAATAAGCAGCTCTGAAGAGTGCTCTTCGACTGCATATTTTCTTTAGATCACGAGAATAAGGAGCTCCTTCTTATTATATTGTGAATAAAGGAGGCAATAAAATTCTCTTCAGCATTTGTTCAGTGAAGCGGTGATCTGCATTTTACACTCGACGCAGATGTAACTCTGCTGTTTTTACTTACTTTGTATTTGAAATTATAGTTTGTAAAAATATAAACAATATTACAAATTGTTACGATTTAAATGTAAAATTTTAGTGATTTCGTTTTTTGTTAAAAATATAAATGTATTTTATGAGGAACAAATCTCAAAAAGAAACAATTTATGTTGTGAATCTTATGTTAATATATTATCTTAAACATTTAAGTTACACGCGGAGCATTAAATAGAAAAGTTTAAAAAATTTCATAATCTCTGCTTTGGATGTCATGGGGGTGTATACTTATATTAAAAAATGAAACTACAACGGTTTAATTAAAATATAATATCCTTCATAATTAAAGATGCATGTCTTCATAAAACCACGGTTAGATATCTCAGGTGAGAGTGCAGTTCTTAAGTAATGGTTCATTATATGAAAATTGTATTTTCATGTAAGTATGTCCGTTATTTGAGGCGATCGCAGGTGTGTTAACAGTCAGTGTTGCAGTGACACTGATAAATTTCATCAAGTAATATTACTACTAATTATATCTGAGTTACAGAAATAACTGTATTTAATGTAAAAGTTCTAAAAGTTTTGTAATAAATTAGTTGACCGACACTCCTATGCACATTGCTAAAATATATTACACCAAGTTTTATTATATTTTCATTACAGTTCGTACTTAATTTAAATAAAATTTGAAATTATTTGGTAAACACAAATAAATACAGTAATTAATAACTATTAAAATAATAATATCCAGAGGAACATCTAATTAGTGAACTGATGGATTAAATATTTGATTAAATGCATCGCATCTATCCTCATACTCGTATATAAACCAAACACTGCGCGTCTCCACAACACACATTAATTATTATTTAAGGCCCCGTGTAATTACAGCAACAATGACTCTCCTCATCGCTCCGGAGTCGTTCAGAACACGTGCACGGGGTACAAGTTGTTATTAATAGTGTAATAAATAAATAAAGAATTGTAATAATAATTGACATTTTTATTATTAATATATTAATGTAATCCGTTGTATCCGTTGGAATTACAATACTTATATTAAAGTTATTGTAGTAGTAAGGTTTAATTAATCTGTCCAGAGAGTAATATATAACGTTTGCAGATTCAGTGTTCGTGAACTGAATATTTCAAATTATGTATAGAGATATTATGTTAATATTTTATGAATTATTTCCTATAGACATCAGCTTACTAATATTTCATTAGGACATTAGTCAGAATCTTGACTGGTTTAATTAAAAAGTTTAAATGGCATCTGCACTACTGCCTTCTTACTTGCGATATTCCAGTAAGGATAACAAAGTATCGAACAATTGTTCTGCGTACTGACGTACTGACATACTGACGTCTCCGCTGAAACAACAGTGAGGAGGAACAGGAAATAAAGTGATGTTCCTTATCACTTCAAATAAAATAAACGATCCGATACTTACTATTTGTTACATTATTAAATTATAATAATATTGTGCTTTGTTAGTTTGTTTTAATATCATCACGTGTATTAATTGTAATAAATATATAGTTTATAGTATATAACAGTTGGAAGACTAGTTTAAAAAGTATCTTCAGTGCCCACTGTTTTTAAGTTACTTATTTTTTTCTGTTTCACGGGATTTAAGGATTTTTTATTTTATTTAATACGTATATACTCTTTGTACAGTCTCGAATACAATTTATGTAATAATGTTATTCTAATTATTTAATTGAGTTATATTATGTTTTGTATTATAAGTATCATTTCTCTTTTAACTTACTACTACATTTCATTTAAAATAATATTTCCTGCTTTATTGGAATCTTTCAATTCACGGTTACTTTTTAACGGTTTTCAATGTCTATATATTAAAAAAAATGAGTATCTGTTTGTCATTCTTTGTTATTTATTTAATTAGCTTCACGCCATATCCCTTGCGGGGTAGCCAGAGACGACGGAGCGCCAAACGCTACGGTCCCTGCATACCTCTTTCGCCTCGGCCACAGACATTAACCTCTTCATACATGCCCTCCGGGGGGTCCTCATGCTTTTTACGTGATCTTCCTCCAGTAACATTGATACTGTGTTTTCGAAGGTCACTCGAGACCTCCCCTTGTCTCTCTTACCGCTCACTTTTCCTATGTAAATCTTTTTTACCATTCTTTCATCACTCATTCGTTCGACGTGCCCAAACCACCTGAGCACGTTCTTCTTCATTCTACAGAACGAAGAAGGAGGACGGAGCTACATTCTTTGTGTTAAATTTTTAACGAAAAAATTAGCGGCATGTGACTAAGGACAAATATTAAATAAATGATTTTCGGTGTAAATCTGTGATCTCTTAAGTTATTCTCAAAAGGTTAGTTAATGTTAGGCTTTGTGGCGTTCGTTTTTCCAAATATGAAGGTTTCTATTTTAATAACTTCCAAATTGAATTCTACCAATATTGTAAAAGTAAAAAATATATCTCTCTCTTTGTAATTGTTTATATTATTTAACTTCAATCAGAACTAGGAATGTTATTTTATAATAATACAAGGAATACAATACGTGTGATTAACTAATCGACATTCACGAAGTGTATCTTCAGAGTAGTAGTAGTAGTCCAGGCATATATAAACTTGTATAAGCCTTTATTTTAACACCCTAAAACTTGTCTCAAAACCTAGTTATCGTAGGGTATCCGCGACTATAAATATTCCAAGGTCAAAGGTCAAAAAATCGACTTTTTACAAATTTATTGCATATATCTCGTTTCCTATGAGTTTTATGCTATTTGTAATTATTATAAATATTGTAGAAGATTAAATTCTCTACAACTTTTGTTTTAACATTTTTTTTATATCTTCAACCATTTTCGAGATAGAGGAAAGAGCGCGCGCTGTGTTTATCTATATACAGTATCTTTCGATGTCAACCTGTAGTCCCGATTAAAAACACGTCGTTTAAAGTTTTTAAATTATTAATAAATACATAATTATAAATGATTCGCATTTTTATTAACTATTACATTATCATTAATCAATTTTTTTCAAAAATTAAGTGCTTATTTATTTAATAACACTTGCCTGCACGTGAAATTGTAAAATTATTAAGGGAAATACTTTAATTATTTCTTAATTCTTATCTTATTTATAATAATTACTTCCCAACTAAATAAGAAGAAAAGAATTAAATTTTTAATTAATATTTTTATTGAAAAATATCGTTTCATACATTTATCAACGTTAAAAAAATAGAATAATAATAAGAACTACAAGTTCTTATTTTAATAACTATACTTACAAAATACCAATCATACTTTGTTATTTACAGTATCGATGGCTTTAATATTGTTAAATTATCTTAGTTTAGTATTTTATATGATATACTGAACAAAGATGAGGTTAACTCAAAAATAATGCTACTATATCGGCGTACGGATAACGCTACGGTTCCAGTTATTTAACAAAACTTTACATTATTTGTACGAAATACTCGGAATAAATAAATAACATTACTCAGTATATTAATATAATTTAAATAAACAAATTATAAACATCTCGTAGTTAATAATACCTAAAAAATAATTGAACATATTTAGAAACGAAATTTTAGTTACCTAAATTTTACACCCAGAGGATACTTTCCAGGTTAATTTGCCAGAAAAATGTAGTCTGACCTATCTAAAAGAAATAATATATAAATTATTATTAAGCGCTAGAAGAATTTTTGATCTTTCTAGTCTATGTCGATATCATTATCTTGTCATAAAGAAGTGAGTTACAATAAAATTGTAGAAAAAGTAAAATACCATTAAACGAGCAACAGCAGTAACACTGTCCGCAATGAACGTGTGAAGATGTCGAATGATACAAATATACTATAACAACAAAATAAATAATTTAACAAAATATTATTTATATGTTCAAAAATATATATCAATGACAACGTTTCTGATTGTAGGTTCACTGAGAATACTACAACAACTGGAACACAGTTCATTAACCCGTAATACGGAACGGGTGAACCTTCAAAACACACATTTATATATTGAATACACCAGTTGATTTTATTATTAAATATGTTCAGACTACTGACTCTATAATACTAATACAGGCGGCAAATAACAGACTAAATGTATATCACCTTCGCTCACAAAATAACAAAGTACTATTAACAAGTACATACATATATTTTCTATGCATCAATTACTTCTCTAAAGTAATTTTCAATTCAACAAAACTATTTCTAGAACTATGCTATAAAAGTTGGATCTCATTTCTTTTGACATTCTATCTACGAATTGTGTGTTTCAGATGATCGACACTTCCTCAGTCGTCGTGGACAGACGACCTCACTTTGACCTAATACCGATGGTGTGATTTGACTTCAGCGTATTGCGGTCAATAATTATTTGAAACCTAAGTATTATTACAATGGAAAAATTTAATGAAATTCATATTTAAGACAGTATACAATTTATATAATATATTTGACATTAATCTTTTTAGAAAACTCATATAAATATATATAAATATATATATATATATATATATTATATACATATTACTTTACATACAAATTTAATAAAATCTTTACACTCATTATATTTACAATGGGAATTATGACTTGTGTTATTTATTTACAAAAGATTGTTTAAATATATATGTATACATAAAACACGGAGAGAAAGTGACGATCAAAACTTACATCTATGGATTACATTTATTTTATTTCGTTTCGTTTCGTTTCGTAAGATATAATAATTGTTGAACAATTCTTTATCAAGGAGTCTTTTAAAATTTTTGAAACCGTGTGGCTGTTATGTATTATTTATTATTATTATTATTTGGATGTTTTATAAATGCGTGTCCATTAAGTTACAGATGTTTATTGAACATTATATGCTATCAGATAAACTGTCTGTGCATTAAAAAAACTGATAAATATTAAAACCACAGAAGCATTTTTAACATATTATTTCCAAATCTACAATAACACTATCTGTTAATCAACAACACGAGTACACGGTAGTGTGTGTGTTTAATTATTCAGTTTAGTGAAGATACGATTACACTTTAACGACATAAGTATAATGTATTACCGAGTTGATGTCACATGTGTACATGTGTTAGTTTTGTGGAACTCACTTAATTAGTATTGTAATAAAAAGTGCTTTGGTTCTAATAACTTTATCAACACAGTGTATTCAAAGCGAATCCTCTTTTGCCTAAAGTCTATTTACTTTAAACCCGGTAGAGTTTTAGTCACGTTCTTGTGGCCAAAAGGAACTGTGTAGTTCTATGAAACATTTTAAATACATTTTTTCTTGTATATAATTAAATATTTCAAACATCTAAATCAATTTCTTCTTATCATTAATATACTCGTATTAACTATTTCAAAATAAAAGGCTTTCAAGAAACACTATTATTAATAATGTAATATTGAATATTAGTCTGCCATATATGTTGCCGCCATCATTGTTTTTTTTATTACTATTAAACTATAAAGTTTTTAATAAAATCCTCTTATGATTTATTTGCTAATTGCAAATAGAAAAAAGCTTTTTAAGAAGAAAATTTTTTGTCATGACTTTGTAGTTAAAATTTTTATTTTTTATTTTATTTAACTTTACTATTTTTGATGTCCCTAAAGCAGTCTTACAAGAGTATCTGCTATAATTTAATCTATAATTGAAGATATACAGACTGCGAGTATGATGAATATTGTTTTTATATTAGACCACTCTATAATTGGATATTCATAAAGCTCTAACAAATTGTGAAGGCAAGCAGAAGGTCGGAAATCATATCAAATAAGCTGTATTGAGTCATCAGTTTACGATGGAAGGAAATGACCGGTCACTTACAGATGTAACTCTCATATATTGAATACCTTAAGGTTTTTTATTATAACGATATATGTATTTTTATATCTGTCTATATAATAACTATATACCTATATAAATACCGCTCATGGTAAAACTTGTTTAAAAATATTACAATAACAACCTTATATTAGGTAGTTAAGTATTATATTTTGATTAATGTTATTGAAAATAAATCTCATGTTATAGATGTAGAGATACAAAGGAATATCCCTTGAAAGGCGAGGGCTCAAATTTGTAGCCTTTTGTACACCACCAGTTGGACACACAATAGAAGATTCTCTTATATTTACGATAGAGAGATTAAGCTTAGAAATTTTCATCTAGTTTAATTTGATTACAAAAAAAATGAATATTTAAAAATACTTAATAAAAGACCTTCTGTAAGATAGAAACGACTGATCTTATACAAAATATTTAAACTGTCATTCGGTTTAAACCTAACTATAATTATAACTAATATAGAACTGATAAAAAATAATACGATGTTGTAATAAAACACAGCAAAATTTAACAACCTAAGTTTAAGACTAATAATTTAAATATCATTCAAAGTTCTCTGACGGTTTTGATGACAATTCAATTAAAATATATTTGCACCTTCGACTAATTAGAAAGCAAAAGAAAAAATATAGTTAAAAGACAAGAAACCAAATGAAACAGAAACAAGACTAATAAATACATAATTCATTGTTAATAACAATGCTACTGGTGTAGCTGTGAGTGGTGATGAGATGGTCAGATCAAATGGTCGTGGTGAGGTCATTTGTTTCAAATTCAACTTAATAAATATTTTCTCCTGTCACGAGACAGACCTTTTGCAAACGTAATGGAAATTGTACATTGATCTTTTCTTTTTTCGTGGCTAATATTTGCTCAGTTTATTTTTCCATCAAGAGAGGTCGAGAGTTGAACACATATAAAAGCCTCCTCGTAGCGCAGCGTCCGTGAGCCAGGGTAATAAAAAAACGTCATAACGTTTCGTACTTGTTCCCTATTAACAACTTTAAAAAAATCCTATTCATTCCCTTTACCCTTAAGCTCCACCCTATTCTATAAAATTTTTCAATAAAAATAGTATAATATAAATGTATAATAGAAACTTCTTTAATTTAATATTTCAATAAAGGTTTTTTCAAAGCACCCTTTTATTATATGTATAAAGACGCTCTGGATAGTATTTAAATACAAAACAAAAACTTCTCAACGAAGTAAATACCGAGTGACGAAAGCGAATCCACTGACAAAACTCCTGATATGAATTTTGCGACGAAAAAAACCACGAACATTTTTATTCACAAACGTAAACAAACACAAAAAATGTGAATGTGTTCGGAACGTTGCCAAACAAACAAACAAACAAAAAAACAAACAAAAAAAAATACAAACAAAAAATGTGAATGTGCTCGAAACGTTGCACAAATTGCATTTTTGATTTTATTTTATTAGATTGATCAAGGCAATTTGGTAACGTTCCGAACACATTCACATTTTTTGTTTTAGTCGAACACATTCACATTTTTAGTAGTTTGTATCAATAGTTTTGTAAAAGGATTGGAAACAAAATGATGTGCGATTATTTTTCATGCAAATATATACTCATTTATTTGACCAACACATGGAACTATCTATAATGACATGAGGGACTCTCGTAGGGCCTTTAAAAACAAACTTAAATGGTGCCAAGACAATTCAGAACAGATTAAAATGGACATACTGGCTACGTCATATAGAAACAAACATTTTGGAAAATTCTGGCAACAAACAGACAAACTGAATACAAGATCCGAGAATACAGAGATCCGAGAATACAAGATCCGAGAAAGAATATTCCGGCTGAAGTAGGGGGAGTGAGCGGTTGCCGTAACATAGCAAATATGTTTAAAACACAATTTACAGTGGATCCCTGTGAGATCAATTTCGCCGAGGCTGGCAGGGGGGATATCATAAATAATGGGGAAAGCTTTGTACGTTTCACGTCTAGCGAAGTAGTAGATACAATAATGGGTATGAAGCGTGGAAAGTCGCCTGGACACGATGGTCTGAGTGTTGAGCATCTGCGACACGCTGGTGTGCACCTTCCTAGAGTCCTAGTTTTGTTGTACAATATTTGTATAAGCCATGGCTTTCTGCCGGACTCGATGACAAGGACAATAGTCATGCCTATAATCAAGAATAGGGCGGGGGATGCGGCGGACAGAACCAACTACAGACCGATATCTCTTGCTACCATCATAGCCAAAGTGCTTGACGGCTTGCTTGATACTCAACTTAGCAGAACAATTAACATACACGATGCGCAGTTCGGTTTTAGATCAGAGCTGTCAACTGAGAGCGCAGTATTGTGTCTCAAGCAAGCTGTAAGGTACTACACGGATAGAAAGACCCATGTGTTTGCGTGTTTTTTGGATCTGTCGAAGGCATTTGACCTCGTATCCTATAAAATTTTATGGCAGAAGCTTGAAAAGGATAGCAGTTTAAGACCGGAGTTGATATCACTATTAAAGTACTGGTATGGTGCCCAAAGTAATGTGGTAAGATGGGGTGATGCACTTAGTGAACCATATAAATTAGGGTGTGGAGTAAGACACGGGGGCCTGACGTCACCCAGATTGTTCAATCTTTACATAAACGGGCTCATAGAGAGGCTTAGCGGGGCAGGCGTCGGTTGTTCGATAGATGGCGTAATGATGAACAATTTTAGTTACGCAGACGATATGGTTCTGTTGAGCCCGTTGGTCAGTGGTCTTCGAAGACTGATAAAAATCTGTGAGGAATATGCAAAGGAGAATGGACTGAGGTATAACGCTAAAAAGAGCGAAATTTTAATTTTTCGAGGAATAAACAAACAGTTAAATTTCATTCCTAAAATACATCTGTGTGGAACTTCTCTGAAACTAGTATCTGAATTTAAATACCTTGGTCATATTGTGAATGAACGCCTGGGTGATGATAGTGATATCGAGCGGGAGCGCAGGGCTCTGTCGGTTAGAGGCAATATGTTGGCCCGTAGGTTTGCACGGTGTTCGACACAGGTAAAATTAATATTATTTAAAGCCTATTGCCAGTCCTTTTATACGTGCAGCCTATGGGAGAACTATACGCGGCGGACATATAGCGCACTGCGTGTTCAGTACAACAATGTGCTGAGGGCTTTGTTGAGGAAGCCTCGATACTGCAGTGCATCGGCAATGTTTGCGGAGGCTCGTGTAGACGACTTCTATGCGATAATACGAAAGCGGACCGCGTCCGCAATGACAAGATTACTGAACAGCTCCAACAGTCTTCTCAGCATATTGGCGTTAAAGCTAGACGCTCCCCTCTGGAGGTCCTGGGATAGTGTACACGTAGCATCGAAGCGTAGCGTATACTGACGGTAGGAGTATAGCGTTGAGTTATTTGTAGAATTAAAAAAAAATAATAATAATTAGAACGATGATTTCCATGAATTTTATTTTATTTAATTTCTTTAATAGTATTTTATGATTTTAATTATATTTGATTTGAATTTAATTTATATTTAATTTAAATAATTTTATGAATTTTGTGCATTTTATTAATTTTATTTTTCTGTATAATTTGAGATTGTTATGTTGAATACTAACTACGAGTACTATTATAACATTAGTTACTTAAGTTAAAATGTTACTAACACTTATGGATGAATTATCTGAAATAAATTGATTTATTATTATTATTATAATTATTATTATTTGGAATAGTTGCCTCTGACAAAATGAGAGTGTTTTGGCTCAGAGGATGAGCGTTGTAATGACAAAGACGAGACCTCGAGTTCGATTCCCACAGGTGCCCGATTTTTTTTTCATTTGATTTTTTCAGTTTCCATTTATTTTTTTAATTCATTGCTTCAAAATAGAATTTCTTCAGTATTCGGATTTTTTTCTGTAAATTTAGTTTTATTGTTACAGACGGCAATGCGTTAGTGAGTTTATTCATTGTTTATTGTTGTTATCATGTGTTTATTACTGTGCAACTAGCATTGAATTTTAACCGTGTTGTGAGTACGATTCTGGCTTTAAAAGTAATTTTTTGGTCATTTTTGGTAATTTTTCATGATTTTTTTAACTTCTCAGGGCCATATCTCAAAATTACGAGTTTTCCCAGATGTGTGCTATATACCAAATTTTAGCTCTAATTTGGGGCTACGAATGAAGAAATTTTGAAAAAAAACGTTGGCGCTGTTTTCGAGAAAATGGCCGATATGGTTATGGATATGATATGATGGCCAGTCGGCCATTTTTTGGTTTTTGACCAAAAATGTCACGCCAAAAAATGTTTTTTCCATCAAAAGGGATATTATTCAAAAGATGAGCTTGAGACCTTTCCAATGATGCCCAATTTGTCAATGTACGTCAACTGGTTTGGCCACAGTCCCTGTACGAAAAATGGCCATTTTTGGCCTTTCGAGGGCTGGCCACGGCCAACATGGCGGCCGAATCGAAATGTCGTAGAAAAAAAAGTCTTAGTTTTTGATGTACTTCAATCCCTGAAAGTTTGAACAAAATCAGTTGAAACTACGAACATACACACAAACAGACAAGGTAATCATCGATGGAGGCGCCAGTCAAAATTTTCAAAATGTCATATCTCATCAACAGGTGGTCGGATTTTGGAGTTTTATGGCTTGTTGAAAAGGTCTCGACGAGGACCTTTAGGAAAATCTTTTTCAAGGTGGAAATAAGTGATTTTATACTGGTGCGGAGCCAAAAACTAAATTTTAGTCTCATTTTTCAAACGGCCGTAGAGGTGAGGCGGTAGGTATATCGCTAAGTGTAAATGCATTTTCTGGGTCTATGGGCCAAGGGCTTTCTAAAAATACCACACTCATACCAGAAGGTCTCCTGTATAAAAAAATCGATATTGCGCGTATATATACAGAGTTAGACTTTCAGCACTATGGGTGCTTTCGTCACTCTGAGCTAGCTAACGCCCGCTTTGATAAGAAATGCTTATGTATGCAACCACTATATTGCAGTAGACTTCAAAAAAATTAAGGATATTTTAAATACTTAAAACAAATTTTCTAAGATATTTTTAGAATATTCAAAATAATAATAATTAATAACTTACAAAGACTTCATCTGAATCTGACATTCTGAATCAATTACAATATTATTTTCATATAGGATAATTAGAATAAATGAAGTGAATATAAGTTTAAAATATATATTTTTAATACAAATGTGAGTCAGTTATGCCTCGTTATATAATAATAAAACAAATATTATAAAATATATACGCGCAGACGGAAAAATTGGGCACATAGCGAGATTACAAAAAACAGCGAATAAATCACTAAACCTTGTTTGTGACGACAGCCATTAGAATCAATACAACGGTGATACAGAGATTATATCTTTATAACATTACAATAAACACCAATATGCTTATTATATACTTGTTTCGAGCAGTAAATATTGTATTGATAATGGGTGAGATATCACTTTGTCGTATCATACGTGAAGCATCACTTCAAATGCAATACCAGAATGTTGTGCGCCAGCACGAGTCTGCATCTATGACTTAAAAGACTTTTTGTAAGTTATATCCTACCAATTATCATACCTTCATAAGACAGTCCCAGAATTAAATGTTTACCCATCATTATACAAATATCAGTTATAAAACAAATAAAACACTGCCTTTGATTTACAGTACAGAATAATAAAATATATAATATTGTGCTGTTATAGAATATATCACTAATATATATTGCACTAACTCCAACCCTTAACGACTCATACATAACACATAATACTATTCCTGGTAATATTAATAAATCACAAAGATATCTTTGACAATAGCAATTTCATGCTTTCTAAGTTATAATTACTGTTGTCTTATTTTGTAATGAGATGGTACAATGTAGAAGTAATATATTTAACAAGGTTGGAAGATTTGTCTGAGCGCCGTATGATTATTATTACTGGAAGGGCTTCATGTCTGAGTCGGTGCAAATTATGTTCTTTTATAATACCTTTATATTAAAATGTTACAAAAGCTAACAGTCAAATCATTTCTTTTTTTTGCTCCAGCATGTAAAAGCATCACTAATTTACTTATCTTTAAATGATCAAGAGGTCTGAAGTGAACCAAATAATGGACGAAGCGTAATCAAAGTAATGACTCTTCATCCCTCTTTGTCACATAATGCATGATGATGAGATCACAATGAAGAGATGTTCAAATGTTTTAGAATTGCGGTTGCTTTCTTTTGAAAAGTATTCACAATATTTCACTTTACACTCGACACTGTACAGTATCAAATAATAAATAATATATTCGTTGATCGTTACAAAATGATTTTCTAAGTTTAAACTTGGACAACGACGACGGACGACGTTGGACTTATATCTGTTTTGATTTTTATAACAATAATAATGCAAATCCTACTTTGTAATTATTGCCTTAAAATTTATTTATTACCATAAATGAAAAACTTAAAGCAAATAGTGTTATTAAACAAAGCAATTTGGAATACTTTTACTACTCTCATAGACTTTATTAACTTTATTAAAAACTCTGCTTGTACTTTCGAGAATATCCGTGGAGACAAATATTCGTAAGTCGAGTTTAAAGTGGATTTCAACTGAATTGATTCTGATCTCAGAGAGCGCTGGGATTATTCAAATCCGATTCAGCGTCTATTCTTTTAAGTAACCCCTGTAATGTTTTTTGTAATCCACTAAATTTTAGGTTTTTATTTCATTTAATTAGCTCCTTGTATAGTGTCAAAGACAATTTATGTATATTACATAAAAATTAATAAATGTTATACAAAATATTAAAACTGTATTTCGGTTTAAACCTAACTTTAAATATTGGTAATATAGAACTGATAAAAACAATAATACAATGTTGTAATGTATGGAGGTAACGCAGCAGAGCTTAACAACTTACGTTCTCAATACAACTAATTTAAATATCCCTCAAAGTTCTCCGAGGGGTTTGATGACAATTCAATTAAATTATATTTGCACCTTCGACTGATTAGAAAGGAGGAAAGCAAAAAATACAGCAAAAAATACAGCAATTGTAAACAGACAAGAAATTAAAAGAAACATTAAAAATACAAAAGAATTTCGAATATATACATAAATTATTAAATTGTAATATCAATGCTGCTGGTGTAACTCGTGGTGAGGTCGATCGTTTAAAATGACACTTAATAAGTATTATCTCCTGTCACGAGACTGACCTGTAGCAAAAGTAATGTTTAAAGAAGCTCTGGATAATGCTTAAATAAAAGAAATGCTTATATATGCAACGACAGTATCTGCAGTACACTTCTAAAAAGTTAAGGCTATTTTAAGTACTAAAAATGATTTATTTTAGATTTTTTTCAAATATTAAAAATAATACTAATAATTACTTAAAATTACATTTGAATAAATAAAAAGTATGTTAAAATAAAAAACAAATTATGAAAAAACTGAAGACATTTTAAAAGTGTTAATATTTATTTTATTGTGACTTTTTAATACATAGAGACTTGATGTAGCTTTATACAGTATGAGATGTAAATGAACTTATCTCTAGAGACTTGAAGTCAATTAAGGTTTTCTCAAAAAATGTCATGGTCTACTCACTGTGCTGTTGTGTATATATCACATATTCATGTACTGAAAACATAAAATTAGATTAAGTTAAATCGCAACAGTTTAAACAAAAATAATTCTACGTCTTTATACAACCACCGTTAGATGTCACGGGTGAGAGTGCAGTTTTATAAAACGTCTCATTATATGAAGAATGGATTTTCATGCCAGTGTGTCCGTTATTTAAAGCGAACGCAGGTGTCGTTAACAATCAGTGTTGCAACTATTGCCGTCGCTCATCGAGAAACTTGATGCTTGGTACTAACTAATTCTAATCATTTTAGATTGAGAAACAAAAAAAATATAAATATAATTTTTATAAATCAACAATGAAAATTTCAATAAAAAAAATATCAATTTTATTAAAAGATCGAGTAATTTAAATCTTATTTAGATAAGAGATCCTTGGAAGCCTCCCTGTCAGTGTGCTTCACTGATTATAACTAATGAATATCTTTCTTTAATCTCTGCGTCTCATAAACTTAATATATTGTTTTAAGACTATTTGTTCAAATGTTTTGCTATTTAAAATTTTTATTGTTATATGTTTTACTTGCATACTAAAGTAAATAAATACTCGTATATTTGATTTATTTTTACGTTACCTAAAATATTGTAATAAATTAGTTAAATTACTACGCTAAAATACATTATACGAAGTTTTATGTGTCATACGTATAAAGTACAAATATTTTTTTTGAGATATTTAACAAACAAATAACGCAAATAAATACGGTAATTCAGTATTATATATTTTCTCGGCGCTACAAGGTTCTGCCACAGCACCTGAGCTGATCGACTATAGTGCTGCCGTTAGGGGCGTTAACGCAGTTTAACGGTTTGGTGATGATAGAGACTACCTGTAGTCGTTTGACTGCAGCTTGTATTGGTCGGGGTCAGCCAGGGAAGGACCACCCTCTAACGGAAGATCGTCATTTATTATGTTCTGTTGGTAAGAGATTTCGGAATCCGAATCCGGTTTCCCCCCCCCCCCACCCCCTGGGCAAACATAAAAAGCGATGCTTCCAAAAAATATAACCGAAGAGAGTATCAGCTTTGTCGAAGCCGGAGAACCCCACCTCCTCCTCTCCCCCGATCGGGGGAGTGATTAGCGGATTTTGCTAGGGCTGCCCATTGTATCTGGAGCGGATAAAGAATCGCGTTTTGTGTTTACTGACGGCAAACGATGAGTCAATATAGCACTCTAAATGTGGACATTTGAAAATTCCAGCACAACAAGATTAGTAGTCAAAAGATTAGTACTTATAGTCAAAAATTAGGTCCGATAATAAACGATTAGAAGGTAAAGTCTAAGATTAGGTCTTAAACTCAAGGATAAGGTCTAATATTTTTAGAGTAGGTCTTGTCGTCGTATATTACGACTAGTAGTAAAAGACTGGTAGAAAACTAAGTCCGATAATAAACGATTAGGTCTTAATGTCTAAGATTGGATCTAGTAGTGCAAGATTAATTCTTAAACTAAAAGATAATGTCAATCAGTTATAGATTTGGTCATGCAGTCGTAGATTAGAACTAGTAGTCAAAGGTTAGTTTTTATAGAAGGCGGATTGCGATCTTTTTTTGCATCCACGGGGACTGGTATGTTTATCTTCTTATGATCCCAAAAACTGAGCTGTGATTGTAGTTGATGTGATACTAAAGGGAATGGAATTATTTTTACTAAAATCTGTAATACCGTTCTGTGGCAGATTGCAGCCGTGGTTTGATATGTCTGTCAGGGCTGAAACAGCTGGCAAAGAGCAGGCGTATCAAGCTTGGGCTAATGCGTTAAATGCTAAGGATTTTAACTCTATAGTTCTGAAGAGGAAATAAAACCTGTCTGTACTCTTTGATTCAGATAAAAGGCAATAAGATCAAGTGTAGCGCTACGTTCACCACACTAGTAACCCTTGCATAACGACAATAGGTTTCGTAGTCATTTGGAGAGCAATGTCAAGCCGGTGATGGCCTCGATGAAATCAGTGATTTGTGTTCAATAGAGCAAGGCTGTATTTCAGGCCTGGCCAAAAACTTGTGTTCTGTAAGGTACGAGTATAAGTCCGGCCACACATGGAGTTCGTGGGTGGCGATGATCACATCCGTGACCTGCACACTCGCTTGCCCTTCTTGAGAGAAACACAAACAAATAAACATACACGTGCATGCAACACAAATTATTTTTAGTATATTAAATAAATTAAGAATTGTAATAATTCATTTTTTATATTTGTAACAACTAATACTGTCATATTTCAATGTTGGTTTGCTTTGTCATTTATTACAATATGTATATTTTAATTACTACAGTAATAAGGTTTAATAAATGTCTCCAGAGGATAATCTATAACTTTATCCGAAGCAGTGTTTATGCACTGAATATTTTAATAACATATGAAGTTATTATTTTTTATATGTTTTAAAGTAATTATTGTTAGATATGAGAATAAATATAAAGTCGAAAAATTGAGTTGAGGGAAATTCAATTGATATGTATTTAAATCACCTTTGATTCTATTTTATTTACAAAACAAATTAAACATTATATATATATTTATTCCCCTGTTGTGTAGAACCAGGGAAGCAAATAGAATATAGCAAAACAAACAAAACATCGAATAAAAACTTTGAATACAAAATATATCCCCGAAAATTCATTCCAAATACTTACTGTTATTTAAATAATATTTAATTACTGTTACTAAATTCAGGTATTTCGAGAATGTAAAGCACTGCTTTGTTGTAAGTATATTCGGTCGTCCCGTGCCTTGAGTTGTAATTAGAGAGTACAGATATATTATTAAACATACATTGAACTAGAAAACCGACAAGATGATACAAGTATAAATCTATTCCTGAACATAAATTGAGGCCGAGTTTTATTTTTATAAGATAGACATTTGTCTATCTTACAAAAAGTATCATTCATAAATTGGTCGAAATAAAAAAAGGAAATGTCGAGTTTAAAAATTTTATCAAAGAATTACAAAGAAAACTTCCGGAAGAGGAATTAGTCGGAATTTTAAGGATTGGTTTAATTAGCAAGTATAATGAATGTCCCGACACGTAACACGTAATTACGACCCATTACCTGCGTTATTCAAGTGACGATAACAAAGCGAGCGAGCAATTGTTCTACGTAGACGAATCACTGAAATAACAGAGCTGAGGTAACGAAGGTAAAGCAACTTTCCTTATCAATTTAGATAAAACAAATGGTGAGACACTTCTTTTTAATGATATTATTTAAAATAGGTTTGTACTCGTAGTTTTTCACTATAACTATTTCAATATATTTGAGAATAATAAACTTAATAGTTTTCAGTCCACTCTAGTTAAAAAAATGTATAATTTTTGCTAAAATGTGAAAGTAATAGTTTTACTTTAAACAAATAAAATGAACAATGTTTTTTACTATAATAATCTGTTTGTTCACATAAAACTGTTGAACCCGCGGCTGTAAATTTTAAATATATATTTATAATACAAAATTGATTCATTTATGTCTCGTTATATACTTTAAATATATGCGCAGGCGGAAAAATTGTCAACATAGTGAAAATACAATATCCTATTAATTATCGTATCTTCATAAAAGAGTCCTAAAATTACATATCTACCTATCATTATACCAATATCAGTAATAAAACAAATAAAACACAGCGTTTCATTTACAGTACAGAATAATAAAATATATAATACTGTACTGTGATAGAATATATCACTAATATATTTTATACTAACTCCAACCCTTAACGACTCATACACAACACATAATACTATTTGTGGTAATATTAATAAATCACAAAGATATCTTTGACAATAGCAATTTCATGCTTTCTAAGTTATAATTACTGTTGTCTTATTTTGTAATGAGATGGTACAATGTAGAAGTAATATATTTAACAAGGTTGGAAGATTTGTTTGAGCGCCGTATGATTATTATTACTGGAAGGGCTTCATGTTTGAGTCGGTGCAAATTATGTACTTTTATAATACCTTTATATTTTAATGTTACAAAAGCTAACAGTCAAATGATTTCTTTTTTTTGTTCCAACATGTAAAAGCATCACTTATTTACTTATCTTCAAATGATCAAGAGGTCTGAAGTGAATCAAATAATGGACGAAGCGTAATCAAAGTAATGACTCTTCATCCATCTTTGTCACATAATGCATGATGATGAGATCACAATGAAGAGATGTTCAAATGTTTTAGAATTGCGTTTGCTTTGTTTTGAAAAGTATTAATATATTTTACTTTACACTCGTCACTGTACAGTTTAAAATAATAAATTATGTAATTTCGTTGATCGTTATACAACATTTTATTGCTAGTGTAGGTCCATTTTGATTTTTTTAACAATAATAAAGCAAGTCCTACTTTGTAATTCTGTTGCATTAAATTTATTTATTACTAGATCATTTAAACTGTAATTACTAATGTTTCAAAACCAATACAATTATTTGTACCTCAAAATATTGGGTAATATTATTTTTCCAAACTTTTTTTAATAAAATAATTATATTATAACCAAATATGCAATAAATCTTACAACGAATTTCAGAGATATTTCCCGACCCACAAATGACTTGTTGTCAGTTTATTGCAGTAAAGACCCTCTTAGTACGCAGAGAATGACGCGCGGCTTATTATAATGATCTTTGAAGTATTCCTATTATAACAAAATTTAGTTGTAAGTCTCGTTTGTAAGAAATATTTGTGTTAATATTTTTCTTATAATTTTAAATTATTGTCTTTCTTGAAATATTTTATCAAAAGGGTTGTTTATGATAATTATAATAAAATAATTAAATTGTTATGTTATGTTAGTAAGTGCTGATGTTAGTTAACTCGTATTTTAATATTATAAAAGAGAACAGTATTTCTTAGTTTTTTAATTGAATAGATTTTTCAGTATCTTGTAACTTGGTAATAAATTGAAATAAAAATATAGAATAAATTAAAATCACGTATTAAAAAAAAACTCAAATAGATATTTAGTATTCAATAGAAGTTTATTTTCTTTCAAGTAGCAAAACGGCCCTCCCGGCGCCATCTTTGTCACGGTGACACAGAGCAGTTTAACGAATAGCGTGATTGTAGTCTATTTACTGGTCACAGAAATATACGATCCATAAAATAGATTAATTTTCGTTTTAAACCTTGTTTATTTATTGAATTAGACAGTTTATAATATGAACAATGTCAATATTTATAAAATTACATAAAATAAGTGAAAATATAATAATGACTAAAATTGTGATTGAGTTATTCAATTTCCAACTTTATTACTGAATACTCAATATTAGCAGGTAAATCGATATTAATGACAACGTAAACAACACGAGGAGACATCACCGTACATTACCATCGGACGGAGACTGCAGTGACAGAGGGAGGTCCAGAGACAGATCATACTGCGATGAGTGTAAAATACACTTCATTAAAACTAATTGATCACAAATTATATCGATTATGATAAAAATTAATACTTATTTATATATATTATATTACGTCAATAAAACTTCCGCAATAAACATACAACATAATATATTTATAAACAATATTTTCCACATATACAATGAATAAAATACAATTCATCTTCTAAAACTCAAACAAACATGTAGAGTTATATAAAAGTTAATAAACGTATGCATCTTCAGAGAGCTCTGCATTTTATTAAATAACTTTATTGTGTATCATCATCTGAACGAACTGCACTGCCTTTGTTATTATCTTATATCTACTCGTAGGAGAACGACTTAGCCTTAGATATTTTAATAATAAATTATTATAAGATAAAGTGAGTAAGCCGTGGTTTCATTTAAAATGTATTATAAGTATAAAAAAAGTAATTAAATACCTAAATAAGAAATAGCAGTGTTTCATGATATAAAAAAATGTCAATTTACTACATCCAAGTCTTATTATTCTTTATTATATAAAAATAAAGTGAATTCTTTAATTTAGTACCACTTTTTATTATCTCTGTTGATATTATTACCACGTACGAGTCACGAATGTCGAGAGCAGCAGTCGGTGACAATGTGTTAGTTACTGTCTTCCTACACGAGTACGTCGACCGCTAAATAACAACGTGAGTGAGTCTCTCGTCGTCGAGAGTGGTTCCAGCGTCGTTCATGTTTTCTTTTATTGACTTTACTGTTATGGCGGTAATAAAACCTATGACGATAGGTTAATTTGAATTCCAATATGTTTATAATATTTGTTTAAGAAACTTTATGTCTCTTTTCTATGAAGACGAACGAAATAAGTGTGCCTCGAGCTTAACATAAACCAAAGCAAACCATTGTATACAATGTAGTTGTGACAATATATTTTTGTCTTAATTTTTTGAAGCCAAAATTGACTAGATCATAATATTCTGACGTTAGAAGTATTCAATCTCTTAACCGTGATGTACTAAAATTCGACATTGAATGAATCTCCAATTCAAACAGACATAAAGACACTCGTGAATAGTGCATTTTCAGATTTTGTATATTCTGATGTAGTTATCATAATTTTTTCCTTATTTTTTTATACATTACTATTTTTATATAATTAACGAGTAAACTACAATATTATAATATAATATTATGCTATTTAGCATAGTAGAGGTGTCTAAGTTATTACAGTTAATACGAGTAGCATGGATAGAAGCATTTTAACAGAATACATATATATATATATATATAGATTAATTCATGTTTTCAGGGTTTATTGCTGTTGAATTAGAAAAACATAAGTCAAATGAAGTTTGTAAAGGTGCGTTAATTTGTATTCTAATGATGTTTATATATTCAGTTAATTAAATCCCCCAATTATTATATATAGAGTATTTGTATAATAAATCAGCGCTCATATAAATAGTCAATGTAGTATTAAATCATCGGATGTAACATGTATGTAAATCAAGGAGCTTTGCATAAGTCCTCTGTGATGCATTGCAGAGCGCGGAATTAGCACTCGATGAGTTATGAGTATGTGATGTGTAGTGATTGAGGAGGAACTGTAATATCATTTAAGTATTGATTTAACACTGCAGTTTAAATGCCCATCTAAATATTTTAATGTATTTCAGTAAATAAGTTATAATTTGTATATTTTCTTTCTCACAACGTGACTCTATTTGTTAATTCTAATAAATACTAATTATAATACAAAAGTCAATAAATGAGTAATAGTTATGTATATAATGTATTTTTTTGAAGATCTATTTATTTAATTTGGAAATACTGCGACTGTAAAAACAAATATTTGTAATAGTATGTACTACAAATAATTGTAAATGTATATATAAATACAATTTAATAAAATATATATATATTTTTATATACGAGTATGTATATTACTTCGGCGTTCGTTCTAGTCTCAGAACGAATTATATTCATTGAAAAGCTTTTATAAGGTAAAAATGTAAGAAGCACGCTGAGCATAAAGCATTTACAAAATGTCCGTACATAAATCTCCACAGCATCTAATTACATGGTTCCAGCAATATCCAGTCCCCTGTGTACTAATTTATAGAAGTCATACGTCATAACGTTTGTATAAAAATATTACGAGACTTGCTCCCTCTTATGAATATATTAAATACTCCGCATACCGGCGTTCAGGGATATGAAACATATCGGAACTAATTGACAAATATATTATACCTAGTAGTATATTCTCTGAAACCATAAGCTACATTAGTCTTTCATGTTATTGTACTTAAATTTCTTTATGCCCTATACTAATTTCATTGTAAAGGAAAAGTTGTTTTCCAGGCACGCAGGGAGTCACTTCGACAGTCCGGGTAAGTCCGGGTAACTCCTTGAGTCTATTTTCATAATGTTACAAGCGGAGCGTCGCTACCTGTCGGGTGCAATGTGCCACAGATGACGTCACAAGGCGCTACTGTTACCTCGGACATGTATGGCATTCCAGAGTTACTAAAATTAAATATTCTCTAACAAGACACAAACACTTACACTTCAAAGTACTTATGTGAAAAATATTGTATTTACCAGGTACCTTCTATATTCCAAAAACAAATTCATAAAAATATAAAATTAGCTTATTTCTGCTTAAATAACATATTTTAAATTAGTAATAATATTATAAGTATTGAATCAATGAATCAAAAAAAAAAACTCGCAGTGAATATGCATAGCCTTACCTAACCATTCATTACCACCACTTACACAGACATTTTTGAAACGCCATATGAATTAATTATTAGATCCAAATAATTAAGTAAGAAAAATAAATTAAAACAAATAACAATAAAATACATAATGAAATTAATTTTCCAACAGGTAAATAGATTGAAGCTTACTGTTAATTTCTTTTAATTCTCACCGCAATATGAAACATAACAGAGAAGGCAATTTAAACGCTAATTAAGTTTCATGAAATGTTTTCCTTGTTCTGTGCAGCGTTTATAGTAGTTGATCCAACGGAACGTAACATTAGGGTAATCAAAGGTCGTCAGGTGCACTGCGCTGCAAAGGAGATTAATGTGAGTGGACCGAAACATGATGCGGCTTAATCCAACTGAAACGATGTAACTGGAAACGCAAGTATTGTGTGTTTAGTTTCATTCTTGTGTCTTTTAACATAAATCTAGCAGTTAACTTTAATATAAATTGTGTTCTTAATGTGTCACGATAGAACGTCTAATGAATTAAAGTCTTTAGAGTTATTAAGCAAGTCCGTTCCGGTGACCTTATTGAATGTCCAATTTGCATTTTATCGGGTGTGGACAGGAGGTCGCCTGACGCTGTCGGAGTTATCATAGTAATGGATGAATAGTCCATAGCTTTAGAAGACAAAGATTTCCTTAGACTATTGTTTTTTTAATATTTTTATTTATTCCTTTTCTTTAGTGTCACAGTTTGTTATTATAGGAATTATAAAACACAATATGAAATACTAAAATATGTATATTTATATATAATAACATTATATATAATAAAACAACTCAATCTCAGCGAGAACAGAAAGAACTGAAGTGTATTTCTAATAAACAGACAAAACAGAGTAAGTAAACATAGACGACATTTGTTAATGTGTAAGATACAAGATGTCGCTAGTAGTGGGTTCAAACATATTTTGCAAATACAATAAGTTTACAATCCAACTAAATAATTTATATTCACGTTTGTGCCTACTGACTGTAGCTTTCGAATGAATGTTGGGAAATGTGAATTGTGGGAATAAAAACAAGTTACGCCATCTGTTTGAAAAACCGTACGAAATTACTGACGCCCTTTTAATAATTTTCTAAAGTAGTATCTTACACAAAAGCAGCAGTAGCCACAATAATAGTACAACAATAAAGCGCAAAGCATCAGCAACAGTAGTGGAACCGACAATTTTACAATATCTCACAAAACCTTCTATTTAAACTCTTATAGATCTGTTCCGGCGCAACCAAAAAGCCTTAACATGTGCAATATTATCAGATGCGACGATTTACTAATTCTAACACGTTGTCCCGAATACCTACAAAATAACGACGGTAGTATTTAATTGACTAAGTTTGGTTCATACTTTTCAAATCTAGAATAATGAACTCTTCAAAACTACTAACTCAAATTAGGGATGAGAAGTCTCTACATAATTTCACATCATAAGAAAAACGCTCGGTCTAATATGTTTGACAAAATCACTTTGTTTGAACTATATATAACAGTAATCAATTAAACTATATTATCGACAAAACATTTCAAGGCTACACAGAAAAATACGTTTTTAGTCCGCCATTTAAATATAGGTGCATTCAAATATTAGGGTCCTATAAAATGAAAAATCTATGTTCAATAACATTTCCTAACTCCTAATGATGAAATTATTTTTACACCTGTTATTAGGCTTTATTGCTATAGGCTATATTTAAAGTTATGTCATAACGCTTAGGAGAAGTCACGTGTTAAATGTCGTGGTTTTGTACAAGTAAGTAACGTGTATGTAATTTTCATTTTATGTTATCGACACCTATATTATTCCTTTAAATAAACTTATGTATGAAATTCGCATATTAATTTATTATTGCTAATTAATTACTACAGACAACCAATGTTCTTCAATAAGTTGATTCATCGTATGTGTAACAAACTGCATTTACTTTGTGTTATTTGCTTATTTCCTCTATGTATTTGAAATTGAATTCATATTTGTATTCTCTCGATATAATTTGCAGAACAAATTTGGATAGTGTTTAACTTTAACCTGCTGCTACTTCTATCTGTTCTTAACACAACACAATAGCATTGTGCCATGTGTATCAAAAACACAGATATATTGTCATTATAATGACTAATTCTAATTACGCAGCAGTCAATCAACTATTATAAATTAACCATTCTCCGTTATTGGTAAAACCACGTCCCATTGACGTGGTTTTACCAATAACGGATTTTAAGCTTATTTACAAATATTTAGCTTATTTACAAATTTGCAGAGACTAATTTATTTTAAACTATTCTCATATTCTTTTACATATATTTACTCAAATAATGATAATCACATTTTTTTTTACTTGAAATACCTTATTTTTAAATCAATTTAATTTGTATTGAAGCATTATATACTTAAAAAATTGATTAGTTATTTCTATAATTATTGTCCTTAATATTTTTTGTATTTTACATATTGGAATTGTGTATGTGTGTTATTAAATATTGAGAGTTGTTGGTTAAATACAATGTATGAAAACTAAAAAATAAAAGAGTAAAGAACTACATAATATGTATATTATAATTTACTTACAGTAACATTAGCTGTGTCTTAGTAAATGATATTTATTTCCTGTGACTAAGAGAAGTAAAGAAAGGCTTTCCATTAAAACAATAGACCGCTTAGACAAATAGTTAGTGTGCAAATGGAACGCCCTTCGACTTTAGTACTTAATGACTGACTGACTCAGAAGATATGACGGTGCATTATCAAACAATAGACCACGAAAATGAAGGAACTGGCCCTTTGTCTTTGTAATTCTTTAACAAACCTCATAAACCATTTGGTTAACATGTGCCACCTTTCGTTATTATTACGCTGTTAATTATGTTAATTCAGCAGATATAGGATTAGGTTCAGGACAAGAATTTGGAGGTGAGTAGTAAAAAAATAAAATAATGTGATTTTAATAATTTTTTTTCATTAAGATTATATTAATTTATAGAAAATCTAATTTAAAATAATTGCATGTTAAAATTTATGAAAAAAATTTACTTGCAACTAACTTGAAGCAATAATATTTTGTACTTTAAAGAGTCTTAACAACATAAGGTGAATTTTATTTTATTAATTTATCTAATGAAATACAAAGTTGTATACTTATAACTACTTGGACCAACTGTATTCTTAATAATAATAGAATACAAGTGTTCTGAAATTATTAGAAAATGTCGATGTGTTTGTTTCCTCTCACTGCTACATATTAATAGAATTTGCGGTTATCTCATTTGTCGATGGATTATGATTTATATGAAATATGTTAAAGAACTGACAAACTGACAGAAATATACCGTTTATAGTTTCAATTAAATACGTCATAATTTATTATTTATTTGAAAGGAGAATTCTTGGAAAAGTGAAAATATTTGAAAAAACTTACAAAAGATAAAAATAAAGTTAAGAATTCTTTGTTTCCAGACTCCTTTCAGTTTTCCTTTACATACAATTTCTGCAATTTTTTCAAACTTCTTTCATAACTATTTATTATAGAACCTCAATGAAGTTGTATTAATGCTTTCATTGATGTATACAATCGCTGACCATTTTTATTTTAATGCTTATATTGAATGCTGTCGGAGTGAAGTCATTAGTAGTTAGTATTGAACTACGACCAGGAACAGTAATATAATTGTTAATAAGTGATTGATTCAATTTTGCAAATTTTAATTTCTAGCGAATGTTCTATCGACATAAGAGAATGCTTTTCAACGTACCAAAAATATAATCATAAAACTGAACTCGACATATAATACTATGGTTAAGATGTGATGGTTAGATTAGTATCTACGAATATGTATATAATATTGTCTTTTCATTTTTTGGAATTTCAATTCTAATTTCACAGTTTCCTGCTGTTTTTTAATATTGTGATGTCATGTTATCAAATAATATTAAATAACATAGTTACGTAAGTCTATTTGAAGGTTGGTGGTTCGATAAGGGTATCTGCCGTATCCAATATCCCTTAAATCCTTTAAAACTTCTCTGGTTCAGTAATTACAACATTAAGTGTAAATATGGCCCAAAAAAGTTTTAAAGTTAAAAAGTTTTAAATTAAGTAAAAAAAAAGATAATATTTAATTATTAAAAATTACTGAATAATAATAATAATGGATCTCATTTTGGAATATATTACTCTCTCTCTTTATTTTGAATATTTTAAACCTGCCCGTGTGTGTGTGTGTGTGTGTGTGTGTGTGTGTACATGTGTGTTGTTATGTGATGCTGCAATATGACAAGGACATGTGAGTGTTAAAACCTCGGTTTACAGTTTAGATAACATAAGCTGTTGTGGTTCAAAAATGTTAACAACAAACATATTATAAACATAAAAATATATCTTTATTCATCTTTGTCTTTGTCTTCGTCTTTGTTCTTTAAAATATTTTAATAAATAATTATTAATTTTCAGATTTTTGAGAAACTCGTTTATTTAGATATTGAAATGTTAGAACTTAAATTTTCAAATTTTAAACACTTTGTTGATAAAATGTATTTGTTGAATATGAAATATTGTTTTATGAAATAGAAAAAACTTGATAAGCTGCTCGGAAGAGTGCTCTTTAACTGAATATTTTTTTTAGATCAGGAGAATAAAGAGTTGTTACTTATTATATTGTGAATAAAGGAGACAATAAAATTGTCTTCAGTAACTGTTCAGTGAAGCGGTGATCTGCATTTTACACTCGACGCAGATGTAGCTCCGCTGTGTTTACTTACTTTGTATATGATATAGTTTGTACTTGTAAAAATAGAAATAATATTACGAACTAAGATGGTAATTAATGTAGAATTTTAATTAATTTGTATAATATAGAAATGGTTTTTTATATTTTTGTTTTTAGTATATTAGTTTATAGAAAATTAAATACTTTGAAATGGTCTGCGCTGAATAAATAACGAATTTTATTAAGACTCGTATTTTCTCTGATTGTCACATCATAATACTAGTAACTAATTTGCACCTTACGGGTGAAAAACTTTGTGTGTAAATTTTCATAGTATTATATGAATATCAGTGAAACTAAGTACTACTAGTTGTTTTTGTAACGTGAAATAGTTCCTTAAACATTTCGTCTAAAGATTTAAAGATACTTAGTGGAGTGTTCACCGGTAGTCTCAATTATTTAAAATAATAAATTATTATAACTTATAAAGATTGTCTGTTTTTTTGTTAGATACAAAGAGTTATTTTTCTATTACATTTCTGCCGAGAATTATTCTGTATTATACATATTAGTAATTTACCAGTTTTTTTTCATGGAGTTAAACTTTGAAACCTTGTGTCTCTTTTATAAGTGCAATATGCTCTTATATAATACAGATGTTCATGAACGGTCATCATTCGCTACCATATAAACTGCGTATTGTTCAAAATAGTGCTAAATAATTAAAAAAGACTCAGAAGCATTTTAAATGTATTATTTAAAGTGATATTAGTACAGATAATCTACAATAACACTATCTTTTAGTCAACAACACGAGTACACGACAGTGTTAGTGTTTGATTATTCAGTTTACTGAAGATACTATTACACTTTAACAACATAAGTATAATTGTATTACCGAGTTGATGTTACATGGGTACATGTGTTAGTTTTGTGGAACTCACTAACTTATATCATATTTAATAGAGCGTTGGTTCAAATAACCTTATCAACATACGAGTAGTATACTCGAACCGAACCCTCTATTACTAAAAGTCCATTTACTTTAAAACCTGTGGAGTTTTAGTGACGTACTTAAGGTCAAAAGTAATTATGTAGTTCAATGTAATATATTAAAAACCTTTTACCTGGTATATAATTGATAAATGAATATCTACTGCTTCAATTATCTAAATCAATGTCTCCTTATCATTAATATATAATAAACTATTTCAAAACAAAAACCATTGCTGAAACACTGTTATTTAAAATAGAATATTGGACATTTGTCTGCTATATATGTTTCCGGCATCTTTTTTTTTATTTATTAAAATATATCGATTTTTATATAGTTATTTCAGATAATATGCACTGTTTTGAAATAAAATAATTAGTTAATAATATAAAAGTGGGTACAAATTTAATATTTACTTTATAAAAAATAGAAAGGTTATTTTGTTATTAGTTTATTGTCTATTTTGCGAAAATTTGTTAGAAATGAAAGTAACATTCTAGGAGAGAAAAAATTAGATCCCAATATTGTTATTGCGAGGACAAGATTGAGTCTTGTAAACTGGACCAGTGTAGAAATAAGATGATCTTACGGGAATCATGATCCAACCATCCAAAATTTAAGATTTTAATAAAATTTTCGTATGATTAATTTGCTGATTGTAAATAGAAAACAGCTTTCTAAGAAGAAAAATTGTAACATCATGATTTTTTATTCTAATTCAGGTTTTTTTATAAGGAATGTATATAATATCAAATTATCATTCAATACGTTTCTTGTTAACTTTACCATCACTGATGTCACTAAAGCAGTCTAACATGAGTATCTACTGTAATATAATCTATATGAAGATATACAGATTGCTAGTACTATTATTATTAGAATATTATTTTTATGGTATGTCTCCCTATATCGATACTACACAAAGTACTAATAAACTGTGAAGTCAAGCAAAAGGTCGGAAATCATATCAAATAAGCTGTATTGAGTCATCAGTTTACGATGGAAGGAAATGACCGGCCACTTACAGATGTAACTCTCATATATTGAATGAATACCTTAGAGTGTTTTATTATAATGATATATACTTATATATATTTATATCTGTCTATACAATAACTATAAACCTATAAAAATACCGCTCATGGTAAAACTTGTTAAAAAAATATTACAATAACAAGCTAATATTTGGTACTTACGTATTATATTTGGATAAATGTTATTGAAAATAAATGTTACAGATGTAGAGATTACAAAGGAATATCCCTTGAAAGGCGAGGACTCAAATCTGTAGCCTTTTTGGACACCACCAGTTGGACACACAATAGAAGATTCTCTTATATTTGCGGTATTGTATAGTTTAATCTGATTATATAAAACATACCTATTTCAAAATAATAAGCTTAATAAAACACCTTCTGTAAAATAATTCAATTAAATTATTTTTGTATCTTCGACTAAGTAGAAAGCGATAGAAAAAAATACGGTAATTGTTAACAGACAAGAAATTAATAGTAACACTAAAAATATTAAAGAATTTGGAATTAAGACTAATAAATAAATTATTTAATGTTAAAAACAACCCTGCTGGTGTAACTCGTGGGTCATTCGTTCCAAATACAACTTAATAAGTATTTTCTGCAGTCACGGAGCACATCTTTTTCAAAAGTAATTGAAACTGTACATTAATGTTTCCTCTTCTCACTACTAATTTTTGTTCAGTTTATTTTTCCGTCTCGAGAGCTCGAGAATCGAAACCATATAAATGCCGCCTCGTAGCATAGTATCCACGCGCCAAGGTAATAAAAATATAACGTTTTGTACTTGTTCCCTATTAACAACTTTAAAAAATCCTTTTCATTACCCTTAAGCATCAACTTACTTGTTCACTAATATATATATTCTAAATACTAAAAACAAATTTTCTAAGAAATTTTAACTTAAAAAGACCTAAATTCATTCTGTTTAAATAACAATATAATTTTTCATATAGAATAATTAAAATAAATGAAATAAGTAAATGAATATTATTATTCCGGAGTTCTCAGACTCTCATTATCCTATAAATTTAATTGGGAAATAGGGAAGAATTAACCAAGTGTGTGTAGAGTTGTGTTCGCATAAATCGCTACAGGTGGTAGTCAAATATTATGAAATAATTTATTATTATAATTTCTTGCAGATATATTTGTAATAACTAATATTGTCGTATTTAAACGTAGGTTTGATTTGTCACGTATTACAATATGTATATTTTAATTACTACAGTAATAAGGCTTAATGAATATCTCCAGAGAGTAAGTAATCTGTAACTTTATCCCAAGCAGTGTTTGTGCATTGAATATTTTTAATAAAGTATGAAGTTATTATTTTTCATATGTTATAAATTAATTATTGTTAGATATGAGAATAAAAGTAATGTTAAAATATTGAGTTGAGAGAATATCAACGGTCAACGGCAAAACAACCAAAATATCGAATAAAAACTTTTAATAACCAATAAAATTATAAGTTTTATAAATATTTATGTTATAAAAAGTATAATTCATGAATTTGTCAAAATAACAGTAGGAAATGCCGAGTTAAACATTTTAGCAAACAATTATAAAGAAAACGAATTATACGTTATCTTGAGGACTGGTTTAATTAGCAGGTATACTCGTAATGAATGTCCCGCACGTAAGACGTTACTACGACTCATTACCTACTTTACTCAAGTAATGATAATAAAGGAGACAGCAATTGTTCTGCGTAGACGACTCACTGAAATAACAGAGCTGAGGTGAAGAGGGTGAAACAAGGTTCATTATCATTTTAGATAAAACAAATGGTGCGACACTTCTTTTTTATGATATTATTAAAAATATTTTGATACTAGTAGTTTTTCACTATATATAATGTATTTTAAGAATTACAAATTTAATAGTTTTCAGTCTACTCTAGACCAAATAATATATATTTTATATTAAAATGCCAAAAAGTAATAGTTATATTTAAGTAAAATAAAATGAACAAAATTTATTACGATACTATTATGTCTGTTCACATAAATTCTGGTTAACCTGTGGCTATAACTTTAAAATATATATTTTTAATACTCGTTATATTATTCAAGTATATGAGCAAACGAAAAAATGCCAACATAGCGAAATTACAAAAAACAGTGAACAGATCACTGAAACTTGTTTGTGACGACAGCCATTACAATCAATACAACGGTGATACGGAGATTATATCTTTATAAGATTACAATAAACACTAATATAGTTATTTTGTCATATCTCGAGCAGTAAATATTGTATAATATTAATAATGAGTGTAATAGATACCACTTCGTCGATATCATAGGTGAAGCATCACTTCGAAGGAAGTACCGGAATGTTGTGCGCCAGCACAAGTCTGCATCTATGACTTAAAAAACCTTTTTGTAAGTTACATCCTATCAAATAACGTATCTTCACAAAATAGTCCTAAAATTACATATCACCCATCTTTGTACAAATATCAGTAATAAAATAAATAAAACACTGCGTTTGATTTAGATACAGAATTATAAAATATATAAAATTGCGCTGTGATAGAATAATTCACTAATATATATTGTACTAACTCCAACCCTTAACGACTCATACACAACACATAATACTATTTGTGGTAATATTAATAAATCACTAAGATATCTTTGACAATAGCAATTTCATGTTTTCTAAGCTATAATTACTGTTGTCTTATTTTGTAATGAGATGATACAATGTAGAAGTAATATATTTAACGAGATTGGAAGATTTGTTTGAGCGCCGTATGATTATTATTACTGGAAGAGCTTTATGTTTGAGTCGGTATAAATTATGTACTTTTATAATACCTTTATATTAAAATGTTAAAAACCTAATAGTCTAATAATTTCGTTTTTTTGCTTCAGCTTGTAAAAGCATTACTTATTTTCTTGTCTTTAAATGGTCAAGAGGTCTGAAGTGAATCAAATAATGGACGAAGCGTAATCAAAGTAATGACTCTTCATCCATCTTTGTCACATAATGCATGATGATGAGATCACAATGAAGAGATGTTCAAATGTTTTAGAATTGCGTTTTCTTTCTTTTGAAAAGTATTAATATATGTTACTGTAGGTACACTCGACACTGTACAGTATAAAATAATAAATAATGTAATTTCGTTGATCGTTGTACAAAATGTTTTTGTACAATGATCAACAACAACAACCTACACTAGGTAGGTCCATTTTGATTTTTTAACAATAATAATGCAAGTCCTACTTTGTAATTCTGTTGCCTTAAATTTATTTATTGCAATAAATGGAAAGCTAAAAATAAATTGTGTTATAAAACAAAGCAATTTGGAATACCTTTACTTCTCTCATAGACTTTATTAAATTTATTAAAAACTCTGCTTGTAGTTTCGAGAATATCCGTGGAGGCAAATATTCGTAAGCCGAGTTTAAAGTGTATTTCAACTGAATTGATTCTGATCTCAGAGAGCGCTGGGATTATTAAAATCCGCTTCAGCGCCTATTCTTTTTAAGTAAGCCTGTAATGTTTTTTATATTTCACCAGATTTAAGGTTTATATATCATTTAATACATTTAGTTAATTAGCTCTTTGTATAGTGTCGAAGTCAATTTATATAATAATATTAAATATTACGAAGTCAGTAAAGAACTTTAAAAGAATTGACACACAAATTAGTCATTAAGTAAACGCAAAGTTTTTAGTTTACTTCTAAATATTTAATTTAACTGTTGAAAGTAAGAAGTTCCAGACGTTGTAATGTAATACAAGGTAGTACACTGGCTGCGCTGGAGGTAGCTCTCCCGAATATAGCATTGATTAAGATTATAGAGCTGTTATGATCAAAATAAAAGTACAAAGTTGAATAAAAACATATATTAAAATTTATCGAGGCATCAATTCTTTTTCTGAAATAATTGTCAATTCCACGAAACAATCACTAAACCTACACAATAAAACAGTTTGATGTCATCCCATTTTATATTCAATCTACGAACTCGAGAACAGTAAGTTTCAAATGACCGACACTTCCTCAGTCGTCGTAAACAGATGACCTCAAGTTGATCTGATACTGATTTGACTTTAGACGATTGCGGTTTAATTTTCTTTTCTGTCATACATTGTATGTACAATATAGAGCATTTAACTTTTTAAAAATTAACTCTCAGGGTCCAAAACTACAACCTATGGATAAAAATAATATTTTTGTCGTGTGTGATCACACTCACAACTTTCTGCTCATCATACACTTACAGCTACTACTAAACCAATGGGCCAGATCATTTAAACTATAATTTCTAATATTTCAAAACTAATACACTTATGTAAGTACAATTAGTTGTATCTCAAGATATTGGGTAATATTATTTTCCCAAAGTTTTTTTAATAAAATAATTATATAAACATATATATTAAGATCAAATACGGAATAAATTTTACAACAAATTGCAGAGACATTTCCTGAGCCACAAATGGTTTGTTGTCAGTTTATTGCAGTAAAAAGACCCTCTTTGTACGCAGAGAATGACGTGCGGCTTATTATAATGATACTTGAAGTATTCCCATTGTAGCAAAGTTTTAGTTGTAAGTGTCGTTTGTAAGAAATATTTGTATAAATATTTTTCTTATAATTTTAAATTAATTGTCCTTCTTGAAGTAGTTTGTCAAAAGGATTGTTTATGATAATCATACATACCAAATTATTATTTAATTTACTGAATACTAAATTAGAATATTACTAATTTAGTATTCAGTAGAATTTCAAGTAGCAAAACGTCCTTCACGACGCCATCTTTATCACGGTGTCACAGAACAGTGTAACGAATAGCATGATTGCAGGCTGTTTACTGGTCATAGAAATATATGATCCATAAAATAGATATTTTTTTTTTAAACATTGGTTATTTATTTGATTAGACAGTTTAAATATTTGCAGCATAAGAATATCTTATTTGAATATATTATGAACAATTTCAATATTTGTAAAAATACTTAAAATAAGTGAAAAAAAATATTAACAAAAATTTCTATACTAATTTTTTAAATAATTAGTAGTTTTAATTACAAACATAATTTGTTTATACAATTTATATAATTTAGTTACAAATATTCACAAATTTTGTAGACAGTATAAGAGTTATTCAGTTTTCGACTTAATTACTGAATAGTTAGTATCAGTAGGTAAATCAATATTAATGATAACGTAAACAACACGAGGAGACATCACCGTACATTACCATCGGACGGAGACTGCAGTGACAGAGGGAGGTCCAGAGGGAGATCATACTGCGATGAGTGTAAAAGACACCTAACTATAACTAATTGATCACAAATTATATCGATTATGATTAAAATTTACAGAAATTTATATATTTTATATTACGTCAATAAACCTCTCGCAACAAACATACAACATAATATATTTTCCACATACATAATGAATAAAATACAATTTATCTTCTAAAACTCAAACAAACATGTAGAGTTATATAAAAGTTAATAAACGTATGCATCTTCAGAGAGCTCTGCATTTTATTAAATAACTTTATTGTGTGTCATCATCTGAACGAACTGCACTGCCTTTGTTATTATCTTATATCTACTCGTAGGAGAACGACTTAGCCTTAGATATTTTAATAATAAATTATTATAAGATAAAGTGAATAAGCCGTGGTTTCATTTAAAATGTATTATAAATACAAAAAAAGTAATTAAATACCTAAATAAGAAATACCAGTGTTTCATGATATAAAAAAATGTCATTTTACTACATCCAAGTCTTATTATTCTTTATTATATAAAAATAAAGTGAATTCTTTAATTTAGTACCACTTTTTATTATCTTAGTTGATATTATTACCACGTACGAGTCACGAATGTCGAGAGCAGCAGTCGGTGACAATGTGTTAGTTACTCTCTTCCTATACGAGTACGTCGACCGCTAAATAACAACGTGAGTGAGTCTCTTGTCATCGAGAGTGGTTCCACCACGTTTATGTTTTCTTTTATTGACTTTACTTTTATGGCGGTAATAAAATCTATGGCCATAGGCTAATATGAATTCCAATATGTTTATAATATTTGTTTAAGAAACTTTATGTCTCTTTTCTATGAAGACGAACGAAATAAGTGCGAACATTATAAACCATTGTATATAATGTAATTCAATTCAAATTCAAACAGACATAAAGACACTCGTGAATAGTGCATTTTCAGATTTTGTATATTCTGATGTAGTTATCACAATTTTTTTCCTTATTTTATTACACATTACTATTTTTATATAATTAACAAGTAAAGTACAATATTATAATAGCATAGTAGAGGTGTCCATGTTATTACAGTTAATAGCATGGATAGAAGCATTTTAACAGAAATTATTAATATAAATATATATATTCATTCATGAATGCATGATCTATTGCTGTTGTGTTAAAAAAACATAAGCCAAATGAAGTTTGTAAAGGTGCGTTAATTTGTATTCTAATGATGTTTATAGATTCAGTTAATTAAATCCCCCAATTAATATATATAAACTATTTGTATAATAAATCAGCACTCACATAAATAGTCAATGTAGTATTAAATCATCGGATGTAACATGTATGTAAATCAAGGAGCTTTGCATAAGTCCTCTGTGATGCATTGCAGAGCGCGGAATTAGCACTCGATGAGTTATGAGTATGTGATGTGTAGTGATTGAGGAGGAACTGTAGTATCATTTAAGTATCGATTTAACATTGCAGTTTAAATGCTATTTTAATGTAAATAAGTTATAATTTGTATGTTTTCTTTCTCACATAGTGCACTTTATTTGTTAATTGTCAATAAATACTAATTGTAAGATAAAATGTGTATTTTTGGGAAATCTATTTATGCAGTTTGGAAATACTGTAATTGTACAAGTGTGTATATAATATTAAATATATTACTTCGGCGCTTATTCTAATCTCATACCGAATTATTTTTATTGAAAGCTTTTATAAGGTAAGAATGTAAGAAGCACGCTGAGCATAAAGCATTTACAAAATGTCCGTACATAAATCTCCACAGCATCTAATTACATGGTTCCAGCAATATCCAGTCCCTTGTGTACTAATTTATAGGAGTCATACGTCATAACGTTTGTATGAAAATATTACGAGACTTGCACCCTCTTATGAATATATTAAATACTCCGCATACCGGCATTCAGGGATACTCGTATGAAACATATCTGAACTAATTGACCAATGAATTATACCTAGTAGTGTATTCTCTGAAATTATAAGCTACATTTAGTTTTCATACTAATTTTATTGTAATGCAAAATATATTTAACCGATACGCAGGTACATCGACAGTCCGGGTTAAGTCTCATTATTTTTTATTTAATTTTTTTAATTCATATTTTTTCCACTTTAAATCCATACCAGTGATCACTTGTGTACGTCAAATGGAAGTGACAGGAGGGCTTATTTTGATATCGTATGTATTAAAATAAGCACTTCTGTAAAGACACTTTCCAACTTAAAATAAGGCTACGAGGGTTCCAAACGCGCCCTGGTCTGAGAAGAACCACACAACAAACTCAGCCAGGTTTTTTTTTTATTGTGATCACTGTTTCACAAACGTCAATATATTTAGTGAGCAAAGTACGAACGACTAGAACCATCGCAATCAATTCGATAAGCCATCATAATAATAATAATAAGAAGAATAGGGAAATCCGTGGCTAGCAATACGACCAGTCACCGCAAGCAGCACCCGTTCACGAGCATAACGCAAGGATCAGCCATCACCCCCTTCGCCATAATTGAGGGAAGGGGGCAACCCGGCCCTCATCGCTACCGCAAGTAATGACTTCTAAGGGGGCGGTGTGATGCAGCCAGTAGATTGAAAAAGATTAACAAACAGTGTCAGAAAAAATTGCGTAGGCACTAATTATTCGCTAAAATACAATTTATTCCCAGGCCATACCGTCGTTAATGTTTAGACCTTAATAACTTTTTTCTATCAAATTCCTTTTAATGAATATTTTGAATTTATTTAGAGACAAATTTAAGGCTTTACTGGGTAGTTTATTGTAAAAACGTATACAATTAACCATAAAAGAATTATCTATTTCATAGCAAGTTTATTTTTATTTCTTTTATTAATTTTGTGTACTTTACAATTTGTTCTGAATCTTGAAATATTTTTGTGTACATAAATTAAATTTTCATAAAAAATATATTGATTGTACACAGTCATAATTTTTAATTCTTTCAATTTATTTTTTAATGACTCTCGAGGCCTCATATTGTATATTGCTCTAACAGCCCTCTTCTGCAATACAAAGATCGTATCTAAATCTGATGCATTACCCCATAAAAGTATGCCGTATGACATGACACTATGAAAGTAGCTAAAGTAAACTATTCTAGCTGTTTCAACGTTTTGTCAATCGGCGTATTCTTTGAACAGCGAAAGTGGCAGAACTGAGTCTGCTCGACAAATCACAGATATGAGGGCCCCATTGCAATTTTGCATCAAAGGTAATGCCCAAAAAAACAGCAGAGATAACTATATCCAGTTCCTCATTATTTAATTGTACATTGGTTTTGACTTTTTTAACATTAGGTAATGTAAATTTAATGCATTTTGTTTTTTTTTCATTAAGTAAAAGATTATTTGCATTAAACCATTGTACAACATCAGAGAGACCATTGTTTACATCGTCCATTACTGATTGTTGTCTAATTATTTTAAAGACAAGAGAAGTATCATCAGCAAACAACACTATCCCATGTTTGTCCCTCACAAAGTAAGGCAAGTCATTTATATAAATGAGGAACAAGAAAGGTCCTAATACAGAGCCTTGTCCTAATGCACACCCATTTTGACAAGTAACCAGGGGAACGCTTTCCATTTACGTCTACTTTTTGAATTCTCCCACTAAGATAAGATCTAATTAAATCTAGGGCCTTATTTTTAATACCATAATGATATAATTTTCTAACTAGAGTTTCATGGTGAAGACAATCAAATGCCTTCGATAAATCACAGAAAACGCCATGGGCGTCTTGCGATTCCTCCCAAGCTCCGAAAATATTCAGTAATAACTCAATACCTGCATCTGTTGTTGACCGACCAGTCTGATTGAGTCTATTTTCATAATATTACAAACGGAGCGTCGTAACCTGCCAGGTGCAATGTGAAACAGATGACGTCACATGGTGTTACTGTTGCCTCGGACATGCATGGTGTTCATGCATGCAAGTTTTTTAAATTAAATATTCTTTAAGCCGGACACAAACATTTAAAACTCCTTGCGAAAAATATTGTATTTACCAAAAACAATTTAATAAAGATATAAAAATAGCCTATTTCTGCTTAAATAATAATAAAAAACTCTTTAATTTGTAATAATATTGTAAGTATTGAATCAATTAATAAAAACAAATCTCGGACAATTTACAAAATTTTATATTTTTATTACAATATCTACTTCTTATAATTACGACTTGGTATGAGAATTGTAGTATCTTATACAATCTTATCCTTTTACTCATAACAATACAAATATTAAGGCAAGGCTATTTACTTTTTTTATGTGATGGTAAGGTATGGTACATAAGCCATATACATATACCTAATACAAAGCCTTGCCTTACTAATCATTACCACCACTTACACATACATATACTTGAAACGCCCCAAAAATTCATCAATAGATCCAGTTAATTAAATGAATAATTCAATTAAAACAAATAACAATAAAAAACATAATGAAAATCATTTTCCAACATGGTAAATAGATTGAAGCTTACTGCTCACTGTTTTAGTTCTCACCGCAATGTGAAACATAACAGAGAAGGCAATTTAAACGCTAATTAAGTTTCATGAAATGTTTTCCTTGTTCTGTGCAGCGTTAATAGTAGTTGATCCAACGGATCGTAAAATTAGGGTAATCAAAGGTCGTCAGTTGCATTGAGCTTCAAAGGAGTATAACGTGAGTGGACCGAAACATGATGCGGCTTAATCAAACTGAAACGAGATAACTAGAAACGCAAGGATTGTTTGTTTAATTTTATTCTTGTATCTTTTAACATAAATCTAGCAGATAACTGTAATATAAATTGGGTTCTTAATATGTCACGATAGAAGCTTAATGAATGAAAGTCTTTAGTGTTATTAAGCAAGTCCGTTCCGGAGACCTTATTGAGTGTCCAATTTGCATGTTATCGGGTGTGGACAGGAGGTCGCGTGACGCTGTCGGAGTTATCATCATAATGGATGAATAGTCCATAGCTTTCCTCGACAAAGATTTCCTTTGACTATTGTTTTCCTTAATATTTTGATTAAATCCATCTTTATTGTCATTTTGTTGTTATAGGAATTACGAAATACAGCATAAAATACTAAAAAAATATATACATACATAATAACTATAAATTATTCGGGATAACAGGGCAAGCTATAAATCTATTACAAAATTTATTAGGATTTTTTTATCCTAATATGTAATTTTGGACATCGCAGTGTTCCTTTTGTAATTATTAAAAAATTAAAGTAATTATTAAAAATTCAGTTCAGAATCGTTCGTTTCAGAATTCAGTTCAGTTCAGTTTCAGAATTTCAGACAATTTGCATTTTAATGAATTATATATAAAATAAACATCAGAAGAAGCTATTTAAATTCAACAAATTGTAACTAAATGTTGAGAAATATTGTTACTAAGCCAGGAGGAGAAGTAGGAACTGCAACTAAATGAATATTTTCCATTTAGACCTGTATAAGATCCATTGAAGTTTATTATCTGGATAAGACACATCTACCAATTTAGTAGAGAGATATGGAATATTTGAAAAGCAATCTATTGACTTAAATTATCAGTCCATGGAGAATGAAATAAAAATCCTTTATTCGCTGTCCTACTATAACTTTAGGTAGTAATTATTTACAACTATATTGGTTTAAAGATGGTGAAATAATTTACATTAAAATTAAATAACACGATTTCATTAATGAACGTTCGATCATTGTTTAGCAGAAAAATAAAAAATTGTATAAAAGAAGGATGATTAGGTTAGGTAGGTCTGTCTCTGCACTGGGGAAAATAAGTTCTTGATACTTATTTTGTGAGTATATTTTTGTTCGTAGTTTTATGTAATAAAATTTTAATATTTATAATCGAATGAACTTTATAAATAAATGTAAAAATATTTAACTAAAGCAATATGCTAAGAATGCATTTTAAAATACTTGGCAATTATAAAATATCGAGTAAAATTAATTTAACTCTGAGTTTAAGAAGTGTAGACGCAATATTAGTTCTCGAGGTGCCGCTGTACTTAAAACCACGAGTATTTCCTACATTGTATTACATTGACATCAGAAGAAATAGTCAGTGTGAGAACAGTGAATGAATTCCAAATTGATTGAATTGCAAAGGGATTTAAAGAGAAGATTAGTCTTTAAAACTTGTCTACACAAATATATGTTTTTATAAGCACGATAAAAAAATAACAACTGTTTTTTAATATATAATTCTTTATGATAATTATTTCATTTAGAACACCAAATATCTAAGTTGATACTATTAACTATTAAAATCGATTAGTACATTTAACATCAATTATCACATTCTCAAACTTTATTTTACTAAACAAATATAGTAGTAGTATAACAAGTAAGTTTCGTCGTTATCTGCCACTTAGTTATTTATATACTTTAGAAACCTCAAACTCGAACCGCTTCTTATAAAAACATTATAAAATAGCATTATAATGTAGCAAGTGTACTAACCAACAGTTTATTTCTGAGCTTTTATGACTAACTTAACGACTTGTGTGTCTCTATAATAATACAGTTTCACGAAAGCGGCGTTCGTTATTTGGTAATAATGACACCATTTGTTACGGTGCTTAGAGAACTAGGAAACTCATAACTCAGATAAAGGGTTGACGATACTGTGCTTTAATATAAGACTTACTTACACTGACACTGTTTTATATTTTATAAAAAGAAAAATAGGCCAGCCAAATATTTCTGACAGACATAACTTGACAATAGGAATTAATAATAAACTGTTCTTAACATATTTGTTTACGCACGCTGTGCTCACGTTAACTAAAGGAATTACACGGAATGGTTCAAACCATCTCATCATCAGAATTTTTTTTTTTTTTTTTTATGTTAGAGGAGGGCAAACGAGCTTGCGGGTCACCGTTGGTATGTGATCACCGCCGCCCATGAACTCTTGCAACATCCGAGGATACACAAGAGCGTTGCCGGCCTTGGAGAAAGGAATATATGCCTTTTTTGAAGGTACCCATGTCGTATCGATCTGGAAATACCGCCGAAGGAAGTTCGTTCCACATTTGAGTGGTACGTGGGAAAAAAGTCCTTGAAAACCGCACAATTGAAGATCGCCACGCGTCCAGGTGGTATGGATGATAAAGGAGGCGATGGCGAGCTGTGCGGTAGTGAAATTCGGCGGTAGGCATCAGATCGAATAGTTCTTCGGAACACTCCCCGTTGTAAATGCGGTAGAAGACGCACAAAGAAGCCACGTCTCTACGCAATGCCAAAGAGTCCAGCCGTTCACAGAGCACTGGGTTCCCGACAATCCGAACGGCTCTCCGTTGTACGCGGTCAAATGGTAGAAGCTGATATTGGGGTGATCCGGACCAGAGATGAGAACAGTACTCCATGTGAGGCCGGACCTGCGCCTTATAGAGCGCAAGTCTTTGGCCAGGTTTGAAATACTGCCTCGCTCTATTGATCACTCCCAATTTCATCGAGGCCAACTTGGCCTTGCTCTCCAGATGACCACGAAACTGACAATCGCTCGAAATGTCGAGACCCAGTATTCTGATACTTGGCGAGGCAATAAGAGGAGTGCTCTCGAAGAGCGGTGATACGACAAATGGGGTTTTCTTAGTGGTAAACGCGCAAACCTGTGTCTTTAGGGGATTGAACTGAACGTGGTTCAGTTCACCCCACTCAGAGACCATCCCCAGGGAGGTCTCTATTGAAGACACAAGTTTCTTTCGGCACTCGTCGACGTTTTCCCGAGAGAGACCTGCACGACCGGAATATACCGCATCCCCAGTGCTGTCATCCGCATAACAATGTATGTTGGAAATATCCAACATATCATTGATATGCAGGAGGAACAGAAAAAATCTCTAAAATACAAAAATTGCTAATCGGTTTAACAAAATAAGCCAGTGAAGATGCAATACCCAGGGTGTTTCCCGAACGAACTTTGACGAAATTAAAAATGTTAATAAAAAACAGTTGATTTTAAAGTAAAATGATTATTATTTATTGAAGAAAATAAATTGTTAAATACATGTTTATTTAAAATTAAAAAAAATAAAATAAAAAGGGTGATTAATAATAATACAAAATAGTTATATAATTAAATATGAAAATAAACTAAATCAGTAAATTATAAACAGCGCTATCTCTCGACAATAAGGAAAATTTTGCCTGTCCACAGACATCCATCCGAGAAAAGTGAAAATAATACAGAACGAACAAAATTCGTTCGTGAAAATATATCACAAGCTTACAATTTAACATGTATAATTACAGTACAATTTAAAACAGTTTACATTATTAAGCTGATTTGTGAACCGTTACCAAAAATATTACGATTTAATTAATTAATTAATCTCACTTACATCGATAACAATAATATTATACAGTACATATAACGACTAAAATAAATTACTAAGCACTATTAAACTAATACTCTTTTAAAGACTACCATTTTTAACTGATTTTATCAGACATCTGTCACTAGGTATACAAATACAATATTTTTAAAGCGATGCTTAGGTGTCGATTTCTGTAGGTTTGACCTTTGTAAGAAACAGCGCGTGTATTTAGCGTCATTGCTTTTGTTTATCAATTCTACTGTTAATAAATCGGTTCAATTTAATTGAGTGCCTAAATGTAACGTTTTGGCTAATATTATTTTATCTCCAAGGTCAGAAAATCCATTGTTTCTACAATCTTTATATTATGCAAAACATATAAGCAGAAACATTACATGTCGCCAGCGCGTCAGTGACGTGATATACCTATAAGAATACGCAGTAGCGAAGCAGGCATGAATTGATTACTTGATATAACATTGATATTTGTCATTAGGTTAAATTTAATTAAATACATACTGTATTTAATTATTTAAATAAATTAAGTTTAATTATAAATTTATACATCACGGTGCACCGGTTGCACTGGACATAACTTGTTTACAAGTGAATAAATCAAGCGATGTCAATTTATCTAAGTACGAATTGACCAATATTGAACTTAATTTACTCTTAAAAGAGTTGAATTTCGTACTAATGTCTCATTCGATATGCGAGTACAAAAGAAAAAACAATTTGTGATATAGTGACACTATAATTGGGATCTTAATTCCCACTAACGACGTCAAATGTTTAAGAAAATGTAATAAGTTAATTTAAAAATGATTGAAGAAACGCAATATAAACATATTTCTGACAGGTGATAAAACCTATTAGGAGGTGAACTTTGCAGAATTGCATCCTACTCACAGAACTGCAAATAAACTAATAGAATTAAATTGCTGCTGCCGACTAAAATAAAGACAATTTATTAGTTTCAATAAGTCCCATTTCCTTAAAGATTTATAAATATCGTTGGCCCTCTGAGTCAGATAGACTCCTTATATGATAGCTCAATATTTAGCAACCATTTGGTAAAACTAAGACTATATTAAAGTTTTGCGACATTCTAAACAAATTAACATTCATATTGAAATAAAATATTGACATTGTAGTAAGTTTAACATAGTATAACTGTTTACAAACGTCCCAATCGATGTAGTTATTAATATAACACACAAAACATCTTTAATTATTTTAGAACAGGCAGGTATCAGGCAGTCTCTATTTTCCTTGGACGTTCATAAGTCGAGTGGGCCGGATGGCATTTCTCCATTGGTGCTACGAACGTGGGCCCCTGAGTTGACTCCAGTGCTAACTCGTCTATTTCGGTACTCCTACCTTAAAGGCGTAGTCCCGGTCTCATGGAAGCGTGCCCTTGTCCATCCGATCCCTAAAAAAGGTGATAGCTTGGACCCAGCTAACTACAGACCTATCGCCATTACCTCCCTTCTCTCCAAAATAATGGAGATTATTATCAACCGACAGCTTCTAACGTACCTCGAGGATCACCAGTTGATCAATGACCGGCAGTATGGCTTTCGCCATGGTCGATCAGGTGGTGATCTTCTGTTATACCTTACGCACCGTTGGGCAGTGGTTATTGAAAGCAAGGGAGAGGGTCTGGCAGTTAGTCTGGATATGGCAAAAGCCTTTGATCGTGTATGGCACAAGGGGCTTCTTTCGAAGCTACCTTCCTATGGGCTTCCCGAGAGTTTTTGCAAGTGGATTACCAGTTTTCTCACTGGGCGGAGCATACAGGTCGTTCTCGACGGTTTTTACTCGTACCCCAAGCCCGTGAGCGCTGGTGTACCCCAAGGCTGCGTGCTATCCCCAACTCTGTTCCTCCTGCACATCAATGATATGTTGGATATTTCCAACATACATTGTTATGCGGATGACAGCACTGGGGATGCGGTATATTCCGGTCGTGCAGGTCTCTCTCGGGAAAACGTCCACGAGTGCCGAAAGAAACTTGTGTCTTCAATAGAGACCTCCCTGGGGATGGTCTCTGAGTGGGGTGAACTGAACCACGTTCAATTCAATCCCCTAAAGACACAGGTTTGCGCGTTTTCCACTAAGAAAACCCCATTTGTCGTATCACCGCTCTTCGAGAGCACTCCTCTTATTGCCTCGCCAAGTATCAAAATACTGGGTCTCGACATTTCGAGCGGTTGTCAGTTTCGTGGTCATGTGGAGAGCAAGGCCAAGTTGGCCTCGAAGAAATTGGGAGTGATCAATAGAGCGAGACAGTACTTCAAACCTGGCCAAAGACTTGCGCTCTATAAGGCGCAGGTCCAGCCACACATGGAGTACTGTTCTCATCTCTGGTCCGGATCATCCCAATATCAGCTTCTACCATTTGAACGCGTACAACGGAGAGCAGTTCGGATTGTCGGGGACCCAGTGCTCTGCGAACGGCTGGACTCTTTGGCATTGCGTAGAGACGTGGCTTCTTTGTGCGTCTTCTACCGCATTTACAACGGGGAGTGTTAAGAAGAACTATTCGTTCTGATGCCTACCGCCGAATTTCACTACCGCACAGCTCGCCATCGCCTCCTTTATCATCCATACCACCTGGACGCGTGGCGATCTTCAACCTTGCGGTTTTTAAGGACTTTTTTCCCACGTACCACTCAAATGTGGAACGAACTTCCTTCGGCGGTATTTCCAGATCAATACGACATGGGTACCTTCAAAAAAGGCATATATTCCTTTCTCCAAGGCCGGCAACGCTCTTGTGAATCCTCGGATGTTGCAAGAGTTCATGGGCGGCGGTAATCACATACCAACAGTGACCCGCAAGCTCGTTTGCCCTCCTCTAACATAAAAAAATAAAAAATAATAAAAAAATAGAACAATCTCTAATACTACCGGTATAGTTTTGTTTGAAGAATGGCTTATTTTCTAGGTAGGGAATTATTTTTGCTCATGAATCGTTCTATTGACAGCGTATATTTTATCCCGTTTCTCAAAGGAAAAGTTTTATATTAACGCATCCTCTCAGACGTCAATATTGGTGACACTATGTAAGTGTTATAATAATTTTATCAATTACGAAGACACCATACTAAAGGCCAGTTTTATTACTTAGAGTATTGTCTTGACGGTGCACATCACATTTAGTAGTTCTGTTTGGAAAAAACAAGCGATTGTGAATTACATATTTTTGTCGTCATTTTGAAACAGACGATTATCGGATCAATAACTAGAATATCTAGAAAGCCAATACTTGCTATTGGATTTAAGTCTACTGTTTTGTGGTTAACATAAAAACAGCATTTAATTTCTGTAATAGGAATGATTTTTCAAAGCGTTTCTATTCTTTAATATATACCTTATTATAATTCTCGTCTTTTTAAACCTGGAGTACAAACTGAATGCCATAAACATCTTAGAATATGTTTATTAAACTACTAGTTCGATTCCACGATGATAACAATGAAATCGATGGTTTATTTTCATTAATGTAAGTTACGGTTATTAAAAACAGTGTATATTAAATATGTCCCTAACATACATTTATTTCCCTAATGGATTCATGATTGTTATTTGTATGACTGCACACTTTACACTATACATACCTGATATGTTCTTTTTACATTTTAATGTAACATCATGATGATCTAAGGTTGTTACATTATATATTTAAATAGGCAGAATCTCTGTAGACTTGCATGTCCATAACAATATTAAAAATGCAACTGTGCTATTGAAAACATAATTTGAATTTAATTATTAAATTAGATTCAGACGTCAATATTCCCAAACATTTATTTTAAGAATATAATTTATTTTCCTTACTTCGAAGTAAAATTTAAATTTAATGTTTTTATACATGATTAAAATGAAACTTTCACATTTCCACTGTTATACTTAAAATCTATTCGGTAAAACCACTTCACGTAGGATTCCTAAAACTAAACTTAGTAATATCATTTTGTAACAGAGGAGTAGTTTCGCTTTATTATATATACGGTATGTATATATTTATATTTTCAGCTAGATTATTCCACCAAAGACTATTAAAAATAGAAGGAATCTTATCAGTGCCGGCAAATTAAGTAGAATCCATTTTTTGTTACAGTCATATTGAAGTTTTTCATTAAAACATTCTTAATTATTTAATTTCTGTCACCATCATACTTAGATTCCAGTTTTCAGTGCCTTCAAATACACATTGTGATGTTCCTCCAAAGCAAATTTATTATTTTGTTATGTATATTATTATTTAATATTTATTCCAAAATGTTATCATGTATGTTACTCTAATGTACAAGTTATAGTACTCTAAAGTTTCACTCAAATGTGTGCAGTGTTTTTTGCGTTAAAAAGTAATATGTATACATACAAACATATTCACAAAGTTTCGCATTTATAGATGTAGATATATATATTATTATATCTATTAGTCGTATATATGTAAGCATTATATCTATTAGTCGTATATATGTAAGAATGTAGGTGGTATAAGAAACAGGGGCGACGAAGGAAAATATAGGTGGAGTGTGTAAAAAATAATAATAGGGCGAAGAAGCAAATTTCAACGAAGTGACGTATAATAGAATGGCGTTGATGAAATTGGCCCATTGCGCCGACTCCACATAGTTGAGATAGGGGCGGGATAGTAATAGTTCAAGCGGACAACCGCTCTTTTTCCAAATTAAATTCATATTTTTAACATGGTTATGTGATTTAAAATTTGAGACGTTGTAGTCATTCACCAGATCTATTGTGTTTAGTCGGTGATTTTAATATTTGTTAAAAATATGTTTTCCATTTAATTTCAGTTAAAATAGGATATCATTAATTTTAAATGAAATGTTATTACCGTATAAATAGTGATAACTGCAATCTGCGAAATGAGAACAGACTCGCCATTTACGCATTAAGCAAAATTTTAAATATATTGATCTCTCAGTGTCTCTATGTAAATATGGAATACAGATCTAAAAAAATATTTATTTTCATCGGTTCTTACGAATTTTAGTATAACTGAGTTCGTTTATTTCGTGTTAGAAGATTACTGACAGTGTGACCGAAAAAAAAACAGTATTTTTTTGTAAATTAAATGTTCGTTCGTACACGTCGAAATTCGAAAAAGCAAGCAAACCGACCGAACCGAGAGTTTTAATGAAAGTGGAAAGCCTCGGACCGTTGGGTCGCGATTCCCGTAGGATCAACTCATTTGGACGTGGGTCAAATTGACACGAGCCAATCTCACACAAGCACGCACCTACGATATTGCGACATTGCTGGTATATTGCTTTAATTGCGACAAGGTACCGATAAACAACAAAAGTAACTTACAATAAGACAATACAAGACTAAATAATTTCCCCAACTTAATAATAAATCTAGACCCTTACGAGATTACACGAAATTGCTTAACCTTCCTATACGCGCGCGTTTGTCTGAGAGACCGAGAGAATGGTTTTTCGATTTTAAATAAAGAACGAATAATGCTAGTTTAATGTACTTTCTAGTACTTGCCTAATTTGATACGACCTTGAAATTGACCTGTGACCTTGAGTTGGGGCCACATTTGGGTGAACTGAGCGTCATTCTGTGCCAGAGACCGGCGCGGGTACACGTGTTATTATTTTTGGTGAGTAATATTTTTTATTTTTCATGATTTTCGTAGATTTATTTTATAATTTGCATATTTCTTGTAAAGAAGTTTACTCGTATACATTTTTACCATAGTTTTACCTTAATTTTATTATGATATTTCAGAGTATTTATGCTATGTATGAAATAAAAAAAATATTTTTGTTTTAGAGCTTCGTTTATGGGCGTGATAATGAATGAGGAGCAGATAAGACTAATGTTGGATGAAGCTGGACAGGATACAGATTACCAGGATGAAAATGACAGCCAGGTGGAAGATCACGTTGAAGTAAGAGAAGAAAATACGGATACCGAACAAGAACGTGACTCCGAAAGTGAGTTAGAGGATGCACGAGGTACCTTGGGAAAGATTCTCATACAAAGTGGAATAAAACTGCTCCGTCGGTGATGGGCAGAAGACGTGTACGGAATATAGTGACTGAACAACCAGGCGTAAAAGGTGAAGCTAAATTCTTGAAAGAAGCAGGTGATATTTGGGAATTGTTTTTCAGTTATACTGTAATACATCAAATTGTTCAATATACCAATGATCAGTTGCTATTGTTACGCCCGAAGTATACGAGAGAAAGAGACTGTACTCCTACTGATAATATTGAAATTCAGGCCTTTCTAAGTCTTTTTCTTTTTGCTGGAGTCGAAAGGAATGGAAGACTGAATGCCAAAGATTTTTTCAAGACTGATGGATCTCCACCGGAAATATTCCGTTTAGTTATGAGTAAGAATCGGTTTTATTTACTGATGCGTGCTCTTAGATTAGACGATAAGACAATACGACCAGAAAGAGCTGCTATTGATAAACTAGCTCCCATTAGACATATTTTTGACAAAATAGTTTCTTCTTTCAAAAAATACTATAGTGTTTCTCAGTATGTCACTATCGATGAGAAGTTAGAGGCGTTCAGAGGTCGTTGTGGCTTTCGTCAGTACATTCCATCAAAACCCAATAGATATGGGATAAAAATATATGCACTGACTGATGCTAAAGTGTTTTATACTCTAAACTTAGAAGTCTATGTAGGTAAGCAGTTTGAGGGTCCTTATTTCGTCGACAATTCTTCTATGGCTTTAGTTTTACGTCTTTGTGAAGTAATTCGTAACACAGGTCGTAATGTTACCTGCGATAATTTTTTTACTGGCCTGCCTTTACTGGACACTTTAAAAAAGATTATAATTTGAGTATGCTGGGAACAATTCGAAAAAATAAAAGAGAATTGCCAAAAGAATTCACCAACGTAAGAGGTCGACAAGAACGTTCCAGCTTATTTGGCCATACAGGCAACTGTGCATTGGTTTCGTACGTCCCAAAAAAGAATAAAAACATTTTACTCTTGTCCAGTATGTATGATGATGAAAAAATCAACGAAATGACTGGTAAGCCTGAAATTATCATGGATTAAAACAAAACAAAGGGAGGCGTTGATACCGTTGACAAAATGTGTGAAACCTATAATGTCGCTAGAGGTACTAATAGGTGTCCTATGGTGGTTTTTTATAGCTTGATGAATGTTGCAGGTATTAATACATATATTATTTTTTCACAAAATAATCCTAACAAAAAAATTGAAAGAAGAATTTTTCTGGAAAAGCTGTCGTATGAACTCATTGACACACAGTTGAGGAGACGGGCGGGAACTACTTCTTTACCGAGATTGATACGACAAAGGTGTGCTGAAATCTTCAAAATAGACGGTTCAGAATCATCAGATACCGCTAACAACTTAGGCCAAGGTCGTTGTAGCTTTTGTAGTTCGAAAAAAAACCGTAAAACGCGTTACAACTGCCTTACTTACAAAAAATATTTTTGTTTGGAACACGCGGTTATGGTTTGCTCTTATTGCTATAGTAATGAATCTCAAGAGGATTAGATTTTATTTTATTATCCTAGTTCTGTTATCTAGAAGATTTACGAAGATCTTTATGTTATGTTGAAGAAGAATTTTAATTTTGGTTCATTTTATCTTAGTTTGTAAGAATAACTAATGTTTTTAAATAGCTCTTTCTGAAGACTGTGCAACAATAATAAATGCAAATAATTGTAAAAAAATGGTTTAATTTATTAATCATATCCCTAGCTTTAAATACAATATAAGTTTCCAATAGGTTTTCCCAAAAAAATCAAAGTTACGGATTTTAAGGTTTCGGTCCGTTACACCGTGTGCGGGTACAGGAAGGTTTATGAAGTTACAGATGCTGTGAATATTGGATTTAAAATCCGAGTTTTAATTTACTTTTATAAAAAAGTATACTTATTATGGGTTGTTTATTATTCTATTTAATAAATTTAAAAGAAATATTGATAGTTTGTGATTCTTTTGAATTTTTAAACTATATTTGGTAAAGCAAAATCATTATACGTAGATAAAAAAAAATATTTCAAATGTATTTATTATATTGATGCAATAATCAAAATAGTTCAAAAACATTAAGATAACTTTAAGCGAATTACAAATAAAATCAGCGCGGATTGAGGTCATACTCACACAAAGGGAACTTAAGTTTGTTCACAAAATTCATTATCAACATGAGATAAGGAAACGGCAACTCTGTTATCTCACAGCAACCCCTCTCACTCTTACTCGGGTATAGTTTGGGAACTGGGAGAGCAAATATATTTTTTAATAAAGATTCTAAAAATAATTTTCAATCAATTTAAATTACGTAGTAAAGAAAGGCCTTGTTATATTTTAATTGAAATGATAATTTCATTGTTATTATTTAATCAGTAAAATGAATTCTAGTGAATGTAATTCAATAGTTTACACATTGACTATATTCCGTGGTGTATTGTTAGTCCGCTGCTCACAGCGAGTGTGGCTGTGCTCTCATTATGACGTTAACAATGAGGATGAATACATGTCTGTCATGAGTAGTACATTGTGTCAGGTCAGGTTCGTTGATTTAGTTAATATTCATTGTTTAATGCAGTTCCTGTTTGTATTTACATATAATTAGCATGTATTAAAGGAGTTTATTAATTTTACAAATATTTTAATAAGATACTAATATTTAAAAGCTCTGAGCAATAATTTAATAAAAACAACATTTAACAGCTTTTTAGCTGAAAGATCTTTTTTCCAGCTTTACATGTTTATATTATTGTAGCGAGTTCAAATCTGTACAATAAACTGTTTTTAAATGATTATTTTATCTTAATTGGATAAAATATATACTAAACATTTATACGCTACACAATTTTAGGTAAAAAATTGCATTTTATTGATTCTTTAAAAAGTATTTGGGGGGTCTTACGTGTGGTGGAAAAGAGCAAAGACGAAGTTGCTAACAATTAATTATATATATAGCGAGTGTTGTATATATGAAATGATATTTCGTTTATCTTTTAGCAATTTTTCAATAATGATTATGTCTACTGATAATCTTAAAAATCTAAATTAATATGGGAATTATTTTAAGTATTTTAAAATTAAATTATTAATAAAATATATTTATTTTATATAAATATTATATATGTATATGTATATTGTAACAGCGCACCTCACACGCGACACAGTGTGTTACAACACGTCACAGCGAGTGCTACATGAGTTATTGCATTTCGTCACTCAATCATCTATTAAGTAACACAGTGCATTTTTCTTAGATCATTAACCTATATAAAATGACAGAAAAGGAAAAATCTGTAAAATATAAACTATTTAAAGACAACAGTGCTAGAAATGTGAAACAACTTTGCACTTTTTAAAGATGTTATCTCAGAACTTTGTGAAGTACTTGTAATTTAATTTTATTCGCTTGGAATAATATAAATCCCGCCCGTGAGGAATGGTAGTAAGAATGTTGGTTGCATTCCTCCTTCAAATAGCGAGGCTTCGTTGCATTGTAATGAGATCGTTCTGGTACCTAAGATATTTAAGTCTGTCTTATTAAACTATAAAATTTCAATTGAAATAGTACGTAGAAAGAGAACAGAATTTAGCAAAACTGAAAAGAAAACAAAATAATTATAATGTTCTTAGAATTTAGGAAATATTATCATTACTTTTTAATTACCTTAATACTATTTTTATATAAATAGTTATTTGTCTCCTCACCGTTTGTTTGTGTATAGAAGAAACCTTCAATTTATTTGTTGATTTGTAAATGAAGGGAATCCTTCTCTTAGCTTTAGTGGTTGTAATTGTATTACGAGAGTGAGGCGAGATAAACGCCGAGGTTTACAACTCACATAAACTTTTTACTCAGCTCGTCCCTTTAAAGTTTTATCAGTTATTTTAGCTTTGCATGACTTCTTTATAATAAAATATTCTTTCAGTTAATCAAACTTAATTCCAATAAAGTACCGCACAACTCCAATACTTTAATAATATTTTTTTACAAGAAAGTTTAATTACTTTTATTTACGAATAAAGAGCTCTAAAGCATCGGATCAAATTTCCAATAATATGGTAGTTATATAATTGAAACTTCTATTACGCACAATAATTCAACACAAATATTTTGCTTAATAAATGTAGAGAAATTTTATGCTATTTTACAGTTCTATTTACTTGAACTCATGGCACAGTGTAACTCAATTAGATAAATTAATGACATATTATTTCTAACCACTTTTTGATTGTCTCCACAACTTTCTGTTGTTTATAATAAGTCCTATCGTATTATCATAATGCAAGTTAACATTTTAGGCATTAATTATTTGGGTTTATTAACATTTTATTAAGGTATTGTGCCAACACAATATGTGTTGTACTATTCACAATATTAGTCAGCAAAAAATCTTAAAGAAAATATATTTGTTTTCTAAATTTGGGAACAAAGTATATATTTAGGTAACATGTTTCAAATCACGATAAGGTCAGCAAAATAAAAGGTCCTGTTTATACGAGGGACGTCATAACTTGGTGTCATCAAATTCATTTAAACGTATTCACTGGAGGTGTTCTTTATCTAACTCACCCTGCTTTGATTACTTAAGGATTAAACAAATATTTTTTCTCTCCAACACGTGTGCTTGCGTTCTCATATATCATTTTATTTCTATACTTTTATGATACGGTCAAAACAAATTTGTAATATAAAGGGAACCCATTTCCTGGCACGTTGTTACCAGAGTCGTTTACCTTTTATCTTTCGTTCACTAATCTCCTAATGTCGAGGATCCCTTTCGTGGTTCTAATTGTATTAACATAGTTGATTACGTGAGAGAAGGCTGAAATAACCTTTTTCCCTAATTCGCTTTAAACCAAATTCTATCTGTACCTACAATGCTTTTGGGCTAATTTGAAATGATGAAAGCAAATCTTTAATCAACAATATGTTTTTTCTCATTAACCTCCAGAAACTTGTTACACTATCACCAAAGGAATTAAATGGTCCTGAATATTTACAAAATATTTGTATAGAGAAGATTCGAATGCAAAAACAGATCAATCGTGAAATTGGTTTTTATTTACATATCGGAGCCAAACAACACATCACCTTGTTACGTAGTTAGCTGAGAGTTTCAATCAAGTAGAATAATTAAATGCAAACAAAGTGCCGTCCGCCGGCGATCCAGATAGTTTATTTTTTGTTTTCGTTTCGTATTCAAATACTGTGTTTAAATAAACTGTCAAAAACGTTTTACACCGGACATTATTTATTACGTCTGACAGAAAATAATATTGTTTTACTAAATTTATGTTTGTAAAACAATCTAATTAGAAGATCAATGTAATTAAGATATTGTAAATCTTAGAAAAAGTTGAGTTGGAAATGTATTCCAAAATTCTTGTGTTATTTCATTAAATGTAAAAGGCTAATAATAGTAGTAGGTGAAGTGAGTGACGAGCTTATCACGAACGAACTTTGTTCGTTCTGTATTGTTTTCACTTTTCTCGGATTGATGGATGTATGGATTGATGTCTATGGACAGGAAAAATTTTAATAATTATCGAGAGATGGCGCTGTTAATAATGTACTTATTTAGTTTATTTTCATATTTAATTATATTACTATTTTGTATTATTATTAATAACACTTTTTGTAATTTTTTAGTAATTATAAATAAACATGTATTTAACATTTTCTTTTCTTCAGTAAATAATAATCATTTTACTTAAAAATCTATTGTTTTTTTTTGTAACACTTATAATTTTGTCAAAGTTGTTTCGGGAAATACCCTGGGAAATATTTGCATCTTGACTGGTTTTAATTTATATTTTGTATGCAACAAATTATAATTGTGAATGATATGAATGATAAATTAAACCGTTTTTAATCCGACACCAGATATATTTAATCAGATATTTTATATTATAAAGCAATTTAATGTTTTAAGAAGAAAATACTTTAACAAATATTGGTTTATTAAGGTTTATTAAGGCGCCATAACGATCTGACAACGATTACGCCGAAGGTGCAATACTTATATAATACACTTAACTCAAGATTAACAAAGCAACAGAAGGTGTTTAAATAATTTAAGCGTTATTCTTATACAAATACAGCCCAAATTTCTCCACGTACTTATATTGAAACTATCTTTAAGTAAGATATTATAACACGATGCATAGTTCATTATAGATAAAGCAACACTTTAGATGCAACCTCTCCACGCTGGTGTAGAGCGGTAACGTTCCCGCATTCTATAACATTAATACCAATGTTAGTGTTCAGTTTAGCTAAAAGCATTGAATCCTTGCAGGCGAAATGAATAGGGATTGAAATTCACGTACCTACTATTAAATTATTTATATACTTTACATAATATAATAAATAATTAATAAATTATCTTATTTTAATTATTTCTTGTTGTTAGGATAGATACTACTTCTGATATCTTAGTCTTTCACTTGTTAATAAGTGTGTAATATTCTTTGTTATAGTATAGATAATTTTATTTTTATTAAATAATGTATGAAAATATAAATATTTATAATAGAAGATTTGTAGACTCCAAAGAAGAAGAAAGAAGGAATATCTTCTTTTAAGTTTATTTAAAATAAATACATACATATTTCATACATTTATACATTATAAGGAAACATCAGTAATTAAACAAAACTGTTGGAACACTCTCTCATTAAGAATTATAAATTGAGCAAGCTTAGCTCGTTAGCTTTATGATTATAGTCAGCGAGCAGCTTTTATATTTGAATATGAATAGAACTTCAGGCATTTTGTTCGTTTGTGAAAATGGCTAAGGCTCATTATGAGAAAGCTCCCGCGAGATTATTCGGAATCTAACCGAGTTTTAAAGCGCTATGAAATTTAAAGTGAAACTTCAACTGAGTCGGAGCGAGCGATGTGTAAACATTTTGGCCATTCCGATGCTTCCGGAGCTAATGTGACTAAGACTCAAAGGATGTTTCATCTGAACTGTGAAATACTTTTTAAATAATTCTGAGTGGCTCTGAACGAATTCATATTTAGAATTAGATTAAACACAATGATTATGCTATATTTTGTTTGTATTCATAGTTATGGTTTGAACGTAAAGCATTGAAGTATGTTATCAGAGTCAAATAAATTTAAAAGATTAAGTTTCTCTCAAGAAATTATATATTATTTTGTTTTCTATAATTTTTATAATGATTTCCAATTTTTAATTATTACTTAGTAGTATATAAACTACTGTTCATTTAATATTATTTCAAGCAAACCAGAATAATAAATGTTGTTTTAGAAGAATACTTTTTAATGCAATATCATAATCCTTTTTCCCAAGCAAGTAACAGGATAGTTGTGATCAATTGACCGACATATTTATTTTCCATTATGTATATATAAGTTATGGTCTTCAGGATAGTTTGATATAACCACAGATATTGAACAACATCATTTATACAACAATGTATATTATCATATCGGTACTCAAACTACTACTACTAAGTCCGTTCCGGTGTGGACAGGAGGTCGCGTGACGCTGTCGGAGTTATCATAGTAATGGATGAATAGTCCGTAACTTTCCACGACAAAGATTTCCTTTGACTATTGTTTTCTTTAATATTATTCTTGTTATACCAAATGACAATTTTACAATATCTCAAAATACTTCCTATTTAAACCGTTGAAACATAGGTACATTAAAATATTAGGGTTCTATAAAAAGAAAAATCTACCCTTAATGAGATTTCTTAACTGTAACTTATTCTTAAATGTAAGTTTAAAGAAGAGAGCCTTTAACCAAGCTGCCAAGTCCTATAAAAAGGCATTACGGAAGGCTCGTCGCGATCGTATCGCTAAGAATGGCGAAAAGCTCTCTGTCAGACCTACTGGCAGTCGAGCTTTCTGGTCTCTTGCCAAAGCGATCGAGTCGAACTTCTGCCAACCCTCACTACCTGCTCTGCTGAAGCCGGATGGATCTCTGGCCCATACATCGACAGAGAAAGCGAATGTATTTGCTTCTCTGTTCGCTGATAATTCATATCTAGACACTGGCAATGCTTCTCCAGCGCATCTTCCTCACTGCGGTATTTCGATGCCTGAAATCCGCATCACTAACAAAGAGGTATGGAGAGCATTGTGTCGTCTTGATGTGAATAAAGCCAGTGGCCCTGATGGTATACCAGCCATTCTGCTCAAGACATGCGCAGCTGAGTTGTCTCCTGTATTGACACGTCTGTATCGTCTCTCTTTCAAGTCTGGAATAGTGCCGAAATCTTGGAAGCTTGCTAACGTGCAACCAGTGCCCAAAAAAGGCAGTCGTGCCGATCCTGCCAATTATAGACCGATTTCAATCACCTCCATACTCTGCAAGATTATGGAGCGTGTATTGAACTCGCGCCTTTTAGCGTACCTTGAAGGTAACGATCTCCTCAGTGACCGACAGTACGGGTTTCGCCGAAATAGGTCCACTGGGGACCTTCTAGTGTATGCTACGCACATTTTAGGCGAGGCCATCGAGAAGAACGGAGAAGCGGTCGCCGTCTCTCTTGACGTCTCGAAGGCATTTGACAGGGTCTGGCATGCGAGCCTTATAAGCAAGCTTTCAACATACGGTATATCTCCTGGTCTGATCGGTTGGGTAACGGACTTTCTGAACCAAAGATCTCTCCGAGTAGTTGTCGACGGGTGTTCCTCGGAACCCTTGACAATAAATGCCGGAGTGCCTCAGGGGTCCGTTCTTTCTGCAACTCTATTTCTGCTGCACATTAACGATCTGCTGAAGCCCGGTATCTATGGGTATGCAGACGACAGCACAGTTGTAGAAAGATACCTGCCGAGTAGTCGGGCTAGTAGAGATCAAGTACAGTCTGAAAGAGAAGCCATGGTGCAACGTTTGAATGACAAACTTCAGGCAGTCTCCGCATGGGGCAAAGCCAATCTTGTCAAATTCAACGCCACCAAAACGCAGACGTGTCTGTTCACCGCCAAAAGGAGCCCTTTCACCTTGGCTCCTACTTTCCAGAGTGTATCTTTGGAATACAGTGACCGGCTTCATTTGTTAGGCTTAGAGATTTCCTCGAACCTCAACTTTGGTCGGTGTATTGAGTCCAGAGCAAGAGCAGCTGCAGGAAAGCTTGCCGTTCTTGCGAAGGTCCGTCAGTACTTTACACCGGGACAGCTACTTGTATTATACAAAGCACAGATCCGGTCGTGTGTGGAGTACTGTGGGCATATATTCGCTGGTGCCGCTAAGTCTCATCTTGCGGTTCTGGACTCAATTGAGAGGCGAGCAAAGAGGCTTATAGGCGACCCTGAATTGGTTGAAGCCAACCTCCACAGCCTTGAACACAGGCGTAGAATTGCTAGCCTCTCAGTATTCTATAGGATACATTTTGGTGAGTGTGCGCAGGAATTACATGATTTAATTCCACCATCCCTCTTCCATCACAGGACGTTCCGACGCACGGCAGATATCCATCCTTACGTTGTGGACATTCCCCCTGTCCGAACAAAGCGCTTTGCTTCGTCTTTTTTAGTTCGTACAGCGAAGGACTGGAACAGCTTGCCTGCGTCGGTATTTCCGTCCCAATACGATGTGGGTGTCTTCAAGAAAAGAGTGAATAGGTTACTGGGTTAATGCGCCTTACCATCTATGACTACATTTCCACTTTCCATCAGGTGGAATGTAGTCAAGCACTAGCCCAGAGGGTATAAAAAAAAAAAAAAACTCCTAATGATAAAATTAGTTTTACACCTGTTATTAGGATATATTGTTATAGGCTATATTTTAAGTTTTGTCGTAATGTTTAGGAGAAGTCACGTGTTAAATGTCGTGGTTCTGTACTCACAAGTAACGTGTATGCGATTCCTTTTCATTTTATGTTATCGACACTTCTATCATTATTTTAAGTATAATACATATTAAACCTATGTGTGAAATTCAGATATTAATTTATAACTGATATTGTTACAGGAAACATTTCAGTTGATTTAACGCACATGCGGTGTTATGTTTGTTTGTTACACATTAACAAATGCATTTACTTTGTGTTAATGTTTATTTCCTCTGTGTATTCGAAATTAAATTTATATTTGTATTCTCTCGATTTAATTTGGTAAAGAAATTTAGATAGTGTTTAACTTGAACTTGCTGCTACTTCTATCTGTTCTTAACACAACACAATAGCATTGTAACATGTGTGTGAAAAACACAGATTTTTATTATAATGACTAATTCTAATTACACAGTACTCAATCAACTATTACAAATTAACCATTGCCCGTTACTGGTAAACATACGTCAGTGGTTAGTCACCTAATTTACGAATTTGCAGAGACTAATTTATTTTAAACTATTCTCATATTCTTTTAGATATATTTACTGAAATATTGATAATCATAAATGCTTTTTTACTTGTAATGTCTTATTTTGAAATTAATTTTATCTGCTAAGTTGTGTCATAATTCCGAAAAATGCTTACTGTTATTGTCCATGTCCACTCCGCAGCAACACTCGTGATGTGTGAAAGTATAAGCAGTATGTGAATAAAATTATCTTTGTTAAATTTAAATATGAGCCGTCACTAAGTAGGAAGTATTGTGTGGTTCGATCTGACGGACCCTCATTGTCCTCACATACTCAGTGTGATGTAACAAAGTAATAAAACTTATGCTTTTTTGTAATTGTTACTCTTACAAGTATTGTAGCAGCCTTCAAAGGATTTGGGGCTTTGAATTATTGAAATACCCAAATATTGTCAGGTATTTAGTTTTGTATAATGTGTGTAAATTTTTTTCAAACGGATAAAATATATGTTTTGATTTGTGTCAGTACAATATACGGACTCTGCATTGTGCAAATTACATGCTTTTATAAAAAAAAAACAGCTATTTCTATTACTTCTCTCCTTAGTATTTTGTATTTCACATATTATATGTGTGTATGTGTGTTATTAAATATTGAGTATTGTTGTCAACAACAATGTATGAAAACTACAAATTGAAAACAACATTTCAATGATAAAGTGAGTACAGAACGCGAGGAACTAAAAGAAAGTTGTGTTTTCAATAAAGGAAAGTAATTGAACTTTATTGAAGTTTTCCCATTTTAAACAAACTACCTCTGCATTCATTTACACAGTCGAGTGAAATAAAAGAAACATATCTGGACAATCTACAATGATGGTCCAGATGTACTAAATAATTATTTAATACATTTTTGTGATTGCGTTATGTAATATGTATATAATTAATATTAAATGCTTTTGTCTCGTTTTATTTCTTCATTTACTATAAACCCTTTAACGTTAACGCTAACCTTCTATAGAATTATGTAAAAAATATTATCATTTACTTACAGTAATGTTAGCTGTGCCTTAGTAAATGATATTTATTTCCTGTGACTAAGCGACGTAAAGAAAGGCTTTCCATTAAAACAATAGAGCGCTTAGACAAATAGTTAGTGTGCAAATGGAACGCCCTTCGACTTAGTACTTAATGACTGACTGACTCAGATGGTATGACGGTGCATTATCAAACAATAGATCACGAAACTGGCGGAATGTTCCTTTGTCTTAGTAATTCTTGACCAAACCTCCTAAACCATTTGACGTTTTGTTATTATTACGTTTTGTTCATTATGTGACCTCAGCAGATATAGGATTTGGTTCAGGACGAGAATTCGGAGGTGAGTAGTGAAAAAATATATTTCATAATTTTCCAAAAAATGTGTGTTAGAAAGAAGAAAAGTGTAAATATACATAAAATAATCTTTATAATGTTAATGAAGTTATTCTAATGTATACATATAGCAACAGTATGGCGGGGGGGCAGAGCACCCATTGTTCTGGATAACCCGACGCCTATAACCTCTCACTAAGCCTCATAATGAGTTTCTTAGTATCGTTTAAAAGAACGTCACTGAGACATTTCCTTTATCTACAAGCTATGGACGTTATATATGTGTATAGTCCATATTAGTATTTACTTCACCCTTTACTGAGAAACTGTATAAATAAATATTTTAATAGTTTTACGAGTAATAAGATTGTTTATTTTTCATTTAGTTTTTACTTATTCATAGACAATCTAATTTATAATTATCGGATGTTAAGTTTAGTTGATATTAATTTACTTGAAACTAACTTGAAGCAAAAAAAACTTGAACACGACTTACTAACATAAGATGAATTTTAGTTTAATAATTTGTCTAATATGTTTTGAAGTGATTTCACTTCAAAACATATAGTATACATTTTGTATTTACAAAATGTATTTACAAAATGTATACTTATAACTACTTGGACGAACTGTATTCTTAATATTAATAGAACAGTTCTGAATTGATTAAAAATATCGATGTGTTTCCTTCCTCTCACTGCTACATATAAATATAATTAGCACCTATCTCATCCGTCTGTTGATGATGATTTATATAAAATATTTTAAAGAACTGACAAACTGACAGGAACATATCATTAAAAGTTTGAAGTAAATACGTCATAATTTATTATTTATTTACAAGGCGAATTTTCGGAAGAGTGAAAATAGTTGAAATGACTTACAAAAGATAAAAAGAAAGTTAACAATTCTTTGTTTCCAGACTCCTTTCAGTTTTCCTTTACATACAATTTCTGCAATATTTTTAAACTTTATTCAGGATTATTTATTATAGAACCTCAATGAAGTTGTATTAATGCTTTCATTGAAGTATTCAATCGCTGACCATTTTTTTTAATGCACATAATAAATGCTTTTGGAGTGAAGTCATTTGTAGTTAGTATTGAACTACAACCACTGACAGTAATATAATTGTTAATAGGTGATTGATTCAATTTTACAAATTTTCATTTCTATCGAATAAGGCATAAGAGTATGCTTTCCAACATACCAAAAATATAATCACAAAACTGTGATTATATTTTCATATTCTTTTACATATATTTACTGAAATACCGATAAGTATATTTTTTTTACTTGAAATGTCGTATTTTTAAATCAATTTAATTCGTATTGTGGCAATTATTTACTTTAAAAAAATGTTTACTTATTTCTATCATTTCGTCCTGGTTTTTTTTTGTATTTTATATATTGGAAGTGTGTATGAGTGTTATTAAATATTGAGTGCTGTTTTCAACAACAACGTATGAAAAATAAATACCAATAAAAACATTACATTATATAGTTATTAGATGTAGACAAAATTTCTTTCTGTCGAATGTCTTAATGATTTTATTCAATATATTTTAATCTATATTTGTGTATGTGTTGTGTGTTGTTTGATTTACTTGTGATAATTAAGCCACTTTTTAAAGTAATATTAGAAGTTTAATAAATATTTAGTGATTAATCCTTATAAGTAAAGTTAGAAGTATCATTTATAAAGTTGATAAAATAACAATAGGAATGACGGTTTAAAAATTTTATTAAAGAATTATAAAGAAGATGATTTATACGGAGTCTTGAGGACTGGTTTAATTTTCAGGTATAATTAATGTTCCGACACGTAAGATGTAATTACGACCCATTACCCTTAACCTGCGTTATTCAAGTGACGATAACAAAGGAGAGAGCAGTTGTTATGCGTAGACGACTCACTGAAATAACAGAGCTGAGGTGAAGAGGGTAAAGCAACGTTCCTTATCGTTTTAGATAAAATAAATGATGCGAAACATTCTTTTTTATGACATTATTGAGCGAAGCGAGCGGAACGTTCCGCTGGAGATTTTTTAACATTATTTGTCACGAATAGGCTCGAAAACTGCTTGACGGAAAATTATGAAATTTTGCAATCAAAAAGACATACATTAAGTGATGGCTTAAAACAAATAAAATATGTCATGTCGGTGAGGAATAATCGTCAAACAACTGGTATGCCATTGAAGTCAATGGAAAATAAAAATCGCGGATTTGCTATACAATGAAATCTCCTACATTACCGACATTGTTCACAACGATGAGTCATTACACTGGGTTCGCTTAGCTCAATATGCCGACAGTACTGTGGTCTGTTGGCGCCCTTAGTTAAGTTTATACTCGTAGTATTTCACTATACCTATTTTAAAGATTAAAGAGCTGTTACGGTCAAAATAATAGTACAAAGTTGAAAAAAAAACATGTATTGAAATTTATCGAGGCATCAATTCTTTTTCTAAAGTAATGGTTAATTCGACGAAACAATCTCTAAAGATACACAACAAAACAGTTGGATCTATACATCCAAGTCTTGTCATTCTTTGTAATACCAAAATAAAGTGGATTATTGAATTTAGAACCACTTATTATTATCTTTGTTAATATTATTACCACGTACGGGTCACGAATGTGGAGAGCAGCAGTCGGTGACAATGTGTTAGTTACTCTCTTCCTATACGAGTACGTCGACCGCTAAATAACAACGTGAGTGAGTCTCTCGTCGAGAGTGGTTCCAGCGTCGTTCATGTTTTATTTTGTTGACTTCAACTTTATTATTCTATTTTTACAGAGTACTATTTGTTATATATTTAACAAGTAAAGTACAATATTTTAATAGTATAATAGAGCTGTAACAGTTATTATAGTTAATAGCATGAATAAAAACATCTTGTCAGAAATTGTTAATTTGGATATATACATATGTGTATACATATAAGTATGTATTTTTATTCATTTTTGCATGTTTAATGGTTCGTGCATTTGAAAAACATAAGTTTAACTGTTATGTAGTTCTAAGTGAAGTTGAAAAGATGCCTTAAATTTGTAATGTAATAATATTTGTAGATTCAGTTAATTAAGTCCTCCAATTAATATATATAAAGTATTTCCATAATAAATCAGCGCTCACATAAATAGTCAATGTAGTATTAAATCATCGGATGTAACATGTATGTAAATCAAGGAGCTTTGCATAAGTCCTCTGTGATGCATTGCAGAGCGCGGAATTAGGACTCGATGAGTTATGAGTATATAATGTTTAGTTATTGAGGCGGAACTATAATATCATATAAGTATTGCTTTTATAAAGAACCTAAATGCTTATACATAAAATATTTTGTGTAAATAAATGAATACTAATTGTAATACAAAAGTCAGTAAATGACGAATAATTAGGTATATAATGTAAATATTTTTTTAAACTATCTATTCAGTTTGGAAATAATAAATAACAAATATATTTTTTTAATATTTAGTTTTAACATTGTTATAAGCTGCAGTTATAAAAACACTATTTAATATTAAATATATTACTTCGGCGCTCGTTCTAATCTCAGACCGAATTATTTTTATTGAAAGCTTTTATAAGGTAAGAATGTAAGAAGCACGCTGAGCCTAAAGCATTTAGAAAATGTCCGTACATAAATCTCCACAGCATCTAATTACATGGTTCCAGCAATATCCAATCCCTTGTCTACAAATTTATAGGAGTCATACGTCATAACGTTTTTATGAAAATATTACGAGACTTGCACCTTCTTATGAATATTAAAGCGGGCGTTAGCTAGCTCAGAGTGACGAAAGCACCCATAGTGCTGAAAGTCTAACTCTGTATATATACGCGCAATATCGATTTTTTTATATATGAGACCTTCTGGTATGATTGTGGTATTTTTAGAAAGCCCTTGGCCCATAGACCCAGAAAATGCATTTACACTTAGCAATATACCTACCGCCTCACCTGTACGGCCGTTTGAAAAATGAGACTAAAATTTAGTTTTTGGCTCCGCACCAGTATAAAATCACTTATTTCCACCTTGAAAAAGATTTTCCTAAAGGTCCTCGTCGAGACCTTTTCAACAAGCCCAAAAACGCCAAAATCCGACCACCGGTTGATGAGATATGACATTTTGAAAATTTTGACTGGCGCCTCCATCGATGATTACTTTGTCTGTGTGTGGGTATATTCGTAGTTTCAACTGATTTTGTTCAAACTTTCAGGGATTGAAGTACATCAAAAACTAAGACTTTTTTGTTCTACGACATTTCGATTTGGCCGCCATGTTGGCCGTGGCCAGCCCTCGAAAGGCCAAAAATGGCCATTTTTCGTACAGGGACTGTGGCCAAACCAGTTGACGCACATTGACAAATTGGGCATCATTGGAAAGGTCCTAAGCTTATCTTTTGAATAATGTCCATTTTAATGGCAAAAACATTTGTTGGCGTGACATTTTTGGTCAAAAGGCAAAAAATGGCTAACTGGCCGGGGACAGGTCGGCCATTTTCTCGAAAACGGCGCCAACGATTTTTTCGAAAATTTCCTCATTCGTAGCCCCAAATTAGAGCTAAAATTTGGTATATAGCACATATCTGGGAAAACTCGTAATTTTGAGATATGGCCCTGAGAAGTTCAAAAAATCATGAAAAATGACCAAAAATGGCCAAAAAATGACTTTTAAAGCCAGAATCGTACTCACAACACGGTTAAAATTCAATGCTAGTTGCACAGTAATAAACACATGATAACAACAATAAACAATGAATAAACTCACTAACGCATTGCCGTCTGTAACAATAAAACAAAATTTACAGAAAAAAATCCGAATACTGAAGAAATTCTGTTTTGAAGCAATGAATTAAAAAAATAAATGGAAACTGAAAAAATCAAATGAAAAAAAAATCGGGCACCTGTGGGAATCGAACTCGAGGTCTCGTCTTTGTCATTACCATTACAACGCTCATCCTCTGAGCCAAAACACTCTCATTTTGTCAGAGGCAACTATTCCAAATAATAATAATAATAATAAATCAATTTATTTCAGATAATTCATCTATAAGTGTTAGTAACGTTTTAACTTAAGTAACTAATGTTATAATAGTATTCGTAGTTAGTATTCAACATAACAATCTCAAATTATACAGAAAAATAAAATTAATAAAATGCACAAAATTCATAAAATTATTAAAATTAAATATAAATTCAATTCAAATAAATATAAATTCAATTCAAATCAAATATAATTAAAATCATAAAATACTATTAAAGAAATTAAATAAAATAAAATTCATGGAAATCATCGTTCTAATTATTATTTTTTTTAATTCTACAAATAACTCAACGCTATACTCCTACAGTCAGTATACGCTACGCTTCGATGCTACGTGTACACTATCCCAGGACCTCCAGAGGGGAGCGTCTAGCTTTAACGCCAATATGCTGAGAAGACTGTTGGAGCTGTTCAGTAATCTTGTCATTGCGGACACGGTCCGCTTTCGTATTATCGCATAGAAGTCGTCTACACGAGCCTCCGCAAACATTGCCAATGCACTGCAGTATCGAGGCTTCCTCAACAAAGCCCTCAGCACATTGTTGTACTGAACACGCAGTGCGCTATATGTCCGCCGCGTATAGTTCTCCCATAGGCTGCACGTGTAAAAGGACTGGCAATAGGCGTTAAATAATATCAATTTTACCTGTGTCGAACACCGTGCAAACCTACGGGCCAACATATTGCCTCTAACCGACAGAGCCCTGCGCTCCCGCTCGATATCACTATCATCACCCAAGCGTTCATTCACAATATGACCAAGGTATTTAAATTCAGATACTAGTTTCAGAGAAGTTCCACACAGATGTATTTTAGGAATGAAATTTAACTGTTTGTTTATTCCTCGAAAAATTAAAATTTCTCTCTTTTTAGCGTTATACCTCAGTCCATTCTCCTTTGCATATTCCTCACAGATTTTTATCAGTCTTCGAAGACCACTGACCGACGGGCTCAACAGAACCATATCGTCTGCGTAACTAAAATTGTTCATCATTACGCCATCTATCGAACAACCGACGCCTGCCCCGCTAAGCCTCTCTATGAGCCCGTTTATGTAAATATTGAACAATCTGGGTGACGTCAGGCCCCCCTGTCTTACTCCACACCCTAATTTATATGGTTCACTAAGTGCATCACCCCATCTTACCACATTACTTTGGGCACCATACCAGTACTTTAATAGTGATATCAACTCCGGTCTTAAACTGCTATCCTTTTCAAGCTTCTGCCATAAAATTTTATAGGATACGAGGTCAAATGCCTTCGACAGATCCAAAAAACACGCAAACACATGGGTCTTTCTATCCGTGTAGTACCTTACAGCTTGCTTGAGACAAAATACTGCGCTCTCAGTTGACAGCTCTGATTTAAAACCGAACTGCGCATCGTGTATGTTAATTGTTCTGCTAAGTTGAGTATCAAGCAAGCCGTCAAGCACTTTGGCTATGATGGTAGCAAGAGATATCGGTCTGTAGTTGGTTCTGTCCGCCGCATCCCCCGCCCTATTCTTGATTATAGGCACGACTATTGTCCTTGTCATCGAGTCCGGCAGAAAGCCATGGCTTATACAAATATTGTACAACAAAACTAGGACTCTAAGAAGGTGCACACCAGCGTGTCGCAGATGCTCAACACTCAGGCCATCATGTCCAGGCGACTTTCCACGCTTCATACCCATTATTGTATCTACTACTTCGCTAGACGTAAAACGTACAAAGCTTTCCCCATTATTTACGATATCCCCCCTGCCAGCCTCGGCGAAATTGATCTCACAGGGATCCACTGTAAATTGTGTTTTAAACATATTTGCTATGTTACGGCAACCGCTCACTCCCCCTACTTCAGCCGGAATATTCGATCTTGTATTCCGTTTGTCTGTTTGTTGCCAGAATTTTCCAAAATGTTTGTTTCTATATGACGTAGCCAGTATGTCCATTTTAATCTGTTCTGAATTGTCTTGGCACCATTTACGTTTGTTTTTAAAGGCCCTACGAGAGTCCCTCATGTCATTATAGATAGTTCCATGTGTTGGTCAAATAAATGAGTATATATTTGCATGAAAAATAATCGCACAGCATTTTGTTTCCAATCCTTTTACAAAACTATTGATATCAAAACAAAAACTTCTCAACGAAGTAAATCCCGAGTGACGAAAGCGAATCCACTGACAAAACTCCTGATATGAATTTTGCGACGAGAAAAACCACGAACATTTTTATTCACAAACGTAAACAAACACAAAAAATGTGAATGTGTTCGGAACGTTGCCAAACAAACAAAAAACAAAAAAACAAACAAAAAATGTGAATGTGTTCGGAACGTTACCAAATTGCCTTGATCAATCTAATAAAATAAAAACAAAAATGCAATTTGTGCAACGTTTCGAGCACATTCACATTTTTTGTGTTTGTTTACGTTTGTGAATAAAAATGTTCGTGGTTTTTTTCGTCGCTAAATTCATATCAGGAGTTTTGTCAGTGGATTCGCTTTCGTCACTCGGGATTTACTTCGTTGAGAAGTTTTTGTTTTGATATTAAATACTCCGCATACCGGCGTTCAGGGATATGAAACATATCAGAACTAATTGACCAATGAATTATACCTAGTAGTGCTTTCTCTGAAATTATAAGCTACATTTAGTTTTCATACTAATTTTATTGTAATGCAAAATATTTTTAACCGATACGCAGTTACGTCGACAGTCCGGGTTGTCTCATTATTTTTTATTTTATTTTATTTATATTTTTTCCACTTTAAATCCATACCAGTGATCACTTGTGTACGTCAAATGGAAGTGACAGGAGGGCTTATTTTGATATCGTATGTATTAAAATAAGCCCTTCTGTAAAGACACTTTCCAACTTAAAATAAGGCTACGAGGGTTCCATACGCGCCCTGGTCTGAGAAGAACCACACAGCAAACTCAGCCGGGTTTTTTTTTATTGTGATCACTGTTTTACAAACGTCAATATATTTAGTGAGCAAAGTACGAACGACAAGAACCATCGCAATCAATTCGATAAACCGTCATAATAATAATAATAAGAAAAGGGAAATCCGTGGCTAGCAATACGACCAGTCACCGCAAGCAGCACCCGTTCACGAGCATAATGCAAGGGTTAGCCATCACCCCCTTCGCCATAATTGAGGGAAGGGGGCAACCCGGCCCTCATCGCTACCGCAAGTAATGACTTCTAAGGGAGCGGTGTGATGCAGCCAGTAGATTGAACAAGATTAACAAACAGTGCCAGAAAAAATTGCGTAGACACTAGTTTTTCGCTAAAATACAATTTATTCCCAGGCCATACCGTCGTTAATGTATTCCTTTAGATTATAATAACTTTTTTCTATCAAATTCCTTTTAATGAATATTTTGAATTTATTTAGAGACAAATTTAAGGCTTTACTGGGGAGTTTATTGTAAAAACGTATACAATTAACCATAAAAGAATTACCTATTTTATGGAGTCTAGTGATGGGCATAGCAAGTTTATTTTTAATTCTAGTATTAATTTTGTGTACTTCACAATTTTTCCTGAATTTTGAAATATTTTTGTGTACATAAACTAAATTTTCATAAATATATTGATTGTACACAGTCATAATTTTTAATTCTTTGAATTTATTTTTTAATGACTCTCGAGGCCTCATATTGTATATTGCTCCAACAGCCCTCTTCTGCAATACAAATATCGTAACTATATCTGATGCATTACCCCATAGAAGTATGCCGTATAACATGACACTATGAAATTAGCTAAAGTAAACTATTCTAGCTGTTCAACGTTTTGTCAATCGGCGTATTCTTTGAACCGCGAAAGTGGCAGAACTGAGTCTGCTCGACAAATCACAGGTATGAGTGCCCCATTGCAATTTTGCATCTAAGGTAATGCCCAAAAAAAACAGCAAAGTTCACTAAATCCAGTTCCTCATTATTTAATTGTACATTGATTTTGACTCTTTTCACATTAGGTAATGTAAATTTAATGCATTTTGTTTTTTTTTTTCATTAAGTAAAAGATTATTTGCATTAAACAATTGTACAACATCAGAGAGAGCATTGTTTACATCGTCCTTTACTGATTGTTGTCTATTTATTTTAAAGATAAGAGAAGTATCATCAGCAAACAACACTATCCCATGTTTGTCCCTCACAAGGTAAGGCAAGTCATTTATATAAATGAGGAACAAGAAAGGTCCTAATACAGAGACTTGTCCTAATGCACACCCATTTTGACAAGTGACCAGGGGAACGTTTTCCATTTACGTCTACTTTTTGAATTCTCCCACTAAGATAAGATCTGTTTAAATCTAGGGCCTTATTTTGGGTAGACCTCGAAGAATTCGGTCTGCCTATTCATTTGTACCCGACAGGATGTCTTCTTATGACCCCCTGAGTCCGAAAGGACCATTGGTCAAAAAGTTTATATATATATATATATATATACATATATATATATGCGTGCGTGCGTCCAGATTCGACTTTTGTCAGCACGAAAGCGGCCGCAGTTTCGCTCGGATCGCTTTCAAACTTATCACAAAAATCAATCATCCAAAAATACAGGTCAAGTTTGTTAACCAGAGAAATCTGGCCACGGTGGGCGCTAGGGCCTCACTTATTCTGATTTCAGTTTTTCGACCATAACTTTTTCCCTATGCAAAGAAGATCAATCACGTTCATATTATATGATGTCTTTGATGAATACCTATAACTAATATAAGTAAACCGAAAACCTAACTTCAATAACTTAGGGGTGGGGGTAAAAAAAACGAAAATTTTTGGAAAAAAAATCATAACTTTTTCTGGTAAACATTCTTACATCACAAGTATTTTTAATAGAAAGGTTATTTTTTACTCTAAATTTAGGTACCAAAAGGTTTTCCGTAAAAGGTACCGTTTCTGAGTAAAAAAATAAAAACCACTTTTAGCTTGAAAATTTAAGGTAGGAAATACTACGGCAACTTTTTTTTGGTAAACTCCTCCTCGCAAATATTTTTAATAGAAAGGTTATTTCTTACTCTAAATTTAAGTACCAAAAGAATTTCCAAAAAATATACCTTTTCCGAGAAAAAAAATAAAAACCGCTTTTTGCTCGAAAATTTTTTAATGTAAACAACGGCATCATGTGTTATTCTTAGGTAGTGAGTTATATTTTAAACGAGATACGAGGTCTACCCAGGCGTGTCCCCCGGGCACGGATTTTTTAATACCGTAATGATATAATTTCCTAACTAGAGTTTCATGGTGAACACAATCAAATGCCTGATGAACAATCAAATGAATGTTCTGAAGTTTTTAAATTAAGTATTCTTTAAGCCGGACACAAACACTTAAAACTCCTTATGCGAAAAATATAATATTTACCAAAAACAATTTAGTAAAGACATAAAAATAGCCAATTTCTGCTTAAATAATAATAACAAATTATTTAATTTGTAATAATATTGTAAGTATTGAATCAATTAATAAAAACAAATCTCGGACAGTTTACAAATTTTTATATTTTTATTACAATATCTACTTCTTATAATTACGACTTGGTATGAGAATTGTAGCATCTTATACAATCTTATCCTTTTAATTATAACAATACAAATATTAAGGCAAGGCTATTTACTTTTTTTAAGTGGTGGTGAGGTATGAGGTACATAAGCCATATACATATACCTAATACGAAGCCTTGCCTTACTAATCATTACCACCACTTACACATACATATTCTTGAAACGCCACAAAAATTCATAAATAGATCCAGTTAATTAAATAAAAAATTCAATTCAAACAAATAACAATAAAAAACATTATGAAAATCATTTTTCAACATGTAAATAGATTGAAGCTCACTGCTAATTATTTTAATACTCACCGCAACATGAAACATAGCAGAGGAGGTAATTTAAACGCTAATTAAGTTTGATGAAATGTTTTCCTTGTTCTGTGCAGCGTTTATAGTAGTTGATCCAACGGAACGTAACATTAGGGTAATCAAAGGTCGTCAGTGCACTGCGCTTCAAAGGAGTATAACGTGAGTGGACCGAAACATGATGCGGCTTAATCCAACTGAAACGAGGTAACTAGAAACGCAAGTATTGTTTGTTTAAATTCATTCTTGTATCTTTTAACATAAATCTATTAGTTAACTTTAATATAAATTGTGTTCTTAATGTGTCACGATAGAACGTCTAATGAATTAAAGTCTTTAGAGTTATTAAGCAACTCTGTTCCGGTGACCTTATTGAGTGTCCAATTTGCATTTTATCGGGTGTGGACAGGAGGTCGCGTGACGCTGTCGGAGTTATGATCATAATGAATGAATAGTCCGTAGCTTTCCTCGACAAAGATTTCCTTAGACTATTGTTTTCTTTAATACTTTTATTTATCATTTTCTTTATTTTCACATTTTTTTATTATAGGAATTTTTATAAATAAAATGAAATAACATTAAAAAATATACATTTGTAATAACTATATAATTATATAAATTCATAATAACTATATAAAATAATAAAAATATTAGGATAAAAAGAACATCGTAGTGTTTCCATTGTAATTATTAAAAATAAAAATTCAAGCTTTCAGTTCGTTTGTATACAATTAAATATGAAATACTAACATACAAGTAGTAAAATCACTCATATAGTATATAAAAACATACTTATAATAAATAATCTACATTTTATGTAATATTAATTTAAATCTTTAAAATTTTGGCAAGTTGTAAAATATAGTTTAAGGCTGTTTTATGAGGTGGGGGTAGTGCAATGTAATTTAAATGAGATTACCTATTTAATTGTTTTGTTACGTTTTATGGATTGTAAAATATCGAGTTAAATTAATTTAACCCTGAGTTTAAGAAGTGTAGATGCAATATTTGCTCTCGAGGTGCCGCTGTACTTAATACCATGAGTATTTCCTATATTTCATTTTAGCGACTTTTCAGAAGAAATAGTCAGTGTGACAACAGTGAATGAATTCCAAATTGATTGAAAGAGGAAAGGGATTTAAAGAGAAGATTATTAATCTTTAAAACTTGTCTACATATATATATATAGTTGTTATTTTTTGATCGTGCTTATAAAAATATATATAACAATAATAACAACTGTTTTTTAATATAGAATTCTTTATGATCATCATTTCATTTAGAACACCAAATATCTAAGTTGATACTATTAGTTATTAAAATCTCTATTCAAAATAGATTAGTACATTTGACATCAACTATCAGATTCTCAAACTTTATTTTACTAAACAAATATTAAAGTAAGTTTCGTCGTTACCTGCCGCTTAGTTATTTAGATACTTTAGAAACCCCTAAGTCGAACCTCTTCTACATGTTTATTTATAATTACTAAAAAATTTCAAAAAAGTGTGAAGTCAAACTAATACTCTTTTAAAATGGTGTTAACAAAAAAGACTACCATTTTTAACTGATTTTATCAGACTCCTTATCGTACAAAAAAATTGCCGGAGAAAAAACTGTAGGAACAATGAATTTTCTGACCTTGTAGATAAAACATTATTAGCTGAAATGTTACATTTAGGCATTCATTTTAATTGAACCAACTAATTAACAGTAGAATTGATAAACAAAAACAATGACGCTGAATACAAGCGCTGTTTGTTACAAAAGTCAAACCTATAGAAATCGTCACCTAAGTATCGCTTTAAAAATATTGTATGTGTATACCCAGTGACTTATGCAAAACATATAAGCAGAAACATTACATGGCGCCAGCGCGTCAGGGACGTGAAGATAACCATTACTAACAATAACTATATAAGAATACGGAGTCAAACGATATCAACTTATCTAAGTACGAATTGAGCAATACTGAACTTAATTAAAAGAGTTAAATTTCGTACTGATGTTTCATTCGGTATACCAAAGAAAAAAATATTGTGATATAAAGGACACTTTAATTAGGATATTAATTCCAACTAAAGTCGTTGAATGTTTAGGATCTACAGTTGCTGAGTTTTTGTGCGAATCAAAATGAAATAAGGTAATTTAAAACTGACTGTAGAAACGTGTGAAAATATAAATATCTATTTTTTCCAGACCATAAAATCTATAAAGGGGTGGACTACAATCCTACTCGCGGAAAACTGCAAATGAACTAACAGAATAGAAATGTTGCGGGCGACTAAAATAAAGACTATTTATTAGTTTCAATAAGTGCCATTTCCTTAAAGATTTATAAATATCGTTGGCCTTCTGAGTCAGATAGACTCCTCCTATCCTTATATGATAGCTCAATATTTGTAAACCATTTAGTAAAAAGAAGCCTATATTAAAGATTTGCGACATTCTAAACAAATTAACATTCATATTGAAATAAAAATATTGTTATTGTAGTAAGTTTTAACATAGTATCATTCTTTAGTAACATTCCAAGCGATTCATATAACAAACAAAACATCTTTAAATATTTTAGAACAATCTCTAATACTACCGGTATAGTTTTGTTTAAAGAATAGTTTATTTTCTAGGTAGGGATTTATTTTTTCTTACGAGTCGTTCTATTGATAGCGTATATTTTATCCCGTTTCTCAAAGGAAAACTTTTATATTTACGCATCCTCTCAGACGTCAATATTGGTGACAATATGTAAGTGTTATAATAATTTTATCAATTACGAAGACACCATACTACAGGCCAGTTTCGTTACTTAGAGTATTGTCTAAACACACATAAAATTTTATAGTTATTTATAGAATAAGCAAGCGACTATAAATTACATTTATTTGACTTGATTTTGAAAGGAACGATTCAATAATTAGAGTAAATACATATAAAGTCTTTACTTGCATTGCATTAGTTTCAGTTCTACTGTTTTTTATTTACATAAAAACAGCATTTAATTTCTGTAATAGGAATGAATTTTCCAAGTGTTACATTTTGAATATATACTTTATTATAATTCTCGTCTATTTAAACCTGGAGTACAAACTGAATGTCATAAATTAGAATATGTTTATTAAACTACAAGTTAAATTAAACTATTAGTTCGATTCCACGATGATAACAATGACATCGATGATTTATTTCCATTAAAGTAAGTTAAGGTTATTAAATACAGTGTATATTACATGTCCATAACATACATTTATTTCCTAAATGGATTCATGGTTATTGTTTGTATGACTGCACACCTTACACTATACATATCTGATAACTTCATCATCACCTGATAATTTCATGATATATATTTAAATAAGTAGAATCTCTGTAGGCTTGCAACTCCATAACAATATTATAAATGCAACTGTGCTATTGACAACATAATTTGAATTTAAATATTAAATTAGACTCAGACGTTATTATTCTCAAACATTTATTTTAAGAATATAATTTATTTTCCTTACTTCGAAGTAAAATTTACATTTAATGTTTTTATACATGATTAAAATGAAACTTTCACATTTCCGCTATTATACTTAAAATCTATTCGGTAAAACCACTTCACGTAGGATTCCTAAAACTAAACTTAGTAATATCATTTCGTAACAGAGGAGTAGTTTCGCTTTATTATATATACGGTATGTATATATTTATATTATCAGCAAGATTATTCCAGCAAAGACTATCAAAAATAAGAGGAATCTTATCAGTGCCGGCAACTTAAGTAGAATCCATTTTTTGTTACAGTCATAATGAAGATTTTCATGAAAACAATCTTAATTATTTTATTTCTGTCACCATCATACTTAGATTCCAGTTTTCAGTGCCTTCAAATACACATTATGATGTTCCTCCAAAGCAAATTTATTATTTTATTATATATATTATTATTTAATATTTATTCCAAAATGTTATCATGTGTGTTACTGTAATGTACAAGTAATAGTACTTTGAAGTTCCACTCAAATGAATGCAGTGTTTTTGCGTCAAAGAGTAATATATGTATACATACAAATATAATCACAAAGATTCGCATTTATAGATGTAGTCATATATATGTAAGCATTATATCTATTAGTCGTATATGTGTAAGAATGTAGGTGGTATAAGAAACAGGGGCGACGAATGAAAACATAGGTGGAGTGTGTAAAAAATAATAAAATGGCGAAGAAGCAAATTTCCACGAAGTGACGTATAATAGAATGGCGTTGATGAAATTGGAGTATTGCGCCGACCTCACATAATTGGGATAAGGGCGGGACGATAATAGTTCGAGCGACCAACCGCTCTTTTTTCGACTTAAATTCATATTTTCAACATGGTTATGTGCTTTAACATTTTGGACGTTGTAGTCATTCATCAGATCTATTGTGTTTAGTAGGTGATCTTATACTAGTTAAAAACATGTTTTCCATTTAATTTCAGTTAAAATAGGATATCATTAATTTTAAATGAAATGTTATTACCGTATAAATAGTGATAACTGCAATCTGCGAAATGAGAACAGACACGCCATCTACGCATTAAACAAAAATTTTAAATCTATTAATCTCTCAGTGTCTTTATGTTAATATGGAATACAGATCTAAAAAAATATTAATTTTCATCGGTTTGCACGAATTTTAGTATAACCGAGTTCGTTTATTTCGTGTCAGAAGATTACTGATAGTGTGACCGGAAAAAACAGTATTTTTTGTAAATTAAATGTTCGTTCGTAAACGTCGAAATTCGAAACAGCAAGCAAACCGACCAAACCGAGAGTTTTAATGAAAGTGGAAAGCCTCGGACCGTTGGGTCGCGATTCCCGTAGGATCAACTCATTTGGACGTGGGTCAAATTTACACGAGCCAATCTCACACAAGCACGCACCTACGATATTGCGACATTGCTGGTATATTGCTTTAATTTCGACAAGGTACCGATAAACAACTAAACTACAACTAACTTACAATAAGACAATACAGGACTAATTAATTTCCCAAGTTAATAATAAATCTAGACCCTCACGAGATTGCACGAAATTGCTTAAGAGCTACAGATGCTGTGAGTATTGGATTTAAAATGAGAGTTTTCATTTAATTTTATAAAAAAAGTATACTTATTATGGTTTGCTTTTTATTTTGTTTAATATTTAATTTATTGATACTTTTTTTGAATTTTTAAACTTTATGTGGTAAAGCAAAGTCAGTATAAAATATCTTACGTCGATAAGAATATGAATATTTCAAATGTATTTATTATATTGATGCAATAATCAAAATAATTTAAAAACATTAAGATAACTTTAAGCAAATTACAAATAAAATCAGCACGAATTGAGGTCATACTCACACAAAGGGAACTTGAGTTTGCTCACAAAATTCATAATCAACATGAGATAATGAAACGGCAATTCTCTTATCTCACAGCAACCCCTCTCACTCTTACTCGGGTATAGTTTGCGAACTGGGAGAGCAAATATATTTTTAATAAAGGTTCTAAAATTAGTTTTCAACCAATTTAAATAACGTAGGAAGGAAAGACCTTGTTATACTTTAATTGAAATGATAATTTCATTTTTATTATTCTATAGAAGGCGAATTATTGGAAGAGTCTAAATAGTTGAAATGACTTACAAAAGATAAAAATAAAGTTAAGATTTCTTTGTTTCCAGACTCCTTTCAATTTTCCTTTACATACAATTTCTGCAATATTTTCAAACTTCTTTCAGGACTAATTGTTATCATTATCGAACAATTATCATGCACAATTTGGGACTATTAAAAAAAAAATTATATGGAGCAACTGTGTACACTGACAGTATGAGAATTGTAGTATCTTATAGGATCTTATCTATTTATATATCTATCTATTTATATATATATATATATAGGCTATTTGCTTTTTATAAGTGGTGGTAAGCCTTACCAATCATTATCACCACCACATTAGATATGTGTACATATCTATTCTTGAAACGCGAAATAAATTCATAAATAGATCCACTTCCTTAAATATAAAAATAAATTGTTCCAACATGTAAATAGATTTCAGCTTACTGCTAACTGTTTTAATTCTCACCGCAATATGAAACATAACAGAGAAGGCAATTTAAACGCTAATTAAGTTTCATGAAATGTTTTCCTTGTTCTGTGCAGCGTTTATAGTAGTTGTTCCAACGGAACGTAACATTAGGGTAATCAAAGGTCGTCAGATGCACTCCGCTTCAAAGGAGCTTAATGAGAATGGACCGAAACATGATGCGGCTTAATCCAACTGAAACGAGGTAACTGGAAACGCAAGTATTGTTTGTTTAATTTCATTATTGTACCTTTTAACATAAATCTAGCAGTTAACTTTAATATAAATTGGGTTCTTAATACGATAGAACGTCTAATGAATTAAAGTCTTAAGAGTTATTAAGCAAGTCCGTTCCGGTGACCTTATTGAGTGTCCAATTTGCATTTTATCGGGTGTGGACAGGAGGTCGCGTGACGCTGTCGGAGTTATCATAGTAATGGATGAATAGTCCATAGCTTTCCTCGACAAAGATTTTCTTAGACTATTGTTTTCTTTAATATTTCGATTAAATCCATTTCTTTATTGTCAGTTTGATATTATAGGAGTTATGAAATACAGCATGAAATACTAATATATATATAAACATACATAATAACTATAAATTAATCGGGATAACAGGGCAAGCTATAAATCTATTACAAAATAATAAAAATAGTTGGATTTTTTTATCCTAATATGTACTTTTGTACATCGCAGTGCTTCTTTTGTAATTATTAAAAATTTTAAGTACTTCTTTCAGTTCAGAATCGTTCGTTTCAGAGTCTGGGCTCTGTCAGATGTGATAAACACTACAGTACTAACATAATTTAATCACACATATACTATATAAAAACATACATCGAATAAAAAAAAATATGTATATATTACATAAATTAATTAATTTTAACTTAAAAAATCTATCAAGTTTGACAAGATGGTATAAGGCGGTTTTATGAGTTAATATAATTTAAATGAGATTGTTTATTTGTTTCTGTGGGATTTTATGGATTCAGAGTCTTACCAGATAAATGTAGAATATACAATTTCTATATAAAATGAGCATACATTGTACTTGTACCGGTCATAAGGGTTCTTCTCGTTGGATCTGCCAAAGGGAGGAACCAGAAGAAACTTCCATTAACTCTGTTTACTTATTATTATTAAATATTTTTTATAGGATTAGTCTTTTAGTTACTATTTTTGAAGTATGCATTTATAATAAGTAACTCCGTAGTTTTTTTCAAAGTCAGATCATTGTAATAAAATACAAAACTCCGACAATTTGCGTTTTAATGAATTATATATAAAATAAATATCAGAAGAAGCTGTTTAAATTTAAATTCATCAAATTGTAACTAAATGTTGAGAAATATTGTTACTAAGCCAGGAGGAGAAGTAGGAACTTCAACTAAATGAATATTTTCCATTTATACCTGTATAAGATCCATCAGAGTTTATTATTTGGATAAAACACATCTACCAATTTAGTAGAGAGATATGGAATTTATTTATGTTACATTTGAAAAGCGATCTATTGACTTAAATTATCAGTTCATGGAGTAGTATTATATGAAATAAAATCCTTTATTCTGCTGTATTACTATAACTTTAGGTAGTAATTATTTACAACTGTATTGGTTTAAAGATGGTAAAACAATTTACATTAAAATTAAATAACACGATTTAATTAATGAACGTTCGATCATTGTTTAGCAAAAAAATAAAAAAAATCCGTGCCCGCAGGGGGACACGCGTGGGTAGACCTCGTGTGTAACTAATTTAAAATATAACTCACTACCTAAGAATAACACATGATGCCGTTGTTTACATCAAACATTTTTAAGCAAAAATCGGTTTTTATTTTTTTTCTCGAAAAAGGTATCTTTTTTGGAAATACTTTTGGTACCTAAATTTAGAGTAAAAAATAACTTTTCTATTAAAATATTTGCGAGGGGGGAATGTTTACCAGAAAAAAGTTGCCGTGGTTTTACCTATCTTCAATTTTCAAGCTAAAAGTGGTTTTTATTTTTTTTCTCGGAAACGGTACCTTATACGAAAAAACTTTTGGTACCCAAATTTAGAGTAAAAAATTAACTTTCTACTGAAAATACTTGTGACATAAGAATGTTTACCAGAAAAAAGTTATGAATTTTTTTCCAAAAATTTTTGTTTTTTTTACCCCCACTCCTAAGTTATTGAAGTTAGGTTTTCGATTTATTTACATTAGTTATAGGTATTCATCAAAGACATCATATGATATGAACGCGATTGATCTTCTTTGTATAGGGAAAAAGTTATGGTCGAAAAACTGAAATAAGAAAAAGTGGGGCCCTAGCGCCCCCTGTGGCCGGATTTCTCTGATTAACGAACTTGACCTTCATTTTTGGATGGTTGATTTTTGTGCAAAGTTTGAAAGCGATCCGAGCGAAACTGCGGCCGCTATTGTGCTGACAAAAGAATCTGGACGCACGCACGCATATATATATATATATATATATACTAGCAGACCCGGTCACGCGTTGCTGTGACTATTATTTTTGATATATTACATTGTACTAAACTATTTAAGGGGTAACGTTCAGAGTACATCTGTCATGAAAACCATAATGTTTTCTTATAGTCGATATTAAGCAAAAATCAAAACAAAACAATTATAATTATTTTTTTAATTTTATCCAAGTTTATAACACTATTTGTATATTACAAAGTTTTTAGTAAATAACTTGGAACACTAAACTTACGAATGAGGTAGGTAGGGTAGATATCTCATTCGTAATTACTCAATCCAGTCAATAGATACCGCCATCTGTTAGAATTGTTAAGAGCTAACTGCAAAATGATAAACTAATAATTTGCAATAAAATAATACTGCGACTATGAATTGAGTTGAAAATTATTATATCTTTTAAGTTAGGTCAAACTGTACGTGATGTGTAAATTTATTTAAATCAGTTAAGTAGTTTAGGAGTCCATCGCGGACAAATAACGCGACACGTGATTTATATATATTAAGAATTCTGGTGGATTTTTTTATCATTTAATATTTTAAATAATATAATAAATAAATCGTAAAATTTTCCTTTTTTTTAATATGTTACTTTATCATTTTATTAAGACGTTCATAATTAAAAGTATTTGGTGGTTTTTACTAATACATACAATGAAAGTTAAACTCAAAACATTTAAATTTTAAAACATTTTTTTTTTTTAATAAATACAATTTTTATACAACTCGGCAGAATTCGTTCTGTCAAATAGATTTGGAATGTGGCAGTTTATATTTCGACCTTTAGACGTTTTTACTCTGCTGATCCTCACACATCGCCCTATCATCATGGTGACGGTTCTGTTCAGGAGAATTAAAGAAAAAGGTCAGCTCGGGTGACTTAAGTATCTTAGCTTCCACGAACTTTGGTCACCCTTTTGAGACCCACTAAAAACCCCGATTGGGATGTCTGCCAGAGGGCTTCAAACCAAGAGGGGAACTTAAGGTTCAAACCTGATTGAAAAATAATCTAAAGGGATAGTGGGAACCTAAAGGTGACAAATATTTATAAAGTGGGTGCTTCAATTACAAAGTATAGAGATAATTAATTATTTATTACTATTATTATTAACATAGGGTTCATAACCGATGAAATAAAAAATAATGAAATAAAACGTACATAAGTATTTTCAGTAATCGCGTTATTGTAAATCCAGTGAATCATAATTATTAACAAAAATCTGTTTTATTTTTATTTTAGTGCTTTATGATACACAATGTTTTTTGTTTGATTACCTGGTGAATATATAAATAAATCTGATGGTTTTCCAACACGGGAACAGGCAACATACAATTGACCATGTGAGAAACATGGGTTTTCTAGATTAATACCACAAACACCTAATGATTGCCCCTGGGACTTATTTATGGTCATAGCAAAAGCAAGCCGCACTGGAAATTGTAGTCGTTTAAATTCAAATGGTACATCAGTCGGAATCATTGGGATGCGTGGTATCAAAACGTCTTCTCCTTTATACTTTCCTTTCAGTATAGTTGCTTCTATCACGTTGTTCAATAATTTTTTTATCGCTAACCGTGTGCCGTTGCAAAGACGCGGTTGGTTGATATTTCTCAACATTATTACTACCGAACCAACCTTTAATTGAAGATTGTGAGGTGGCAATCCTGGTAAATCCAGCGAGTTTAAAAATTCAGGCGGATAGTTAACGACATCATCTTGGTTAGTAGTCGAATCAACTGATTTATATATCCTCAATTCGCCTGTAATTTGTTCTTGAATTTTGAAATTTAATTCACTTACATCTATGTTTTTTGCAGTCAATATAGCCCGTTCGCTCAACCAATCATGGTTTCTATAATTTTGAGCAACATCTGGAAACACCTTTTGAATAAGTTCATCTTTTGATCTAGTTAACTGACAAAAACCTTGAGGAAAGTTAATGCAACCAGTCAAGGTGTCTATAGGAAATTTGCCATTACCAATGTCAATGAGTTGTTTAGAGAATATGTCTCCAGATTTGTCATTTTGCAACTTGATACGCATATTCTTGCTTAAGTGTAATACCTTCACATGTTTCCACAAATTGGAGGACTTTAAACAGGCATTAAGTTCATCAGCTGGCGTTGATCGTGGAATCACTGGCAATGTTTGACGAAAATCTCCTGCTAATAAAATCATTGCACCACCAAATGGGTTATTATTGCTCCGGAGATCTTGTAAGGTTCTATCTAAAGCCTCCAAAGATTTTTTATGTGCCATCGTGCATTCATCCCAAACAATCAATCCACATTGCTGCAAAACCTTTGCCATTGCAGAGTTCTTCGAAATGTTGCAGGTTGGAGTTTCGTTGCTTTGCATGTTTAATGGTAATTTTAGTGCTGAATGAGCTGTTCTACCACCTTCAAGCAAAGTTGCTGCGATTCCCGACGAAGCAAGTGCAAGTGCAATTTTATTTTGTGAGCGAATTGTTGCTAATATCAATGAAATCAAAAAAGTTTTTCCTGTACCACCAGGTGCATCTAAGAAGTAAATCCCTCCTCTTTTATCATTTATTACTTTCAAAAGTGTATCAAATACATACTTCTGTTGTTCATTCAATAGTGGAAGATTCGTTTGAATTAATTCTTTCAAAGTGTTGAGATCATACAGTTTTTCTCGGTGCAACTCTTGGTTAAAAGCATCATGCATTGGACGATTGGGTGCGGCCAGGCCTAATTGAAATAATAGTTTGTTTGACATCATCAAGCACATGTCCTTAATTGAAATCAATACTTCATTGTAAATTTCTTCGCTTATTTGTATATTTGGATTTCCCCTTCTAATCCGTATTTGATATAAAATATCATCACACATATTATCTTTGTACTTGATCCACAAATCCTTTGGGTTTGATGGGAAGCAGGTAGATATGATTATAGAAAACAATGTTCGTATTTGATGAGCTTGTGATGATATTACAGCATCATTGAGAGTTTGATCCCAATGAGCATCATTGTCTAGCAATCGCAAACGTTGGCAAGCTTCTCTATATGATCCACACAAATCACCATTAACAGTTCGTACATGTTGGAACGATGTTGGGCCACGTACATTGACTAATAGCAGTCGTAAATAAAAACATTCATCATTGCTTGGATGTACTGAATAAATTCGACCAATCGCATCGGTAGAAAATATATCTGGGTATCCTTTAACTGGTTTTCCTTGTTTCCGTCGTATAAATCTTCTTGAGGATTGATTCCAAGTATAATATTTTGGCATTTCAGAATATAACAATGTTTGAGCAAAATCATCGTTTTGACATATCTCAAAAAATCTGGTTAATGTAGTAGATGGTGGCTGTAAAGCTCTTTCTACTGCGTTCTGTGCTGTAAAATATACTCTTTGTCCATTTTCTAAATGCACAGCTAAATGAACAACAGTAGGGTGTCTTTCATGAATAGGAAAAGAAAATGTTCGCCAAACTGCTTCATTACTACTAACATAGCGACCCATTTGGTATTGGGTAACTTCATCATTGGAATTCTCTGCATTAATACCAATCACAGCCATATCACTCCCTTTGGTTACATATTTGCAAATGTATTTAATAGATTTTACTGAATGGCAAGATTCAACGTTGATGTGCGCTTTGAAGGTCTTTGATAAAATGGGTGAATATGGAACAATCCAGCGATTATCTATTTCAATATCTTGTTGATTTAATTTGACAATTGTTGATCTTCCATTGTCTGCTGTCGATCGGCGACGATACAAAGGATAACCGTCATTACCAGTGATTGTTTCAGATATTAATGTCCGTGGATATCGCTTTGAACATTTACCATCCACCATACACGCTGAATTTTGATTAAGAGTTCCACAGGGACCATGTATCATGTTTTTAATAACTACCTCATGCAATCCAGGATCTACTTCTACATTAGGAATTTCAGCTGATATTACTGCATCAACTTCATTTGGCCTTATCTTTTCAACTAACCAAATCAAAATGTGTGCATGTGGCAATCCCCGTTTCTGCCACTCCACAGAATACATCCAGCAGCGTGTCTCTCCAAACACATAATGTTTCACAATGAAATCCATCAAAGATTTCAACTTTTGTCTAAAGACTCTGGCTGTAATATCATGACGATCAATAGGTGATTGCCCAGGGAATAACTCCTGCTTGATTTCTATCCAGTGTGGATTGCATGTAAATGTGATGAACAAATCTGCTGTACCATAATGACGAACATATGACATGGCATCTTGAGCATATTCATGCATATGTCGAGGGCTTCCGATGTATTTTGCTGGAAGAATAGTCATCCGACCAACATTCTGTGCATTTCCATCAGTATTAATCGCATCTCGAAGGTGAATATACTCTTCAGATCTGAGTTTGGTCTGATTCAACCTGATGAATGTTAATCTCTCCGTTTCAATTTTAACATACATGTCTACAACATACTTGTGATATAATCGCCGACATTTGAGTATGTGATTGTCTTCATTTTCACGAATCATTAGGCGGTAGGAATAATAGTTCATTGAACTGACTTTTTTGTTGGTTTCGGAACCTGAAAATAGATTTTTGTTTTCATAATATTGAAAATTAAAAAAATAATAATATAGTGACTGATAATATAGCTCCATAGCTAAACTAATATTTTTTATTACCTGTAATGGGATTTATCATCTTGTTTGAAAAATCATAGCCATCTTCACCTTGCCAAAATATAATGGGATATTGCAGTGCGTCATATGAGCGGTGTGTTTCCTTTATACGTTGTAATTGATCATTCCGACGATGTAAAACAATATCACGGGATTCCAAGTTTTCTCCAACTACAACGATGGCAACTTCATCAATAGTTGGTGCATTAAAACGTCTTGCATGTTGGCCAACAGGTGTTTTATCAGCTCTGATTACAATTTTGTGATTATCAGATGGCATCCGATCCAGTGCAGTTTTAAACAACATAACCAATTGATTGTACTCATGAAATAAAGTTTGTAATTGTTCTACAATAGACCTCTTTAGTGAATTGTTATGTGAACAACGCATATCAATTTCTCGTGGTGAATTGCCCATGAAATAAATTTGCAGAAATTTGTAATTGCTATCTGACATTGGTAACAGTGAACCTGCTCTATGATATATTTGGCCTTGTATCTGTAAATTAAAAAAAATGATTTTTGCCAAATAGAAATAATATTTGTTCCTAAAAAGTATATCTGTCTCTTAATTTGAATCACCAAATAATAATTGATATGCTTAGGTATGTCAATATGTAATAATTAGTTGTAACTAATATCCATCGTCAAATAATTATATTGTGTTTCAAAATAATAAAAGCTAATTTTGTTGCTAATACTGAATCACCAAATAATATAATGACTAAGTAATATATGTTTTGGGGTTTAGGAAACTGAAGGTTAATGACACATATTTACTTAGTTAACAGGAAATTTTGTTCATTAAAATAATAATGATTAACTGCTATAATACATACCTTAAAAGTTGGCATGAAATTTTCCCGAACTACGTTTGTTGCCCCAAATGATGTCATTTGAAAGCAATTGTTATATTGTTGAATATTTGACAAAAAGTGTATGGAATCTGGTTCTATTCCTGAAACCAATGAGAACAATGGCTCTGGTGGTGGATCCAATGGTATCAATTTCACTTTCCCATTTGCGCAACACAATCCATTTGCTTCATTTTTGTATTTCAATGCCTTACAATAAGAGCAAACCAAGTTCATTGATCCAATAGCAACACATTGGTGGTTACTGTAGTCAATTGACGAATCGTAATTGAAAGCAGCTCGATTCAAACTTTCGCGATTATTAGTTGAATCTCTCGCTCTCGCTTCCCGCGTTCGTGATATACGAATTCTTTCACGTTCATTTCGGTCGTCACGTTCATGTGCAGTATGATAAGATCGGTAATTCATTTGGTTTGTAGCATTTCGGGTTCTTCTACTTAAATTACTTCGTCTTATAGGAGGCATATCGTATATAATTACCTAAATTTATTCACATGAAATAATTATTAATCACAGGTATTTATACAATCAAAATTAATTATTAAATATTATAAACGCTTTTTAACGCAGTTTGTTTGACAGATGCAATGACGTGAAAACTGATGACAATTTATGTCGCATTCCGAAACTAAAACAAAAGAAAGAATATTCCAAGGCCAATCAAATCTTACATTTACTTTTTTTCACTTTTCAATTTGGTCGGGTGTACACATTCATTTGATTAAATTTGAACGTTGTGCAGCGACAATAAAGCGCGAATTGACTCTTTGACGTTAGCAAGACACCTACATTGTTTAGACAACAATGAGTGCTTGTAATTTAATATCAACTTTATTGAATAGCAATACAGTTCAAATTGACTCTACATATAGTTATTTATTCTACATTTAAAATATTTGTATAGGAAAAAGAAAAGGGCTTTTTTAGGGTTTCCCTGGAAATTATTCAAATTTTTCTCGCCGTTAGAGCCATCCTTGGACTTCAAGGAACATTTAAAAAAAAGAATTGTTAAGATTGGTCCATGCGTTGTTGAGTTATGCGCTTACCAACACATTTTATATATATATATATATACATATATATATATATATATATATAAACTTTTTGACCAATGGTCATTTCGGAGTCAGGGGGTCATAAGAAGACCTCCTGTGAAGAAATTTTGCCAAAATTCGAAAGTCGGGTACAAATGAGTGGGCAGACCGAATTCTTCGAGGTCTACCCAAAATGTATAAAAGAAGGATGATCTATGCACTGGGGAAAACAAGATCTTGATACTTATTTTGTAAGTATATTTTTGTTCTTAGTTTTATGTAATAAAATTATAATATTTAATATATAATATTTATTATTATTTATAATCAAATAAATTTTAAAAATTAATTTAGAAACATTTATGTAAAGCATTCGTTTAAGTATATTTGGCAATTATAAAATATCGAGTAAAATTAATTTAACCCTGAGTTTAAGAAGTGTAGACCGAATATTTACTCTCGAGGCGCCGCTGTACTTAAAACCACGAGTATTTCCTACATTGCATTACAGTGACTACATCAGAAGAAATAGTCAGTGTGAGAACAGGGAATGAATTCCAAACTGATTGAATTGCAAAGGGATTTAAAGAGAAGATTATTAATCTTTAAAACTTGTCTACACATATATATATATATCATGTATAAGCACAATAAAAAAATAAGAACTGTTTTATAATATATAATTCTTTATGATACTTATTTTATCTAGAATACCAAATATCTAAGTTGATACTATTAATTATTAAAATCTCTATTCAAAATAGATTAGTACATTTGACATCAATTATCAGATTTTCAAACTTTATTTTACTCAACGAATATTAAAGTAAGTTTCGTCGTTACCTGCCGCTTAGTTATTTACAAAGTCCAACCGCTTCTTATAAAAGCGTTACAATATAGTACCATTATAATGTAGCAAGTCTAGTAACCAACAGTTTATTTCTGAGCTTTTATAAGTAACTTAATTAAAAACTTTAGCATCTTTGAACAAAATTAGGAATAAATGTTCATATAATTTGTATAATATTTAGACAGCACATTTATTAAACGGCTTGTGTGTCTCTATAATAATATAGTGTTAGGACAGCGGCGTTAGTTATTTGGTAATAATGACACCATTTGTTACGGCGCCAACATCACTAGGAAGCTCATAATACAGATAAAGGATTGACGATACTGTGGTTTGTTATAAGACTTACTTCCACTGACACTGTTTTATATTTTATGAAAAGAAAAATAGGGCCAGCGAAATATTTCTGACAGACATTACTTGACAATAGGGATTGTTATTGAGACTTCATTGTATTTATTGGAATAAGAATATGAATATAAACTGTTCTTAACATATTGGTTTACGCACGCTGTGCTCACGTTAACTAAAGGAATTACACGGAATGGTTCAAACCATCTCATCTTCAGAATCTATAAAATACAAAAATTGCTAACCGGTACATCAAAATTAACCAGTGAAGATGCAATACCCAGGGTGTTTCCCGAACGAACTTTGATGAAATTAAAAATGTTAATAAAAAACAGTTGATTTTTAAGTAAAATGATTATTATTTATTGAAGAAAAGAAAATGTTAAATACATTTTTATTTAAAATTACTAAAAAATTACAAAAAAATGTCATTAATAATAATATAAAATAGTAATATAATTAAATATGAAAATAAACTAAATCAGTAAATTATAAACAGCGCCATCTCTCGATAGTAATGAAAATTTTTCTTGTCCATAGACATCCATCCGAGAAAAGTGAAAACAATACAGAACGAAAAAAATTCGTTTGTGAAAATATTTCACAAGCTTACAATTAAACATGTTTAATTGCAGTACAATTTAAAACAATTGCAGTCTACAATATTAAGCTGATTTGTGAAGCGTTAACAAAAATATTATGATTCAATGAATTAATTAACCTCACTTGTATCGATAACAATAACATAATAGTACGTATTAATAACGACTAAAATATATTACTAAGCACTATTAAACTAATGCTCTTTTATAATGGTGTTAACAAAAAAGACCTATCAGTTTATTCTGATTTTATCAGACAACTTGTCGTACAAAAAAATTGCCGGGGATAAAGACTGTAGGGACGATGGATTTTCTGACCTTGTAGATAAAACATTATTAGCTGAAACGTTACATTTAGACACTCAATTAAATTGAAACGATTAACAGTAGAATTGAATGAATTGAATAGAATTGATACAAGCCCTGTTCGTTACAAATCTCGAACCTATACAAATCGACACCTAAGCAACGTCTTAGAAACATTGTATGTGTATATCCAATGACTTAGGCAACTCAAATATGGTAAGCAAAAACATTACATGGTACCAGCGCAGCAGTAACGTGAGGATAACCATTATTAACCGTAACTATATAAGGATACGGAGTCGCGAAGCAGGCACCAATTGACTACTTCATCTAACATCGATCATTGTCTTTAGGTTAGATTGAATTAGGTAAATACAGTATTATTTAAATAAATTAAGTTGATTAATAAATTTGTATGTCACCGTGCACCGGGTGCACTCAACACAACTTGGTTACAATTGAATATATCTAGCGATGTCTAAGTACGAATGGAGTAATACTGAACTTAATTCACTGTTAAAAGATAGTAGTAGTAAGTAGTAGTAATACCTTATTCGATACACAAAAGAAAAAACAATATAGAGGACACTAATGGGGATCTTAATAGCAACTAAAGACGTCGAATTTAATTAGGTAATTTAAAACTGATTGTAGAAACGTATGGAAATATAAACATATTTTCATAACTACAATCCTACTCGCAGAATTGCAAATAAACTAACAGAATAGAAATTTTGCGGGCGACTAAAATAAAGACTCTATTAGTTTCAATAAGTGCCATTTCCTTAAAGATTTATAAATTGAAGACTTTTAAAGATTTTTAAAGTGAGTCAGACAGACTCCTCCTTATATGATAGCTCAATATTTAGCAACCATTTAATAAAACTAAGACTATATTAAGGATTTGCGACATTCTAAATAAATTAACATTCATATTGAAATATAAATATTGTTATTGTAGTAAGTTGTAACATACGTAGTAGTATCACTCTTTACTAACATCCCAAACGATTCACATAACAAACAAAACATCTTTAAATATTTCAGAACAATAACTAATATTACCGGTATAGTTTTGTTTGAAGAATTTGGCTTATTTTCTAGGTAGGGATTTATTATTTCTTACGAGTCATTCTATTGATAGCATATATTTTATCCCGTTTCTCAAAGGAAAAGTATTATATTAACGCATCCTCTCAGACGTCAATATTGGTGACACTATGTAAGTGTTATAATAAGTGTTTAACAATTACGAAGACACCATACTACAGGCCAGTTTCGTTACTTAGAGAATACTCTCTACTCTATACATTGTGTTAAGATAATAATCTTAACACACATAAAATGTTATTGTTATTTATGGAAAAGCAAGCGACTGTGAATTACATTTATTTGACGTGATTTTGAAACGAACGATTATCGGTCAATAACTAGAATATATAGAAAGTATTTACATGCATTGCATGAGTTTCAGGTCTACTGTTTTTTATTTACATAAAAACAGCATTTAATTTCTGTAATAGGAATGAATTTTCAAAGTGTTTTACTTTTTTAATAAATACTTTATTATAATTCTCGTCTATTTAAACCAGGAGTACAAACTGAATGTCATAAACATCTTAGAATATGTTTATTAAACTACAAGTTAAATTAATCTATTAGTTCGATTCCACGATGATAACAATGACATCGATGATTTATTTCCATTAATGTAAGTTACGGTTATTAAATACAGTGTACATTAAATGTCCATACATACATTTCAACATACATTTATTTCCTTACTGGATTCATGGTTATTGTCTGTATGACTGCATACCTTACACTATTTATATCTGATAACTTCATCATTACCTGATAATTTCATGATATATATTTAAATAAGTAGAATCTCTGTAGTCTTGCAACTCCATAACAGTATTGTAAATGCAACTGTGCTATCGACAACATAATTTAAATTTAATTGTTAAACTGGACTCAGACGTCAATATTCTCAATCATTTATTTTCAGAATATAATCCTTTCCTTACCTCAAAGTACACTTTAAATTTAATTTTTTGATATTTACCAGCCATTACAATGAAACTTTCATATTTCCAGTTATACTTAAAATCCATTCGGTAAATCCACTTCACGTAGGATTCCCAAAACTAAACTTGGTAATATCATTTCGTAACAGAGTAGTTTCGCTTTATTATATATACGGTATGAATATATTTATATTTTACCAGAAAATGTAATCTGTGCACATTTTAAGCGATTCATTGTATTATGTTACTTTCATAGTAATTTTGATTCGTGTTTTATTTTTTAAATAGATTTTTGTGTAGTCTGCAAACAATACGAAACTTGAATATTTTATTGAAGTATTTATACCACATACGTAGATAATGTATAGTAAGGGGAAAATATGGAGCCCTGGGGGACACCGGATTTAGTGAGTATAAAAAATAATCAGGGCCGACGGCTTAAGTGGAATGCAATTTTTATAATAGTCTTACTTAGATTTCGGTTTTCAACTCCTTCAAATACCCATTGTGATCTTTTTTGTTCCTCCAAAGCAAACTTATTATTTTATTTTATATATTATTATTTAATATTTATTCCAAAATGTTATTATATATGTTACTCTAATGTACAAGTAATAGTACTGTGGAGTTTCACTCAAATGTGTGCAGTGTTTTTGCGTCAAAGAGTAATACGAGTATATGTACATACAAACATATTCACAAACTTTCGCATTTATAGATGTAGATATATGTAAGCATTATAGGATATGAATATGGATGGTATAACAAACAGGGCGACAGATGAAAACATAGGTGGAGTGTGTAAAAAATAATAATATGGCGAAGAAGCAAATTTCAACGAAGTGACGTATAATAGAATGGCGTTGATGAAATTGGAGCATTGCGCCGACCCCACATAACTGGGATAAGGGCGGGATGATAATAGTTCGAGCGGCCAACCGTTCTTTTTCCAAATTAAATTCATATTTTTAACATAGTTATGTGATTTAAAATTTTAGACGTTGTAGTCATTCATCAGATCTATCGTATTTAGTAAATGATCTAATATTAGTTAAAAACATGTTTTCCATTTAATTTCAGTTAAAATAGGATATCATTAATTTTAAATGAAATGTTATTACCGTATAAATAGTGATAACTGCAATCTGCGAAATGAGAACAGACACGCCATCTACGCATTAAACAAAAATTTTAAATCTATTAATCTCTCAGTGTCTTTATGTAAATATGGAATACAGATCTAAAAAAATATTAATTTTCATCGGTTTGTACGAATTTTAGTATAACCGAGTTCGTTTATTTCGTGTCAGAAGATTACTGATAGTGTGACCGGAAAAAAACAGTATTTTTTGTGAATTAAATGTTCGTTCGTAAACGTCGAAATTCGAAACAGCAAGCAAACCGACCAAGCCGAGAGTTTTAATGAAAGTGGAAAGCCTCGGACCGTTGGGTCGCGATTCCCGTAGGATCAACTCATTTGGACGTGGGTCAAATTTACACGAGCCAATCTCACACAAGCACGCACCTACGATATTGCGACATTGCTGGTATATTGCTTTAATTTCGACAAGGTACCGATAAACAACTAAAGTAACTTCCAATAAGACAATACGATACTAATTTATTTCCCCAAGTTAATAATAAATCTAGACCCTCACGAGATTGCACGAAATTGCTTAAGAGCTACAGATGCTGTGAGTATTGGATTTAAAATGAGAGTTTTCATTTAATTTTATAAAAAAAGTATACTTATTATGGTTTACTTTTTATTTTGTTTAATATTTAATTTATTGATTCTTTTTTTGAATTTTTAAACTTTATGTGGTACAGCAAAATCAGTATAAAATATCTTACGTCGATAAGAATAGGAATATTTCGAATGTTTTTATAAAATTAATGCAATAATCAAAATAATTTAAAAATATTAAGATAACTCTAAGCAAATTGCAAATAAAATCAGCTCGTATTAAGGTCATACTCACACAAAGGGAACTTGAGTTTGCTCACAAAATTCATTATCAACATGAGATAAGGAAACGGCAACTCTGTTATCACACAGCAACCCCTCTCACTCTTACTCGGGTATAGTTTGGGATCTGGGAGAGAAAATATATTTTTTAATAAAGATTCTAAAATTAATTTTCAATCAATTTAAATTATGTAGTAAGGAAAGACCTTGTTATACTTTAATTAAATTATATTAATGTAGTTATTTAATCAGTAAAATGAATTCTAGTGAATGCAATTCAATAGTTTACACATCGGTTATATTTCGTGGTGTATTGTTAATCCGCTGCTCATAGCGAGTGTGTCTCTGCTCTCGTTATGACGTTAACTATGAGGATGAATACATGTCTCTCATGAGTAGTACACTGTGTTAGGTCAGGTTCGTTGATTTAGTTAAATATTCATCGTTTAATGCATTAAACGATGAATATTTAACAACAACAAACAGGATCTGCATTCCTGTTTGTATTTACATATAATTAGCATGTATTAAAAAAGTTTATTAATTTTACAAACGCTTTAATAAGATAGCACATATTAATTTGTAAGATCTGTAAGCACTAATTTTATTAAAAACAACATTCAACAGCTTTTTAGCAGAAAGACAATTTTTATCAGTTTCACATATTTATATTATTGTAGCGATGACAATTCTGTACATTAAATTGTTTTTAAATTATTATTTTATCTTCATTAGATAAAAAATATTTTATACTTTTTTATCCTTTGTTTTAGGTAAAACATAGCATTTTATCGATTCTTTAAAAAATGTATTTCTCGGGGCTTACGTGGGGTGAGAAGAAAGAAAAGACCAATATATGTATATATATGTAGCGAGTATTATATATACGATGTTTTGATCATCTTTTATCCGTTTAGTTTATACGAAATTATATTATTTCTAGGTTACTAGTGTCAAGCCATGGTTAGGTAACAATTTTTCAGTAATGATTATGTCTATTGATAATCTTAACAATACAAATTAATATGGGGATTATATTTTAGTATTATAAAATTAAATTAATAATGAAATATATTTACTTTATATAAATATTACACGTAAATAGTATCTGTATGTTTGTTGTAACAGCGCACCTCACACGCGACACAGTGTGTTATAACACGTCACAGCGAGTGCTACATGAGTTATTGCATTTCGTCACTCAATCATCCATTAAGTAACACACTGCATTTTACGTAACACATTAACCTATATAAAATAGTGAGAAATGGAAGAATATGTAAACCGTCTTAAAATATAAACTATTTTAAGACAATAGCGATAGAAATGTGAAACAAATTTACATTTTTTTAAGATGTTGTCTTAGAACTTCTTGAAGTACTTGTAATTTTTTTTTTTTTTTATGTATTTATTTTATTCGCAAGCAATAATATAAATCCCACCCGTGAGGAATGGTAGTAAGAATGTTGGTTGCATTCCTCCTTCAAATAGCGAGGCTTCGTTGCATTGTAATGAGATCGTTCTGGTATCTAAGATATTTAAGTCTTATTAAACTAGAAAATTTCAAATGAATGTACGTAGAACTAGAAGAGAATTTTGCAAAATTGAAAAGAAAACGAAATAATTATAATGTTATTAGAATTTAGGAAATGTTATAATTACTTTTTAATTACCTCAATACTATTTAAAATAGTTATTTGTCTCCACGCCGTCAGTTTGTGTTTAAAAGAAACCTTCAATTTCTTTGTCGATTTGTAAATGAAGGGAATCCTTCTCTTACCTTTAGTGGTTGTAATTGTATTAAGAGAGTAGATTACGAGAGTGAGGCGAGATAAACACCGAGGTTTACAACTCACATAAACTTTTTACTCAGCTTGCCTCTTTAAAGTTTTCTCAATTATTTTAGCTTTGCATGACTTCTTTATGAATATTCTTTCAGTTAATCAAACTTGATTCCAATAAAGTACCGCACAACTCCAATACTTTAATAATATTTTTCTTACAAGAAAGTTTAATTACTTTTATTTACGAATAAAGAGCTCCAAAGCATCGGATCAAATTTCCAATAGATAACATGGTACTTATATAATTGAAACTTCTATCACGAACAATAATTAAACACAAAGATTTTGCTTCATAAATGTAGAGAAATTTTATGCTTTTTTACAGTTCTATTTAATTGAACTCAGATGGCACAGTGTAACTCAATTAGATAAATTAATGACATGTTTTGTTTTTTTTTTATGTTTGGTGTTTTAGGAGGGCAAACGAGCTTAGGCGTAAGTGATCACCGCCGCCCATGAACTCTTGCAACATCCGAGGATTCACAAGAGCCTTACCGGCCTTACAAACTATACAAACCAGTGTTTGATTGTCTCCACAACTTTCTGTTGTTTATAATAACTCCTATCGTATTATCATAATGCAAGTTAACATTTTAGGCATTAATTATTTGGGCTTACTAACATTTTATTCAGGTATTGTGCCAACACAATATGTGTTGTACTATTCACCATATTAGTCAGCAAAAAATCTTAAAGAAAAAATATTTGTTTTCTAAATTTGGAAACAAAGTATATATTTAAGTTATATGTTTCAAATCACGATAAGGTCAGCAGAATAAAAGGTCCTGTTTATACGAGGGACTTCATAACTTGGTGTCATCAAATTCATTTAAACGTATTCACGGGAGGTGTTCTTTACCTAACTCACCCTGGCTTTGATTACTTAAGGATTAAACAAACATTTTTTCTCTCCAACCCGTGTACTTGCGTCCTCTTATATCAGTTTATTTCTATACTTTTATGATACGGTCAAAATAAATTTGTAATTTGTAATATAAAGGGAACCCATTTCCTGGCACGTTGTTACCAGAGTCGTTTACCTTTTATCTTTCGTTCACTAATCTCCTAATGTCGAGGATCCCTTTCGTGGTTCTAATTGTATTAACATAGTTGATTACGTGAGAGAAGGGCGAGATAATCAACTCGGTACAACTGAAATAACCTTTTTCCCTAATTCGCTTTAAACCAAATTCTATCTATACCTACAATGCTTTTGAGCTAATTTGAAATGATGAAAGCAAATCTTTAATCAACAGCACGTTGTTTTCTCATTAACCTCCAGATACTTTCTACACTATCACCAAAGGAATTAAATGGTTCTGAATATTTATAAAATATTTGTACAGAGAAGATTCGAATGTAAAAACAGATCAATCGTGAAATTGGTTTTTATTTACATATCGGAGCCAAACAACACATCACCTTGTTACGTAGTTAGCTGAGAGTTTCAATCAAGTAGAATAATTAAATGCAAACAAAGTGCCGTCCGCCGGCGATCCAGATAGTTTATTTTTTGTTTTCGTTTCGTATTCAAATAGTGTGTTTAAATGAACTGTCAAAAATGTTTTAAACCGGAAATTATTATTACGTCTGACAAAAAATAATATTGTTTTACTAAATTTATGTTTGTAAAACCATCTAATTAGCTCAACGTAATTAAGATATTTTAAATTTGAGAAAAGTTGAGTTAAAAATGTATTTCAAGAGACTTGTTTCTTATATATTTCATTACATGTCAAAGGTTAATAATGGGAATAGGTGAAGTGAGTGATGAGTTTATTTTAAATTTCTATTTTGCACGCAACAAATTATAATTGTGAATTTGATAAATTAAACCGTTTTTGATCCGAAACCAGATGTTTAATCAGATATATTTTATATTAATAAAGCAATGTAATGTTTTAAGAAGAAAATACTTAAACAAATATTGGTTTATTAAGGCGCCATAACGATCTGACAACGATTACGTCGAAGGTGGAATGGTTATATAATACACTTAACTCAAGATTAACAAAGCAACAGAAGATGTTTAAATAATTTAAGCGTTATTCTGACACAAATGAAGCCCAAATTTCTCTACGTACTTACATCGAAACTATCTTTAAGTAAGATATTATTACACGAAGCCATAGTTCATTATAGATAAAGCAACACTTTAGATGCAACATCTCCACGCTGGTGTAGAGCGGTAACGTTCCCGCATTCTATAACATTAATACCAATGTTAGTGTTCAGTTTAGCTAAAAGCATTGAAGCCTTGCAGGCGAAATGAATAGGGATTGAAACTCACTTATCTACTACTAAATTATTTAATAATAATTAAATTATCTTATTCTTAACTAGTTAATTTTTCTTGTTGTTAGGATAGATACTACCTCTGATATTTTAGTATTTTACTTATTAAATAATATATGAAAATATAAATATTTCCGATAAAAAGGTTTTTGAAAATATATACATATATACATTGTAAGGAAACATTAGTGATTAAACAAATTTGTTGAAACACTCTCTGTCATTAAGAATTATAAATAAGAGCAAGCTTAGCTCGTTAGCTTTATGATTATAGTCAGCGAGCAGCTTTTATATTTGAATATGAATAGAACTTCAGGCATTTTGTTCGTTTGCGAAAATAGCTAAGGCTCATTATGAGAAAGCTCCCGCGAGATTATTCGGAATCTAACCGAGTTTTAAAGCGCTATGAAATTTAAAGTGAAACTTCAACTGAGTCGGAGCGAGCGATGTGTAAACATTTTGGCCATTCCGATGTTTCCGAGGCTAAAGTGACTAAGACTCAAAGGATGTTTCATCTAAAATGCCAAATACTTTTAAATAATTTTGAGTGGCTCTAAAAGAGTTCATATTTTGAATGAGATTAAACACAATGATTATGATATGTACTTTGTATTGTATATCATAGTTATGGTTTGAACTTAAAGCATTGAAGTATGTTATCAGAGTCAAATAAATTTAAAAGATTAACTTTTTCTCAAGTAAATAATATATCTTTTTTTTTCTATAATTTTTATTATGATTTCCAATTTTTTTGCAAAATTATTATTTAGTGTATATAAACTACTGTTCCGTAAAAAGTGCTATTTTCGCAATCACTATATAACTTAATGTATTAGTGAAGGGACGCCGTGATAAGCAGCCGCCCCAGCGCCGCTCCAGAGCGCCCCGGGCTGTGGGGTTGCGGACAAAGGGCTTAGTTTGTTTCCAATGGAACACAAAAGACAACCCTAACTAAACAAACATGTTACTTTACAAATTAAATGTATTTTTCGTAACAGAAAACTGAACATTGCTTTTATAGTTAATATTTCTGCGGGCGTTGTGTTTTGATGTTTCTATCTTTTTTGATACACGACTGTTTTGTGTGGATTTTGAGATGTTATGAAATATAATAAATATTTTTGTAATTTATTATTTCTTTTATTCTATAAATAGAATGGCTTTCTAATAAATCTCCTTGTATATTTAAGAAAACATAAATCCGTAAGTAATAAAGTAACGAAAATCTCCTTTGTATTTTTCTGTTATCATTTATAACTGTTTTGCACCGAAATGCTACAGTTAATTTAGTTTAAAATGAAATAACCGCGTTGAATATATAAAATGTTTTTTATAGACTAAGCTTTTATAAAACTATTGTAATATTCTTCTTCAGAATAATAATTTAAACTTTATTGTAATCGCTATAAATAATTTAAGACACTCGATAAATATTCTATAACATGATGAGTTAGTATCGTCAGTAAAAATGCTTCTTAGTTATATAATATTCTTATTATTTCTAATTCTTCATATCTAAAATTTGCTATCTGTTATTAATTTATTTTAAAATAATTAAAGAGTACAGTTACTTCTCTATAAGTGAAACAAACATTTAATATTATATTAAAATTATTATTCAATAAGTCAAATGTTCAAAGTCGAAATATTTGAAGAGAAAACGGTACCCGTTTCAAAATATGCCAACTGCCAACAAACAAATGTTCCCTCAAACGTAGAGAAACTTTAAATCAACCCAAAAGTTTTACCATATTAATGTTATGAGTAATTGTTTGTGCTTTATTAATGACGTGAGATAATACAGAAAGACTAGCTTTAAATAACGACTATGTTTGTCAAAAACATCGTCATACTCGGTTTTAACGAAATTTATCATTATTTGATAAGTCAAATAGAATAAGAATTATAAATTATTATTGTCAATCTTATATGTTTATATATTTATATAAATATAAATAATATCGTTAAAAATAAATTATATAATAAACAATAAAATATATAATAATAAATAATACATAGGTGTGTCGGAGTTTCTGTTAATCTCATTTGTTGGTTTTCGGTATTTATTAATATTATTAATATTTTTATCATTCAATCAGATTTTTTTTAGTTTGTTAAAACCTGTAAACCTCTGAATTTGATATTTGGATTTAATATTTTGTGACTATTTGAGGAGGTTTATAAACTTAATAGTTCTAACTCACGTTACAGTCTTTACTCGCATTTCATTACAAAAATACACCTTTTAAAAAAAATACCAAAATATTTGAACCGTTATTCACGGTTTTGGCTCTTGCTGTTTCAGTTATTTAATTATGAACAAATTTTTCGTGTTTCCGTTTCTATAATCCATGCAGGTGGAGTCACTGAGACGAGCTAGTTTATTTCATCTAGAATTTTAATAAATAATTCACTTACACTAAATACAATTACATTAAAAAAAAACTGTTTCCCATAAACTTATAAATCTAAAACGACTGCATAACAAATATAAAATGTATGTATAAAATATGTAAGTAATGCAAAACATGTCATAATAAATACGCTGAGAATTTCCTTTCAAAAGATATTTAACATTATCCGTCAAACGTTTCTACTCCATTACTTAAAAGCCATTAACTTCGTTTGCCGGTTTAGAATATCAAGGGGATTTATACGTAAGGGTTATCGGGCGCATGTGCACGGAGTTAGCAAACTTACTCCGAGGCATTGCGAAGGCGGCCTTAGTCGCGCTACAGGTCTGTGGCCGGCCGCACGTAGCGCCGCCGCGGTCCGAGCGCTGCGAACTTCCGAGCGCTACGACGATAGCGCCAAAACTATGTAATAAGTGACAACGTCTCGCGTTTGATGGTCAGTGAACTGTGGTGCGATGTGAACTGAATGATGGTTGGGAAAATACTATTTTATGTACACTTCGGACTTGTCTTCCATGTAGTGATTTGTTTTAAGGATACCGTTGGTAAGGAACAAAGGAACATTAAATTCTATCCATTATAAATAACAAATGGTAGAAATCAAATCAAGTTAATAATTAAATTGATAATTAAAGAAAAAAAGTGGACTTCGTTAAGTCAGGTCGAATAAGATTTAGTTCTTAACACATTTATATTGTATTGACTAAAATAAGGAATAATAATAAAATTTATACAAGACTTGATTTCAATATCATAATAAATGGAAATGTCTAAATTTAATTATATTTGAAACGGCTTCAAGCGCTTCTAACGAACTATTTTGTAATTTGCTCAACTCCTCTGATGTGTCAATTTGCATAACATTCATACTTAACATTGAATATATAAGTTAAAAACGGTTTTCTGTCTGTCTTTAAATAAAAAATAAACAAAAATTCCTTAAAAATATAGTTTACTTAAAAAGTTATTAAAAATCTTTTTTTTTCTATTATACCTGTACGAGTCCATTTCTTTTCAATCTAATAAAATAATAATTTTACTTCATATTTACCATTATATATATATAAATGTATGTTTGTTTATTTCCACACTTAATTTATTTGCAAATTTTATTGTCTTTTATAACAAACAACAACACAAATACGGTATAGAAAGTAAGCTTAGAGTTCAGACGACAATATTATTTATTATACGTTAAGGCTCGTCCTTATAACCAATGCTGTTTTTATAAACAGTTGTAAGTTCAAGTTTTGCACTTCATTTCATATCTAATATAAAATTTGCAATTAAAAAGAATAGAACTATTTTAATATTTTTAATTATATTTCTTCTAATTGCTGAAATATTTGCGGGGTTTATATAACTATGTAGTGACAGAACTCCATTTCTATACAGACATAAATGAATGATAATGTAAAAAAAAGTCACGTACATATTTAAGAATTGTTTTAAAGATTTGTTGATTTGACACCAATTTTCAAAGCAGATTAAAATTGTGTCCAAAGATCATATCATCTATTATATAAGATATACCTATATATAGAAAGTAATATTCAAAATTAAACTCACTAAAAGATAAATACTTTTAATTTCATTACAGACAAAAAGTTAATCTCAAAAAATAACGAGGACATAAAAGCAAGACAAAAAAAAACATCAAAAATGATGATTTTAATAAAACTTAGAACAAAACACCTGTAAACATTGTTGAGTTTTTTGTCGTCTAAAAATTCAGCCTACATTCTTTACGTTTGAGATTCTTTTAATTCGCAGAACAAAGGCGGCCCGGTATTACACTCTTTTATCAAACAACTTTATTCTTTCACAGTAACCTTGTTGGAACGTACCTTTCTTGGAAATTTGAATATTTGAAAGTAAAAATTTGTAAAATTTGTAAAATTTGTTCATATTATTTATTACCCGGCGGCCATGGAGCCTCGATGTTATAAAGTATTACATGAAATTATAATTTTATTCTCTTATAAATTTCTTTTTTAGCATCAATATTTAATATAAATGTCTTTGAGGCTCAAGTAATATTATAAAGTTAGATTTAGTTAATAGAAGATTTATTACCTCAAACTATACCTCTGTGATTATATCTTACTCTAATTTAATATATTCCGTCAAACAATTTTCAAACTTCCTATAAATAGAGTCCCGATTGAACCTTACCAAAACAAATATGCTAAGACAAAATATTAACTGAGGTATTAGATAGCTCAACATACTCTCTATAATCCGAAATTATCAACAGAGACAGGAGTAACACAACAATAATTTAGTTGGTACACATGTAGGGGTCGTTTGTTGTTATAACATAAGCCCGGATCTGAGCCGGCTTAGCGGCGTCAAGCGCTCGCCGTCTCACTTACACTGCCAATTTAGAAAATCCCGTAACTGAAAACATAGTCTTGATTAATCAACTAGAGCCGATCGTATCTGATGGAAGCGAATTAACACGCAACCCGAATAAAACCTATTACATGCAGGAACTTCGGAATGGATTTTCTTTTGTGATAGGATTAAAATAAATTAATTGAATCAATGCCGTATAATTAGTTTTTTTGTATAGTGTACTTATTTTTTCAATTAAATTTACTTTATATTCAACTATAAAAACATTTTTATTCATAAACATGAATAGTCTCTTATAAATGCAAAATTAACAAATCATGAATTTTATAGACCGAAATAGAAAGAAACCTTACGCCGTAATTTCACCGATTTTTAAATCACACAGCATTCATATCGCTGTAAAACCGATAATCCTTTTCAAATAGGACTGACCGATGCGGTAATCGTATTTTGGTGTTTGGACATTCGAAAACACAAAATAAAAAAGAAAGCTTCAGCGCTATTTGTGACATTTAAAATAGTGCAATGATTTTAAATATTTCCATAATAAATTAAATTAATTCCACGGAATATTCTATAATATAAGTTGAAAGGTAAGTAACACAATTAGGTTTAAAATATAAAAATTAAGTAAGTAAGAGATGGTCAATATACATGCATCGCAATCTTGTGTATCTTGTGATTGAATCAAAGATTACCCAGAATGTTAAAAATAATTTGTAAATCATACAAAGATTTTTTTTTTGTATCAGAGTCGAATCCACGACTTTGATCACCATAAAAACATTCCTTGGTAAGTCATGTCATTATTTTATTAACAATAATTTAATGAATGCGCAGGATGCCGAAGCAAATAAAAATAACACCCGTAAAATATTTTATACAAATATTTTAATCCGCATTGAAAAATATGTTTCTGTTAACCACAAATCCTGGTTGACATGATTACAACGCTTTTAGCTGAACAAGCACTGCAGCAATATTGTGCATTTAAATAATATTTTATGAAAAAATATATATAATTTTTAAATTGGTGTTGTCACAGCTTAATTCTAGCAAAAGCTTAAATTTTCACCGAAATATGACGTGTTACTGATTTAATTCTTAAAACACTTTACAAGAAGAAAACTTTTCAAAAGTGAGGAAATTACATAACTGTACCCGCATAGTTGAATGCAATCTAAGTTACTTGCATAAGTTGCTTTTGTGAACATATAACACATTTCTTACCAAAGAATTTAATGAGTAAAACATATTTAATATTAAGCACAGAGAAACTTACCATAATTCTTTAGTAGTATTACATAGTCCTTCAGCTATGTCATTATTTATTTTATTAGAAAAATGGCATAAAATATAATTCTTATATTAATTAATTGTTTTAATTTAGTTCTTATCCCTTCTATCATCAGTTCTTTTTAGCCTGTAACTAAGTTTACTATTATTATTCACAGTAAAACATCACTTTTTAAAACTTCTCTTTTAAAGAACATGTTGCTATTTATCGATGTAAGATAAAAAAACATTTAATTTTAATTACGTCTTTGTGCCTCCCAAAATTAGCAAAGTCAATCAAATATATTATAAATTATAGAAATCGTCCACTATTATAAATTTAAATAAATATAAACAGCAGTGAATTGTTCAGTAAATGCGCCAGAATGTCCGCCAGCCGTTCCCGTCCGCCTCACGCCTAACTTCCGACCAACCATTAAATTAAGAACAACCAAACTTCATTTATCTCGGCTTGTTACTTCTGCGGACGATAAGGTTTTGGGAACACGATTGGAAAGTTCCGTAAACTTGCAGCTAACTTCGAGGAAAAGTTGTTGAATCACGCCAATCGTTCACAAATTTGCTAGATACTTACGAAATTTTAAAATACCAGTCATTTATTATCTGTTAACTTTAACGGCTGATTACTTTCAGCTTTGTGTACTATAATAGGGAAAACACGTTTTAAAAATACTTTCAGAAACCATATACTCAAAAAACAAATATATAATATACTTAACACAATAAATAATATGTTAAAGTTTTAAATACGAGAGCTTTCCTAGAATATAAGTCTCTTATATGTTTAATGAGCATCGATGTACTGAACATCTATGACGCTTATTACGTTTTCTGTCTCTCGTGGTGTGCTACTTTACTAAGGTAAGTAGGAAGGTGGCAGGTCGTGATACCCTAATATTTATGTACATCAGTCTCGATACAAGTTATTTTCTAAAAGCGTTATCTTGTAGCTGTCATTTGTTAGAGAATTATGACCAGTCAAGGTAATGTAGAGCTTAACCGTGCAACATGTAAATATACTTCTACCTACAAAAATTTATATTAAGTGATGTTTTAGTAATAAATCACGAAAGATGTTAATAATAAATATGTGGGTTTCTTATTATATATCCATTAATTTTAATACATTCTGTCAGGGTAATACTCCTGTCAAACAGACGAAAATATATTATTTATTTCGTATACCCGGACTTTTTTTATAAAAATTAATATATTTTTTATAACTGACATATATTAGCTTCTTCAGACTCTCAACAGACTTTAATTTTCGCATAAGAGGTATTGTATTTTCTTGGGTAGTTTGACACACCTATGTTAAAGAAATTAGGCTTTTCTGAATATTGTTAGTGAAATGAAAATAGTATTCCCCTCTAATTCCCTTGCATTTATACTTTCAGGTTGACCAGCTTAAAAAACATTAAAAAATCTAAAATAATCTTTGGAGTTAAGTTTTCGACCACGAAGCATTATTTAACTGTGGAAAATAAAAAGAAATCGCAAGGATAAATGTGGACTACATAGATGATAGGGAAACATATGTACACCGAAAAACTATTCCACCTAAAATTTGCACAAATTAAGTTTGCTCCTCTATTAGAAAATGCGGTATACGGAAAATACATCGAGAAGTAACCTTCCTAGGTATCAGATATTAATACGGGCCCGGACAACTGTGATCCAATTTTCAGTTCAGCCTGAATATCCCAACGTATAATGTTATCATTTTCACCCAACAACCACTCCACCCTGAAGATATTTTCATAGGTTACTGTAGTTATGTCTCGGCTAGGTCTGGGATCTTTGGTTAAATTCTCTCGACCACGTTTAAATTCACGGAACAAATACAATCATAGAAAATCACAACACGAAAAGCTTTTTGCGAGACGTTCATTGTTACAAAGAAAATAATAATTATACATTCGTGGAAAATCTTCAAGAACTTTGCACATATGTATGTATAATTATTATTTTGAAATTAGCGTTTAATTCAAAATAGACTGAAGAAAATATGTATTAATTTTACTTTGTGACTAATAGTTTTCGAAAAAGCTTTCGTAACCTTCGTAATAATATATTTTACAGCAAATCAAAAGATCTAGGAACAGGTTAAAATTTTAAATAATTTTAATAAATATATTTTATCATTCATTCAGCTATCAGCTTATTATGTGGTCTTTTATAAATATTGTTCTCTTTAAACAGTGACAATATAAATAGTAATACAATTATAATGGATTTTATTACCAGAATTAACAATTTTAACTTTGCATTTAATGTATTTGTAACTTTTCAACCTAAATAATAAAAAAAATATAACTGAGTATTATAGATTCAATAAATAGAATTCTAAATTCTCTATATGAAGGATTATTATTTAGTTTTATATTATAATTTTAATAGTTGTTTAAAATGTTTGCTTAGAAATTCACGCTTTATAGAGTTTATCAATAATTTGAATACAAGTGACTGTCAAATAACATTTAATTAAAAATGTTAAGGAAACTTTGACTGTAATTGCTGACAAAGGAATTATTACAAACGAAATAAATTATTTTTATTTATATATCTTTTTTTATTTGTCTAAAATATTGAATGAGTCTTTGCCAACTTGTAATGTCCTCAGTAAACAAGACGAGAAGGATATAAAAAGCAAATATACTTATTCGGATCGTTTCTAATATTTCTTGTCAAACATGACGATATTACTAACAAGGGAAATAACAAATTGGCTGCAGCTCACTACACAGCCGCCGTAGTGTCTATTAGTCAAGGTCAGCTCTACCGGCGACACCGTATATTTGTTGACATTCCCCAAGTGTTCGAGACAATGCTAAACTATAACCTAACCTATAACTAATATATATATAATTTTTATATAGTTTTGTAATCATAATATATATATATATATATATATATATATATATATATATATATATATATATATATATATATATATATATATATATATTATGATTACAAAACTATATAAAAATTATTACACAAAATATTTTATATAATCCTTACCGACCTTATATGTAACATTTCTTAGTATATAATATTTATTATCAGTATTGTTAAACAATTCCTGAGCTATGGAATGAAATAAAAAAAATGTAATTAGAATCAATGAATCATAAGAGTGTTTATTCAAAAAATTTTAGATGAAACTAAATGTACAGATGTACATTAATAGATTTATATAGCAGTAGTGAAAATATGATACATTATCTTATAAGTATAATAATTAATTGATATTCTTATTATAATTGTTTCAGAAATTAAGAGATTATTTATTTTACCTGCATTCTACACAATGGTAATGTTCTGTGTATTTTAATCACTACACCTTAATTATAAAAATACATACTGTTGTAGAGGGAATGTTTAAATAAGTGCGTCGTATTTTAAATCGTGTTTCCTATATAACATTTTAAAGGTACATTTTACAGGTGCTTAGAAATATAATAGTCTAACATAAATTCCCCCGTGAGTTCACCCCGCCCTTGAACCCGTAAAAGATAAGGATCGTATTTTGTTACTCCATTTTTGCTGAGTAATATACAATGTTCAACTGCCCGTACTAAATTTTCATATTTTGCAAAACATTCATAAGAAGGAACTAAAAGATCACGTATGGCTAATATAAATTAATATTGCCGAAGTAAACACAAACCCTAATATTTACGATACTGACGCTTTATTAACAATATAAGATTTTTTATATGTTATTATAACAATATTTATATTTTAGAACAAACAATTTTAGTCTTTTAATCCGTTGGTCTAAGAGCTTATTATGTTTGGCAAATATATAACAATATTACCAAGTAACGTTTGGGTATAAAGTTGAGATATACGCGAGGGGCCACTGGCGTTAGCTTTTATTGGACCTTTAGCGTATTGACTTTTCGCAAGGATACGGGAAAAAACGTTCATTATCGACTCAGGCGGGTAAATAAAACAAGATAGCTCCCCGAGGCCCGTTCACTAAGATATTGCGCCGTGCAAGCAAATTTGCTCTAGGCACAATAAATGCTTAGCAATGAACGTGTGAGAAAACAACACCGCCAGCGATAATATTTATACTCACAATATAGTTGTACGTGCAGGCGAATGAAAATAAAGGAACGGTAGGACGGACTTTAATAAAACTGTCGTACTAAGTTAGTTGCAGACAACTTTTAATTAAAGGGATTTATTAAAATTGTTATTTACATTTATACGTATTCATAATGCTATACATAGGTATTAGTACAATAATGTTTCTTATAATTTAAAATATTAAAAATAAATGAGAAATGTTTCTTACTGTTCCATTTAGAACATTAAAACTTAACATATAATTTAAATCGCTTAATAATAATATAAAAGCGAGTGAAGCCGTATGTTTAAATAAACACAGAATAATTAAAATTAAATCCGCTATTATATCTGTGTATGGAAATTTTATATTCGTACTTCCCAAACTTTTTGTGAACAATGGTATGATTTTCAAAGCGGAGTAAACTTTCCAAGTCTCAGAATAATTAGGTACTTTTAATGTGAGGACTATTGTCCTATTTTTAATTACTTATTAGAACAAGTATAACAAAATAATTTTCTTTAATTTCGTTAGAGAGTTTTGCATAAATTTTCATAATATTTTAGACAAAAAATACATTCAAAAAATATTTATGACGACTAATATACGTATCACAAATGTATTTTATTTCTTTGTTCCCGTTTTTTTAATTAACGCAAGAGTTTGCCAAAATCTATTTACGGTACAAAGAATTGTTGAATAAAAAAAAAAACATTTTTGGTATTTTTAATGCCAAGTTATGTATGGATACAAAAATCGTAATATATCGCGTTCTAATTGAAATAAATAAGTAAGTAAAAGATTGTTAAGGAATTTTCCATTGTGGTATCATAATTTCAGGTTAACCATTTCAAATATGTCAAAGAATTTTGTAGCAAAAGTAGAAAAGAATATTTCAAATTAAAATTCCAACTTAATACTGTTATAGGGCTTAGTTTAACAAGTATAAGCTATCAAGAGAGGACCTCGCTCAATGGCTGCGGTTTTGTCTGATTCTATTTAATTACTTCGCATAATTATAATTTAACTTTAATATTACTCTTTGCATACTACATGCAACAAGTAATTTCCTTTATGCACAATATGTGGCAAAGTCTGCGATGCATGTGACAAAACGGTTTAATTTGTCAAAGAGAAAGCTCAGGGACATTTACAATTTACAAGAAATAATCGTCTGTCTCTGCGAGATACAGACCCATTATACAAATGAGTTGAATGCTCTAGTGAAATAGTTATTATTATTTTCTTTCCTGATTATAAGGAATTTTATTTAAAGTATTTTTTTCTCATAGATTAGTGCGAGTAAGCAATAATGAATGAATGTCTGTTGATTTTGGGCATCTAAAACATCATTTAATAAATACACTTGCATTTTTTGTTATAACACGGGATGAAGCTCGTTACTGAAAACATATAATTCCTCGTTAATTTTTATTTTACTGCACACAATGATAATCCGGTTTTAATCAAAATTTGCATATTTTTATAATATATTCATATATTAATTAATTATTGTAATTATGCAAATAATATAAAGGCCGTCAATTGTACCGGGACTATTTATTAATTCAAATAACATTAACATCTTTTTCACATACTCTTTTGTAATTTAAATCGCACACCGAGTGTAATTCCTCTCACACGAGTGGGGTCGAGCCTAATCCGATTTTATCCCGAAAAGGGCATAAAGCGATAAAAAATATCAAAATGTACACATGTTCAATGAATACCTTAACAACAAATACATAATAAATGAAAAAGAGGCTGTGAAGGGTTCAGTCTGTGTGTTTTATTTATAAATTTAAACAATATTTTTTGCTTAATAATGTTTCATGATTTAAAAAACCAATAAGAAACAATTGAATATTATATATTGAAAAACATTAAAATTATTTATTAACATACAGCATGTTACAATCACACCCACTCACAGACTTACAGACACACACATACACGCACACATGATTACTTGCAGTCACACATACAAATATGTTGCACACTTCTTTTGTACTTAAACATTTATATCTTCGGATAAAGCATTTTTTCTTATGTTATCTTATCGAATTTGAAACACGTAATTCATAAAATTTATCCTCTTTGGTCTTCGTCATAAAATATTATATTGATCGTTGATTTTGTAATACTATTACTACTATAAATAAATATTTGTTAAACCAATTTAACCTATCCGACGCAAAAATATAATTAGTGATAAATATTTTTAAACTTATTTTATTAAACATGTTTTATTTGCCTATAAGTAGTTTAATCCACCAACATTGTTGCTGTGCCATATAAAAGCTTTATTAATATTCAATATAAGTTAATACGATTACGGTAAAACGTAACACAAAGTACCGACAAAGTAGAAAAATTAGAAATAATTTATATATTTTTTTCATACTGGTATCAAAACCAAACAAATTCTGTGAGGTGGGGTGGAGCATTCTCGGATAAGTACAGGTTGAAGTGCGGAGTGCGACAGGGGGGTTTGAGCTCGCCCCGGCTCTTCAATCTCTACATGGACCGGCTGATTGGTGAGCTCAGTAGCACCAATATCGGATGTCATGTTGACGGAGTTTGTATGAACAACATCAGCTATGCGGATGACATGGTGCTGCTGAGTCCATCCATTGGAGCTCTTCGTAAACTGTTGGCAATATGTGAATCATATGCAGTGGCTCACGGGCTCAGGTATAATGCTGTAAAAAGTGAGCTTCTGGTTTTTAGATCCGGATCTAAGACCTATTTAGGTATACCGGTGGTCTCGCTCTGTGGTACACCGCTGCGTCAGGTAGCAAAATTTAAATACCTGGGTCACTGGGTCACCGAGACCTTAAAAGACGATTGTGAGATCGAGAGGGCGCGTAGGTCGCTGTCTGTTCGGTGCAACATGTTGGCACGAAAATTTGCAAGGTGCACGAAACCAGTTAAAATAACGCTCTTTAAAGCTTACTGTCAAACGTTTTATACCTGCAGTCTTTGGGCTAATTATACACAGCGGGCATACAGTGACCTTCGTGTCCAGTATAACGACGCATTCAGGGTTCTGATGGGGCTGCCGCGGCAGTGCAGTGCCTCAGGCATGTTTGCGGAGGCGCACACGGATGACTTTTATGCTATTATGAGAAAACGGTGTGCCTCCATGTTAACCCGACTCCGCGGTGCCTCCACCAGAATGCTGAGAGTGTTTGTTGATCGGTGGGATTCGCCCCTGATGCATCGGTGGATTCAGTTGCACAACGGATCAAACCGTGGTACGATGTTATACATATGAAAATGATATTATAATTTGTAATTTTTGATTGTACTAACACTAGTTAATAAGAAATATTGTTACTAACACTAAATGGGCTGGTCCTGAAAATAAATAAATTATTATTATTATTATTATTATTATTATTATTATATCACTTTTATTATAATAACATTTATTACAGATAGGTCTGTCCTATTTTGTTGGTAATATTTAATATCTATAATATCTTAAATTCAGGGCAGCAAAACTTCTTCATTGATTTTTCAAGCTTCACACGCTTAAAACTAAAGTACTCAACATAAATATCCTCTGCGGAAATTTCGTAGAACAGTAATCTTGATATACACGCCAAAACCATATTGTTACAATAAATATTAAGGAATTTCACAAATTTATTATAAGCTTTCTGCCATGTTTCGGTTCCCAAAATAATGAATATTGCTGCATAAGCTTACCCAGTGGTTTTCTGAATCTGTTGCTATTATAATTTATGCTAATACCTGTGTTCGTGAGGACGGGCACTAACTTAACCATGTTAGGCCAAGCCGCACTATCTCTGAACAATTTGTGTATAAACACGAGCCACTCCAGCGCTATAAACTACGGCTACGTCATAATCATTCTGTAATGCAAATTTAGAACATTCTTTATACCTACCTGCATAGATAAATTAACAGAACCCTACACCTATACAATCTTAATGCTACCTTAATGTTAAAATGTAATTCATTAATATTTAAATCTTTTCTTCTCTACACTTGGTAAGGAATATTATTTCGTATGTTAAATATCGTAAGTATCTTTTAAAAAAATACATAATTATATATAACTTATATCATTTATTATATTATATTTCCATATTGATATTATCAACACTTTTTATTTGTATTTTATTTTTGTTTCTTTTGCACGCCTACGGACTTCTTCTATTACACATCCTAAGGTTGGCTGGTAGAGAATGCCTATTAGCATTAAGCCCGCCTTTTGTACACTATTTTATATTGTGCAATAAAGAATTAAATAAATAAATATTAATACATGAACTTAGTTTGATTTTCCATCGTGTATTACAGAAGTGCCACGTTTCGAAGACAGTTTAAACAACCTCACAGTATCATTGGGAAGAGAGGCTGTCTTCACGTGCGTCGTCAATGATCTCGGCTCTTACAGAGTAAGTCCGGGAAGACGTTTATATTTTGTATAGGTTTTGTAATTATATTTAATTTAATATTAATTCATCTATATTTACAAAAAAGCGTATTGCTTTTTGCTAAGACCCTCGTGGATTACATTTATTACTAAAAATAACCACTCTAAGTATTCACTAAGGTAATTTGCCGTAATATGATTACCTTGTTGTTGTATAAACATATAATATTTATATTTATAAATCATTACCAGCGTTTATTACCAAGTGGCTATTGCCACCTGAGGACACTTCACTTACCCCGACTAGGCCTTTTAACTCCCGTGTTGTAAGTTATTTAAACTAGGTTAGGCATTGAATTAGATTTTACTGTGTATAATTGAGTATTTAAATGGTTTTAACTTTAAATAAGGGTATTGAGCTATAATCTTTTTAATATAGTATTATAAAACTATTGAAAATATAAATTATACCGAGTTTGAGATTTTTCATGTAATTAAAAAATATATATATGTTTATCGTAGGTTAGAACATCCATCATATATTAATAACAGCTTTCAATAGGTGGCGTGGCTACGCGTGGACACGCAGACGATCCTGACGATTGCTACTCACGTGATCACAAAGAACCATCGCATAGCGGTCAACCACAGCGACCGGAGGGTGTGGTTCCTGCACATACACGATGTGCGACAGTCTGATCGCGGCTGGTACATGTGTCAGCTGAACACCGATCCCATGAAGAGTCAAACAGCATATCTTGATGTAGTCGGTATGTGACACTATATTATTATGTTATATATATTTACTATGTAGTTATTTCAGTAATAAAATACTCTTCTATTCATTTGAACTTATTAAATTATATTGTTTCTACGAATTTATTGTGTCTTCACGATGCAATTATTTTTTCAAATATCACAAGTCAACGTATAATCCGTTGTATTCATTAAAAATGAAATTGTTTTTATTATATACTTTTTAGGAATAATAAAGAGAATTTTTTAACCCCTTTAAAAAACATGACGCAATAAAACCCAAAATACACAAAAGTCAATTAATTTCACGCCAATGAAAGCATCAAGTTAAGCCTCTTATCTGTACGTCAATTTGATATCTGACTATAATTGTGCAAAACAATTTCAAAATTAATTTGTTGGTCGTTTCTCGATTCCTCGTAGTTCAGTTCCCACGAGAGTGCGAGTTCGAAGCAATTCTGCATCGACAGATTTCAATTTCCGTACCACAAACGAAGGTGTAAATAAAGCAACACGTTTATATAATAATATGAATATGCAATACCAAATGCACTTAAGAATTCACTTTCTAGCTTAAAATATGTTTTTGTGAGGAATTTGAAATTGTAAAACACTTTTAAGGCTATAAGAATATAAAAGAAAAAAATAGAATTTTATCTTTTACTAAGAAAATTAATTACAATAAAATATGATATTAAATTAAATAATTCCTTCCTTGGTATTTAAAATTTTCTCCTAAGGCTTTTGTTGAGCATTCCTGCCATCTTATTAAAATATTAAGCTTTCCGAAACCATGCTGAAGAATCTTTAAAACATCTGCTCTAAAATGTATATAATATTTATTTTTATTACCGATTTATATTTCGCTGTAAAGAGAGAACGTACAGAAAATTATTATAAGCTTGCAACAAGAAAATATTGTTTTGTGTTATTATTAAGAATAATGCAACACTAAGACTGCATGGGGAGTTATTATGAAAATCTACATTGAAATTATGCGTTGCTGTGAGTATGAATATTTATATTCTTTTTAATTTTTTCTCACTACCATTATTTACGTATGAGAAATACCGATTAATTATGAAATAAATGTAAGCTTTCGAATAATTCATCATTTAGTAAAAATTTATACATACAAGTTAATTCAAAATGTCGATTGATGTCTAGGTAGGTGATTAATTATAAAATATATTTGTAACAAATAAACAAATTGATTAAAATTGACTCAATACTTCAATCAATTCGTTTATTTCAATTGTCCTCGGACCGAGCATATTATAAAATAAATTTAACATTCAGTCTCATCAATATAGTATTATGTATCGTGAAACATTACACTCGGCCCGTTGATATAATTGCATTATATACTTATTGATGTTTTTCCAATAGAATTATTAAATTACCCTCAATAATTATTACAACTACGTTTAAGTACAGATAATACAAGTTTTCTTCATACAATGTGTGTCTAATGCAGAAGTTTTATTCCAATTACGTAATAATAACGGGAGTGCGTGCGGTCGCCTGCAGCTAACGACGTGTAATTGCTGTAATAAGTCACAGCTGTGATAAGCGAAAAGCCAATTCCTAGTACATGAACGCTTTCACAAATATTACATTCGCTATTACGAGTAATGCTAATTTGATTATATTTAACATTCTCGTTTTCTTAGGTGGAGAATGTATAAGGGGTTAATGTTGATGTGGAATTTGTTGTATAAAAATGTTGTGTCCTTCAATAAAAAATATTAGTGTACTGAATATCATAATATGTTGTAACAGATCCGTATAATAGTATTAATTTAAACTATAATACATGAGATTAGAATATAAAAAAATATTGTAGTATAAAAGAAATAAATCATAAATTAACTAGCTTATTCCTTCACTTCACTGAGCACACTATTAATTTGGATGTGAACTTAGGTTGCTATGGTAACCTTTGTCATATTATCCGTTGTCATCGTAACCATTGCTATGGCAACCGTTGCTATAGTAGCTCTTACCTCCGCGTTAAGTGTAAAACTGCTACAGGTTTAAAACTTGGCGAAATTCAAAAAGTTTAAATCTGTTGGGAAGAAAATTCCGTAAAATCTGTTCTAAGTGGACGTCTACGTCACAAAAGAAGTAACTATGTAAAATTTTAAGTTAATCAGACAGATAGTTTCGGAGTTTTCGTGATGATTCAATGAGTGTTAAATCGCTATTTTATGTATAGATTTATTCTTCGAACCATTTTGAAACCACTTCTTAAAAAATATTTTACAGGTCTTTGAATATTTAGTTACTACGTGTTTTAAATAAGTAGTTTGTCTGCAGTGCCACCAGACATCCTGGACTACCCCACGAGTAGTGACCAGGTCGCGCGTGAAGGAGCTAACGTGATACTACGATGTGCCGCCCACGGTGTGCCCACACCGATTGTTGTATGGAGAAAAGAGGCTGGGGATCTGCTTCCCACTGCTAACTTTAGTGACACACACAGTAAGAAAATATATCATAATTAGTGAAATATATAATTTAGGTCCTTATATATTCTTATTAAAATACTCTTTATTTTTTCAAAATAGAAAGGTTTGTAGTAGATGAAAACTTATATTATTAAAGTATTCAATTTATATTAAATGTATTTCATAAAAACTATTGAGAAAAGTAAACAAACACCATTAGGTTAAACCAGTCTTACCCGTAAAAAAAAACATGAAGTCATATAAACAAATAAAACCTTTAGCAAAATATATAAATTCGATTGAAAGAACTGAATTTATATTTATTTTAAGTATATTTTGTTTTATGTAACTTGTCTGTCTCTTAATTCACGTGTGTTATGTTTTTGAAAAGAGATAAGTAATGAAAAGGTTACCACATCTAAAAGCGTATAATTATGAAATGTGTGGATCCGAACTCTTGATTTGTTATGAATGGAATTTTATAGAGTGAGAGCCGGTAAAACCGAACGAAACATCAACTTCAAAGCATGCAACATGCAAACCACAAAGACCCTTCCACTTTCAATCTACGAGAAATGTGGAGTAAAACTACGATACTTTCACAATATGGATTTTATATTTCCTCCGACGAAACGTGATTCCTGATAAAAATAATTCGCGCAATAAAGATTGATATTTAGATGTATTAAATGTTCAGCGCTAACTGTGGCTACGCACGTTATTAAAAACTTTTTTATTTTAGGTTAAGAAAATGTTTATAAATTACGTATTTAGTTCAAGTAATGAAAATATTCCTAAATGTCGTCTATATTTTCTATTTACAGTTATTTTCGCTTTACATTTGAAATATTTAGCTTACCTGTGTATATTTTTTGTGTTCTACTTTCAAAAGAGTAATATTATAAAATTCAAATAAAAAAATTCTTTACATAAAACTCCTCTATTAGCTGTAGAGGTTTATTTCCCAGTATTTAATTACAGTTTGCTAATCTAGACTCGTCGGTGAGCGGTGCCGTGCTGCATCTAGCGAAGGTGTCACGCCTGCACATGGGGGCGTATCTCTGTATAGCAAGCAACGGAGTACCGCCTTCCGTCAGCAAGCGAGTCATGCTTGTCGTTCATTGTAAGTAAGGCTAACACGCTAACTTTGCAACGATGATCGATTTCTGGACGTTGATGGATGTGAGCTCGATTTTACAACGTTAATATAACAAGTTGTTATAATGTTATTTTAGATGGCATATTTTACATTAAGAAAATAAATCTAATAATATGATTTTTTCTTTTGGTATTCCTCTAAACAATTAAATATTAAAAAATATATGTATTAAATTTTTGAATATAGTATATAGTATATGTTTTAAAATAAATTAAACTTCTTGCTGCCGGGGACTTAAACTATAATGATGTTAATGTTAAAAGAAAATAATGGCCTATTAAAATCCCGCCGGAGGGCACTGGCCTCCTCAACTAACGAGAGGGATCGAATCTCCACTTCCAACTCAATTATAAAAAGGCCGAATGTATTTCAGTTTTATTTCAATCGCTACAGAATTTTATTTCAAAGCAATGTTTTTATCCATCAAGATATAACATCATTTGATTGCTCTTTACATTTTAATAAAACGATAATTATAAAAGGTGTAGGGTTTTTTTTATAAGCTAATGTGTTATGTATGGAACATGTTGACTTTTCTCATAAATTTCCTTTCTACAGTCCCTCCAATTATGACGATACAAAATCAGCTCGTGGGAGCGAAGGAGGGCGAGACCGTTCATTTAGATTGTCACTCAGAAGCCTTTCCTAGATCAATTAATTATTGGACTATTAATGACCAAATCATATCACAAAGTAAGTAAAGTTTCATTTAAATATTAATAACTATAAACTAAAATTCATGTTTCAAAACAACGATTTCAAAAATGTTATCTCAAATTTATGTGTGATTTTTATTAAAGCATGGTTTTGGACAAAAATAAAAAACGAATTAACTCGTATCATTTCATTTTACAAACTATTTCGACATTTTGAGTGCTACGCTGCAATTAAAAGATGTAGTTTCATGTCATAATGTCAATTAATTTATTAACTTTTTTGAGTTGTCGGAAAGCGAGTTTAAAATATTGTGGAGTTGTTTTGCACAGAACTCCTCCTTCATCCTAAACACATCACCTCTAATGGGATACAAAATGACACATTTTAAAATCTTATGATAAAAAAGTTTAACCCCGGACATAGAAATATGTGATTTAAAACTGTTGAAACGAAGTCTGGCTCTGAATATGACTTAACAATATCATAATGATTTTAGTCTTAACTATACATTGTGTCTCAGTAAAAAATATATTTTATTAATTTGTATTAAACAAAACGAATGAATCAATAACCTTACAGCAGACAAAAGGTTTGATGTAGCAGCTGTAGAAAGAGGCTACGAAGTGGATATGAGGCTAAAAATTAAGAAAGTAGGAAGAAGTACCTTTGGCACATACAGTTGCATATCTAAAAATTCCCTTGGTGATACCGATGGGACTATTAAATTGTATTGTAAGTATTGTTGTTTCTTATAAGAGTATTTGTTTTAAAGTAGTTAATTTTAATTGGATCGCTAGTAAAATTACAATTTATCCACATAAATCTATTCTCTAAAATTTGTTGAGACTAAACTTCTAGAGTAAATTGTGTTATGTTATAAACTACATTTACCGTAATATATACGAGCTATATTATTTCAATAGAAATAATAAAAAGCATATTACTTTAACAATTTACGGATTTAAAATAACTTTCAAATTAATATTTTAATATTATTGTTATAATATATTTTTCAATTTCTAATGTAGTCAAATTCATTCACCTAAAACTTTTACCTCAGCATTTATATTTATGACTAAATAGCAAATATTATTCCAATCTAGACGTTCAAAATAAATTTAATTTATTACTCTTATAAAGATTAATTTCAGTAAATGTATTTTTATAATAAGGCGTACGTACGTATATGAAAACTAATTTAGCTCGAAGCGCCCTCACAAAGTGGAACTCAAGCCAGCTATTAAAACTCTAACTACACACCGTGAAATAAAGCTCACATAAAAATTATATGAAAAGCTTCATACTTTTCTAACAAGTTATTTAATTGCAGCTCTCTCCGGCAAATACGACGAGATGCAATACAACGAAGTGGGTGATTTTGAAGAAACACCCGACGTTAGCGAACTGGAAGCTCTAAAGCGCAGTACTGCCAGACCACTCTCCCCAGTACTCACGTTGATACTGGTCGTTATTGCCCTATTATAAAGCTAATTTGTATATACAAAATATATTGTTACAGTAATCTTTTTTAAGTTGTTTCACTTATCCACCTCGTGAAAAATATATTAATGTTATTAGGATGGACACGAGTATTATTTGAGGTTATATTGTTATTAATAACGGTTCCAATAACCACTCAATATAACTAACCTTAACTTTTAATATAACATAAATTTATAATATTCAAAAATAAAATCAAAGGCGATTGTAGGTTAGAATAAATTTGGAACAAATCCCATTTACTTACCACAGTTCGTGTTCACTGTTAATAATAAAATTAATTTTCTTGTTTACTTCTAAAAACCTTTTCATTTTCACTTAGCGGAGCCACTTGAATATTTAACAGTTGAAGTGAACCAAACTTTTCGGGTTTACCGTCTTCATTATCTTGTTATAACAACAAATATAAACAGCTTCTAAACAACTTAAACTTTAAGTAGAACACTTCAATTGAAGATATTATATCAAAGAATTGTGCTTGTACTGTTTGTTGGTTAAACATCGAAGAAGACTTCTGAGAACACCCTTATTGTTGTTATCTCTAAACTTAATTACATTTAAATTGGAGCAAATGATATTCTTACTTTGCTTTTATATGTAAAGAGGAAGAAAGTTGTATCTTTTACATTGTAATAGTTGCTTTTAAATATATACAATAAAAATAAACAACTTTTGTTACTAAATAATTTATTTGTATTATTCCTTTGTATATCGATAAATCTGTTTGTATTATAGAGCAATTTTATACAATTCACGAAATGTCAGCAATTTGGATGATATGAAAATGTCAATAAATAGTTAATAGATTTATTTCACTGGTTTGCTCTCTTCGGTCATCACATTTTATGTACCAATATACAACGACAGCGTAACTAAATTACTTATGTTAAAATTAGAAAATTGTTCGTATCATATTTTTGCTTCATCACAAATGATGATAATGCTATGCTTTTTCAAGTTTTACTAGTTTTTACAAAAATCCGATGCATTGCATGCATACATGCATGTGTGTAATGTCTCTTTCTTCATATAATAAAAAGGCTTAGGTATGTGCAGCGATAACTTCAGTATTATAATTTAATTTTAATCAGAGTATAGACTACAAACCAACAAACAAATTTACTTGTTGTAATATGTACCTATAAATTATTCAAATAGATGTATGTTGTGATGTCAAGCGTAATAAAAAGCGATCGGCCTTAAAAGCGCCTTGATCCTTGATACTCACTGCTCGTGCTATGCATCAATTTTTTGTATTTCTGACCATATTATGATCCATTCATAATTTTAAGTTATCATTAAATATTTGGATTATAAAAAATACTTTTAATTTTTCATTATGATAGGTTTAACTGACTTTAACTCTAGACCCACTGAAAGTATTTCAGATGATATCTTTGTCCAAAAATATTTGTACAATTTAGTGGTATATTATATGTTCGTTACGAGCAAACGGTCCACCTTAAGGTAATTAATTCATTGCCAATGGAGATCTACAAATATTGAAAGTTCCCGATACATCGTCAATTGAGGTAAGAGATGACTACTACCACTACTGCACACAAGGGAAAGAAGTATTTAAAAATTCGGTTAAACCCCTTAAAAACTTGACCCCGTACAAAACATTACTATTATAGCTAAAATATACATTAAAACCTAAGGATTACATATACCTCCACTTCAAATTAAAATCAACTGGCGTATTATCTTAAAATATGAAACAGGTTTTTTTCAAAACACATTAAAAAATACAAATTTAATAAATAACGTTAACAGTTCGAAACTACGATGAACTGGTATGTAATAGTATTGTTATTAGTAATGTATTAGTAATGGTAGAGCGGATACATTGTATCAAGCATGAAATAAAATAATCCTATATATTAATAGGTTTAATAATAAATAAAGAATGAAAAATGAAAGAAGCTTAACATAAGCTAAATAAGTATTAAACTTGTAAATAAAATAATATATTTCTAATAGCTAAAATAAATCCTCCAACCAACTCTAACACAATTTCCGTTTTGGGGTCAATTATAGGTACTCTTTCAATTACCTTAATTTTGGCTACGTTTATTATAATTATTTTTTGACACCATTTTGTGAGTCATAAACGTCACGATTTTAATTTCAGCTGCGGGTGTACGTGTTAACAACTACGTTGAACCTCAGGTTATTTACATAAATATAATAATTTAAGGTGACATAATTAGTTCCGAGCTTTAAAGAATTATTTGTTACACGCACAATCTTTATACTGTGGAGAATATATTATGCAGAAGAAAAAAAAAGTTATATTATAATAAGGTCGATACGGTATTATATCTAGATTCATAACATCACACTTTACAACGTGCTATTGTGTCTGGAGAGAAAGGAAATATATGGAATAACCATAAATAACTATATAACTATGTTTTGTTGTGCCATGAATTATAATTCTAACATTAATCACCATAAAATATTTTGAAAAATAATTATTATCACATAATTTCGTTCCACTTTATGAAATACATAAAAACTAAGAATAAAATTCAAAACAACAAAATAATTAAGTTAAGTTTTAGATTTTCCATAATAAGATAATTCGAATTATTTAAATAGAATAAAATACCCAAAGAGCGCAAGTTTTCTTTTTACTAATTAGTATAATTCCGTTTGTGCAAATGCCGGGTGAGCTGTTTTAACGTTTATTAGTTTAATCCTTTAAGTATGGTCGGAATGTTAAATGGAATTATCCAATAGAGTAATTAAAATTTAATTCAAAATATCTTTATTCAAGTAGACATTTACACGCACTTTTGAATCGTCAATTATTACAATACAAAAACAGGTCAGTGTAGTCAGTCCGTTAGTAAGCTACCACCGGCTCGGAATCCTGCTCTGTCGGGAAAAGCCGGCCAGAAACTCAACAGTTGCTTTTTTAAAAAAATATATAACAATCTTAGATGATGTACATTATAATATAAATCCTGCAAATGATTCAACAACTTGAACAAATTCAACAACTTCAAAGTTCCACATATTTCGATCCACTATAAACTCTTGAACGTTATAATAAGATTTAATAAGTTACAATAATAAACTTTTGATTTTAGATTTAAAACTAAGAAAAGAAAGGTCTAAAATATCTTGTGGAGCTTTATGATATATGCGTTTACTCATAAGATAATATATTCATTGAGCTCAACGAAGAATAGTTCAATAATTCGCTCGACAGAGAGCGCTACTATGTCTGATCGAGACTTTGAAACTATATCACTACAAGCTAAGATAAGTGAGCCACCGCGAATAGCTTTCTCTCTGCAGAACGAACTTGACAATTTATAATTTTCGATATTTATAATATTGTTGCTCTTTGACAACCAGTGCTTTGTAATGCACAATAAACTAATATTGAATATTTTAACAAAAAGTTCCACTTCCGATTCCATACCACCTAAGCCTTGTATATTTTGGTGGATAATATTAAACAACTTAGGCTTTGTAATCAACAAATATTACTGTCTTAGTGTATTTCTAAATAATTATTTTCTATATTCGCAACATTTTTTTTAAATAAGTATATCTACTTAATTCTAACTATTATTATCATGTCACAAAGGTATTTATCGTAAATCATTCAAATACCTTTCCTGAATTCCTTGAATGTATCTGTATTTAAACTTCCGGGCTGAAATGTTATGTTGTAAGCTGTACTGTGTTGGTTAAATCTTGGAGAAACGTAGAACTTAAAATATAATTGAGCTGAGCGTAAGCGAATCCCTTAACCGTTTGGTTAGACCGTTCTTTGTGCTTAGTTTTCTCCAGAATGCGACGAGATAATTAGCTAAAAATTTTCTCATGTATGTTGGAGCCAAACGCGGGTGTTACAGCGAAAACAGATTGAAAAAAAAAACACTCCTGCCATAGACAATACATTAGAGCAATGTGCTGAGCTAGAAGGTGACAATTAGTCCAAATAAATCGAAATTTCCTGTAGCTATTCCGATGAAAGGAGATGGGCTCAGTTCAACACCCGCCGGGCACGGTTGGCGGATCCTGGTAACTATGGAACCTAATTTTGAGTTGAGCGTAAGCGAAGCTCTTAACCGTTTGGGAGACCTTTTTTTCTGTTTTGTTGACTCCAGAATGCGACGAGATAATAATAATGGCTAAAAATTTTCTACTGTATATTTGGCCCAGTGTAGATGTTATAGCGAAAACAGATTGAACAAATGTCATTTAGCCATTCAAAAGTTATCAAAAAACATCACTCCTGCTATAGATAATACATTAGAGCTGCCCTGCGCGTCCTTAATGCAAGTTTGGAAATTTAAAAAAAGGAGAGGGGCTCAGCTCAACACCTGCCGCGCAGGGTTGGCGGATCCTAGTTTTATTAAAAAAGTTACACAAATTAAACAATCATTTACTTTAAGCATTTCAAAAATTTAAAGTTATTGTATGTATTGGGACACATTAATACAACAATAAAAAATTAAAGTAATATTTAAAAATATTGTGTTATTTATTGAATATTTAGAATGTTGCGTGACAAATATATATTTTTTAATAATAAAAGTCACTAATTCACGACACAATGTAACTTTTATAATTATATCGGTCGGTCAGTATTTAACACGAGCTGCCGACGAATACAAATTGAAATGGTGTCGATAATATCAAAATATCAGACTAAAAGCTTTTATATAATAATAATGTGTAATTGAATCAGTGTCGTTTAGGTAAAAAGTAAATGAAATAACATTCGAATACTGAAATAAATTTAAGAGATACATTTTTTAATCGAGCAAGATTTTAAAAAATTTCAAGAGGTAACAGTTATTTAAGTATAGCATTTGACTTGTCTATTAATTTCTCGAAATGAGCAAAGTTTTGTATTAGAATGAATCAAAAGAGATATTCTCTAAAAGAGATATTAACTTCATAATTTTCTTCTTCTTCTTCTCTACTTCTTATATCAGCATTTATAGGTAAGGGTGATTCTTCATCACTTGGTTTGTTAGTCGTCTGTAATTGCATTTTTTGTACAAAAAATTTGTTTCTTATTTAAAAAAAGTTTTAAATCTTTAAATAAAATTAGTTTTTATCAACATGGGAATGATCTTAAATTTTTTTAAATAAAGACAATGATAAAAATATATCTGGGACGAAAAATAAGTTTACAACACGTATTTTTTATGGCAAGACTTTATGTAGATCAAATTCGTAAGACAACATTTTTTTCAAGCTAATATCCAATCCATTTAGTTGGTTTATTTCAGTGAGTGAATATTTGCTTTTAAGAACCAGTCAGTGCAATCCCACGCAACAGCAATTAGGTAATAAAATAGACATCAAACAGACTACGTGCTTTACGAGCTACTGTTATATCCCTGCATGTACGGTGTGGAGCTGCATTGCACCTTTATCTCGAGTCATCACGTATACGATATGTCCGTGACGGACAGAGCTAATGACAGCCAGTCAGGTCTCACTCACAGCACGAGTCGGTCGTCCTTAATTCTATTAAAATTTCCATACTTTCTATTTCTAAGTCCATATTAAAATAAATAATAGTGTTATTTAAATGGTTTTCTTCAAAAAGCTTCGCTCTTTTGTCGTATAATGGTACGTGACATCTGCCTCATTGCCATAACAGTTTAAATTAAAAGTAGGAATTTACATTGCCTCCATTAATTTAAGCTTAAGTACGAACGTTACATTCTGGAATATTCATTCTGTTCAATCTTATTTTAACTTTTAGAAAAGATTCCACTTATGTTAAAGCTGAAAGTGCGGCTTAAATGAATTTCTTTAATGAAAAAGAAAATTCAGGCGTCCATCCACCACTTGTTAATGTAAAATGTTAGCAGGTGTCGCATTAAGACACCCTCATAAGGTTTTATAATGAAGCTCTTAGCTACTTTAAAATAAGTTAATTTAAAAACAAACACAACTGGGATTATATCTTTAGAAAAATATACTACCAGGTTGTTTAGGATTTAATGAGGCTTTATACTTATTATTTAATACAAAAAAACCTATATTCAACTCAGATACCTATTATATTACGAATTTTAGTAATATTATATAACCGTAATGCGGCTTCGTAGACGCATAGATTACAAAAATAACACAATTTTCTGTTAAGTGCCACATGTATAGAAATTTAGCCGTTAGGACTCAATAATAATATACTTCACTCTCCTTTATATCTAAAATGACAGGGAATCAAATATCTTGTAATATTTTTATTGCAATACTTCTTACGTTAATTATACTTTTAATCAAAGAAGTGAGTTCAAAACTATACATATTCATTGTGTTAACTTATATTTTATTTTCCTAAACATAATAGAAATTTTACTACCATTAAAATGTTTGCGTGTCATACACCTTAATGTGTAGTCTATAACACGTATCGAGAAGATTGATAATGAATCTGTATTCAAGGCACGGTTACAGCGCGTAGTGCGCAAAAATGACTCGCGCTTCACTCAAACCTGAGATAATAGCCACCACGTGCTGCCTTTGGACCTCTAGTAGGATATATTTACATTCAAAGTGTAAACAAGTGGATCGGATCTGACGGACGCAGGTGTGGAGTGCTCGGACGTGAGCTACAGAGGAATGAAACACGACCTGAAGATATATCGAGTCTACATGCTCAATGAATTAAAAGTATGGAAATTAAAGCCTAGAATGTAACCTTTCCTATATACAAATAAAATATAATTGCAAAAGCAGTGTGAAATACTAAAGAAATAACTATGTTGCAATAATTTGTCGATAATTGAGTAAAAGGCTGAATTAATACCGTGAATTTATAGTCTCATTGAAAGCGGCAAATAAATTGGTTTGGCTTTGAGCAAATCCTCTTAAAAATAATTGTTTTTGATAAATTTTCTTTTGCTAAAGATATTGAATATAAATAATTCAATATGGCGAAAGCAGCTTACCTGGCGATTAAGACTTTGAGTTACATTTACTTAGAAATGTGTAGATAATTTACCTTTTATCTTTCTTTTAGATAATTAAATAAAAAAATATTGCAATAGAATAATAAGTTATAAAATATTTAAAGTAAAATTGTTTTCAACGTTTCCCGTAATCACATACTAGCGCAAGGTTTTATTATTTTATTTTATAATCTATGAACTAAGTGGTTTGACAAACATGGTTACATTGCAGTGTTTTTTTTACTTTATTTATCTAAATAAAGATTATAATTGCATATATATATATATATATATATATATATATATATATATATATATATATATATATACTTCTATTCTCTTCCATATATTATTATATATATATATATATAATAATATATGGAAGAGAATAGAAGTCAGTTGAATTTCGCATTCACATAATTTCTGATAGTTATTAGACCGAGTTCGGCACGACTTCATTATTTTATTTATTGCTTTGCAACTCTTATTGGTTTTGTTAAAATTTATAGTCGTATGTACAGAATAGCAGCGGGACTTGAAACTAGCGAGAAGAAGAACAAATGGGGCGTAGAGAAGAATAATACATTTACCTAAATGTTGTTATTTCCATTACATATCTTCGAACATATAATCAGGCCTCATTTTGAATATGAAACACATTATTGTAAATCACGACGTACATTACGTACTAGATATTACTAAGTTGTGTCAATTATCTTCTAACATAGAGTTAAAAGATAATAAAAGTTAAATAATAAAAAATCTTATGTTAAGTTGTTAGTATACCAGTACTTTACTTTACAAGATAAGACAATTTTTTCCTTTCATATAACCAATTTATATCCTTATAGAAGTTATAGCTGAACCATATTACAAACATTCAACCAAATTTGGTTTAAAATATTTAATAAATAGTATTATTTATCATAAGAGGAAGAGATTTATTGTTTGTCTAATTATCGAAAATACAATTTTTGGATAATTTGTATAATTTAATTATTTTCGGGAACTTTATTGAGCAATGATGATTTATTACAATCGGTAACATTATATCTAAGTCATTTTGTTTAAAACAGTTATGTAATCGTTATTTATTTATTTCTACATTTTAATATCGCTGTATTAGTAAATGTCAATTTGGACGCGGCCAGAGCCAGAGCCAGTGGATTAATCATTTTACAAAACACAAAAAGGTACAATTACTAGCTTTATATTTTTTATTGTATCCTTGCTATTAATTTCAGTAATAATATACTTAAAAAAATAACTAAGGATATAATTGTATAGCTCATTCTATAAACTTGTATTTTTTCAAGTATCATATATTTATTCCTTATGTGTCAAAATGTCATTTAGTCCAAAATTTCAAAAGTTGAATGAGAAATTTAGTTCCATTTTGAAGCAAACATCAGATAAATTTAAAGCCAACATTTAAGCAATGCTAAACGTTGTACCACAAATCAGAAGTAAATCAAGTTTTGGTCGTCCGATGACAGAATGAAGTAGTGTTGTAACGACGTATTGACGATAGATAATATACATGATAATCTTATATCGAATCCTACTTTTGGAATTAAACTACTTTTATTATCATTTTTGACAAAATAAATGAATGTCTTTATATCACACAAAAATATTTGTGAACTGAAATAAAAAGAAAATAAATTACGAATTACCACCCACCTTACGAGGAAGTTGCCGAAGAGACCTCCTTTTATAAAAATGCATATAAATTAGAAACTAGAAGTACAATACAAAACGAGAGAAACGTAATTAACATGGACATATGATTAGAAAAATATAAAACTGAATAATAATTTATTCTAAAATATTTTTTAGAAATCTTTCAAGCGAGAATTACTCAATTTGATAATTTAGTACGAAACTCTGACAAGACCGACTGACTATCTTTTTTAAGCTTTTTCGGATCAAGTTATTGTTTAAATTTACCAAATAACGATGAAACATTACACTATAATTACATCATCAAGAATTATTAGTTATTTTTTAATCTCTCAGCGGGCGCTTTGTTTAGTATCAAATATACTAGAATACTAAATAGTATTTAATTTTAGGGTATACTTTAATTAATTCATGAAAATCTTCTAAACATTGATAATACAATATATAGACATATAGATATCTTCTTGATATATATAAATTACCTATCACATTGTTTGTCCGCGATGGACTCCTAAGCTACTTAACCGATTTAAATAAAATTTACACACCACGTGTAGTTTGAGCTAACTTAAAAGATAAGATAGTTTTTATATCAATTCATAGTTGCAATATTTTTTATAACAAATTATTTATTTACTATTTGGCAGTGACAATTTTCAGTTAGTTTCAAACGATTCTAATAGATGGCGGTACCTGTTGACTAGTTTCAGTAATTTTAATGGTTCCTACTTTTTAAATTTTCGATATTATCATAGCCAGCCAAGTGTCACTTAGACTGAAGTATACGTCAAATTCATATTATAGTGAACATAATACATTGAAATTCCAATTTTTTTTATTATAAGTGCTTAATTCAAATCTCTGTCGTTAAATTATATACACGTAAGTATTATAATATCATATCATATAGTTATATTCCTATATCTGGTATGCATCAGATCACACCGTATGATATGTGTATTTTGGTGGTCATGAGATACTAAGGCTCCAGGATCTAAATAAATCTGGCTATTTATTTATCTATTATCTGCTTGCTACTCATGTTATTGATTTATTATATTATTAAAAATGTTAAAAATGTACTATCTTCAAAACTTAAGTAATGTATGTATAAAAAATGGTACAAAGCGCCCTACACTTTTCTTATAATTGTATTTTTTTAATTTTTTTTATTTCACGTATACTAAAAACTATTTTCACTTTTCATTTGAATGTGTTGTGATAACAAGTTTTTCAGTTTTTTTGTAATATTTTAAGTTTTAAGTTATTATTTTCAGTCAAATGCAACTGAATCTAACCTCAACAATACGCGGAGCAGAGAGACACGACGCAAACGTGTTGAAAGAGTTCATCAGTCAGAACAAATCGCAACAAGAAATGCATTGGGACTTAACGCTTGCTGATGCTGCGTTGACGTCAACGCCCAATAATAATCGTCAGCTGTTTGCAATTATTTTGACGACCTGTTTTCCATCGCAAGCACACTCTTTGTAGAAAAAGATAAAAATTGTATGACAAAAGACATATTGCATCGAATTATACAAATAGATCAATGCCAAAACATAGATTACATGCCAGAGATGTATAACGAAGCGTTAGTGCTGATTGAAGATTTATGTGTTTTAATTTCAAATTTACTACTTCATTATGGTATGCCATTATCTGATCGTCCAGCAAGCGACTTAGTCAACATCTATTTACAACAAGAAAACCGTGGAATCTATTTGTATTAGCTAAAGACAGGTTAACCAAAAATATTGTTCACCGATTAGTGCTAAATTAAATTAAAATTATAAGTGTTTAAAATTCAAAATATTTAATATTACGATTAACAATCTTAAACTATTTGCCTTAACTACCTTAGTCGTAAGCTCAGTGTTCCATGTTATTTACTAAAACCTTTGCAATATAGTTATTTGTTACAAACTTGGATAAAAGTAATAATAAAATTTAAAATTAATTATTTTGTTTTGATATTTTGTTTAACATTGTCTGTACTGTAATGGTTGGTTATTGACATTATAGTTCTTATGACAGATATTCTCTTACCGTTACCCCTTACATAGTTTACTACAATGTAATATATCAAAAACCATAGGCACAGCAACGCGTGGCCGGGTCTGCTAGTAAATATAGACATAGTTATAATAGAGTAAATGAAGATATCTCTAATTACAGGAGTAATGTAATGACAAGGTCAATATTGGGTATAGTTACTTAAACTTTCCTTTAAATATTAGTTCTATCTACAATAACTTAATTGCCAATAATGTTGTTAACCGCAGCAGTGTATACTTTGGATATAGATCAGACACTCAGGACAATGATTTACAGGTACAATTTGACCACCATTGATTATCTCACATTATGTATTATAAAAATTAGATCCAATAATTTTAGAAAATTAGTTATATTTAAAAATTTTATTCCAACAAATAAACAAACAACAATCAGTACATTAACTGTGAACTTACTTTGATCCATAACTTCTGAATTCTTCATTGTACCGACTCTTAATAAAAATTTGTTTTACGTGACAGCTTTCGCATACTTCGATAATATAAAAATATAGCTGAAGAAACTATAAAAAATATTATATGTATATCTACATTATATCAACTATACATTACTGAAAGGTTATTGTCACTTCTTAAACTATATGTAACCAATTCTTCAATAACAATACTTAATATATATTTAAACATTGTTTGTAGTCAAAACCATTATTCAATAACCATTATTAAATAATCCCCATAAAAAATTCTACACTTTTTATCAAATTTCAATAGAATTTTTCTAAGAAACTTAAATAAAATATATATATATGAAAAGGCTTATGTAGTCTACAATGAGTTGAGCATTTTTATAAAATTATTTTTTATTAAACGTAGACAATTCTTCCTACTTAGAAAATTCCGTAAGTATTTCTGTCCTTGCTTATAATTATTATTTAAAATTATTGCTTAAGGAAGGTTCAGAAATGTTTTCATAATGAATAATATTACTTTTACTGATATATTTATTTATAGTGTAATGAACCTACAATGGGTTCTTTATATTTTATTACTAATACTATTACAATAGACCTAATACGCACGTTTTGAATTATAAATGACTATATGAGAATTAATTCAGTATAAATTAGAATAGTATTAATAAAGTAACAATAAAAAAATAAAAAAAAGATATTAGTACAAACATATAACCTATGTCTATCTAATATTCACGGGTATACTATAGTATAGTATATAGTGTGGTATATAGTGTATAGTTTTGTATAGTATGCCCGTGAATATAAATACGAACTGGAAATTGACCAAAATCGGCTAGCATTTGATTATATCCGGTCTTTTTGTACCACGTTATGTGAATTACTTAACAGTCTGTAAAGAAAGGAAAAATCCAATCACGAATGTCATGAATACAAATTCATGACATTCGTGATATTCATACAATATGTTTTTTAAATTCATTAAATTTTTATTGTGTAATTTTCATTGCAATTAATGTAAAAACTCAACTCATTTCTTAAGTTTGTATTTGTGCATTAAATTGTGGAAGAAAATATTGTGTATAATTAGGAACAAAAATTTAAGTTACCTATTAACTATAATTTAAAAATCAGTTAAAAATTCATATTTTTAACATTCATGAAATAAGATATGAGGACTAATAAAGAAGTGCACATTTCATACCCAAATTAATATTTAATACCTTATTTATAGCCAATTTTTCATTTAATTCGGAAGGAAATGACACTCAATACAGGTTCCTGCATCTGTTGCACTTTCCATATATTATTTATATATTACTTTTCAGATTATCGTAGACTCAAGTAATATTGTATTGGTAAGTAGTGTTAATATATATGTATGTACGAAAACAAAAACTCATTACAAAATATACAAATGACTAATAAGTCAATATGCGTAAGAAAATTAGTAAAAAATATGGGTTTTGGATGTTGAAAACTGAATAATGACGGTATGAATTTAATTATTTCTGTATAACTTAGTAGAAACCAAAAATTCTGTTTTGAATAAAGAGAGGGATATTCTATACAGAGATAAAGGTTTGTTGCAGCGGAACCACAAAATGGCAGTGAATCTGATTGTCGTCGTGGCCACGGTAAATGCGATCACAATCAAAGTGGGCCGTCGACAATTATGCTATACAAAGCCTTCCTACAAAATAGGTTAACGAGAATTTACAATAACTGCTTTGGAAATACTACTTGTTTATTAAAATAATTACAAGCAATTGTAAATGTACAAATAATAGTTTTAGAAAAATAGCGTGTTCCTTTCGTGTGTCGTAATTATCCGCCTAAAAAATTTTGAATTCTGTTCAAGTTTCGGAAAGGACGAACTTCATGATATTCGAAGAAAACTTAGCAATATATAAATATTAATAGAGTGAGCTTCAATTTCATGAAATGTAAATGCGTTTTACCCAAAAGCGTAGAATTTATTTAACAAATATCTAACAAGCAGCTACATCAGATATCTAACGCGCTAAGTCCCTCAAGCGGATACGTAAACTAAGCTCTGTATTATTCACTTGGGACCTCTAATTTGTATTATATTATTGTCCATTTTATGTTGGCATCAAAATATTTTATCTTATCCTCATCGTTTGTAATATAATTCAGATATCAACTTAAATATAAATAAGCCTTTACACAATATTCTTAGATTTATATGAAATTAAATGGGACTAAATAAAGATGAATGTTGCTTTGACTTTAGTTTTATTTTAAATATATTAGATTTGGCGATCAGACAGAAGTTATATTTATCTCAAGTTTGTAACAAAAAAAAAACGTGAAATCCTCTTAGGTCCTAACTAAATTAGGTACTAGTATCTATTTTCATAAACGTTAGTACAACGGTGTGTGTGACGTGAAGTTCATTAAAAATATTTGAATATAATATGACTCTTAGCACTGTAAAAAAGAAGAATTTAGTGTGTGAAATGTATTCTTGGTGAGTATTTATTTTTTCACATATTTAATTAATATAGTTACTGTTTGTAAAACATAATCATATATTTATTTTCAATATTAATTATAAAACTATAGTTTTAACAATAACAGTTTTGAATAATTCATAAAATAAACTCATTATGTAATCTTATATAATTATAAGATTTTATATGATAGAATTCCATTATATATAAATGTTGCTTCACAATTCCCGAACGAGGAGCTTTACTCTCGCTAGCTGCTTTGAAAGTTTGTTTTAATGTCTCAAATAAAATCGAGACAATACTGAAACTCGACGCTCAACTTCGGTTGTTTAAAGTTAATTATTGTATCAAAATAATTTAATTAGTTTAAAGGATTTAATCTGGCTGGTAATATTTTAACATTGTGAAAAAGTTTGTTATAATGGTAAAATAAATACTGCTCTTATTACTTACCAATACAACTTATAACATGTCCATACATCTTAACATTTAAATCTCCGTTACCTGTAAACGCATTTAATCAATCGTCTTCATCGTCCAGCAAAATAAAAAACAATAATAAAATAACGACAGGTTTTATGGATTATGTATTATGGTTTTAGATTTCCTTTTAGTTTCAGGGTGATTCAGGCTTCACATATTGTCGCCGTGTCGTGTCGTGTCGCCATGTAATCCGTCCTGTGTTGATTGTGTGCTTTACGCTCCGGTCAATATTTCCATCGCTTTGTATGAGAAAATCATAGTAGCGAAAGTCAGAGCAGACTGGTTAGTTACAGTACTCCATCCAACAAAATAAGAACAAAACTGGAAACACTGTCAAAATCGTAGAACAAGTGATCTGTTTTGGTTATGCTTATTTTCAAGTCAATACTCTCCAGCTTTTGTTACCATTTTTCCAGCTTGCTCTGCACCTCAAGTCCAACCTCACCTGTACAAGAACAATGACTCAGCGAATAGCGTGGGTACCTCTTCCTCGTCCGATGTCCGCACATCCATTATCAAAATAAGAGGTAGGAACTTAGAGCAACCGACCTTTGGTGCAAACCTACTGCCGCAAATGAACTTGTCTTGTGTACTTGACTGTACACTGCACGAACCAACTCGACATATTTTCCTGGCCTGTTTTTTAAAACTCCACCCCTATAATTTTTTTTATTTATAATGTTTCAATATATATCTCTTTTATGTCCTCATCTCTCATCAACACCTTTCCATTATCATCCATCCATGCCATCTCTAGCATTCTTATTTTTGCGCTTTGTATACGTTTCATTTTGTCTTTTAAGATATTAGAGCGACCTATATAAATCGTCTTACGCCTCAGCTCTAGCGATGGCGATAGCTACTTTCGAACCCTTCTTACATGTTAGACATAACATTTTCATCTCCACTTTTATACTTTCATTATCATCCGTATCTATTCTGCCATTGCTTAAAAGCATCTTATATCTCTTACAAATTCTTTTGCACATCTCCATTCCACTACCACGTTTCCTTACTTATCCTACCTTTTCCTTTCGTTTCGCCTAATACATCCTTTGCCACAGTTCTAATCCATCCCGTCATTTTGTTCCAACTATCGTTAACAGAGATTTTCTTCCCACTCCCCTTATCTATCATTTTATTCAACACTCTTTTTTAAATTTACTCTTACATTCTTCCTTCTTTAACAAATACTAAATTACTTACTTAATTTTGTTTTAGGTGGAGGTCGGTTCTTAAACATAGATGCGACCACCCGAAACCTATTCCCACGGAGATTTGGTGCTGCCTCCGCGCGTCGCCTGTGAGTTAGGCCCTAGAAATAAACGTATCTATTACGATACTTCTAAAAAGATTTGGCTTTGTTTTACGGCCGACCGTCCGCCTGACACCAACCCTACTGGGGAATGTTTTGTTAATTAGTATTATAATTTTAATAAACTATATTATTACTAGCACTTTACAACTTCTCAAGCAAATGGGGTAAGCAATTGTTTCATGTGTGTGATATATATTATAAATAAAACAAAAACACTCCGCGTGTTTTTTGGAGATTTTTAATAACGCCGTTCACGAACTGATAGCTTCTAAGATTACATTTTTATAAATTTCTTTGGCAAAATATAGGTTTTTATGTTATTTATATATTTAATATAATATTTAATCACATAAAAATACTTTATTTTACTGAAATATTGTTTACTTTTAATAAAAACTAATTTATATTCGGAGCTACACTCTTGACACATGTCACTTTTTTTTCTTTTTAGGAGAATTTTTTTTAACTATAAATATAATTATAAATATATTTTTTTAATTAGCTTTACAATAATTCAAGAAAAAAAATCAAATTGATTAATAAAGGCTATTATGCAATTTATCAGTATAGAAACAGTCTATCACATACAATACTATAACGTTAATAATGTCATTATTTACATCACGGAACACACTGTCTCTTACAATCTATGTGGAGGAAATATATTTAAATATATTTTATTATAAACATGCATTATTATTTATTTTGATTTTGTAAGTCAGTATTTTTAATTATTGTAACATAATAAAATGTACTATAAAATTACTTTTATTAAGTTACTTTTAAAGTAACTTATAACTATAAGATTCGTTTGAAATAAAAATTACTATTATATAGTATAGTATTTATATGTACTATAACATATAAGTGTTTTTATCATGTTACTGTAAAATAATAAGTTACTTATAAAGTAACTTATTATCTAAATAATCAGAATTAAAATTATATTTATTAGTTTGGTTGCTGGAATGTTCGGCTTCTGTTAATAGTATTAAATTAATTGTGTTTTAATTGTTAAAATTTAATTGTGTAACATTGTGTAAAGACCTTTATTGACGAGGAAAATAAATGCTTCTAACATAACATTTCAAATTATTAGGTAAGGTAAGATTTTACACTTTAAATTTAAATACAAAATCATTTTTTTTATTTTTAAACACCTATATTTAGAAAAGTAAACAATTACACAGGCACACAAAAAAAAAAAAAAAAGTCATGAACCAGAGGGGAGACCCCATTATACTTCGGTTTTTGGGATCGCTGAAACCGAATATGACAATAAAAACTAATTTTAAATGCCAGTTTTCATAGCACTCCCTTACTACCTCTTAAGGGGTGAAAATTGAATTTTTTGTATAAAATCAAGATAGATGTCTATTTCTACGTTTTTTGGGATGCTGAAACCGAAAATGATAATTAAAAATAAATTCATGACCACTATCACCCCCTACCACCCCTTACGGGGGGTGAAAATTTGAATTTTTCTATAAAGTCAAGATAAATGTGTATTTCTACGTTTTTTGGGATGCTGAAACCGAAAATGATAACTAAAAATAAATTCATGACCACTATCTCCCCCTACCATCCCTTACAGGGGGTGAAAATTTCAATTTTTCTATAAAATCAAGATAGATGTGTATTTCTACGTTTTTTGGGATGCTGGAACCGAAAATGATAACTAAAAATAAATTCATGACCACTATTACCCCCTTACCACCCCTTACAGGGAGTGAAAATTTAAATTTTTCTATAAAATCAAGATAGATGTGTATTTCCACGTTTTTTAGGATGCTGGAACCGAAAATAACAACCAAAAGTGAATTTGATACCTCTTTTACTCAATACCACCCCCTAACCTAACCTTTTAACGATTTACAGTAAGTAACATGTTTATCAAACTAGTTTGAGGTTACTCTCTCTCTCGCTCTTATATTAGAAATTCAAATGCTTTATCGATCAGAAGTATCTGATATATATTCATGATTTAATTCTACTCTAATCCTGATGGAACCTTGCATCTTGCTCCTCGCTGTAGTCTCCTAAATTGTCAGGAAAATAGTCCCTTCTATTTTGGAGGCATAGAATTAGGTTCAGCATCTTTTAGTCTCCTAAATTTTCAGGAAAATAGTAACAATACTATTTCGGAGGCATAGAATTAGGTTCAGCATCTTTAAAGCATTTTACAACACTGCCGGATGGATAACAGTATAAGTAGTATTAAATAGAAAGTAAAAAAAAAACAAAAAGTGAAAAAACTTGTGAAGAATAGGACAAAAATCATGATTCAGTCTTAAGGGTTGGTGAGGGGTGTTAATGGGTGATAGAGGTCTTAAATTTTATTTTTAGTAATCATTTTCGGTTCCAGCATCCTAAAAAACGTAGAAATACACATCTATCTTGATTTTATAGAAAAATTTAAATTTTCACCCCCTGTAAGGGGTGGTAAGGGGGTAATAGTGGTCATGAATTTATTTTTAGTTATCATTTTCGGTTCCAGCATCCCAAAAAACGTAAAAATATACATCTGTCTTGATTTTATAGAAAAATTGAAATTTTCACCCCCTGTAAGGGATGGTAGGGGGAGATAGTGGTCATGAATTTATTTTAAGTTATCATTTTCGGTTTCAGCATCCCAAAAAACGTAGAAATACACATCTATCTTGACTTTATAGAAAAATTTAAATTTTCACCCCCCGTAAGGGGTGGTAGGGGGTGATAGTGGTCATAAATTTATTTTTAATTATCATTTTCGGTTTCAGCATCCCAAAAAACGTAGAAATACACATCTATCTTGATTTTATACAAAAATTTCAATTTTCACCCCTTAATCTAGAGTTTTACAATGCCCATCCAACTCCCAACTTTATCCGTCTTGAATTTTACTGAGCATGCGTGATCAATGACCTCGACAACCCCTTACAAAAAAATTTGATAACATGATTTTTTAAAATACTACTACTTGTCACGTGGTTTTGACCGCATTTTAATTTTTAAAAGTTTTAACTCATGAGATTAGCAAGTAGGATTATATGCCTTTCAATATATTGATTTGGTAATTAATTTAATACAAAGAAATTGGAAGCCATGTGGTTTCGCCAGCCAGCTATATCACATCAGCCAAGATGTTTCAACGAAAAAGCCAATCGAATTCCAAAAGAAGACTTCTTGAACTTGTTATCGTCTATCTATAAACCTTTATTAGAATAAATAAATTTTGAAAAGCATTCATTTAAAAACAATGACTCGTATAATTGGTATAATTTTGTATAGAAGTTTGCGTTTTTTACGTTTATTTTAAAACGAGTCTATTGTATTAGTTCGAAATTAATATCTTTATTCAAACAGCGGCGAAAGACAGAATAAAAGCATTCAGTGGTCGTATCCGGCATTTTTATCAAAGTCTGAAAACAAAGGGTTATTTATTGTTGGTATTAATGGAAAGTTACGAATAAATACAGATTGTTAGCGAGTTCTATGTCGGTCTATTTACTTTAGTTACTTCTATTGTGTTTTGAGTGACAAGTTTATTATTTCTATATTATTAATAAATCTACAAACTTTAAGATATCGCTATTGTACAATTGTTTATTATGATAGTCTCGTGTGCCCAACAATTAAATAAGTTAAATCCCTGATGTCTTCAACTAGTGTTCTACTGCAAGAGATAAAAGAGTCATGTCTTTCATTAAATGTATATACACATAATATTATAAGTTTAAAATGATTTTTTATTTTAGTTTTCACCAGTTTTGTGTTATAATTACAGCAAACAAGATTAGTTCTTGAGATACTACAAAATATAAAACTATTCTAATGAAGTTATTACTAACTTACGTACAAAGTTATTATTCACTTTCTTACAAAAAGGACGCAAAACTTTGTTATAAAAGAAAAATGCCATATAACTTTGATATTCAGTATCTATAATAATAAACGGGGAAACATTAAAGGAGCGTGATGTTGATAGTAAATCTAATTCCAACATTAATTTAATACAATTATTTACAATTCACTTTATTTACACTTACTATAATACTATAAACATATTTAGAACGCACTAACTAATAAATATTATTATGAAACTTGCAAAGGAACTAATTGATGTGTTACTTAAGTTATCTTTGGTAACTTAAGTTGCACATCGGACAACAGATAAAAGGAGATTTGCAACACAAGTGTTGTTTCCGATGCGTTTAGATTGACTGCTAGACAGAGATACATATGTATCATTAGGATAGTAACATTACAAATCATTTATACAAAAATATTATTTATATTACAATTATTTACTTGGAGATTATAATATATGAAGAAATTTATATTGATAAGAATTTTATATTTTTTCATAGGTTTAATATTTATAGATTATACCATACATATATATATATATATATATATATAGTCATACATTTCGTATTATTTAATAAAATATGTTCTTGAAATAGTTTCTTAAATAATATGTGAAAGTTATAATAGAAGAAGAAGAAGAAGTTATTACGGAAGTCAATTAAGAGCTCTCGAAGTTAAAGAAATTCAGTTCAAGTTAAAGAGTTGTTAAGTAAAAATCTCAGGCAGAACAAACATCTTTCACTTGCGTGTTCGATGAAGTTGTATAATTAATTTGCCAAATAACGGAGAAACACAAGACTTAAACTTACCAATAAACTACGTTCATTAAATGTTAATTGTTTTTTAAACTTATTACACCGACTGTCGCAAAGTGATTTTGATTTAAGGGGTAGTAAGGGGGTGCTAGCGGGAAAACTGGCATTTAAAATTAGTTTTTATTGTCATATTCGGTTTAAGCGATCCCAAAAACCTAAGAATAATGGGGTCTCCCCTCTGGTTCATGACTTTTTTTTTTTTTGTGTGCCTGTGTTATTAATTAATTAATCTTAAACACATAAATAATCCAAGAGGGTTATATATATTTAGCAATACACACACACTAAGCCATTTACAGTAACGGTAGAGAAGACATAAAGTAAACTACGTGACCTCAACAACTACGTGATAACTCTCTTTACTAAACGGATTCAGTGACAATTAATGACTCTTACACTAACCCTTTGAAGTCGTTCGCAACTCGGTGCATTGCGGTCTAATAACTACAACAGATAAGGATAAGTACAAAACTTTTAATATTTTATTTTTGTTATCTTTTTAATTGCAGTAATACTTTTTATTATAATAAAAGTATAAATAATTTCGATTTTACTTCTAAAATAATATGAGAACTGACTGATTAGGTCGTACATTCATTCATTCATTGAAACTTTTGCTGTTTTCAATTTTCTTGTGCTTTCCTTCCTGTTATATTTAGTTTGTTTGAAATTAGAGTATTTTGAGTATGTTAGAGTCCATTATTTGGAACCTGACAAGAAGAGAATATTCCACAAAGAAAATTGTCCCACATATTAGCTCGGATAATAGGCTGCTGCCATACTAAATCTACATCAAGAAACATTATCATGCGGCATGCTTTTTTCTATTATTAGTCATAGCTCAAATCAGTTTTTTGTGTCTTCCTGTGAACAAAAGATATGTTTCACTAAACAGTGATATCAGGTAATGCAATTACGAACATTGAATACATATTTTTAAAGTATATGTACATATATAATCTTCAATACAATCATTACAGTAGTATTCGCATGAAGAGTAAACATACAAGTATACAGGAAAAGAAATCGAATAGAATTAAATCCTAATCCCAATCCTAACCTAATCCTAAATTAATTAAGTTTTATTTTGATACAATAATTAACTTTAAACAACCGAAGTTGAGCGTCGAGTTTCAGTATTGTCTCCATTTTATTTAGGACATTAAAACAAACTCTCGAAACAGTTAGCGAGAGTGAAGCTCTTCGTTCGGGAATTGTGAAAATAACATTTACGTACAATGGATTCCTTTACTTTGAAATAGTATTCTAATTTAATATATAAACTTCTAATAAATTCTAATTTAATATATTAATATATAAAAATTACTTTGTTAAATTCTGTATTCAAAGCTGTTGTTGTTATAACTATAATTGTATACTTCTCATTTAATATAAAAATATATTTCTGAAACAGTAGTTATTGCGGATAGACATAACACTTCGGAGATGAACAGTTTCCTGATCCTTGAATGTCTCTGAATGTGAAGCCTGCTATTAAATGACCGCTGCTCATAATATTATTAAGAAGGTTTCTGGTGCTGTACAATTTGACATGTATTTGTTTAACATAATGTCAACACAACATAATACCGTTATTAATTTACACAAGAATATTTAGTTAATAACTCACTGGGTATAATTGGTATAATTATTGTAATTAGTTTAAATTCTATTAATAAAGTTGGTCTGTTGGTTATTTAAAGAGATCCGCTAAATTTTAATAGGTAACAAAATATAACATATTATTTTGTTTTAACTGTAGAACTCGGATCACTAAATCAAAAATCAATCTGAAAACCCACTGCTTTCCAGTAACGGAATTACTTCTCTGTTTTTATACATTTATAACTATGTGTGGCTTTTGACAACGTGTATATCTGTGGTGATCTTTATTTGGTAAATAATTTTTGTTTCCAATATATTAATTCAAGATGCCGCAGCTCTTATATTGTTTATATACAGTTAGTGTACTCGATAATAACTGGAATAAATTATATTATGCCTATTAGTTAGGAAATATTGACAGCAAAAAAATCACAGCCGCAAAATTAATTTACAATTATGATTCCAGAAATCCAATGTAAATTCGATGCTGCTTCGATCTTATTACCGTCAACATAATAGAAGTATTATTATAACTTATTATAATGTAATATTTGAGCCGTGGTACCTTAGACTGAATTAAATATCGATTGCTTCGGATAGGTAAAGTATTATAAAAAAGTAGTTTAAAATAATGATTTGTTTGAATTTCAATTCAAATATTTTCTTTTTTTTGAATATGAAACATATTTTACACTGAAATATCAAATTCTCTGAAAATTACATAGATTTCCCAAATAATCCATTGTGGACCGAAGTTCAGTTTCGTTACGGATGGACGCAGCTGTATCTCCATAAATCATTCTTATGGATGTAATTTATGAAATATAAACAACTTAGCCATTTTTCAACAAATATCTTAGAAACAAATTTCAAATAACACATCATACACAATATAAATACCGCATTTTGTAAGTAATTGGTGATTATTGTTATATTGAATATTATTGTCCCAAAAATAGTATATTTGTGGTTAAAATGTTAATACTTCAATAAATAAATAAATCATGCGTGATAGTTGATTATTATAATATATTCTAAATGGTAATATCATTAAAATTTTGAATTATCAACGCACATTCACTTAACATATTAATATATTGTTAAAAATCATATATTATTTCATATTCAAAAGTAGAGTGAGCCATACAATTTTAAAAGTATGTAATATATGTAATAAAACTTTATTTTCAGTTTAATTATTAAATAACATATTATTTCATTCTTTTAAAGTACATGGAGCAGTTTTGAACATACGACTAACAAGAAACTCCGAAAGAACAAACATATTTAGCTTTCATGTTGTTGATTTAATTTACAAAATGAAATCAAAACTAAAGACTTTATTCGGATCTCTTATCTTCATCGATTTCTGCCCTCATTTACCCACAACAAGATCTGCAACAAACAAATTTAACTCGTTTTTCTTAATCACAAATATTGAGATTTATTTTGCTTCGGTTAATCATTTAGGAAATTAGATAAATTTAGGAAAGTAGATTAAATTTAGTTATTATTTTAGTCGTGATAATAATATTGTTTCAATAAAATTATTCAAAGTATCCCGATCACAGACACACTGTCTTATATCTATCTATCTGTCTATAAAAATTAAAATAATAATATGTACGTGGATGTGTCCCGTGATGTTCTTTACATTAAAGAAGTAAACTGTATAATTTACATCTTTACCTACATACTTTTCAACAACATCCAAGGATATTTATATTTTAGTAACTATTTATAAAATCAAATATTGTATTAAAGTTGTTTCCGTTTGTATGGAAATGTACAATATTGAGTTTCATTACAGATCATAGAATAATTAATAGATAAGATAAATGATACAAGTATAGTATCATATTTTAATAGCTTCAGTTAATCTAGAGATGCAGGTACCTATATTGTATTTAATTATTTAATAAGCGTTTATTATTCTTCTTTTACACTGGTAGAATTTTGGAAAAATCCAATACATCATACGTGACTTGCACAATAACCGTTGTCATAATGTATCTGGAACCCATGTAGTTGAGTAATAATATTAAAATAAATTAAAATAATCTGAGCTCTATTAGTAATAACCACTTTTATAAATAGACAGATGAATTGTTATAATAAACATGTAAATGTATATATTTATTTCATTAATAGAACTTCTTGCTATGTAGGGGATATATTGTGCAAGTAAGCAATATTAAATGTATATAAGTGAGTTGCGATGAACGCGATTTGATTTTATTTGATTGTTGAATGAATAACCTTTACTTAAACAATGTTACGAACATTTGACATTTGGATCCAATGGAGAACTTAACAACTTATTGTAATTTTTTATACAATGAAATATTATTTTCTTTATAAAGGAATAAAATTTTATCAAGAATGATATATTGCGGTAGAGTTTGCAATATTGTTTGGTTGTGACGGTAAACTCTCTTGAGAGTCGCCATAGATAACAGGAGAGGTATTTTCCGAGAACTGTTTCTTTGAGAAAAGTTTTCACGATTGACAAAGAAACATTCAAATTGTTGTGTGTAAGTTACAATGTCTATAAGAAAATATAAATTTATAAAATACAGTAAAGCTGTTTTAAACAAGTTATTACGTGTATTATAGTATGTATTAGTGTAATATTAGCAATAACACAAAATACAAATTAAATGTTTTGCTATTAGTTTTTCTTATAATTGATTGAGCGAAGCGAACGAAGTGAGCGGAGCGTTTTACTGGAGACTTTTTGCATTATTTGTCACAATGTCAAAAAAAAAAATTGTTTTGTTGGCGCCCCTAGTATTTTTAAATAGATATATAAATATCGGCAAAAAAATCGGTAAATAGTTTGTAAGTTCAATAGAAATCCAAAAATCTAATATGGTAAAACTATGTGCTACGATTCATATATAGTCGTAAATATCAAATTCAGATTGAAACCAATTCTAAGAGGTGTCAAATAATTGATGACGGCAGTCCTCTAAAACCAAATCACACAATCGGTATTAGGTCAACGTGAGGTCGTCTGTGTACGACGGCTGAGGAAGTGTCGGTCATCTGAAATAAACAATTCTCCAGTTCGTAGATTGAATGTAAAATGGATTAAGATCCAAGTGGTTTCTCGCGTAAGTACAGAGATCGTTCTTTAGAATTGTCAATTATATTTGTTCGTGTCAGGAAGACAATTGTTTCTCCCAAAAAATATGTATCTGCTACTAACATTTTATTTTTTTTATGAGCGACAATGCTTTATATTTGTATGTAATATTTTCTACATATTTTTATTTGGAAATCTTCTTAAGTCTGTTACATATTTTATTTATCATATAATACATTTAAATTTTACCCTTTGACTCTATTTTATACTCGTACATGTCTGTTAAAGTTTCGATCAGTTCCTTTTTGTCTGAGAAGGTATTAAGGCTAAATTATATTTTTTTTCTGTGTTTTTTTGAAAAAAAATAACAAGATTTTATAGCGTTTTTATATTAAAATTTTCCCTTAATATTTAAAATAAAAAATCAATCATATAAGCCCGAATACCGAATTTATAGGTTAAAACACGACGACTGCGAACTTAGCGAAGCATTATCACACTCAGTAAATCCCTTCTTTAATATAATTCAGTACATTGTCACCCCTACCGTTCTACCATTTTATATACACTTAATGTACTAGAAAAGATTCAGTATTAATGTTTGAACAATGTATTCGTTATACTTTAACTTCAATGATTTTTCACGTTATGTTTAATGTGTTAACTAGAAATCTAATTTACATTATATTTAATTTGTGGTACTTTGTTTCTTTTACATAGTTCTGTTTTAAAAATCAAGATATATTTATTTATAAACTAGTTGTTTAATTATTAAAATGTATAGTGGTTACCTCATGAAAGCTTTAGATAGTATAGAAGTCAACGCCTTGTACCACTAATTAACCGACCACAAGATAAATGTCTGCAATCACGAACGATACTCCATCAACCCTTCGGTCCTGACCGCTTTACCCGTCGTGGGCTTAACAACAAATTACTAATTAACTTCACAGTGAGAAACCTCCTGTAAATTCATGTTTTAATTCTTTTTTTTTAAGGTTTGTTCAGGAGTCATTGTCAAGTTTACTTTGAACATGAAAAGTTAGTTTTTGAAATCCTTTTAATCCTCCGTCCTACATATTGATAATATTTAACATTTCATCATCTTGGTATATTCTCTTAAGTAGCAAACTACACAATTATTTTTGTCATTGTGTTTTGTTGTCATGAGTTACAATTCTAACATTAACCACAATGAAATATTATAAAAACATTTATTATCACATCAGTTCTCTCAACTTTAGGACATATTATAAAATAACTCACTATTACTCTAAGTACCGAATTACTTTAAAGAGAACGATGAATAATTCAAAGATGTTTGATAGTGGGTAGAATATTTTAAATATTATTTTTAATATACATCCGATAACTTATACGTATAATTTGATATATGTTTTATTTCGAATAATTACAAATTACCTAAATAATATTTATTTTTATTCACTGTAACAAGATATTAATTAAATTAGTGATTGCAGATACAACACTCACGTTCATTTTTAAAATTCAATGAATGCTAACATAATATCCTTAACAGATGAAAACAAGTATATAATAACATTAACATTTAGCTTTTTCATAATAAGGTGATTCGAATTATTTAAATAGAATAAAACATCAAAAAGCGCAAGTTTTCTTTTTACTAATTAGTATAACTCCGTTTGTGCAAATGCCGAGTGAGCTGTTTAACGTTTATTAGATAATCTTATAAGTGGTCGGTACGATAAATAGAATTATCCAAGAGACTAATTAAAATTTAATCTGTAATTAAAGTTTAGTGTATTTCTAAATATATTTTTTTTAATTTTTTGACAATAAGTATTTCTAATTAAAGCAAAGTATTGTGATGTAAGTTGTATTATGTTGGTTAAATCTTAGACGAATATAGAGTTTAATATACAATAACTACAGTGTCTTTATATTTGTAATAAATAAATAACAAGTGTATTTCCTAAATAATCTTTTAGTTCTAACGATTGAAAAAACTAACGCTATGTTATTCATTGAGTCTAATACAATGTAACAAAAATATTGTATATTTTATTGAATATTTAGAATGTCGCGTGTCAAATATATATGATTAGTATTTAACAGTATTCACACGAGCTGCCGACGAATACTAATTGAAAGGTCGATAATATCAAAAAATCTGACTAAAAGCTTTTATAAAATAATAATGTATAATTGAATCAGTGTAATTTTGGTAAAAATTTTGGCCTAGGGTAAAAAAGTAACAGAAATAACATTAAGATAATTTAATAAATTTACATGAGACATATTTCAATCGAAAAATATAAAAATAATTTTAAGACTCAACAGTTTTTCACGAGTTGGACTATATTTGAGTAACTGAAACCTGTGTAAGCCATTAAAATTACAATTTCCTGTTGTACCTAATGTTTAGAAAATAACAGATAAAAAAATCGTTTTAAGGTTAAATTTATAAAATTTATTGAACTAGTACAGGAGTACATTTTCGTTTATTTATAAATTCCTATTATATGTTCATGCGACACATCATAAAACCCTATTTTTATGAAACAATGTTTACATTTTTGTCAAACACAACTATAAACATATTCTACGAGATTCTACTTGAAAATACTATGCATTTATTTCATATCCTTGGAAGACCATCAGTATTTATGACTCTCACACTTTACTTTTAAAATATTGACTTTTTTGAACCTTGAATAATTGTCCATTAATTAACTCTTTAGTATTTAATGTAAAAAAAGTCGAAATAAATTATTCAACAATAATCCCTGTGGTTATATTGTTTAATGTTAGCAGATAATAAAGTATTTTATGTAATTTATTATTTACATTTTTTATAAAATTTTTAGTTCACTGAATATCAAAATGTTAGAAATGTAAATTTGAAATGTTATGCTACTTATTAAATTAGCTAACCATATTACACTGATATAAATCGCAACGTTTCCCCGCTCTAGTCCTGAGCCCTAGAAGTAGAGCATTGAACTTCCTTGATTATTTTCTTGATATCAGCAAGGATTTTGTATTTAATCAAAAAGAAATATTATTTTTAGCTTTGTAATATATTTTTAAATAAATTCTCATGATATTAAGGAACCTTATCAAACAAAGAAATAATAATAATTTTTCAATAGAAAGACAACATGTATCTCGGAGTATAGATAGGTATGATATGCATGATAAAAAATATGCAATAAGATTTGCTAATTAATGTCAGAGTGAATTATTTGTTAATTGAATTAATTTGATACCAACATTAAAAGTAAAACAAATTTGTACGAAGGAAAAGAAAAGCAAAGTTAAGTTACGGAGCAACAATTAAGCCTATTGAGGCTTATCTCAGAAATTAACTCCACCACTTAAAACTGCATTTCTTGGAGAAAATAAGAAGATTGTTTTAGCCATTCCTCTCTTCTACTATCTACATTTCAACTATTTTTATTTCTTCTTATTGTCCATAGGTAAGGATGAAATTTATCACTTACCATCACTTGGGCTGTTTGTCATTTGTAATGAATATAAACCGATATAGCAAATATTAAATACAGGGGTCGGAATATGGATTCTGCAAAAAAATATATGTAAATCGGTGAAGACATTTAGAAATCAATGAAAAACCCACGTACAGAACTATTATATACGTATTAATCTTACAAATTCTTGTCATCCAATGTCACGTACGAACAAAAGGTATTGGTTATTTTTTAATGAAATACTTAACAATATATACCCGTTTTTGGTACTTCACTCAAACGACTTAATACTTCTGAAGTTCAGAGTCACGTAACTGTACTGATACGTGTACGGTGTGTAGATTGGAAACTAGCAAAGTACTAAACTAGATAAATGAAATCTCACCTTTTTATTTTGTGAATAATGAGTCTGATTAATAAATAGCACACTCTAAAAAGTGGAATTTGCTCAAACCATTTTTGTTGTTTGAGAATGTTGTAGTTAATAAAGATTTTTATTAACTACTACTTATTTTTTTTATTTTATTGCGTTATAAAATGAAAAGTTTAAAAATAAAATGTCTCAGAACAACAACATTTTTATCTACGGTTTCTAAATATGTCTTTCTTGTCATACTATTCATAATTACAGAATAGATATGAAGGGCATATAATTCTGCCTTTAAAAATAATATGTTAACATTGTTGTGTTTATTTAGAGTATTTAAAATCAACATATACTAAAATTTTAAAAAGGTTTTAATCATTATAAAAAAGTATTCCAATTGTTGTTATCAGCACAGAAATGATCTTATTTTCAATAAAGACAATGTTAAAATAAATCTCAACCAAAAAATAAATATATAACACATATTTTTTATCGTGGGTGAAGGCGCAAGACTTTTTATAGACTAAATGATCAAATTCGAAAAACAGCAAAATTTTCAAGCTAATAGCCAATACGATTAGTTGGTTAATTTCAGTGTGAGAATATTTGCTTGAAAGGATCAGTCAGTGCAGTCCCATGCAACGTAACGAGGTAATAAAGTAGACATCACACAGACTACGTGCTTCACGAGTGTACGTGATAGTAACCTCCTTGCGATAAGAGGTTAAATTAAAACTAGGAATATACATTACTGATGTTAATTTTAGTTTGAATATGCACGTTACATTTCATAATATTTTATCTTTTATTAACTTTTCGAAAGATTTAAGTTACAATAAATCTGAAACTGCTACTTAAATGATTTTTTTTATAAACATGATAGAAATTACACTACTATTAAAATATTAGAGTGCCATATACCCAAGTGAATAGTCTATAACACTTACTAAGAAGATTGATGATGAATCTGTATTCAAGGCACGGTCATAGCGTGTAGTGCGCAAGAGTGACTCGCGCTTCACTCAAACCTAAGATAACAGCCGCCAAGTGCCGCCTTTGGACCTCTCGTGCGACTTATATATATTCAAAGTGTAAACAAGTGGATCGGATCTGACGGATGCAGGTGCGGAGTGCCCGGAGCTATAGAGGAATGAAACACGATTTGAATGATATATGGGGTCTACAAGCTCAATGAAGGAAAAGTATGGAAATTAGGAAGTCTGAAAGGTTTCTCTTCCACTCACCAGTTTTTTTTACATAATGGAATTTTCTTTCAACGGGACTAAGTGTGTTTAAAATCGATATTCAATGCTTGTTATCTGTTCCATCGCATTATATGTATATATATCTATATACAAGCAGATATATAGGTATACCTTATTATCCTCTAAAACAATACACATAGAAAATTACAATTAAAATGGTTTGATATATATATATATAACAAATAAAAATGCTATCTTCTAAACGTCACTCACGAAGAAAAACAAACAGTGAAGCAATAAAGTTCTAAGTGGAAGAATCTAGAATTTGATTTATATATTGTTTACATACATAACTATTTTGTGGGTTTCCTTAGCCTTCACCAAGACCTATCAGCTCGATTTCGTTAACTTATCACAATACACAAAATATAATCAATGAAATCTACGTTGATAAACTTACATGGTACATAAATAAAAGTGCAAATGTAGTGGTGAGAGTTTGGGTACAATTAATTACGTGGATTTGACTTTTATTGAGTTAATCCTCTTAAAAGTGTTTTTTTTACCATATCTTTTCGTACCCTAAAGACATTGAGCACGGATAATTAAATATAGTCAAAGCACCTTATCTGGCAATTAAGACTTTTAGTTATATTTGCTTAAAAAGGAATGGGTAACCTTTTTATCTTTCTTTTAAAGGTTGTTTAATAGAAAAAAAATGTCTTAAATTACTTAAAGAAATAATGATGTCATGAACCTTATTTTATATTGTAATAAAATAATAAATTCGAAGATATTTAAACAAAATACAATTCTTGACAATGTTGTATATAATCACGTGTAAGCGATTGGTTTGGTTATTTTATATTGTTATCTATGAGATAAATGGCTAAACAATTTAAAGAAAATGTTAAATTGTAGTATTTTTTTGGTCACTAAAAATTATTTGCGAGTTCGTATTATCTAATTCATTTTCACATTAAGTAGTTTTCATGAGAGAATATGGTGATGATAAAATTGAAGATGATTAATTATTCTTTAAACCATTTCATAAGTATGTTCGAAAAGTTTAATGCATATAAAACCAGAAATGTTTTTTTATTTAACTAAATTTTACTAAAAAAAGACTTGATAAAAAAAATTGAATAAAGATAATATTTGCTAACTTAATGAAGTAATATTTTTAGAATACATATCATCTCGAGAAATAATAGTTTTGAATTTTGTTTCCCAAACTATTTGTAAGCGTTTACGGTAACATTAATGTGGAGGAACATAGGAGTCACTTGAAAGTCGTTATCACATAACTTGCGTTAGTTATTCGACGCAGGACTTGTTTTCAATATGAAACAAATTGTTGTGAATCACGACTCACATAGTTACAAAGTTGTATCAATCATCTTCTAAGGCAGAATTAAAAGAGAAGAAAACCTAGATAATAAAATTAATATTGTATTACATTTTTGATGTGCCAGTCCTTTGTACTTTTTAAGGAATAACACAAATCTTTGCTTTCTTATAACCAATTTATATTCTGTGAGTAAACTGAATGAGTCCTGCGCTCACAGCTGTTGAGACATGTGTCGGACACGCAAGTAATAAAGATAGAAGCTATAGGTGAAATATATTTCTCATATTTCAGCCAAACTTGATTTAAAATATTGAATAAATAATATTACATATCATAAAGGAAGAGAATTTTAAAATAAAAACGAATGATGTGCTTTTTGTGTATTCTTTGTCAGAACGTATTATACATACTATATATACTGATATAATAAAGTTGAAGAGTATTTATGTAAGGGTGCTAATATCTGTAACTAACGTTCGTAAAATATTCTTTATACATTTAATAGCCAAATCATTTAAAATGAAATACTTTATAACACCAACACAAACGGTATTAACAATAATAATGGAAAGTTAAAATATATCGCAGAATATTGGAGGCACTGTTTTATTTTCTCGGTTCGACTAATAGATCTGCATTAATGTTCCGAAAGGTTATAGAGCTTAGCTACTGCATTTCTTATAGTCTTTTTAGAAGGTTATTAATATAAAAAGTCTATAAATAATACAATTAAAGTCGCGGTCTGCTGTTATAATTCGAAAAGGAATTACTAGTAGATGGTAAAACTAAGATTTTGCAAAAATTTTTCGTTATAATTTTTTTCTGGAATATTTGTGTACTTAATTTACGTTGAATTAAATACATCTACAGTAATAATAATAAAGTGAGGTAATTATATTTATCAAGCCATCGAAAACACAATGCTGCCGGCTTGAAAGCCAACGGGTTAATAAATTTCACAATTCATAAAAAGTTGAAATACCGATGAGCGTGCAATTTGTTTATTCACTCGTATGGGAATTAATTAATAAATGTATAATAAAAAAATCAACCATTGTTCGTTTGTAGGGGATATATTGTGCAAGTAAGCAGTATTAAATGTATATAAGGGATAATGAACGCACTACACTCAGTCAGACTCAGCCACACTGAGTAACATTGAGGCACTCAGTCACGAAGTCAGCCGCGCGATGCAATCAGGTGTGAATAAACGTATGTCAAGCAACGTCGATGTTTCACTAAATGACGATCACGTAATCATGACCCACATACCTATACGTTTATGTAACTCATTCTGGTATATTTTTTTTGGTTTCAGTATTATATATTTATACATTATGTAAAGTTGAATCAAAAAGCTATCAATTTGTACAAAAAATAATATGTTGGATGAGAAATGTACTAGTATTTTGAAGCAAACATCAGAGGAGCTACCTCGTTGTATCACAAATCAGAAGTAAATCAATTGTTGATCGTCCACCTAGCGACTGAAGGTGTGTTGTAACGATGCATTGACCAAGCAAATATAAATGATAATATAATACAAATCGTGCTTTGAAAAATATAATACATGTTTTTTTTTATTTTTGACAATATATATAACTGTCTTTATATCCTATAGAAAAAAATAATAATAAAAATGAAATAAAAACAGCAATATGAGAATAAGTAACTTTTTTCATATAAATTATTCTTAATATGACATACATTGAAATTGTAAGTAAGTGAGTAGTTTCTTATCTTCTTACGAGTACAGTTATATGTTTGCTGTCTTTATTTTTTAAAACGTGAGTTTTCCAAATGGATCACACTTGAATAGACTGCGTTCAAATTGTCTTTTTGCATGCACTGTGTAGTCTCTGTAATTTCAGAAACAACTAGTCGTTCTGTGAACAGTAGACCTCAGTAAGTTAGGGGATAAGACAATGTTTTAAGTGCCTTTTCCAAAAAGGAATAAGTAATAACCTTAAGTATACCTATAATTGCTAGCCTCTCAGTAATCTATAGGATACATTTTGGTGAGTGTGCGCAGGAATTACATGATTTAATTCCTACGTCCCCCTTCCATCACAGGACGTTCCGACGCACGGCGGATATCCATCCTTACATTGTGGACATTCCTCCTGTCCGAACGAAGCGCTTTGCTTCGTCTTTTTTAATGCGTACAGCGAAGGACTGGAATAGCTTGCCTGCGTCGGTATTTCCGTCCACATACAATGTGTGTCTTCAAGAGAAGAGTGAATAGATTACTAGGTTAATGCGCCTTACCACTTAAGACTACATTTCCAATTTCCATCAGGTGGAGTGTAGTCAAGCACTAACCTAGACAGTATTAAAAAAAAACCTATGTATGTATGAACATGTAGGTACATGTCGGCGAGAGGTCAGAGATTCCGTGTTCGTTGTCCATTATAATGAAAATTTACTTAGAATTTGTATGGTTTATTTTCGCAAGAATGCTAGTAACAAAACTAACACAATTGAATAATAGCAGCCATATTTATACCTATTTCTAGGCGTTGTAACGGTGATCACAATCAAAACTTATTTTAAAGCAAAAATTTAAATTACTGTATATAAAATCTTAAAATATAGGGCAATATTCACAATTGATATTATAATGAATTTTATATAACTCTAAATGATTTATTTTATACAAATTACATTCATTTTAAGATTATAAACTGCATTTCTTACAAGTTTACATGAATCTTCAACAGATGGCGCACCACGTAGGATGCAAATTAAATAAAGTTTGGTTTATTTAATAACATATTGAATGTTGGAGTTATAATAAATCTAATTTAGTTTTACTTTAAATGTTTAACATGAATTATTAAATAATAAATTTCACATCCAATGTGAACCAATCAGTCAAATAGTCAATGCAATAAAATAAATATATAAATAATTACGGAGTTTTTAAAACAATATGATCATAACATAATGATTTGCGACCATATACATAGCTAACGAAGGAAATTTTGGCTCCACCAAATAACAACGGAGTTATTCAACTTTAAAATTTTTGATAATTCGCTATGGCCGCGATTTTGGATTTTGAAATAACAAAAAACACCTTAGATTTCGGCAAAGAATACTTATACGAAATTTCAGCCCGCTAGCTGTCGCAAAATCCGTTTTTATTGTACGATAGGATGAAAAATACGCCGGAACAAACGTGCTGAAATACAAACGAAAAAATAGCAGAATGGGTCTATCTAGTGGACACGTAGTCCTTCGGACAAACGTTTCGCTACGTTCAGCATTCGTCCTTCGCTCAAAAAATATAATTTATTACAGATTTACATTTCTTTATTCAATTAAAAAAAAAACAATTATTCTTTTTTTTCTTCAATTTAATATATAATCATCTTAATTTTGAATGATGCTTAAATTCGCAATAAGATGCTTGTATACTTTTTATTATTTCATTAATACCCTCCCAAGTTTTTAAAAAAAATCTGCTGTTTCGTAATTTTCGTCCCTAAATATATATTTTCTCATTTTACATATTTATAAAAACGTGTGTCACTAAATGTTGAGTGTCATTAATTAACAACAATGTATGGAAACTTCGAATGAAAACTAATTACAATGATTAGTTGAGGATAGAAAGCGAGGCACTAAAGAGAAAGTTTTGTTTTCTATACAGGAAACTAATTGAATTTTATTTGAGTTTTACTAAGGTAAAGAACTCTAAACAAAAAGAGTTTGTTAATTATTGTAACTTTTCTACTAAATATATACAGATATGTGAAATAAAAGAAACCTTTCTTGTAATTGACACAAAAATAGATATCATTACTGATAATAAAGATTTCTTGTTCTATTTTTTATATTCCTTATAAAATCATCAATCCATTTGGTTGCATTTGGTTGCATTTATTGCTCATAATAACCTACTAATGTCACTAAAAACTCTTATAGTACCTAATATCAACTTTGCGTTGAATAAATTTTATTTATTGTCTATGACTCAGAAAAGCATTCCATTAAAACAATAGAATGCTTAAACAAATAGTTAGAGTACAAATGAAAAAGTTATGACGGTGCATTATCAAACAATAGACCACGAAACTGAAGGAACTGGCCCTTTGTCTTTGTAATTCTACAGCCAATCTCCTAAACTAAGAGCTTTCGCACATATTTGGTTACGCTTTAGTATGTGCAACGTTTCATGAATTATTACGCTGCTAATTATATTATCGCTTCAAACGCAGATGCAGGATTTGGTCTAGGGGGAGAATTTGCAAATCAGGGAAGGAAGCAATTTAAAGTTATTTTAATAATTTTCCAAAAGAATATGTCGCATAAACCAGAAGAAGTAAATCTACATTAAAATAATTAGTTATCTACTTGATAAAAGAAAATATTATTAACTTGTGGATTGTATTATTTTAATAAAACTATATATACGTATTTTGTTTCTTGTAACTTGAGAGAATCTTAGTCAGAACTTCGGACTATATCGGAGTAAGCCGCAGGCACTTTATGCATCGCTGCGTTATATCCTACCACTCAATGAAATTGACACCAAACTGTCTGCCTCAAGCTACATTGGTTGAGAATATCAGGTATATGTTTTACTCATGGAACATATTTCAAGATTATTATAAGTTGAGTAAATTGAAACTTAAGCAACAAAAGTTCAACTTAAGAAAAAAATAAAGATTATAGAACGAAAATATAGAATCAAAAAATGCAAATTGTATGTAATTATATTTTTTGCTTTGTTGTAAATCTGCTTCATAAATGTAATTGGCTAAACTGTAAATTGTATAAAAATGGAATTCAAGTTCAATTAAAAAATATCTTTTTTCAAGTAGGCATTTACAAGCACTTTTGAATCGTCAATTATTACAATGAAAAAGGTCAGTGAAAGTTCTATTGTGAAGAAGCAGTCAGAATCAACATTAGATCTCTTTAAATGAAATTGAACCGTGTTTGATGTTTTATAATTTATAATATAAATCCTCCAAATGAGTCAATAACTTACGTTCAAACATTTCGATCCACTAAAACCTCTTGAATTATTATAATTAGTTTTATTTTATACACTTTTGATTTTATATTTAAAACTTTCGCATTATTTGAATAGAATAAAACACCAAAAAGCGCAAAATTTCTTTTTACTAATTAGTATAGTTCCGTTTGTTCAAATGCCGAGTGAGCTGTTTAACGTTTATTAGTTTAATCCTTTAAGTGTGGTCGGAACGATAAATGGAATTATAAAATAGAATCATAAAAATTTAATCTGTAATTAAAGTTTAGTGTATCTCTAAATAATTTTTTATTTTTATTTTTTGACAAAAAATCTAATAAAAGCAAAGTATTGTGATGTAATTTGTATTATGTTGGTTAAATCTTAGACGAATATAGAGTTTAATATACAATAACTACAGTATCTTTATATTTGTAATGAATGAATAACAAGTGTATTTCCTTAATAATCATTTAGTTCTAACAATTGAAAAAACTAACATTATTTTATTTATTGAGACACATTAACACTATTTCATTTATTGAGTCTAATTTAATGTAACAAAAATATTAAATCTTTTATTGAATATTTACAATGTTGCGTGAGTAATTAATATGATTAGTATTTAACAGTATTCACACGAACTGCCGACGAATACTAATTGAAATAGTGTCGATAATATCAAAGTATCGAACAAAAAAGCTTTGAAATAATAATAATATGTTATTAAATCAGTGTAATTTAGGTAAAAATTTGAGTCTTATCGTAAAAAGTAACAGAAATAACATTAGGGTAATTAAATAAATTTACATGAGACATATTATAATCGAAAAATATTAAAAAAAATTAAAGACCTAACAGTTTTTCACGAGTTATATTTAAGTAACTGAAACCTGTGTAAGCCATTAAAATTATAATTTCCTGTTGTAATGTTTACAAAATAGTAGATAAAAATTCGTTTTAAGGTTAAATTTATAAAATTTATTGAACTAGTACAGGAGTACATTTTCGTTTATTTATAAATTCCTATTATATGTTCATGCGACACATCATAAAACCCTATTTTTATGAAACAATGTTTACATTTTTGTCAAACACAACTATAAACATATTCTACGAGATTCTACTTGAAAATACTATGCATTTATTTCATATCCTTGGAAGACCATCAGTATTTATGACTCTCACACTTTACTTTTAAAATATTGACTTTTTTGAACCTTGAATAATTGTCCATTAATTAACTGTTTAGTATTTAATGTAAAAAAAGTCGAAATAAATTATTCAACAATAATCCCTGTGGTTATATTGTTTAATGTTAGCAGATAATAAAGTATTTTATGTAATTTATTATTTACATTTTTTATAAAATTTTTAGTTCACTGAATATCAAAATGTTAGAAATGTAAATTTGAAATGTTATGCTACTTATTAAATTAGCTAACCATATTACACTGATATAAATCGCAACGTTTCCCCGCTCTAGTCCTGAGCCCTAGAAGTAGAGCATTGAACTTCCTTGATTATTTTCTTGATATCAGCAAGGATTTTGTATTTAATCAAAAAGAAATATTATTTTTAGCTTTGTAATATATTTTTAAATAAATTCTCATGATATTAAGGAACCTTATCAAACAAAGAAATAATAATAATTTTTCAATAGAAAGACAACATGTATCTCGGAGTATAGATAGGTATGATATGCATGATAAAAAATATGCAATAAGATTTGCTAATTAATGTCAGAGTGAATTATTTGTTAATTGAATTAATTTGATACCAACATTAAAAGTAAAACAAATTTGTACGAAGGAAAAGAAAAGCAAAGTTAAGTTACGGAGCAACAATTAAGCCTATTGAGGCTTATCTCAGAAATTAACTCCACCACTTAAAACTGCATTTCTTGGAGAAAATAAGAAGATTGTTTTAGCCATTACTCTCATCTACTATCTACATTTCAACTATTTTTATTTCTTCTTATTGTCCATAGGTAAGGATGAAATTTATCACTTACCATCACTTGGGCTGTTTGTCATTTGTAATGAATATAAACCGATATAGCAAATATTAAATACAGGGGTCGGAATATGGATTCTGCAAAAAAATATATGTAAATCGGTGAAGACATTTAGAAATCAATGAAAAACCCACGTACAGAACTATTATATACGTATTAATCTTACAAATTCTTGTCATCCAATGTCACGTACGAACAAAAGGTATTGGTTATTTTTTAATGAAATACTTAACAATATATACCCGTTTTTGGTACTTCACTCAAACGACTTAATACTTCTGAAGTTCAGAGTCACGTAACTGTACTGATACGTGTACGGTGTGTAGATTGGAAACTAGCAAAGTACTAAACTAGATAAATGAAATCTCACCTTTTTATTTTGTGAATAATGAGTCTGATTAATAAATAGCACACTCTAAAAAGTGGAATTTGCTCAAACCATTTTTGTTGTTTGAGAATGTTGTAGTTAATAAAGATTTTTATTAACTACTACTTATTTTTTTTTATTTTATTGCGTTATAAAATGAAAAGTTTAAAAATAAAATGTCTCAGAACAACAACATTTTTATCTACGGTTTCTAAATATGTCTTTCTTGTCATACTATTCATAATTACAGAATAGATATGAAGGGCATATAATTCTGCCTTTAAAAATAATATGTTAACATTGTTGTGTTTATTTAGAGTATTTAAAATCAACATATACTAAAATTTTAAAAAGGTTTTAATCATTATAAAAAAGTATTCCAATTGTTGTTATCAGCACAGAAATGATCTTATTTTCAATAAAGACAATGTTAAAATAAATCTCAACCAAAAAATAAATATATAACACATATTTTTTATCGTGGGTGAAGGCGCAAGACTTTTTATAGACTAAATGATCAAATTCGAAAAACAGCAAAATTTTCAAGCTAATAGCCAATACGATTAGTTGGTTAATTTCAGTGTGAGAATATTTGCTTGAAAGGATCAGTCAGTGCAGTCCCATGCAACGTAACGAGGGAATGAAGTAGACATCACACAGACTACGTGCTTCACGAGCGTACGTGATAGTAACCTCCTTGCGATAAGAGGTTAAATTAAAACTAGGAATATACATTACTGATGTTAATTTTAGTTTGAATATGCACGTTACATTTCATAATATCTTATCTGTTATTAACTTTTCGAAAGATTTAAGTTACATTAAATCTGAAACTGCTACTTAAATTATTTTTTTTATAAATATGATAGAAATTACACTACTATTAAAATATTAGAGTGCCATATACCCAAGTGAATAGTCTATAACACTTACTAAGAAGATTGATGATGAATCTGTATTCAAGGCACGGTCATAGCGTGTAGTGCGCAAGAGTGACTCGCGCTTCACTCAAACCTAAGATAACAGCCGCCAAGTGCCGCCTTTGGACCTCTCGTGCGACTTATATATATTCAAAGTGTAAACAAGTGGATCGGATCTGACGGACGCAGGTGCGGAGTGCCCGGAGCTATAGAGGAATGAAACACGATTTGAATGATATATGGGGTCTACAAGCTCAATGAAGGAAAAGTATGGAAATTAGGAAGTCTGAAAGGTTTCTTTTCCACTCACCAGTTTTTTTTACATAATGGAATTTTCTTTCAACGGGACTAAGTGTGTTTAAAATCAATATTCAATGCTTGTTATCTGTTCCATCGCATTATATGTATATATATCTATATACAAGCAGATATATAGATATACCTTATTATCCTCTAAAACAATACACATAGAAAATTACAATTAAAATGGTTTGATATATATATATATATAACAAATAAAAATGCTATCTTCTAAACGTCACTCACGAAGAAAAACAAACAGTGAAGCAATAAAGTTCTAAGTGGAAGAATCTAGAATTTGATTTATATATTGTTTACATACATAACTATTTTGTGGGTTTCCTTAGCCTTCACCAAGACCTTACAGCTCGATTTCGTTAACTTATCACAATACACAAAATATAATCAATGAAATCTACGTTGATAAACTTACATGGTACATAAATAAAAGTGCAAATGTAGTGGTGAGAGTTTGGGTACAATTAATTACGTGGATTTGACTTTTATTGAGTTAATCCTCTTAAAAGTGTTTTTTTTACCATATCTTTTCGTACCCTGAAGACTTTTAGTTATATTTGCTTAAAAAGGAATGGGTAACCTTTTTATCTTTCTTTTAAAGGTTGTTTAATAGAAAAAAAATGTCTTAAATTACTTAAAGAAATAATGATGTCATGAACCTTATTTTATATTGTAATAAAATAATAAATTCGAAGATATTTAAACAAAATACAATTCTTGACAATGTTGTATATAATCACGTGTAAGCGATTGGTTTGGTTATTTTATATTGTTATCTATGAGATAAATGGCTAAACAATTTAAAGAAAATGTTAAATTGTAGTATTTTTTTGGTCACTAAAAATTATTTGCGAGTTCGTATTATCTAATTCATTTTCACATTAAGTAGTTTTCATGAGAGAATATGGTGATGATAAAATTGAAGATGATTAATTATTCTTTAAACCATTTCATAAGTATGTTCGAAAAGTTTAATGCATATAAAACCAGAAATGTTTTTTTATTTAACTAAATTTTACTAAAAAAAGACTTGATAAAAAAAATTGAATAAAGATAATATTTGCTAACTTAATGAAGTAATATTTTTAGAATACATATCATCTCGAGAAATAATAGTTTTGAATTTTGTTTCCCAAACTATTTGTAAGCGTTTACGGTAACATTAATGTGGAGGAACATAGGAGTCACTTGAAAGTCGTTATCACATAACTTGCGTTAGTTATTCGACGCAGGACTTGTTTTCAATATGAAACAAATTGTTGTGAATCACGACTCACATAGTTACAAAGTTGTATCAATCATCTTCTAAGGCAGAATTAAAAGAGAAGAAAACCTAGATAATAAAATTAATATTGTATTACATTTTTGATGTGCCAGTCCTTTGTACTTTTTAAGGAATAACACAAATCTTTGCTTTCTTATAACCAATTTATATTCTGTGAGTAAACTGAATGAGTCCTGCGCTCACAGCTGTTGAGACATGTGTCGGACACGCAAGTAATAAAGATAGAAGCTATAGGTGAAATATATTTCTCATATTTCAGCCAAACTTGATTTAAAATATTGAATAAATAATATTACATATCATAAAGGAAGAGAATTTTAAAATAAAAACGAATGATGTGCTTTTTGTGTATTCTTTGTCAGAACGTATTATACATACTATATATACTGATATAATAAAGTTGAAGAGTATTTATGTAAGGGTGCTAATATCTGTAACTAACGTTCGTAAAATATTCTTTATACATTTAATAGCCAAATCATTTAAAATGAAATACTTTATAACACCAACACAAACGGTATTAACAATAATAATGGAAAGTTAAAATATATCGCAGAATATTGGAGGCACTGTTTTATTTTCTCGGTTCGACTAATAGATCTGCATTAATGTTCCGAAAGGTTATAGAGCTTAGCTACTGCATTTCTTATAGTCTTTTTAGAAGGTTATTAATATAAAAAGTCTATAAATAATACAATTAAAGTCGCGGTCTGCTGTTATAATTCGAAAAGGAATTACTAGTAGATGTTAAAACTAAGATTTTGCAAAAATTTTTCGTTATAATTTTTTTCTGGAATATTTGTGTACTCAATTTACGTTGAATTAAATACATCTACAGTAATAATAATAAAGTGAGATAATTATATTTATCAAGCCATCGAAAACACAATGCTGCTGGCTTGAAAGCCAACGGGTTAATAAATTTCACAATTCATAAAAAGTTGAAATACCGATGAGCGTGCAATTTGTTTATTCACTCGTATGGGAATTAATTAATAAATGTATAATAAAAAAATCAACCATTGTTCGTTTGTAGGGGATATATTGTGCAAGTAAGCAGTATTAAATGTATATAAGGGATAATGAACGCACTACACTCAGTCAGACTCAGCCACACTGAGTAACATTGAGGCACTCAGTCACGAAGTCAGCCGCGCGATGTAATCAGGTGTGAATAAACGTATGTCAAGCAACGTCGATGTTTCACTAAATGACGATCACGTAATCATGACCCACATACCTATACGTTTATGTAACTCATTCTGGTATATTTTTTTTGGTTTAAGTATTATATATTTATACATTATGTAAAGTTGAATCAAAAAGCTATCAATTTGTACAAAAAATAATATGTTGGATGAGAAATGTACTAGTATTTTGAAGCAAACATCAGAGGAGCTACCTCGTTGTATCACAAATCAGAAGTAAATCAATTGTTCATCGTCCACCTAGCGACTGAAGGTGTGTTGTAACGATGCATTGACCAAGCAAATATAAATGATAATATAATACAAATCGTGCTTTGAAAAATATAAAACATGTTTTTTTTTTATTTTTGACAATATATATAACTGTCTTTATATCCTATAGAAAAAAAAATAATAAAAATGAAATAAAAACAGCAATATGAGAATAAGTAACTTTTTTCATATAAATTATTCTTAATATAACATACATTGAAATTGTAAGTAAGTGAGTAGTTTCTTATCTTCTTACGAGTACAGTTATATGTTTGCTGTCTTTATTTTTTAAAACGTGAGTTTTCCAAATGGATCACACTTGAATAGACTGCGTTCAAATTGTCTTTTTGCATGCACTGTGTAGTCTCTGTAATTTCAGAAACAACTAGTCGTTCTGTGAACAGTAGACCTCAGTAAGTTAGGGGATAAGACAATGTTTTAAGTGCCTTTTCCAAAAAGGAATAAGTAATAACCTTAAGTATACCTATAATTGCTAGCCTCTCAGTAATCTATAGGATACATTTTGGTGAGTGTGCGCAGGAATTACATGATTTAATTCCTACGTCCCCCTTCCATCACAGGACGTTCCGACGCACGGCGGATATCCATCCTTACATTGTGGACATTCCTCCTGTCCGAACGAAGCGCTTTGCTTCGTCTTTTTTAATGCGTACAGCGAAGGACTGGAATAGCTTGCCTGCGTCGGTATTTCCGTCCACATACAATGTGTGTCTTCAAGAGAAGAGTGAATAGATTACTAGGTTAATGCGCCTTACCACTTAAGACTACATTTCCACTTTCCATCAGGTGGAGTGTAGTCAAGCACTAACCTAGACAGTATAAAAAAAAACCTATGTATGTATGAACATGTAGGTACATGTCGGCGATAGGTCAGAGATTCCGTGTTCGTTGTCCATTATAATGAAAATTTACTTAGAATTTGTATGGTATATTTTCGCAAGAATGCTAGTAACAAAACTGACACAATTGAATAATAGCAGCCACATTTATACCTATTTCTAGGCGTTGTAACGGTGATCACAATCAAAACTTATTTTAAAGCAAAAATTTAAATTACTGTATATAAAATCTTAAAATATAGGGCAATATTCACAATTGATATTATAATGAATTTTATATAACTCTAAATGATTTATTTTATACAAATTACATTCATTTTAAGATTATAAACTGCATTTCTTACAAGTTTACATGAATCTTCAACAGATGGCGCACCACGTAGGATGCAAATTAAATAAAGTTTGGTTTATTTAATAACATATTGAATGTTGGAGTTATAATAAATCTAATTTAGTTTTACTTTAAATGTTTAACATGAATTATTAAATAATAAATTTCACATCCAATGTGAACCAATCAGTCAAATAGTCAATGCAATAAAATAAATATATAAATAATTACGGAGTTTTTAAAACAATATGATCATAACATAATGATTTGCGACCATATACATAGCTAACGAAGGAAATTTTGGCTCCACCAAATAACAACGGAGTTATTCAACTTTAAAATTTTTGATAATTCGCTATGGCCGCGATTTTGGATTTTGAAATAACAAAAAACACCTTACATTTCGGCAAAGAATACTTATACGAAATTTCAGCCCGCTAGCTCTCGCAAAATCCGTTTTTATTGTACGATAGGATGAAAAATACGCCGGAACAAACGTGCTGAAATACAAACGAAAAAATAGCAGAATGGGCCTATCTAGTGGAAACGTAGTCCTTCGGACAAACGTTTCGCTACGTTCAGCATACGTCCTTCGCTCAAAAAATATAATTTATTACAGATTTACATTTCTTTATTCAATTTAAAAAAAAACAATTTTTCTTTTTTTTTCTTCAATTTAATATATAATCATCTTAATTTTGAATGATGCTTAAATTCGCAATAAGATGCTTATATAGTTTTTATTATTTCATTAATACCCTCACCAAGTTTGTGAAAAAAATGTGATGTTTCGTAATTTTCGTCCCTTATAATATTTTTTCGCATTTTACATATTTATAAAAACGTGTGTCACTAAATGTTGAGTGTCATTGATTAACCACAATTTATGGCAACTTGGAACGAACACCAATTACAATGATTAGTTGAGGATAGAATGCGAGGCACTAAAGAGAAAGTTTTGTGTTCTATACAGGAAACTAATTGAATTTGATTTGAGTTTTCCTAAGGTAAAAAACTCTGAACAAAAAGAGTTTATAAATTATTGTAACCTTTCTACTGAATATATACGATATGTGAAATAAAAGAAACCTTTCTTGTAATTGATAGAAAAATAGGTATCATTACTGATAATAAAGATTTCTTGTTCTATTTTTTATATTCCTCACAAAATTATTAATCCTATATCTTCTAACCATTTAAGCATTTATTGCTCATAATAACCTAATGTCACTAAAAACTCTTATATTATTTACAAACATAGCACCTAATATCAACTTTGCGTTGAATAAATTATATTTATTTCCTATGACTCAGAAAAGCATTCCATTAAAACAATAGAGCGCTTAAACAAATAGTTAGAGTACAAATGGAAAAGTTATGACGGTGCATTATCAAACAATAGACCTCGAAACTGAAGGAACTGGCCCTTTGTCTTTGTAATTCTACAGCCAATCTCCTAAACTAAAAGCTATCGCACACATTTGGTTACGCTTTAGTATGTGCAACGTTTCATGAATTATTACGCTGCTAATTATATTAAAGCTTCAAACGCAGATGCAGGATTTGGTTTAGGGGGAGAATTTTCAGATCAGGGAAGGAAGCAATTTAAAGTTATTTTAATAATTTTACAAAAGAATATGTTGCATACACCACAAGATTTAAATCAACATTAAAATCATTATTTATCTACAAGATACCATTGAAAATATTATTTAACTAGTTGATTGTATTATTTTAACAAAAATACATATACGTATTTTGTTGCTTGTAACTTGAGAGAATCTCAGTCAGAACTTCGGACTATATCGGAGTAAGCCGCAGGCACTTTATGCATCGCTGCGTTATATCCTACCACTCAATGAAATTGACACAAACTGTCTGCTTCAAGCTATATTGGTTGAGAATGTTAACATGTTTTACTCATGAACCATATTTCAAGATTATTATAAGTTTAGTTAATTAAAACTAAATGCATAAGTTTAGTTAATTGAAACTAAATGCATGATTGTATGTAATTATATTTTTTGCTTTGTTGTAAGTCTCATTCTTAAATAAAATTGGCTATACTGTATTTTTAATAATAATAAAATTCAAATTCAAAATATCTTTATTCAAATAGGCATTTACACGCACTTTTGAATCGTCAATTATTACAATACAAAAGGTCAGTGTAGCCAGGCCGTCAGTTAGCTACCACTGTTTGGAATATTGCTCTGTTGAGAAGAACCAGCCAGAAACTCAACATTTAATAATAATAATAAGTTCTTTTTAAATGAAATTGAACAATGTTTGATGTATTAATTATAATATAAATCTTCGAAATGAGTCAACAACTTAAGTTCCACAAATTTTGATCCACTAAAACCTCTTGAATTATTGTAATTAGATTTATTTTATACACTTTTGATTATAAATTTAAATATTTCGTATTATTTAAATAGAATTAAATATCAAAATTTATTTTCTTTTTAATTTGTCGTTCCTTAGTTTCCTTAAGAGTATATTTTCAAATATTTATAAATTTGAGCACAAATATCTTAAAACCCTACTTTTATTAAACAATATTTGCATTTTTGTTAAAACACATTTATAAACATTTTCTATGATTAAAAAGTTACTATAGAATACTATGCATTCAGGCCAGATCCTTGGAGGACCATCAGTATTTATGACTCTCACACATTTAAAATATTAAATGCCATGTTCTTTGAACCTTGAATAATTGTCCATTAATTAACTATTTATACAAAAAAGTCTAAGTAAAATATTCAACAATAATCCCTGTGCTTATATTGTTAAATTGTAGCAGATAATAAAATATTAGTTTTTTTATTATTTCCATTTATTATAATGTAATTATAGTTCCCTGAATATCAAAATGTTAAAATGTTAATCTGAAATGTTCTACTTAATAACTAACCACATTACACTTATATAAATCGCAACATTTTCCCCGCTTTAGCCTTTTATCGTAGAAGTAGAACATCTAACTTTCTTGATTATTTTCTCAATATCAGCAAAGATTTTGTATTAATAAGAATCAAAAAGATATATTCTTTCCAGCTTTTTAAATTATAATAAATCTAATGATATTAATAAGCCTTGTCTTACAAAGAAATAATATTAATTTTTCAATAAAAATGATATGTCAGAGTGAAATATTTGTTAATTGAATACCAACAGAAAAAATAAAAGAAATTTGTACGAAGGAAAAGAAAAGCAAAGTTAAGTTAAGCGACAACTAAGCCTAAACTAAACTAGTTGTTGCCTATCTCAGAAATTAACTCCACCACTTAAAATCTTTTCTACTGCATTTCTTGGAGTAAATAAGAAGATTGTTTTTAGTCATTCTTCTCTTCTACTGTCTACATTTTAACTATTTATATTTCTTCTTATATCAGCAACTACATTGTCCATAGGTAAGGATGAAATTTTTCACTTACCATCACTTAGGCTGTTTGTCATTTGTAGCAAATATTAAATGGAGGGGTCGGAATATGGATTCTGTAAAAAACTAATAAATTGTAATAATATTTTATTTTAGCAGACATTGCTTTCTTTTGGTAAATACTAAAATCCTTGAGAGCGAATACATTGCAATCTACTGGGTCTCGTTACGAATTTAAATCTTCTAGGAATCAATTTTAACATACACAAAAAAATAGATGTAAATCAGCGAACTCATTTAGAAGTCAATGAAAAACACACGTACAGAGAGACGAAGCTTCTTAGCATTCCATGGATTCACCATGCGGGTGCCGGGGCCATGGCGTTGCAAGAAGAGGAGCGCAAACAATGCCAGGAACTTGCGACCCAGGTGTAGGTTACAGGGACTCCTTTATAATGCGCTTTATTATATACGAATGAGTTACGTATTAATGTAACGAACTCTTGTCATCCAATAGCGTGTACTAATAAAAGGTAAAGGTTATTGTTTTAATTAAATACTTAACAATATAAAAACGTACTTGGTTTTACTTTACCCAAACGATTTAAAGCTTCTAAAACTCAGAGTCACGTCGCTGGTACGGGGCACCGAACACGTACCAGTACACTTTACTAGATAAGGTGAAATCTTACCTTTGGAAGTTGCGAAAAGTGAGTCTAATTAATAAATAACATATTCTAAAAAGTGGCTTTTGCTTAAATAAGTTTTGCTGTTGATAATGTTGTAAGTAAAACATATTTTTTTATTTTATCAGAAAATAAAAAACTAAAAAATAAAAAGTCTCAGAACAACATTATTATCTACGGTTTCTGAATGTGTCTCTCTTGTTATACTCTTCATAATTACTGAATAGATACAAAGGGCATATAATTCTGAACTAAAGAAAAAACAACGTTTACATTGCTATTTTTATTTATATGTATTTATTTGTTAAAATTTATAGTATTTAAAAAACAACCTATACTGATTGAAAAAAGGTTTTAAATTCTTTTAAAAAAGTTTATCCTAATTGTCATCATCAACACGGGAAATATCTTATTTTTCAGTAAAGACAATGTTAGAAAGATCTGAACATTTATCTGGACTGGAAAATAAATTTATAACATATTTTTTATCGTGGGAGGAGCCGCAACACTTTTTATAGACTAAATGATCAAATTCGAAAAACAGCAAAATTTTCAAGCTAATAGCCAATAGGGTCAATTGGTTTATTTCAGTGAGAGAATATTTGCTTGAAAGGATCAGTCAGTGCAGTTCCATGCAACGTAACGAGGTAATAAAGTACATATCACACAGACTACGTGCTTCACGAGTGTACGTGATAGCTGGCTCATTGCACTAACAAGTTAAATTAAAAGTAGGAATTTACATTACTTACGTTAATTTCACTTTAAATACGACCGTGGCATTTCGTAATATTTTATCTGTTATTAACTTTATTTTAACTTTTAGAAAGATTAATAATATACATAAGATATATAAGATAAGGTTTTATATTCTTAAGTATGTATGTCTGATACAGATAATAAAATAAAAATATCGTTAAATAATTTGTAAGCGCAATCCTGCCTGGGTTTTTTTTTAAAACTAGCAGTTTAATTATAAAAATGTATAGTGGTTACCTCATGAAAGGTTTGGATAGTCAACGCCTTGTGCTGCTAATTAAGCTCCCACAATATAAATGTCTGTAATCAGGAACGATACCCCATCAACCCTTCGGTCCTGACCGCTTTACACGTCGAGGGTTTAACAACAAATTACTAACTAGCTCACCGTGAGAGACCTCTTGTAAATGCATGTTTTAATTCTTCTTTTAAGGGTTTGTTTAGGAGTCACTGTCAAGTTTACTTTAGTATTTCTAAAAGCAACATGAAAAGTTAGATTTCGAAATCATTTTAATCCTTTGTCCTACATATTGGTCATTTTTAACATTTCATAATCTTGGTTTCAAGTTAATACACTTAAGATAGTAAACTACACAATTATTTTGTACGAATGAGCTGTTTCATTTCATTTATTAGACAATCCTTTAAGTATGGTCGGAACGATAAATGTAATTATCCAATAGAGTAATTAAAACTTAATCAACCAACATTCCTGTTTTATTGTATTTCTAGATAATTATTTTCTAAATTTTTGACAATAAGTATATCTAATTAAAGTATTGTGTAGTAAACTGTATTATGTGGGTCTGAATGTTAGACGTATTTAGACTTTAATATAATATAACTACAGTATCTTCATATTTGTAATAAATGAATAACAAGTGTAATTCCTAAATATTTTTTTACGTCTGACAATTAAGAAAGCTAAAATTTTTTTATTTGTTGAGACACATTAACACTATTTCATTTATTGAGTCTAATACAATGTAACAAAAATATTGCATCTTTTATTGAATATTTAGAATGTCGCGTGACCAATATATATTATTAGTATTTAACAGAATTCACACGAGCTGCCGACCAATACTAATTGAAATAGTGTCGATAATATCAAAATATCAGACTAAAAGCTTTTATAAAATAATAATGTGTAATTAAATCAGTGTAGTTTAGGTAAAAATTTGGATCTATGGATAATTAAATAAATTTACAAGAGACATATTTCAGTCTAGAAATATTTAAAAAAAATTAAGATTTATTAGTTTTTTACAAGTTACAATTTATTTTAATAAATGAAATCTGTGTTTAATTTATAATTTCATGTAGCAATGTTTACATAAGTACTAAATAAAAATTCATTCTTAGGATAAATTTATAAAATTTATTGAACCAGTATTTACTTCCTTTTTAATTTGTCGTTCCTTGGCTTCTTTATGAGTACATTTTCATATATTTATTAATTTGAGCACAATATCATAAAACCCTATTTTTATGAAACAATATTTGCATTTTGATCAAACCACAACTATAAACAATTCCTACGAGTAAGAAGCTACTACAAAATACTATGCATTTAGTCCAGATCCTTGGAGCACCGTCAATATTTATGACTTTCACACTTTACATTAAAAATATTAAATGCCATGTTCTTTGAAACTTGAATAATTGTCCATTAATTAATTATTTAGTATTAAATATAAAAAATTCTAGATGAAATATTCAACAATAGTCCTGTGGTTATATTGTAATTTTTTTTTCAAATAATAAAGTATTCGTTTATTTATTATTTACATTTATTATAAAAATTTTAAAAATGTTAATCTGAATTGTTATACTACTTATTAAACTGACGAACCACTTTTTACTGATATTAATCGCAACGTTTTCTTCGCTCTAGCCTTTTATCGTAGAAGTAGAACATTTAACTTTCTTGATCGTTTTCTCGATATCAGAAAATAAAAAAATAAGAAATAAAAATAAATATAAAGTCTAAGAACAATCATGAACAACTTTTTTTCTATTTCTCAATGTGTCTTTTTTCCTACTCTTCATAATTTCAAAATAGATATGAAGGGCATATAATTCTACCCTATAGAAAAATACGTTAACAGTGTTATATTTATTTATTAAAATTTATAGTATTTAAAAAAACAAGCTATACAACATGAAAAAAAGATTTTAAATCGTAATGCAAATGGTTTATCGTATATATATAAGTCCAGAGGAATCTCTGGACTGGAAAATAAATTAATAATACATATTTTTTTATAGACCAAATTCGTAAAAACACAAAATTATCAAGCTAATTGCCAATACGATCAGTTGGTTTATTTCAGTGTGAGATTATTTGCTTGAGAGGTTCAGTCAGTGCAGTCCCATGCAACGTAACGAGTAATAAAGTAGACATCACACAGACTACGTGCTTCACGGCCGTACGTGATAGATACCTCATTGTGCTATAATAACAAGTTAAATTAAAAGTAGAAATTTACATCACTTACATTAATTTAAGTTTAAATGAGAACGTTACATTTTGTAATATTTTTGCTGTCATTAACTTTATTTTAACATTTAGAAAGATTCAAGTTACTTTAAATTTGAAACTGCTACTTAAATGAATTCCTTTAATAAATATGATATAAGTTTTACTATTATTAAAATATTTGCGTATCACACACCCTAGTGAATAGTCTATAACATGTACCAATAAGATTGATGATGAATCTGTGTTCAAGGCACGGTTATAGCGCGTAGTACTCAAGAATGACCCGCGCTTCGCTCAGACCTAAGGTAACAGCCGCCACGTGCCGCCTTTGGACCTCTCGTGTGACTAATTTACATTCAGAGTGTAAACAAGATCTGACGGACTCAGGTGCGGATTGCCCGGACGTAAGCTATAGAGGAATGAAACACGACTTGAATGATATGTTGGGTCTAAGGCTCAATGGAGAAAAAGAATGGATATTAAAGATTGGAATGTTTATTTTACACTCATCAATTTTTTTTTAATAATGGATTATTCTTTGAAAAGGGACTCAGTGTGTTTGAAATGGTTATTCAATTCTAGTTATCTCGCATCTCGGATCGCATTATATATATATAATATATATATAATGCGATATGCATAATATATATATATATATATATATATATATATATATATATATATATATATTATGTATGTAGAAATATATAGATATACTTTACTTTCTATAATTAAAACCGTAATAAAAAATATATAACAAATAAAAATGCTAAAAGAAATAGTAATTATAGTGTCTCCAACAATGAAAGCCATAGATACTCTATGTTTTATGATATCTATGTAAAATATAGGTGTGAAAACAGTTATAATGAAAATCAATATTGGTTATAATAATTTTCCGACTAATGCAATCACAAGTCACGCCATCCTCACTGACACGTGTGATATTCATCTTATCGACGCTTTCGGAGAAATACTAAAAGTGAAGCAGTAAAGTTTCAAGTGAAAGGATCTAGAATTTGTTTTAGAGTGTTAACGTGTGTTAAATCCACTTAGTTACGTATTAACTATTTTGTGGGATTCCTTAACTTTCTCCGCGACCTTATAGCTCGAGTTTGTTAACTGTATCACAATACACAAAATAAAATCTGTGAAGTCTACGTTGATAAACTTACATGGTAAATAAATAAAATTGCAAATGTAGTGGTGAGAGTTTTGCCATTAATTGAGTAAATCCTCTTAAAAGTGATTTTGTTTATAAAATCTTTTCGTTCCCTAAAGACATTGAGCAAGGATAATTAAATATAGTAAAAGCAGCTGACCTGGCGATTGAGGCTTTGTGTTAAATTTACTTAAAAATAAGTTGATAACCTTTTTATGTTTCTTTTAAAGGTTGTTTTCTATAAAAAATGTGTTACATTATTTAAAGAAATAATAATATCATGAACATTATTTTATATTGTAATGAAATAATAAATTCTAAGATATTTAAACAAAATACACTTTTTGACAATGTTGTATATAATCACGTGTAAGCGAATGGTTTGGTTATTTTATATTATTATCTATGAAATAAATATCTAAACAATTTAAAACAAATGTTTGCAGTGTTTTTTTGGATACTATAAACAATAAATCCTTTTGCTTATTTGGAGTCTAGGCATATTTATTTTTGATTTCCTTTTATTGAATTTATATTCAAATGAATTAAAATTTTCATAAGAGAATATGGAGATAATAAAATTGAAGATGAGTCATTATTCTTTAAACCATTTCATAAGTATGTACCATAAGATTAATGCATATAAAATTAGAAATGATTTTATTTATTATTTTACGTTTTAAGAATAAGTTACAAATAACCGAAAAAGAAACCAGATCTTTCCGACTTAAAATATTTAATGGATGAAGGTAATATTTACTTACTTAATAGAATTCGTAGTCCCATAATTTGCATTAGTTATTAGACGCAGGGATCATTTTCAATATGAAACAAATTATTATGAATCACGACGTACATACTTTCAAAGTTATATAAATACTCAGGCCGAGTTAAAAGATAATAAAACTTAGATAATAAATTAATATTGAATTAAATTATAAATTTAACAGTCCTTTTTAAGTTACAAAGAATAACACAAATTCTGCCTTCCTTATAATCTTAAATAATATTAAATATCACGAGGAAGCCAATTTTAAGACAAAAACTAATGTTGTGCTCTTTGTATATTCTTCGTCGGAATGTACTATTCAATATAGACTTATATAATAAAGCTGAAGAGTTTATCTTTCTTTTAACGGTGGGAAAATATTTTTAAACATTTAAAAGACAATTTATTTAGGATGAATTACTTTATAACAACACCACAAACGGAATTAACAGCAATAATTGAAATTAAAAAATTTCGCAGAATATTGGAGGCATTATTTTACTTTTCCGGTTCGATTATTAGATCTGGATTAATGTTCTTAAAGGTTATAGAGCTTAGCTACAGCCTTTCTTATATCTTCATTTTTGAAGGTTATTAATATAAAAAATCTATAAATAATACAATTAAAGTCGCTGTATGCTCTTATAATTTGATGATGAAAAAAATTTTCGTTATAACATTTATATTAATTAATGACTATTTTAATGCAACAGTTGTTTTCGCTTGGAGCGTAAATATACAAATATACAGGAAAAAAAATCGAAGAGAATTGAATCCTTTCAATTAATTAAGTTTTATTTTGATACAATAATTAACTTTAAATAACCGAACTTGAACGTCGAGTTTCAGTATTGTCTCCATTTTATTTGAGACATTAAAACAAACTCTCCAAACAGATAGCGAGAGTGAAGCTCCTTGTTCGGGGATTGTGAAAGCAACATTTACATGCAAAAGACTCCTTTACTTTTAAGTTGTATTCTAAACTAGTTAATGTAAAATTTTTTAGAATATATAAAAATGAATTTGTTTACTGATGTACTCTAAGCTATTGTGGTAATAAATAGAATGGTATACTGTATTTTTTAAATAAAAATATATACTTCAGAAAAGTAAATATGTGAAAAAATAAATACCCCTTTTATAATTTTTGCTTGCTGGCTCGACCGGGGAGGGGCCACCCTCTCACAGAAAACCGACGTCTAGTAACCAAATTCATTTGGTTATGTTCCGTCGGTGAGTAAGAGAATCCGGCAGCCCAATCCCCCCCTGCCCACCATGATAGCGATCCAAAAAGTATACCACAGGAGGGTACCGGCCTTGATGAAGCCGGGGCCCCCTCCCCGAGCAAAATCGGGGGAATGATTCTCGGATTTTGCTCGGGCTGCCCGTCGTATCTGGGCGGGGAAAGTATCGCAGGTTGTGTTTTCTGAGGGCAAACGACGGCAAACAGCGGCACCTCGTTCCACTCTAGATGTGGACTTTCGCAACATCCGGGGGTTTCACTCGAATCTAAACGCCGTCCACTACCACCTTGAGACAGTGCAGCCGGCCTGGTTGTTTGTAACGGAGACGCAGATATCTCAACCTAGCGACACAGCGTACCTATCATACCCTGGGTATAAACTATAATAGAACACCATTTTATACCACACGCCGGGGTATCTGTGTTCGTAAGGGAGGATTTCTGCTACCGTCGCCTTCAGATTTTTGAAGGTCAGGACTTGTCCGTGCTCTGGCTGTGCGTGGACATGGACGATCACGTCAGAGTTTACACGTGCCTCTACAGGTCCCATAGTGGTAATGCAGAAATGGATCAAATGTTGAGCCACGTTCAAGCGAAGATTGACGACCTGCTTTCACAGACTCCCTCCGCCAAAGTCGTATTCCTCGGGGACTTCAACACGCACAATACCGAATGGTTAGGATCACGTGCAACGCGGGGAGATCTACTTTTAACTTTGCTCTAGCAGATGATCTGTTCCAGCTGGTAAAGACGCACACTCGTCTACCGGACGTGGACAGCCACACACCCTCTTTGTTGGATCTTCTGCTGACTATACATTCACAAAAGTACCAGGTCACTGTCGAGGCTCCTTTAGGGTCCTCTGATCATTGTCTGGTACGGAGTGTAGTGCCCATTCAACATTCGGCTCGCACAAGACCTGCGACTCGACGCGTTTGGCACTACAAGTCAACGAAATGGGATAGAACACATTTCTTTTTTGCTTCCTACCTATAGGGGCCAAATTGTTTCCCTTCCGATGATCCTAGTGACTGCGCTGCGGCTGTAGCTGATGTGATACTACAGGGCATGGAACTATTTGTACCAAGCTCTGTGGTACCACTTGGTGGCAGATTGCGGCCTTGGTTTGATGCATCTGTCAGGGCTTCAGCAGCTGGCAAACGGCAGGCTTATCAAGCTTGGGCTATTGCGATCCGAACTCTTGAGTTTTGAAGAGAAAATATAAGCGTGCCTCCAGATTCTTCAAACAGCAAATCGCTAGAGCAAAGTTCAAGCATGTCGTCAAAATTGCGGATTAGCTGGCAAAATACCCGCCTGGCACGCGTAAATTCTTTACACTAACTCTTTGAAGTCGTTCACAACTCGGTGCATTACGCTCTGATGAATTACAACAAATAAGGATAAGTACAAAACATTTTCATGTTTAATTTTTATTATATTTTTTATTGCAGTAATACTTTTTGATATAATAAAAGTATAGATAATTTTGATAGTACTTCTAAAATAATATTAGAACTGACTGATCAGGTCGTACAATCATTCATTCATTGAAACATTTGCTGTTTTCAATTTTTTTCTGCTTTCCTACCTTTCAAATTTACTTATTTTTTGTAATTAGTGTCTATTTTTTTCTGTTAGTATGTTTTGTACATGAAGAGAAAATAATGTTGTCAACATGTTGTCTCAGATAATAAGCTGTTTCCACACTAAAACTGCTTCAAGATACATATTTATACGGCATGTTTTTTATTATTATTCTAGTCAAAGCTTAAATCAGTTTTTGTACCTTCCGGTGAAAATTAGATATGTTTCACGAAACAGTAATATCAGGTAATGCGATCAAGAACATTATTCTACATTTTTAATTCGATTTACACTTTTGCATACATCTTTTTGACATGTATAATAATTTCATAACTATAACATTTATATTAAATGATGACAATTTCAATACAGTCATAACACTATTTTTCACATGAAGCGTAAACATACAAATATACAGGAAAAGAAATCGAATAGAATTGAAACCTTTACATTAATTAAGTTTTATTTTGATACATTAATTAACTTTAAATTACTGAAGTTGAGCGTTGAGTTTCAGTATTGTCTCCATTTTAATTGAGACATTAAAACACACTTTACAAACAGAGAGCGAGAGGGAAGCTCCTCGTTCGGGAATTGTGAAAGCAATATTTACAATAGATTCCTTTACTTTAAAGTTGTATTCTAAAGTACTTAATGTACATTTTTTTGAATTTATAATAATGATTTTATTTAATGATATAATAAATTATTATTTCTGTCACTGTATGAACCTCATATATCAGTATTCATTCTTTAATATCAGTACCAAAATGGTCTGAAGATCTAGTAACTTAATAAAGGTAAGTTATAGTACATTCAAATAAGTAACAATAACTAAGAATACTGAATTACATTATCTAAGTAAATAATAACTCATGCTCGTAACAAAATATATTGAAATATATTTCCTTAACATAGATTATAACAGAGACTGTAACGCGATGTAAATAATAACTTTATTATCGTTATACTATAATATTTGACAGATCAATCTAATACTGATAAATTGCATTAACATCTGTATTTTTTAAGATTCCAGTATTTTCTTTCTTGGCTATTGTAAAGATGATTTAAAAATATATTTCATTTAATAATATTCTCCCAAAAAGTAAAAGAAGTCACATGTGTCAAGAGTGTAGCTCTGAATTTAAATTAGTTTTTAATAAAAGTAAACAGTATTTTAGTAAAATAAAGTATTTTTATATGATTAAATACGATATTTGATATATAAATAACATTAAAACTCATAAATTTAACAAAAGAAATTTATAAAAACGTAATCTTAGAAGCTGTCAGTTTGTGAACGGCGTTATTAAAAATTTTCGAAAAACACGCGGAGTGTTTTTGTTTTATTTTTAATATATATCACGCACATGAAACGATTACTTACCACATTTTGTTGAGAAGTTGAAAAGTGCTAGTAATAGTAAACTTTATTAAAATAATAATTAATAAAACATTCCCATGTAGGTTTGGCGGCAGGCAGTCGGCCGTAAAACAAAGCCAAATCTTATTAGCAGTATCGTAATAGATACGTTTATTTCCAGGGCGTACCTTGTAGGCGACGCGCGGAAGCAGCACCAAATCTCTGTGGAAATTGGTTTCGAGTGGTAGCATCTATGTTTAAGAAATGGCTCCTACTTAAAACAAAATATTATCTGTTAAAGAAGGAAGAATGTGCAAGTAAATTTGAAAAAGAGTGATTGATAAAATGATAGGTAAGGGAGTTGTGGCAAAAAAATCTGTGAACGATAGTTGGAAGAAAATGACAAGATGGATTAGAAATGTGGCAAAAGATGTATTAGGAAACGAAACGAAAAGGCATGATAAGTAAAGAAATGTTGTCGTGAAATGGGGATGTGCAACAAGTTCTGAAAGAGAAGAAAAATACATTTAAGCAATGGCAGGAAGTATCGGATGATAATGAAGAGGAGTTAAATAGGTCGCTAGAGTTTCCTAAAGGTCAAAAGGAACTAAACCGTATAACAAAACGTAGAGATATCATACTCGTACATGTAAAATGCATAAAAAGTGATACTGGAAAGTTGTTGATGGGAGATGAAGAAATAAAAGAGAGATAGAAGGTATATTTTGAAACATTGATGAATGACGAAAATTATTAAGATGTAGTTTTGAAAAACTGGCCAGTAAAAGTTAATGAAAGAAGTGATTGCTGCTGAAGTGAAAGCGGCTGTGCAGGATATGAAGAATGGTAAAGCTGTAGGATTGGATGCGATACCGCTGGAGGTATGGATATAAGTAGCTGGCTTTGCTTTTCAATAAATTGTTGCATGAAGAAATGATCCCCCGTAAATGGTGCAATAGTTTTCTAGTGCCCATTTATAAAAATAAGGCTGATGTGCAAGACTGCAACATTTATCGCGAAATAAAGCCCATGTCACATACTATGTAAGTGTGGGAGAAAGTGATAGAGAAAAGAATGCGATACAAGAGTGATGTTTAGGAAAAACGGCCCGGTTTCTTGCCTGGTAGGATACGACAGATGTTATATTCGCTCTCCGCCAGTTATGTAAGAAGTACAGACGAACAGACAGAAAATTGCACACGGTGTTCATTGATCTCGAGAAGGCATACGACCGGGTTCCCTGTAATGTGATGTAGTGGGCTTTGCAGGCTTTAAAATAGAAGGGTATACCTGCAAAGTATGTCGAGTTGGTTCGTGCAATGTACAGTCGATCGAGTCGACACGTCTGGTCAGCCGCTGGATACATCAACAAGTTCAATTGCGGCAGTAGGTTTTCTCTAACTCGGTTGTCTCATACAAAGCGATGGCGATATTGACCGGGACGTTATGTGATGTCTGAATTACCCTTAAACTAAAGAAGAAAATCTATAAAACCATTAAAAGACCTGTCATTATTTATGGATGTAAGTGCTAGGTGATGGAGACAATGGATGAAAAGCCTTTTCACGTAAGGGAGATTTGAATGTTACGATGTGTGGAGTGACAAGAAAGTATATTAGAACTTGGAAGTAGCCAGTAATAGAAAAAATTTTAGGTGGCCACCTGTCATGGTATAGACATATTATGAGTAGTATTACTAAGTAATAAAAACAGAATTTATTTTACCATTATAACAAACTTTTTCTCAATGTTAAAAAAATTACCAGCCGGATTAAATCCTTTAAATTAATTATGTTTTATTTTGATACAATAATTAACTTTAAACAACTGAAGTTGAGCGTAAAAGTTTCATTGTCTCCATTTTATTTGGAACATTAAAACAAACTTTACAAATAGTTAGCGAGAGTAAAGCTCCTCTTGCGGGAATTGTAAAAGTAACATTCTAAATGTTACTTTTATAATGGAATTGTTTCCTTAAAAGTTGTATTATAAATTACTTAATATAAATTCTTATAGAATATACATAATGACTTTATTTTATGAATTATTCAACACTGTTGTTGTTATAACTATAATTTTATAATTAATATGGAAAATAAAAAAACATATGTTTCAGAAACTATGAAAATTATATATGTGGAAGAATAAATACTCACCAAGATTACATTTCACATAATAAATTCTATTTCTTATCAGTGCATAAAAATCATATTATATTCCAGTATTCCTTTAGGAACTTCATGTAACAGTATCTATTTTTATAACTGTTGCATTAAAGTTTATGAAAATGGATACTAATACCTAATTTAATTAGTACCTAAGACGTTTTCGCGTTGTTTTTGTTACAAAGTTGAGACAAACATTACTTCAGTCTGATTGGCGAATCCATTTTGTTCAAAATAAAACTGTAAATAAAAGTCTAAGCAACAGTTATCTTTATCAAATCCCATATTATCCCATATAAATCTAAGAACATTGTGTAAAGGCTTATTTTTATTTAATTATTATTATTATTATTTATTATTTACCTTCACGCCATATCCCTTGCGAGGTAGCCAGAGACGACGGAGCGCCAAACGCTACGGTCTCTGCATACCTCTTTCGCCTCGGCCACAGACATCAACCTCTTCATACATGCCCTCCGGGGGGTCCTCATGCTTTTTACGTGACCTTCCTCCAGTATCGTAGCTACTGTGTTTTCGAAGGTCACTCGAGGCCTCCCCCTGTCTCTCTTACCGCTCACTTTTCCCATATAAATCTTTTTTACCATTCTTTCATCACTCATTCGTTCAACGTTCCCAAACCACCTGAGCACGTTCTTCTTCATTCTCACCGTGACATCTTCGCTAGTACCTGCCATTCTGTGGATCTCTTCATTGCGGGTTCGATTAGCTAGACTGACTCCGCATATTCTGCGAAGAGATCGCATCTCCACAGCATTCATCTTTCTTACATTCTTCTTCTTTGTTACCCACGTTTGGCTGCCGTATAACAGCGTCGGTAGCAAAACTGCATTGTGTACAGCTAAACGTGCAGCTATACTGAAGTTTTGCCGTCTCAACAATGCAGTCAAAGCACCATTGACTCTGTTACCGGCAGCAATACGCCTTTCCACATCCATTTCGTATCTTCCGTCTCTGCTAAACATACTTCCCAAATATACCACTTCATTCACTTGTTCTATTATCTTATTATTCACGTTGATCTTACATTTTGTTCTTTCTTCATTTCTTTCAAATATCAGAACCTTTGTCTTATCTACATTCAGGTAAAGACCATTAATTTCACACCCATCTTTCAGAGTGGTGACCAATGTCTGCAAATTGCATTCTGATGATGCAATGAGCACTGCATCATCTGCATATAGTAAGCAATTGACCTTAAGGTCACCTACTTTCACTCCCATGTCACTATCTTTCACTCCTTGGAGACAACTATCCTAATACAAATTGAACAACCAAGCTGACATAGCGCAACCTTGCTTAACACCCGATTGGATGTCAAACCAGGGCGACATGCCAGCTTCTACTCGCACACAGGCTGAGTGATCTCGGTAAAGAGACCTTACAGCCTGTAGCAAGGGTCCGTTCACATTGTATCGGGGCAGTATCTCCCATAACTTCTTTCTCACAACCCTGTCAAACGCCTTTTCCAAATCCACAAAAGCACAGAAAACCTTTTGGTTTAGGGCCAAAAACTTTGCCGTGATCATGCGGAGGGAAAAGATCTGATCTATACACCCTCTTCCAGGTCTAAAACCTCCTTGTGCCTCCCACAACAGCCTTTCAGATCTCTCTTGCATTCTTCTCGCTAAAATTTTAGCATAAACTTTACCGTCCAAGCTAATCAAACTGATGGCCCTATAGCTTGCACAGTCTATCTGTGAACCTTTGCCTTTATACAAAGGTACGATGACTGCACTTCGCCAATCGTCTGGGACCTCCCCAGATTTCCAGCATAAATTGCACAAAAACCAGAAAAAGTCCCAGACGCGTGGCCCACCATATTTGATCATCTCGGCAGTAACTTCATCTGCTCCCGCAGCCTTACCACATTTCAGACTTCGAATCACTTTCTCTACTTCTTCCAAACTGATTTCACCATCGGCTACATCTTGACTCAGCATTACGCTGGTAGTCAAGACCGAGGCGTCCTCACGTTCATACATCTCCTTATAGAATTCTGCCCACCGCTGCAAAACGTGTGCTTGCTCAGTTAAAATTTCACCGCTTTTCAAAAGCACCCTTTCATTCTATTGGTTACCGAACAACCCCGGGAACCACTAACTTCTCACCAGAAAAGCTTCGTGTTTTCCCGGAAGTTGTTCGTCAACCTTTCATCCCTTTCTCTCTCAGAATTTTCACGCTTCATCTTTATAAGTGCTTTCGTTTTGTGCTTTTGCAGCTTGTACGCTCTTTTTCTTATCTCTCTCATACTTTTATCTTTACCAGAGGCGTTATAATCCAGCCATGCTTTCTTCTTTAACTCTACAGCGTCTTTTACTTCATCATCCCACCATTCATCGCGCTTTTTACTAAAACTTCTTTTCCTTTTACCACATACTTCTGTCGCTACTTTCACCATACTATTCCTAAGGTTCTGCCAGCATACTTCAACACTTTCATTTCCAGAATCACAGCTTTCAAGCTTCTTGGAAACCCTCTCTTGATATTCCTCTCTGATCGGTGGATCTTGAAGCTTCCAGCTTCTTATGCGATAATTCGACGCCAAGCTTGGACACGTCGTGCAGCTGCGCCAACCTGCGAACAAACCTCTAATTCTAGCAACGACTAGAATTTATTTAATTTGACATCTTAATTTTATTAAATACGATAAGGAAAAGATAATACCTTCTGATACCAACATAAAATTAACAGTAACAGTATAATAAAAATAAGAGGTCCCAAGTGAATGATACAGAGTTTAATTGACCTATCCGAAGGGTTCAGTGGCTTAAATGTCTAGTGTAGCTGCTTGTTAGATATTTGTAAAATAAATTCTACGCTTTTGAGTAAAACGCATTTACATTTCACGAAATTAAAGCTCACACTATTAATATTCATATATCACTAAGTGTTCTTCGAATATCATGAAGTTGGTTCTTCGCGAAATTTGAACATAATTCGAAATTTATTAGGCAACCCAAATAACGTAATGAATACGCAAATATTTTAAAACTTTAATTATTTGTACATTTGAAATTGTTTGTATTTAATTTAATAAACAAGTAGTGTTCCCAAAACGGTTATTGTAAATTCGCGTTAACCTATTTTTTAGGAACGCTTTGTATAGCATAATTGTCGGCGGCCCACTTTGATTGTGATCGCATTTGACGCGGCCACGACGAGAATTAGATTCACCGCCATTTTGAGGTTCCGCTGCAACAAACCTTTACCTCTGTATAGAATGACCCTTACTTTATTCAAAACAGAAATTTGGTTTCCACTAAGTGATACAGAAATAATTAAAGTCGTATCGTCATTATTCAGTTTTAAATGTGCAAAAGCCCATATTTTTTCATAATTTTCTTACGTCTATCGTAACGTATAAAAAAACCAGTCTATAATGAATTATTACTCATTACTAAATTTTGTAATGAGTTTTTGTTTTCGTCCATAAATATTTAGTAATACTACTTACCAATACAATTTTACTTGAGGTCTACGAGTATCCAAAAATTTATTTTAAAAATAATATATGGCAACTAAAAATAGACTCGATGCAGGTACCTTTGTATGTATGTGTGTCGAGTGTCAGTTCCTTTGCAATTAAATGAAAAATAGGGTAAAATAAGATCCTAAATATGTATGTCGGTAAGAAATTTACACTTCCTTTTAGCAGTTATAAATCGTCTTTTCTTATTTCATGAATATTAAAACTCAGATTTTTAATAGTATAATAGTGCTGCTAAATAACTTCTTCGTTTATTGTCTCACCCATTTACCCGCTTACATTTACTACCGTTAAATATCAAATACATAAATTAAAATAAAAACATTGCTGTAAATGGCATAATATTGGTAAAGATAAAATTATATATATTATAGTCCTATTAGATTAGATAATCTGCAGATGTGATCCGTTATTTGTGGCTTTTCAAATTTGATATTATTTTATATACCCCTTATAGGTACATTAACTTCAAATAAATTTCAGTGCAAGTAATATTTTTTTGTAATAAAAAAATTTCCATTTTTGCACTTTAATTTTAAATAATAATTATAAGGCTATTTAAACAGGCATAAAAATACTTATAGAATTTTCTAAGTAGGAAGACTTGTCTACTTTTCGAAATACCAAAGAGATATTTAATAAATGCTCAACTCATTATAGACTAGACTATAGATAATAGACGTAAGCCTTAAGATATATATTTTTTTATTTAACTTTCTTCTAAAAATTCAATTGAAATTTGATAAAAAGCGTATTTTTATGGGGATTATTTGATATAGAATAATGGTTTTAATTATGAACAAAGTTTAATATTTATTTAATATTGTGTTTAAAGGATTGGTTACATATAATTTAAAATTTATAATAACCATTTAGTAATGTAAAATAGATATAGTATATTTAACACTAAACAAAGCGTCCGCTGAGAAATTAAAAAATAACTAATAATTCTTGACGATGTAATTTTTTTTTCCTTTTTTTTATGTAAGAGGAGGGCAAACGAGCTGGCGGGTCACAGATGATACGTGATCACCGCCGCCCATGAACAACATCCGAGGATTCACTAGATCGTTATTTGGTCATTTTATACTTATATAACTAACTTGATCCAAACAAGCTTGAAAAAGATGTTTTTCCTATCAAAGTTTCGTACTAAATTGTCAAATATTAGTAATTTTGGCTTGAAAGATTTCTAAAAAATATTTTAGAATAAAATATTATTCTATTCTATATATATTTTTAATCGTATGTCCATGTTTATTACATTCATCTTGCTTTGTATTATATTTGTCGTTCTTAATTTATAAGCATTTTTATAAAAGCAGGGGTCTCTTCGGCAATTTACTCGTAAATATTAAAATTTTCTGGATTCGTAAAGTGGGTGGGAAGTGGTAAGGGTTATTGCTCCGTGGGTGATGATTAATGAGTTTCTTTGGGTTTGTTTTTGACTTTGCTAATTCCGCTATAATGCGGTCGCCCACCACTCTATAAAAGTACAATACTGAAGAAAACAGAAAAATTAACAATCTTACTAAACTGTTTAAACAGGAAACACAGATTTTAATTAAACTTTATGATAGTTTATAAATATTTGGAAAACCCGAAAAGTACATCGAACGAATCATCTTTTTGAACAATAGCAGATCATCAACGGTTAAACATCAGCACCAACCTGTTACATTTTATTTAAAATTCTAAAGACGCTATGTCCTTTGTTTTTTATTAAAGATATTTCCCATAACCACTCGAAATTTATTTTTCCATTTATTGATTTGTATCACTTGAAATAACAATGTATGACAATGAAAAGAAAAAATAAGAATAAGTATAAAAAAGTTACTTATCTTAGTATTACTGTATTTATTAACTTTTTATTTCAGTTTACAAATATTTTTATGGAATATAAAGACATTCATTTAGTCTGTCAAAAATGATAAAAAAGTAGTTTATTCCAAAAAGTACGATTTCGATATTAGATGATCATGTATATTTTCGGTCGTCAATACGTCGTTACAACACAAATTCATTCTCTCGGAGGACGATCAACATTTGATTTACTTCTGATTTGTGGTACAACGTTGCCTGCATTGCAAAAATTTTGGCTTTAAATTTTGGCTTTAAATATAATTCCATTTATCGTTCCGACCATACTTAGAGGATTATCTAATAAACGTTATACACTCACTCGGCATTCGCACAAACAGAATTATACTAATTAGTAACAAGAAAACTTGCGCTTTTTGATATTTTATTCTATTAAAATAATACGAAAGTTTTAAATCTAAAATCAAAAGTGTATAAAATTTATTTAAAAAAATTATTATAATACTTAGTTTTAACTAATTATAATAATTCAAGAGGTTTAAGTGGATCGAAATGTGTCGAACGTAAGGTGTTGACTCATTTCGAGAATTTATATTATAATTAATACATCAAACATTGTTCAATTTCATTTAAAAAGATCTAATGTTGAGTTTCTGGCTGCTTCTTCTCAGTAGAGCAACATTCCAACAGGTTATAGCTAATTCACAGCCAGGCTATACTGACCTTTTTTATTGTAATAATTGTCGATTCAAAAGTGCGTGTAAATGCCTACTTAAATAAAGGTATTTTGAGTTTGCATTTGAATTTTATTATTATTAAAAATACAGTACAGCCATTTAAATTAATGAAGCAGATTTACAACAAAGCAAAAAATATAATTACATACAATTTGCATTTCATCGTTCTATTATATTCTTAAATCTTTTGAAGTTGAATTATGTTGCGTTAGTTTCAATTGACTAAACTTATAATCATCTTGAAATATGATCCATGAGTAAAACATTCTGCCATTCTCAACCAATATAGCTTGAGGCAGACAGTTTGTTGTCAATTTCATTGAGTGGTAGGATATAACGCAGCGATGCAAAAGGTGCCTGCGGCTTACTCCGCTATATTTCGAAGTTCTGACTGAGATTCTCTCAAGTTACAAGAAACATAATCCCTTTTTTTATTTTTCTGTAAGACGAGGGCAAAAGAGCTGGCGAGTCACAGATGACTTGCGATCACCGCCGCCCATGAACTCTTGCAACATCCGAGGATTTACAAGAGTATTTCTGGCCTTGTAGGTAAGAGTAGACCCCTTTTTTGAAGGTACCCATGTCGTACCGATCTGGAAATACCGCCGAAGGGAGTTCGTTCCACAAGAGTGGAACGTGGAAAAAAGGTACTTGAGAACCGCACAGTGGAGGATCGCCGCGCATCCAGGTGGTAGGGATGGTAAAGAAGTCGATGGCGCGCTGTGCGGTGATGAAATTCGGCGGCAGGTATCAGATCGAATAGTTCTTCGGAACACTCCCCGTTGTAAATGCGGTAGAAGACGCACAAAGAAGCCACGTCTCTACGCAATGCCAAAGAGTCTAGCCGTTCGCAGAGCATCGGGTTCTCGACAATCCGAACGGCTCTCCGTTGTACGCGGACAAATGGTAGAAGCTGATATTGGGGTGATCCGGATCAGAGATGAGAACAGTACTCCATGTGTGGCCGGACCTGCGCCTTTATTCGAGGCCAAGTTGGCCTTGCTCTCCAGATTACCACGAAACTGACAATCGCTCGAAATATCGAGACCCAATATTCTGATACTTGGCGAGGCAATGAGGGGAGTGCTCTCGAAGAGCGGTGATACGACAAATAGGGTTTTATTAGTGGTAAACGCGCAAACTTGTGTCTTAAGGGGATTGAACTGAACGTGGTTCAATTCAGTAGAAGACACAAGTTTCTTTCGGCATTCGTCGACGTTTTCCCGAGAGAGACCTGCACGGCCGGAATATACCACATCCCCAGTGCTGTCGTTCACAGGTATGTTGGCGTTCACAGGCTTGGGGTCCGAGCAAAAACCGTCGAGAACGACCTGTATGCTCCGCCCAGTGAGGAAGCTGATGATCCACTTGCATAAACTCTCTGGAAGTCCATAGGAAGGTAGCTTCGAAACAAGCCCCTTGTGCCATACACGATCGAATGCTTTCGCCATATCCAAACTAACTGCCAGACCCTCTCCCTTGCTTTCAATAACAGCTGCCCAATGGTGTATCAAAGCGGGCGTCAGCTAGTTCCGAGTGACGAAAGCACCCATAGTGCTGAAAGTCTAACTCGGGTATATATACGTGCAATATCGAACTTTTTATATAGGAGACCTTCTGGTATGAGTCTGGTATTTTTAGAAAGCCCTTGGCCCATAGACCCAGAAAATGCATTTACACTTAGCAATATACCCACCGCCTCCACCTATACGGCCGTTTGAAAAATGAGACTAAAATTTAGTTTTTGGCTCCACACCAGCATAAAATCCATCTTATATCCACCTTTTATTCACAAACGTAAACAAACACAAAAATATGAATATGGTCGGAACGTTGCACAAATTGCATTTTTGTTTTTATTTTATTAGATTGATCAAGGAAATTTGGCAACGTTCCGAACACATTCACATTTTTTGTGTTTGTTTACGTTTGTGAATAAAAATGTTCGTGGTTTATTTCGTCGCAAAATTCATATCAGGAGTTTTGTGTCAGTGAATTCGCTTTCGTCACTCGGTATTTACTTCGTTGAGAAGTTTTTGTTTTGATAAGATATAACAGAAGATTACCAGCCGATCGACCATGGCGAAAGCCATATTGCCGTTCATTCACCAACTGGTGATCCACGAGGTAAGTTAGGAGCTGTTTATTGATGATGCTGTCCATTACTTTGGAGAGAAGAGAGGTAATGGCGACAGATCTGTAGTTAGCTGGGTCCGAGCTATCACCTTTTTTAGGGATCGGATGGACAAGGGCACGCTTCCATGAGACCGGGACTACACCTTTCAGATAGGAGTACCGAAATAGACGCGTTAGCACTGGTGTCAACTCAGGGGCACATATTCGTAGCACAACTGGAGAGATACCATCTGGCGCACTCGACTTACGAATTTCCAAGGAAAGGAGGGCTTTTCGGATGAGTTTTTGCCGAAAAACTATTTCCGGCATTACGCTCGGACAGCGCGGGATGATAGGCGGTACCTTTCCCTGGTCGTCCAAAGTCGAGTTTGAGGCAAAAAGAGTGCCCAAGAGACCGGCTTTCTCTTTTGCCGTGTGGGCTAAAGAATCGTTCCCAGTGTGCAATGGCGGTAGGGATGACTGACAGACGTTTCCCAGGCTGGCTTTGGAAAGCGGCCAGAACCTTCGCGTGCCAGGTGGGTACTTCGCCAGGAGATCCTCAATTTTGACGACATGCTTGAACTTTGCTCTAGCAATTTTCCGTTTGAAGAATCTGGAGGCATTATATTTCCTCTTCAGAACTGTAGAGTTCGGATTTTTAGTGATTAACGCATTAGCCCAAGCTTGATAAGCCTGCCGTTTGCCAGCTGCTGCAGCCCTGACAGACGCATCAAACCAAGGCCGCAATCTGCCACCAAGTGGTACCACAGAGCTTGGTAGAAATAGTTCCATGCCCTGAAGTATCACATCAGCTACGTATATATAGTTTTATTAAAATAATACAATGAACTAGTTAAATAGTATTTTCAATTGTATCAAGTAGATAGTTAATGATTTCAATGTAGATTTACTTCTTCTGGTTTATGCGACATATTCTTTTGGAAAAATATTAAAATAACTTTAAATTGCTTCCTTCCCTGATCTGCAAATTCTCCCCTTAGACCAAATCCTGCATCTGCGTTTGAAGCGGTTATATAATTAGCAGCGTAATAATTCATGAAACGTTGCACATTCTAAACTGTAACTAAATCTAAGCGAAAGCTTTTAGTTTAGGAGATTTGTTGTAGAATTACAAAGACAAAGGGCCAGTTCCTTTAGTTTCGTGGTCTATTGTTTGATAATGCACCGTCATACCTTCTGAGTCATTAAGTTCTAAAGCCGAAGGGCGTACCATTTGCACACTAACTATTTGTCTAAGCGCTCTATTGTTTTAATGGAAAGCCTTTCTTTACGTCGCTTAGTCATAGGAAATAAATATCATTTACTAAGGCAAAGTTGATATTAGTATATTTGTAAATAATGTAAGAGTTTTTAATGAAATTAGTAGGTTAACATAAACAATAAAGGCTTAAATGGTTATGAAAATATAGGATTGATGATTTTATAAGGAATATAAAAAATAGAACAAGGAATCTTTTTTATCAAAATGAGCTAAATAAATGTTTGTGTATGTGGATCGTGATTACCGTGATCGTGATTAAGTGAAAAATCGACGTTGCTTGATATACGTTTATTCATACCTAATTACATTCCGCGACTGACTCCGTGACTGAGTCACAACTCAGTGTGGCTGAGTGTGGCACGTTCATCGCACCTCACTTATATACATTTAATATTGCTTACTTGCACAATACATCCCCTACAAACATAACAATAGTTGATTTTGTTATTGTATATTTAATAATTAATTCCCAATCGAGTGAATAAACGAATTACACGCTCACTGGTAATTCAAACTTTTTATGAATTGTGAAATTTATTAACCCGTTAGCTTCCCAGCCAGCAGCACTGTGTTTTCGATGGCTTGATAAACATAATTACTTCACTTTATTATTATTACTATTGATGTCATTGATTCCATTTAAATTAAGTACAGAAATATTATCAACTATTAATATCTTAGTTTTACCATCTATTAGTGAGTCCTAATCAAATTATAAGATGACTTGAATTGTATTATTTATAGATTTTTTATATTAATAATCTTCTAAGAAGACCTTAGGAAGTACAGTAGCTAAGTTCTATAACCTTTGAGAACATTAATCCAGATCTATTAGTGAAACCGGGAAAATAAAACACCTCCTAAAGTACCTCCAACATTCAACGACATCTTTCAACTTTCTATCATTGCTGTTAATACCGTTTATGTTGGTGTTACAAGGTATTTCATTTTAAATAAATTGGCTATTAAATGTATACAGGATATTTTACAATAATTTGTTTCATATTGAAAATGAGGCCTGATTATATGTTCGATGTTTTGAAAAAACAACATTTAAGTAAATCTATTATTTTTATTATTATTATTATTATTCTACCCTACGCGCTATCCAGTTAAAGTCCTGCAACGATTTTGTACCTACGACTATAAATTCTCACGAAACCAATTAGCGTTGCGAAGAAATAAAATCAATGAAGTCGTGCCGAGCTGCGTATGTATGTTAGTAGTATGTTTTCTCGAGATGATGTATGTTTTGGTACTTACTTATGAAATGGTTTATAGAATAATGATTCAGCTTCAATTTTATTATCACTATATTCTCTTATGAAAACTTTAGTTAGTATAAATTCGATAAAAGGGAAACATATGCCTAGACTCCAAAAAAAAAACTGCAATTAAAAATTTGATTTAAATTGTTTATCCATTTATTTTATCGATAAAATAAAATAATAAAACTAAACGCTTACACGTAGTTATATACAACATTATTAAAAATTGTATTGTGTTTAAATAACTTCAAATTTATTATTTCACTACAATATAAAAATAAACTTCATGACATTATTATGTCTTTAAATAATTAAACACATTTTTTTTCTGTAAAAAAAAACCTTTAAAAGAAATATAAAGAGGTTATATGCATATTTTTAAGTAAATGTAATGTGTTAAGTAAATGTGACTCTGAACTTTAGAAGCTTTAAATCGTTTGGGTAGAATAAAACCATGTTCGGCTATATATTGTTAAGTATTTAATAAAAATTTACTCCAAGAAATGCAGTAAAAAGGACTTTGAGTGGTGGAGTTAATTTTTAGAGATAAGTAACAACTAAGGCTATGAAAGCTTTTGTATTGCTATTTAACTTCGCTTTTCTTTTCCTTCGTACAAATTTCTTTTACTTTTTCTGTTGGTATCAAATTAATTCAATTAACAAATATTTGACTCTGATATTAATTAGCAACAGTTTTATTACATATTTTTTTATCATTCATATCATACCTCTCTATATACTACAAGATACATGTTGTATTTTATTGAAACATATCATCACAGCAGTCTGGTTTCTTCACAGCACGATCCACAACAACCAACCTTGTTTCATTTGTGACCTTTTTGATTTCGATTCGGTTGATTCCAATATACCAGTTGACACCATCTATACTGACGTAAGCAAGGCGTTCGATACCGTGGATCACGATATTCTTCTTCAAAAACTCTCAACTTTCGGCATAACAGGCAACTTGCTAAAATGGTTTTCCTCGTATCTAAGTAACCGAGTTTCCAGGGTGGTTGTTAGTGGATACTCATCTCAGTCATTTTTAACTCAATCAGGCGTCCCCCAGGGATCAGTGTTGGGGCCTATTTTGTTCAATATATTTATGGACGATGTTGTGAGAATATTCGAACACAGCCAATGCTTTCTTTACGCTGATGATCTCAAAATTGCAAAACAAATAAAAAACAAATATGATACTTACCTATTACAAAAGGAATTAAACAACTTAGTCAACTGGTGTGAAAGAAACAACTTAGCATTGAATACAGATAAATGCAAATACATAAGGTTCTCGCGCAGAAATCATCCCAACCCGCAGGTTTATACCATTAACAACACGACGTTGGAAGAAGTAGATAATATCAAAGATTTAGGTGTTAGTTTCGATGGTAAGATCAGATTCCACACTCATATCGACAAAATAACATCCAAGGCGTTTCAAATGCTGGGGTTTATAATAAGAAACACTAAAGATTTTAAGAAGCCGCAGACCAAGATTGGTCTTTATTCCTCCTTGGTTCGATCCGGTCTAGAATATTGTGCTCAAGTCTGGTCTCCTTACTATGAGGTACATATTAAGCGGATAGAGAGGGTTCAAAAGCGTTTTCTATGGCACATTACGTATCAGCATAATAAAGTAAAACAGTTGCCGACATATCACAGTCGGTTACAACACTTTAACCTCAATAGCTTGCTTGATCGGAGACATCTGTTGGATTTGATTTTGCTATATAAATTAGTTAACGGTGCATTAGACTGTCCTAACCTTGTAGAAAAAATTAATATAAAAGCACGATCAAGGCTTCCCCGTATGAGTAAATACGTTCCATTTTCGATACCATGCTCGAAAACAAATCTGGGTCAGAATGCTACTATGAGCAGACTATTTAAACAATATAACCAACTGACAAAAAATCAAGAAATTGATGTAGACATCTTTTCGGACAATCTGACAAAATTTAAAAGCAAAGTTTTGGAAAGCTTTATATTACCTTTATAATTTCTATATTAATCCTAAATTTTTAAAAATAAAGATAAATCACTATTTCTCAAATATCGATCACGTTTAGTATAATTACGAGTAGTATTATAATTATAGATTGTGCATGTTGTAATATGTTAAAACTTTTGATATTTTAAATGTTTAATTGTCTTCTGGTGGTACTTTCAGATTTTTTATTTTTGTTAATTAAATTTATATATTGTTAATTTAGCATTAACATAACATTAATATATTGTTAATTTTAAAGTTCAGATAGTAGGAAAAACTTTAATTAGTCGAAACTGGAACATGGGAAGGGCCATGCCGTGGCAACTTGTAATTGAAACAACACTCAGCAAAAAAATTTAATGTTTAATTATTATAAAATGTATAAAGTGTATGTTTTGTAAGTTGTCCTAAATAAATAAATAAATAAATAAATAAATTATTTCTTTGTTAGACAATTTTTAATAATATCATTAGATTTATTATAATTTTGATATAAGATAATAAATAATTATATAATGAAAAATTATTCAAGGTTCAAAGAAGTTAATATTTTAAATGTAAAGTGTGAGAGGCATAAATACTGATGGTTCTCTTAGGATCCGGACTAAATGCATAGTATTTTATAGTAAGTTTTTACACGTAGAAAATGTCCATAGTTGAGTTTTAACAAAAATGCAAATATTGTTTAATAAAAATAGGGATTTATGATATTGTGCATGAGCATATAATATGAATTTATAATTATATGAAAATGTACTCATAAGGAAGCTAAGGAACGACAAATTAAAAAGAAAGTAAATACTAGTTCAACAAATTTTATAAATTTAACCTTTGAGTGAATTTTTTTTGATTACTTTTCTAAACATTACAACAGGAAATTGTAATTTTTACGGCTTACACAGGTTTCATACACTAAAATATATTGTAACTAATTTTTTTTTTAATTTCTCGACTGATATATGTCTCTCATAAATTTATTTAATTAATATTATTTTTGTTACTTTTTACTACAAGGGCCAAATTTTTACCTAAATTACAGTGATTCAATTACACATTATTATTATATAAAAGCTTTTAGTCCGATATTTTGATATTATCGACACCATTTTAATTTGTGTTCGTCGACAGCTCGTGTTAAATACTGTTAAAAACTAATAATATATATTGGTCACGCGACATTCTAAATATTCAATAAAAGATACACAATTTTTTGTTACATTGTATTAGACTCAATAAATGAAATAGTGGTAATATGTCTCAATAAATAAAATAATTTTAGCTTTTTTAATTGTCAGACGTAAAAAATTATTTAGGAAATACACTTGTTATTCATTTATTACATATATAAAGATACTGTAGTTATTGTATATTCAAGTCTAAATGCGTCTAACATTCAGACCAACATAATACAGTTTACTACACAATACTTTAATTAGATTAACTTATCGTCAAAAAATTTTGAAAATAATTATCTTGAAATACAATCAAACAGTAATGTTTGTTGATTAAGTTTTAATTTTTCTATTGGATAATTCCATTTAACGTTCCGACCACACTTAAAGGAATATCTAATAAGCAAAATGAAACAGCTCACTCGTACAAAATAATTGTGTAGTTTACTATCTTAAGTGAATATACCAAGATCATGAAATGTTAAAAATTATCAATATGTAGGACGGAGGATTAAAATGATTTCGAAATCTAGCTTTTCATGTTGCTTTTAGAAATACTAAAGTGAACTTGACAATGACTCCTAAACAAACCCTTAAAAGAAGAATTAAAACATGAATTTACAGGAGGTTTCTCACTGTGAAGTTAATTAGTAATTTGTTGTTAGGCCCACGACGGGTAAAGTGGTCAGGACCGAATGGTTGATAGAATATCGTTCGAGATTGCAGACATTTATCTTGTGGTCGGTTAATTGCAGTCCAAGGCGTTGACTTCTGTACTATATAAAGCTTTCTTGAGGTAACCACTATACATTTTAATAATTAAACAACTAGTTTATAAATAAATATATCTTGATTCTTAAAACAGAACTATGTAAAAGAAACAAAGTACCACAAATTAAATATAATGTAAATTAGATTTCTAGTTAACACATTAAACATAACGTAAAAAATCTTTGAAGTTAAAGTATAACGAATACATTGTTCAAACATTAGGACTGAATCTTTTCTAGTACATTAAGTGTATATAAAATGGTAGAACGGTAGGGGTGAAAATGTACTGAATTATATTAAAGAAGGGATTAACTGAGTCAGATAATGCTTCGCTAAGTCCGCAGTCGTCGTGTTTTAACCTATAAATTCGGTATTCGGGCTTATGTGATTGATTTTTTGTTTAAAATATTAAGGGAAAATTTTAATATAATAATCTTGTTATTCTCAAAAAACACACAGAAAAAAACATATAATTTAGCCTTAATACCTTCTCAGACAAAAAGGGATCCAGTAAAAAGTCTTTGGTTACAAATTGGAAGAACTTCTATAAAATAATATAGAACTGATCGAAACTTTAATAGACATGTACGAGTATAAAATAGAGTCAAAGGGTAAAATTTAAATGAATTATATGATAAATAAAATATGTAACAGACTTAAGAAGATTGCCAAATAAAAATATGTAGAAAATATTACATACAAATATAAAGCACTGTCGCTCTTAAAAAAAATAAAATGTTAGTAGCAGATACATATTTTTTCGGTGAAACAATTGTCTTCCTGACACGAACAAATATAATTGACAATTCAAAAGTACAATCTCTGTACTTACGCGAGAAACCACTTGGATCTTAATCCATTTTACATTCAATCTACGAACTGGAGAATTGCGTCATTCAGATGACCGACACTTCCTCAGCCGTCGTGAACAGACGACCTCACGTTGACCTAATACCGACTGTGTGAGTTGGTTTTAAAGGATTGCCGTCATCAATTATTTGACACCTCTTAGAATTTGTTTCAATCTGAATTTGATATTTACGACTGTATATGAATCGTAGCACTTAGTTTTACTATATAAGATTTTTGGATTTTTATTGAACTTACAAGCTATTTACCGATTTTTTTTGCCGATATTTATATATCTATTTAAAAGTATAAAGATAATCTTTAAAAAAGATCAAACCATATCAATTATAAGAAAAATTAATATTGCTAATATTACACTAATACTATAATACACATAATAACTTGTTTAAAACAGTTTTACTGTATTTTATAACCTTATATTTCCTTATAGTCATTGTAACTTACACACACAACAATTTGAATGTTTCTTTGTCAATCGTGAAAACTATTCTCAAAGAAACAGTTCTAGGAAGATATCTCTCCTGTTATCTGTGGCGACTCTGAAGAGAGGTTACCGTCACAACCAAACAATATTGCAAACTCTACCGCAATATATCATTCTTGATAAAATTTTATTCCTTTACAAAGAAAATAATATTTCATTGTAAAAAAAATAACAGTAAGTTGTTAAGTGCTCCATTGGATCCAAATGTCAAATGTTCGTAATATTGTTTGAGTAAAGGTAATTCATTCAACAATCAAATAAAATCAAATAATATTTATGAAATAATAATAACATATAAATATATACATATATATACACATATATATATATATATATATATATATATATATATATATATATATATATATATATATATATATATATATATATATATATATATATATATATATATATATGTATATTATAACAATTATGATTTAAGTGTGTGGGTTATGATGACGTGATCGTGATTTAGTAAAAAATCGAAGTAACTTGACATACGTCTATTCACACCCAACTACATTGGGCGACTGACTCCGTGACTCAGTGTGGCTGTGTCAGTGTGGCGCGTTCATCGCACCTCACTTATAAACATTTAATATTGCTTACTCGCATAATATATCCCCTACATAGCAAGAATATCTATTAATGAAATAAATATATATATTTATATGTTTAACAATTCATGTGTCTATTTATAAAAGTGGTTTATACTAATAGAGCTCAGATTATTTTAATTTATTTTAATATTATTACTCAACTATATGGGTTCCAGATACATTATGACAAGGTTTATTGTGCAAGTCATATATGATATATTTGATTGTTCCAAATTCTCTGTCTAAAATAAGGATAATAAATATTAATTAAATATTTAAATACAATATAGCTGCAACTGTTGATTAACTGAAGCTATTAAAATTTGATATTATACTTGTATCATTTATCTAACCTATTCATTATTCTGTGATCTGTGTGTGATTATAATAATCAACTATTACGCATGATTTATTTATTTATTGAAGTATTAACATTTTAATCACAAAATTACTATTTTTGGGACAATAGTTATGCAATATTACAATAATCACAAATTACTTATAAAATGATGTATTTATATTGTGTGTGATGTGTTATTTGAATATGCTCGATAAATTTATTTCAAAGATATTTGTTTAAAAATGGCTAAGTTGTTTGTATTTCATAAATTACATCCAATGAGAATGATTTATGGAGATACAGCTGCGTCCATCCGTAACGAAACTGAACTTCGGTCCACAATGGATTATTTGAGAAATCTATGTTATTTTCAGAGAATTTGATATTTCAGTGTAAAATATCTTTCATATTTAAAAAAGAAAAAAATACTTGAATTGAAATTCAAACAAAATATTATTTTAAACTACTTTTTTATAATACTTTACCTATCCGAAGCAATCGATATTTAATTCATTCTAAGGTACCACGGCTCAAATATTACATTATAATAAGTTATAATAATACTTCTATTATGTTGACGGTAATCGAAGTAGCATAGAATTGACATTGGATTACTGGATTCATAATTTTAGATTAATTTTGCGGCTGTGATTTTTTGCTATTGATTTGTCCTAACTAATACGCATTATATAATTTATTACTTTTTTATCGACTACACCAAAATATATCGCTTACATAAAGTCATAAGAAGTAGTAGATAATAATAAACAATATAAGAGCTGCATCTTGAATTAATAGATTGGAAACGAAAATTTTTGACCTTACAAAAATTGCCAAAAATATATTATATACACGTTGTCAAAAGCCACACATAGTTATAAATGTATAAAAACAGAGAAGTACTTCCGTTACTGGAAAGCAGTGGGTTTTCAGATTGATTTTTGATTTAGTGATCCGAGTTCTACAGTTAAAATAAAATAATATGCTATATTTTGTTACCTACTAAATATTAGCGGACCTCTTTAAATAACCAACAGACCAACTTTATTAATATAATTTAAACTAATTACAAGAAATATACCAGGTGGTATAGTTATACCCAGTGAGTTATTAACTAAATATTCTTGTGTAAATTAATAACGGTATTATGTTGTGTTGACATTATGTTAAACAAATACATGTCAAATTGTACAGCACCAGAAACCTTCTTAATAATATTATGAGCAGCGGTCATTTAATAGCAGGCTTCACATTCAGAGACATTCAAGGATCAGGAAACTGTTCATCTCCGAAGTGTTATGTCTATCCGCAATAACTACTGTTTCAGAAATATATTTTTATATTAAATGAGAAGTATACAATTATAGTTATAACAACAACAGCTTTGAATACAGAATTAAACAAAGTAATTTTTATATATTAATATATTAAATTAGAATTTATTAGAAGTTTATATATTAAATTAGAATACTATTTCAAAGTAAAGGAGTCCATTGTATGTAAATGTTACTTTTACAATTCCCGAACGAAGAGCTTCACTCTCGCTAACTGTTTTGAGAGTTTGTTTTAATGTCTCAAATAAAATGGAGACAATACTGAAACTCGACGCTCAACTTCGGTAGTTTAAAGTTAATTATTATATCAAAATAAAACTTAATTAATTTAGGATTAGGTTAGGATTGGGATTAGAATTTAATTCTATTCGATTTCTTTTCCTGTATACTTGTATGTTTACTCTTCATACGAATATTACTGTAATCATTGTATTGAAATTGTCATCATTTAATATAAATGTTATACTTATGAAATTACGAGTATATATGTACATATACTTTAAAAACATGTATTCAATGTTCAATTTCAATACCTGATATCACTGTTTATTGAAACATATCTTTGTTCACAGGAAGACACAAAAAACTGATTTGAGCTATGACTAATAATAGAAAAAAGCATGCCGCATGATAATGTTTCTTGAAGCAGATTTAGTATGGCAATAGCCTATTATCCGAGCTAATATGTCTGATAATTTTCTTTGTGGAATATTCCCTTCCTCTCAGGTTCCAAATAATGGACTCTAAAATACTCAAAATACTCTAATTTCAAACAAACTAAATATAACAGGAAGGTAAGCACAAGAAAATTGAAAATAGTAAATGTTTCAATAAATGAATAAATGCACGACCTAATCACTCAGTTCAAATCTTTTATTAAAATAAAAAGTATTACTGTAGTTAATATTATAACAATAAACAATATTCTTATCTACTGTAGTTTATCAGACCGCAATGCACCGAGTTATAAACGGCTTCAAGGGTTAGTGTAAGAGTCATTAATTGTCACTGAATCCGTTTAGTAAATAAGAGAGTTATCACGTAGTTGTTGAGGTCACGTAGTTTACTTTATGTCTTCTCTACCGTTACTGAGAATGGAAATGTATTGTTAAATCTATATCACCCTCTTGGATTATTTATTTGTTAAAGATTAATTAATTAATAAACTAATTAATAATGTGTACTTTTCTAAAAAATGCTTTTATGTGTCAAATCAAGCCTTAAATGTGATGTTAGTAGGCATTTGTTTTCTTCGTCAACAAAGGTCTTTATACAGAATAATACAATTAACTTTTAACAATTATATCACAAATAATTTAAATATATTAGCAGAAACTGAATATTCCAGCATCCAAACTAATAAATATAATTTTAATTCTGATTATATATGATAAAAACACAAATAGACATATTACACATATTACATTTAAATACCTAACTGTATAATACCTAGCAGTAATTGTCATTTCAAACGAATGTTATTATTTTTAAGTATTTTGTAGTACATTTTATTATGTGACAATAACTAAGAATACTGAATTACAAAATAAAAATAAATGATAACTTACATTTTTATCAAAACATATTGAAATATCGTTTCTTAACATAGATTGTAACAGACGCTGTTCCGTGATGTAAATAATGACTTTATTTACGTTATAGTGTTTTATGTAATAGCTCAATCCAATACTGATAAATTGCGTTGTGGTCTTTATTAACCAATAAGATTTCAGTATTTTCTTCCTTGACTATTGCAAAGCGGATTTAAAAATATATCTAATTGAATAATATTCTCCTAAAAGAAAAAGAACACATGTCAAGTGTCACAAGTGTAGCTAGTAATTTTAATATATATCACATATATGAAACAATTACTTACCCTATTTTCTTGAGAAGTTGAAAAGTGTAAGTAAAAATAAACTTTATTAAAATTATAATACTAATTAATAAAACATTTCCAAGAAATGCCGTAAAACAAACTTATTTTTTTTAGCAGCATCGTAATAGATACGTTTATTTCTAGGACGTACTCTGTAGGTGACGCGCGAAGGCAGCACCAAATCTTTGTGGGAATTGGTTTCGGGTGGTCGCATCTATGATTAAAAACTGATCTCCACCTAAAAAAATGGTATCTGTTAAAGAAGTAAGAATGTGAGAGTAAATTTAAAAAAGAGTGTTGAATAAAATGATAGATAAGGGTGGTGTGAAGAATCTGTTAACGATAGTTGGAACAAAATGACGGGATGGATTAGAACTGTGGCAAAGGATATATTAGGCAAAACGAAAGAAAAAAGTATGATAAGTAAGGAACGTGGTAGTGAAATAGAGATGTGCAAAAGAATTTGTAAGAAGAGAGCGAAAGTAGCTGTAGCCATCGCTAGAGCTGAGGCGTAAGACGAGTTATATAGGTTGCTATAATATCTTAAAGGACAACATGAACCGTATAACAAAGCGCAAAAATAAGAATGCTAGAGATGGCATAGGTGCAAAATGCATAAAAGATGATAATGGAAAGGTATTGATGAGAGATGAGGACATAAACGAGAGATGGAAGGTATATATTGTAACATTGATAAATGAAAATAATTATAGGGGTGGAGTTTTAAAAAAACAGGATAGGAAAAATTAGTGAAAGAAGTGACTGCTGAATAAGTGAAAGCTGCTGTGCAAGATATGAAAAATGGAAAAGCTTTATGGTTCGATGCGATACCAATAATTTGTTCTTCAATAAATTGTTCCATGAAAAAGTCGTCTCTTATAAATGATGTATTAGTTCTCTAGTACCCATTTCATAAAAATAAGGGTAATGTATAAAACTACAACAATTATTGCGGAATAAAGCTCATATCACATACTATGAAAGTATGGGGGAAAGTGATACAGAAAAGGATGCAAGATAAGAGTGATGTCCCGGAGAATCTGTTAAGTTTTATGCCTTATCAAGTTACGACAGATGCTATAATCGCTCTCCGCCAGTCATGCGAGAATTACAGACAAACACACAAAAAATTTCACATCGTGTTCGTGTGACTTTGAAATAGAAGGGTATACCTGCAAAATATGTCGAGTTGGTTCGTGCAATGTACAGTCAAGTACACAAGTCCGGTCGGCAGCTGGATACACCGACAAGTTCAATTGCGGCAGTAGGTTTGCACCAAAGGTCGGTTGCTCTAAGTCCCTACCTCTTTATTTGATAATGGTTGTGCGGACATCGGACGAGGAAGAGGCACCCATGCTATTCGCTGAGCCATTGTTCTTTTGACTTAAGGTGCAGAGCAGACTGGAAATTGGCAACAATAACTGGACAGTATTGACTTGAAAATAAGCATAACCGAAACAGAGCACTTGTACTGCGATTTTGACAGTGTTTCCAGTTTTGTTCTTATTTTGTTGGATGGAGTACTGTAACTAACCAGTCTGCTCTGACTTTCGCTACTACGGTTTTCTCATACAAAGCGATGGAAATATTGATCGGAGCGTAAAGCACACAATCAACACAGGACGAATTACATGGCGACACGACACGGGGACAATATATGATGCCTGAATCACCCTGAAACTAAAAGGGAAAATCTATAAAACCATCAAAAGACCTGTCGTTATTTATGGATCTAAATGCTGGGCGATGAAAACGATTAATTAAATGCGTTTACAGGTAACGGAGATTTGAATGTTAAGATGTATGGACATGTTATAAGTTGTATTAGTAAGTAATAAGAGCAGTATTTATTTTACCATTATAACAAACTTTTTCTCAATGTTAAAATATTACCAGCCGGATTGAATCCTTTCATCTGATTAAGTTATTTTGATACAGTAATTGACTTTAAACAACCGAAGTTGAGCGTCGAGTTTCAGTATTGTCTCGATTTTATTTGAGACATTAACACAAACTTTCCAAACAGTTAGCGAGAGTAAAGCTCCTCGTTCGGGAATTGTGAAGCAACATTTATATATAATGGAATTCTTTAATATAAAATCTTATATAATATACATAATGAGTTTATTTTATGAATTATTCAAAACTGTTATTGTTAAAAGTATAGTTTTATAATTAATATTGAAACTAAATATATTTATGTTTTAGGAACAGTACCTAACTATGAAAATTAAATACGTGAAAAAATAAATACTCACCAATAATACATTTCACACATTAAATTCTTCTTTCTAATATTTCTAAGAGTCATATCATATTCAAATATTTCTTAATGAACTTCACGTCACAGTATTTATATTTATAATCGTTGTACTGACGTTCATGAAAATAGATACTAGTACCTAATTTAATTAGTACCTAAGACGATTTAACGTTTTTTTTGTTACAAACTTGAGATAAATATAACTTCTGTGTGAACGCCAAATTTAATATGTTTTTAACTATTATTTGAACATTTGAAATTGTTTGTAATTATTTCAATAAACCAGTAGTATTTCCAGACGGTTATTGTAAATTCTCGTTAACCTATTTTGTAGGAAGGCTTTGTATAGCATAATTGTCGGCGGCCCACTTTGATTGTGATCGCATTTACCGCGGCCACGACGACAATCAGATTCACCGCTATTTTGAGGTACCGCTGCAACAAACCTTTACCTCTGTATAGAATGACCCTTACTTTATTCAAAACAGAAATTTGGTTTGTACTAAGTTATACAGAAATAATTAAATTCCTACCCTCATTATTCAGTTTTAAATGTGCAAAAGCCCATATTTTTTAATAATTTTCTTACGTCTATCGTAACGTACAAAAAAGCCAGTCTATAATGAATTATTACTCATTACTAAATTTTGTAATGAGTTTTTGTTTTCGTCCATAAATATTTAGTAATACTACTTACCAATACAATTTTACTTGAGGTCTACGAGTATCTAAAAATTAAAAATAATATATGGCAACTGAAAATAGACTCGATGCAGGTACCTTTGTATGTATGTGTGTATTGAGTGTCAGTTCCTTTGCAATTAAATGAAAAATAGGGTAAAATAAGATCCTAAATATTTATGTCGGTAAGAAATGTACACTTCCTTTTACCCGATATAAGTCGTCTTTTCTTATTTCATGAATAATTAAAACTCAGATTTTTAACTGAATTTTTAATTATAGTTGTAAATATCTTAAATATTTGTTCTTAAATACAAACAATATTTTTTTCCACAATTCAATGCACAAATACAAACATAAGAAATAAATTGAGTTTTTACACTAATTGCAATGAAAATTACACAACAAAAATGTAATAAAGTTACAATGATACATTGTATGAGTATCACGAGTGTCACAATACAATCCTTTATTATCAATGTGTTATCAATTCACATGACGCGGTACAGAGACCGGGTACAATCACATGATACCCGACCTTGTACAGTGTGCAGATCGAATTTACTGCAGCTATGTTTGTATTAATATATTTTTTATTATGTTTGGAACATAAAATGTTTTATTTTTACCTCTCTGCTCTCCAAAGTAATGGAGAGCATTATCAATAAACAGCTCCTAACCTACCTCGAGGATCACCAGTTGGTCATTGACCGGCAATATGGCTTTCGCCATGGTCGATCGGCTGGTGATCTTCTGTTGTATCTTACACACCGTTGGGCAGCTGTTATTGAAAGCAAGGGAGAGGGTCTGGCAGTTAGTCTGGATATGGCGAAAGCCTTCGATCGTGTATGGCACAAGGGGCTTCTTTCGAAGCTACCTTCCTATGGGCTTCCCGAGAGTTTATGCAAGTGGATCACCAGCTTCCTCACTGGGCGGAGCATACCGGTCGTTCTCGACGGTTTTTGCTCGGACCCCAAGCCCGTGAACGCTGGTGTACCCCAAGGCTGCGTGCTATCCCCAACTCTGTTCCTCCTGCACATCAATGATATGTTGGATATCTCCAACATACATTTTTATGCGGATGACAGTACTGGGGATGCGGTATATTCCGGCCGTGCAGGTCTCACTCGGGAAAACGTCGACGAGTGCCGAAAGAAACTTGTGTCTTCAATAGAGACCTCCCTGGGGATGGTCTCTGAGTGGGGTGAACTGAACCACGTTCAGTTCAATCCTCTAAAGACACAGGTTTGCGCTTTTACCACTAAGAAAACCCCATTTGTCGTATCACCGCTCTTCGAGAGCACTCCCCTCATTGCCTCGCCAAGTATCAGAATACTGGTTCTCGACATTTCGAGCGACTGTCAGTTTCGTGGTCATTTGGAGAGCAAGGCCAAGTTGGCCTCGATGAGATTGGGAGTGATCAATAGAGCGAGGCAGTACTTCAAACCTGGCCAAAGACTTGCGCTCTATAAGGCGCAGGTCCGGCCACATATGGAGTACTGTTCTCATCTCTGGTCCGGATCACCCCAATATCAGCTTCTACCATTTGACCGCGTACAACGGAGAACCGTTCGAATTGTCGGGGACCCGGTGTTCTGCGAACGGCTGGACTCTTTGGCATTGCGTGGAGACGTGGCTTCTTTGTGCGTCTTCTACCGCATTTACAACGGGGAGTGTTCCGAAGAACTATTCGATCTGATGCCTGCCGCCGAATTTCATCACCGCACAGCGCGCCATCGCCTCCAATACCATCCTTACCACCTGGATGCGTGGCGATCCTCCACTGTGCGGTTCTCAAGGACATTTTTTCCACGTACCACTCGAATGTGGAACGAACTCCCTTCGGCGGTATTTCCAGATCGGTACGACATGGGTACCTTCAAAAAAGGCGTTTATTTCTACCTACAAGGCCGGCAACACTCTTGTAAATCCTCGGATGTTGCAAGAGTTCATGGGCGGCGGTGATCACGTCCATCCGTGACCCGCCAGCTCGTTTGCCCTCCTATTACAAAAAAAAAAAAAAAAAAATAACTATGTTCTATTTTAAAAGTTGTATTTAATAAACATTGTAATTTTTAAATTCATACTGAAATATTTGTTAATTTGTCATAAAATTATCATTTCGTCATTCATGATCCCCCGTGAATTCATAAGGTTTCATAGTAAAACGTATCAAAATTTAATTTTGTACTAAATCACTTCTTCATTTTTATTCGTTTACTGTTAAAAGCCTCCAATACTTAATTATTTGACATAGATTTAATGTAATCCAAGTAAAATGAAACTATTTCACATGCCATAATGTTTTTTAAGTGCAATGTTTTAAATATTACAGTACTGTGAGATTATCTGTTATATGTTGTGTGGTTTATCGAATCTAATATGTTCTTATAAATAATGATTGGGAATATTCCCACGTTGCTGACTTTGACATGTGCCTATTTCAGACATTGCAGATATGACATGAATACTTACTATAGTATAAATCGAAAACTTTTATTAATTATCAAATTTTTCTTTAAGTAATAAATCAATTTTTTTACAAGTATTGAATTATATAAACAAATTTATCTACATAAGAAGAATTATCTACGTTTCAAAATACGAGAGAATATATTTCATAAAAATGGTCTACTTAGTATGCAGTATACTGCATGAGCCAAGTGATATTTTATTTTTAAAATTTTAATCTCCTTTTATTGATTTATATATTTATTTAAATAAATAAATAAATATCTTATAAACTTTCTTAAAAAAATATATTTAAAAAAATATATATAAATTATACACAAAAAGAAATGTTTCAAAAAGCGTATAATTTTCTATATTTTTGTTGGGGATTATTTCTAATCGAATAATGATTTAAACTACAAGCAAAATGTTATGTAAATATATGTTCAGTTCTGTTTAAAACAATGGTTACATATAGTTTGAAAATAAGACATTAATCTGTAATGAAATAAAATATAATATATTTCTTACAGTTTCTTGGGCATTTTTATGTTATAGAATATATTTAGAATCATAAAAATAACCACATTATTCGAGGCATCTAAAGATCAGAAATTCCGTTTTACTCTTAACTAAAGATGTCGGCATCATTGAACAGCTCGTAGGTTTTAGGGTTTGATAACAAACGGAAGAGCATCTGTAACACAATTTATCTTTTACTTTCATGTATAATGGACTTCTTTGATCTTATTTGTTTGTGTACATTAAATAATATAGAATTTTACATATCATCAAGATTTAAAAGATATTTGTCTATTAAATACAGTATAATTAATCATTAACAACAATTTCCGCTCAGAGTGACAAAAATGTCTAACAATTGACGCTTATTATTGCTTGATGTTGTAGTTGAAGTTTAGTGGTTTAGCTATGAACTACTAAACTTCAACTACAACTACTACTTGGTAAATTTATTCAATTTGATCCGAATACGCTTGCAAAAGATGTTTATCCTGTAAGAGTTTCTTACTAAGTTTTTAAATTGAAACATTCTGGCTTGAGAGATTTCTAAAAGTTATATTACAATAAAATACAATGCAATTTAATATACATATTAAGTTAACTTCAAGGTCATAAATTGTATTAAATTAAAAATAATTTATTGTATATTTGTCAATGCTAATTACGTTCCTTTTGCTTTGTATTATATTTGTAGTTCCTAATTAGCTTATAGGTCTGTTTAGAAAGGAGGAGTGTACTTCGACAACTACCTCGTAAGTCTGTCCGCTATCGGTGTCACCTGGATTCGTACAGTGGGTGGAAAGCGGTAAGGATCGTTGCTAAATGGGGGACAATTAATGAATTTCCTTGAATTAGTTTTCGACTTTGCTAATTCCGCCATTGTGATTGTGGTCCGCACTTTGTAAAAATATAATGTTGTTAAAGTGAACAGAAACGTTGACAATATTAATGTAGTATTTTACTCATAAAATTTTAAACAGTATATATAGATTTTAATTAAACATTATGATGTTTTACAAATACTTTGAAATCCTGAAAGGTACACGGGACGAATTAAAAAAAAATTTTAAGTTGTAAATAACTACAGAAAGATAGTGTAATCGAAATTCTTTTAATCAATAGCAGTCCATCAACTGATCAATAACAATATCATCCAATTACCAGATATTTTAAATTCAATATATTTTGCAAAATACAAAGCCGCTATCACCTTTGTATTTTTAAGGATATATATAATACACGATTAATTCTTAGTTTTCCATTTATCAATATTTACTTGAAACAACAAATTATGACACTTTGAGTTTTAATTAAAATAAAATAATAATCTTAATAATGTTGTTTTTATGACGTTTTTATAAGAAATATTTTTATGGGATATTTATTATCTATTTCCAAAAGTACGATTCGATATTACAACACAAACTCAGTCTCTCAGTGGACAATCAAAATTTGATTTACTTCTGATTTGTGGTGTAACGAAGCAGCATTGCTAAAATTTTGGCTTTAAATTCCGATGTTTGCTTCAAAATACTACCGCAATTTCGTTCAACTTTTTAAATTTTGGACAAAATGTTATCTAACTATATTTAAACTAAAATAAATAATAAAGATACAATGAAAAAGGAAAAGCTATACACCCACCAGTATTTATAACTTTTTTTAACACACCAGAATTTATAACTTTTTGTGCGTTTTTTAAGTATTACCCCTTTGGCGAGCAGCGCCGTAGCGTGAGAATTAAAATTTACTAATTGGGCGTTATTTAAATATAGAATGAAATAATATGACGATTGTAGTCACGTTTTTAAATTTCACTACTATATAGTATATACTGTTGATGAAATTAATTCAAATTTAGATTTATTACATAATTTTTTTTAACGAAAAGCTGTATCGAAACCTTAGTCTTCATCCATATAAGTCAATTTATTAGAACAAACAGACGCGGATAGAGATTTTATTGTTGATTTTTATATTAGTAGCCTTCTAGCATTAGCAACGCAGTCCATGGACTTTAGCAAAGCTAACTAACTCACCTTTCGGAGCATTACTCCAGAATCTATTGGTCGAACCGGGAAAATAAAACAAAACCTCCAATATTTTGTGATTTGTGTTGGTGCTTTAAAACCTTGCTTCTTAAATGAAATGGGTATTAAATACAAAAGAAAATATGATTATTAGTTTCAGATATTGGCACCCTTAAACAAAAATCCAACTCTTTAACTTTAACGTATTACTATATATTGTATAATAAGTATTTACAAAGAGCACTCAATAAGTTTTTATTTTATAATTCTCTTCCTCTTATGATGTATAATATTATTTATTCAATATTTTAAACCAAATTACTCGAAAATTATAAGTTGGTTATAAAAAAGGAAAGATTTCTGTTATCCTTTAAAAAGACAAAGGACAGGCATATTCATAGTATGTACGTCATGATTCACAAGAATATGTTTCATATTGAAAATGAGGCATGCTTAAATATTCGAAAGTTGTGGAACATTTAAGTAAATCTATTATTCTTCGCTACGTCCCATTTGTTCTCGTACTTGTTAGTTTAAAGTCCCGCTGCGATTCTGGTTCTACGACTATAAATTTTCAGAAAACCAATTAGAGTTGCGAAGAAATAAAAACAATGAAGTCGTTCTGAACTGCGTCCGGTAACTAACGGAAATAAAGTGAATACGAAATTCTACTGACTTCTATGTTTCTGCACAATAATGTTACCATATATGCTTAGAAATAGTTTCTTCAACAAAATTCGTTATAAACATTATTTTTCGAGATAATATGTATTCTAAAAGTATTAATTAAGTAAGCAAATATTATCACAGTATTCTTTTACGAAAACTTTAGTTGTTGTATTTATTGTTTTTTTTAATAAAAAAAAACAATACTATGTAGCATTTGTTTTAAATTGTAAAATCATTTATTTCATAGATATTGAAATAAAATACTAAAACCATTCGCTGGTACGTGATGACAGACAACATTGTTAATACTTGTACTTTATATATCTTATAATTTATTTTTTTATTACATTACATAGGTCAAACTGAAAGTTCTTAGAAAATCAAAAACTAAGCATTCTAGCAAGTTATTGGTTTTATTGTAACTTTACAAAATAGCGTCCATTTACATCAATACATCGCTGCATCCGATGGAACCATTGAGAAAAGCACCTTGCCCACTCGGCCTTAGGGGTCTCTTCGACGGCGTTTTGAAATGCAGCCACTGCTTCTTCGGCGTCTATAAAACGTTTTCCTCTAAGTTTTTCTTTTATTTTCGGAAATAAATAAAAATCGCAGGGTGCGAGGTCGGGGCTATACGGCGGGTGACCCAGTAATTCCACGTCTGAGGTCACCAAATAGTCGATCGTTTGCCTGGCGGTGTGCGACGAGGCATTGTCGTGATGAAGGAGGATCCTGCTGCGAGGTCGTTTCTCTCGAACTTTTTCCAAGACAAGTGGCAAACAATTGTTAGTATACCACTCTGCATTAACCGTTTTCTGATCCTCTAAGACTACTGTCGCGTAATGACCTGTCTTTCCGAAGAACGAGGCCACCATCTTTTTTCAACTCTTGTTGGCAACTCTTCGGAAGGAAACACCCACCGAGCAGACTGTCTTTTGGTTTCCGGATCATAACAGTAAATCCAGCTTTCGTCACCCGTTAGTATGTCGAACACAGCATTTGAGTCACCTCCGTTAAATTTTTGGATCATTTCTCGGCACCAATCAACACGGCGGAGTTTTTGAGCCTCGGTCAAATTATGCGGTATCCAGCGGGCACAAAGCTTCCTGACCGCTAAATGTTCATGGAGGATTTTGTGCACTTGACTCATACCTATGCCTAGACTTGTCCGAATCTGCTGATAGGTCACTCTTTTGTCAGTCTCTATCATACGCCGCACAACACTGATGTTATCTTCAGTCGTCGCTGTAGAAGGCCGTCCCTCACGCAAATTATCGGTGAGATCAGTTCGACCACGTGAATTCATTAAACCAGTTGTAAACTGTGGTACAAGATGGGGCTTCATCGTGAAAAGCCAATCGAAGTCTATCATAACTTTCTTGTTGACTTAAATGACAACGAAAGTCATAAAAAATCATTGCACGAAAATTTTCTCGACTTAAATTCATTCTGACGTGCACAGACAATTTTCAATTTGCCGCCAAATCGTAAAACAAATGACAAATGAATGAAATGTACACTCAATAATATTGGTAAAGAATTCTATTTTCAAAATTTAAACTATTTTTTTTAATATAATGCTTTTAAGTGGCCAGTTCTAAAAACTTTCAGTTTGGCCCTCGTATAAAAACAAAGATCATAACATTATCATTCCTTTAACTAATTTCATATTTTTCTATTAAAAAACCTTTGAAAGAAATATTAAAAGGTTATCTACTTATTTTTAAATAAATGTAACTCAAAGCCTTAATCGCAGGTAAGCTGCTTTCGTCATATTTAATTATTCGTGTTCGATATCTAGAGGGAAAGAAAAGATTTTATCAAAATAAACACTTTTAAGAGGATTTACTCAATTAAAGCCAAACCCACGCAATTTATTTACCCCTTTTCAATGAGACTATATATTCACATCACTAAATCAGCCTTCTACACAATTAATAAATTCTATCAATAATTTACTTTCATCTTAGTTATTTTCAAAGATATTATTGAATGATGAATATTATCTTCTTTGATAATCTCTCGTTCAAAACAACCTTTGCAGTTTTAATTATGGACTAATGTAATGTAATGTAATGTAATGTAATGTAATGTAATGTAATGTAATGTAATGTAATGTAATGTAATGTAATGTAATGTAATGTAATGTAATGTAATGTAATGTAATGTAATGTAATGTAATGCAATGCAATGCAATGCAATGCAATGCAATGCAATGCAATGCAATGCAATGCAATGCAATGCAATGCAATGCAATGCAATGCAATGCAATGCAATGCAATGCAATGCAATGCAATGCAATGCAATGCAATGCAATGCAATGCAATGCAATGCAATGCAATGCAATGCAATGCAATGCAATGCAATGCAATGCAATGCAATGCAATGCAATGCAATGCAATGCAATGCAATGCAATGCAATGCAATGCAATGCAATGCAATGCAATGCAATGCAATGCAATGCAATGCAATGCAATGCAATGCAATGCAATGCAATGCAATGCAATGCAATGCAATGCAATGCAATGCAATGCAATGCAATGCAATGCAATGCAATGCAATGCAATGCAATGCAATGCAATGCAATGTAATGTAATGTATGTTCGTTTTCGAAAACTTAAATGTTGGGAGTTTAAAATTACTTTTCAATATAATATTTTCCAAAATTAAATTTATAGATTGTGTTATGATACAGTTCAATATGTTGTAATATTTTTTTATATAGATATAAAAAAATATTACAACATATTGATTTTTTATCGTTTTGAAATATAAAAGAAATCAAAGTATATTAAAGTTGAATCCAAACGACAAAGTGCCTGTCTATATTACATATGACACTGGAAAAAATATATATATTTATATATTTTTTTTTTTTTTTTTTTTTTATGGAAGAGGAGGGCAAACGAGCTGGCGGGTCACAGATGACTTGTGATCACCGCCGCCCATGAACTCTTGCAACATCCGAGGATTTACAAGAGTGTTGCCGGCCTTGTAGATTAGTTGTTGTAGATAGGAGTAGACGCCTTTTTTGAAGGTACCCATGTCGTACCGATCTGGAAATACCGCCGAAGGGAGTTCGTTCCACAAGCGAGTGGAACGTGGAAAAAATGTTCTTGAGAACCGCACAGTAGAGGATCGCCACGCATCCAGGTGGTAAGGATGGTATTGGAGGCGATGGCGCGCTGTGCGGTGATGAAATTCGGCGGCAGGCATCAGATCGAATAGTTCTTCGGAACACTCCCCGTTGTAAATGCGGTAGAGGACGCACAAAGAAGCCACGTCTCTACGCAATGCCAAAGAATCCAGCCGTTCGCAGAGCACCGGGTCCCCGACAATCCGAGCGGCTCTCCGTTGTAAGCGGTCAAATGGTAGAAGCTGATATTGGGTTGATCCGGACCAGAGATGAGAACAGTACTCCATGTGTGGCCGGACATTTTGTAATCTATGTATGTACGAAGCCTCACCTATTCAAGGAAGTTATTTGTCTCGATATTTACAAAAACTAAAAATGATCTAAAAAAGAAAATAAGTCATTAAAATTGGTAGTATGAGAAGTTATCTGAGTTGAATAATAAATAAACATGTTTATAATAAATAAATAATCAGTAAACAGCACTCTTCAATCCGAAACTAACTCATACAACATTTTATAAAGATATAATCACAGTTATGTTTGTTTTTAAATTAATATATTGTGATGTAGCTAAGAGCTTCATTGTTTATAAAATCGTAGGAAGGTGTCTTAATGCGATTCCTGATACCATTTTATGTTAACAGTTAGTGGGTAGAAGTATATATTTTTTATAAATAAAATCATTTAAACAGCACTTTTAGCTTTAGCATAACTCGAGTTTTTTGTAAGTTGAAATAAGATTAATAAGAGAAAGAATGTAACGTTCGTATTTAAACCTAAATTAATCTAAGTAATGTAAATTTCTACTTCTAATTTACCCTGTTAGGGCAATGAGGAAGCTATCACGTACGCTCGTGAAGCACGTAGTCTGTGTAATGTCTGCTTTATTATTATTAAGGTTGACGTCACTTTTTCTATATGTTAGAATAAATAAATAACATAACGCTAAAGAGAAATTGTAAACATTTTATTTCATACTCATAATTACTAACAGTAGACGAGTAAAACACATTGGGAAACCGTAAATAAAGCGTTTTGTTCACAGAATTTTACATTAATTTAATTTTAACTTTAACTTTGACAACAAGAAAATTTATTTGATCAAAGGCTACTTTTCAGAATGTTCTATTATTTAGATTTACTTTTCACAAATTCCAAAGGTAAGAACTCACCTTATCTAGTTTAGTTCTTTGCTAGTTTCCAATCTACACACCGTACACGTATCACTACAGGTACGTGACTCTGAAGTATAGAAGTATTAAATCTTTTAGGATAAATAAAACCAAGTATTTAGTATTTTATAGTATTGTATTTATATATATATATAGTTGTATTTTATTTAGAAATGACCAATACCTTTTGTTGGTATCATGTTATTACAGGACAAGAATTTGTAACAATACTACGTATCTTATATTTATATGCGTATTTTTTTGACCTTCTAAATGACTTTTTTAAATCTATTGAAAACGAGGTTCAGTAGATTGCAATGTAGTCAGACTCGAGGATTTCAGCAGTTACCAAACAAAACAATGTTTGATAAAAAAAAAATTATATATATTTACTATCAAAGTAAAAACCTAATTTCATTAATTTTTACACAATTTATATTTCTCTCTGTATTTAATATTTGCTACTTCCATTTATATCAATAACAAACGACAAACAGTCCATGCGATTGTAAGTGACAAAAAGTCCTTCTTACCTATGGACAATGTAAATGTTGATATAATAAGAAATAAAAATAGCTGAAATATAGTTTAGTAGAAGAGAGAAAAGGCTAAGAACAGCCTTCCAATTTACCCCAAGAAATGCAGCAGGAAGAACTTAGAATGTTTGATTAATTTCAAAGAATCAAAATCTAAGCTCTAAAACTCCACGTTTTTTTCCCTTCGCATAAATTTCTTTTTCTTTATCATTGGTATCAAATTATTTCGATAAATAAATAATTCACTCTGGAGTTAGATAGGAATAGTCTTAGTACATGTTTTTTTATGATTCATGTCGTACCCATACATATACTCCAAGATTCATGTTTTATTATTCTTTATTTGACTACGTTAATTAATATCGTGAGGAATATTTAAAAGTTACAAAACTAAAACAGAATATCTCTTTTTGATTCCTTTTTAGTTTGAAATCCTTACTGATTTCGAACAGCAAGTTAAATATTCTTCTTCTACGATAAAAGACTAGAGAGAGGAAAACTTTGTGATTTATATGAGAGAAATGTTAGTTAATAAAGTAAGAATATAAAATTTAAGATTTTAACATTTTGATATTCAGTGAACTAACACAATATTATAATAAATGTTAATAATAAATAAGCGAATACTTTTTTATCCTAATTTTTATGTTTCTAGTTATAATAGTTTCGGCTGTGTGTCCATATATAAGTCAGACAGTCAGTCAGTCAGTTTTACCTTTTATATATTTAGATGACACAACAAAACACAATGACAAAAATAATCTTGTAGTCATTTTTGGTTATTCCATAAGATAATATATTTCCTTTCTCTCTAGAAACAGTAACATGTTGTAAAGTTAAATGTTATGTTCTTCACAGTAAAATGATTGTGCGTGTAACAAATACTTTTCCAAAGTTCGGAACTAATAATGTCACCTTAAATTGTTATATTTATGTAAATAACCTGAGGTTCAACGTAGTTGTTAACACGTACACCCGCAGTTGGAATTAAAATCGTGCCGTTTATGACTCGCACAATGGTATCAAAAATAATTATAATAAACGCAGCCAAAATTAAGTTAACTGAAAGAGTACCTAATATTGACCTAAAACGGAAATTGTATTAGAGTTTATTGGAGGATTTATTTTAGCTATTTTAGGATTTATTTTAGCTTCTTTAATTTTTTATTCTTTATTTATTATTTAACGATATATGTTTATATAATCGACTCTCATGCTGTGACGACCAAAGCTCCAAAACTGATAATCTCTTGCTCCCTGACGAGGGTTCCATAGATCTTCCAATAAGCATCTTAACAATAATGTTATTTATACCATATACGAGTATATTGCTTCTTCTTGTGAATTTCTTTATTGTAATAAGAGTATTCGTGATGTTTGTATTTGCCTGAGATAATTTAAGAATTTGAAACGGGTATAAAATTATAAGAGAAATAAACTTGTTTTAGTAGCGATCTGTTCATTAATGTTTGTATTTAATTACAATAACGGGCGGACGTTACTCTGTTTATGGATATTTTTATTACCAGAGGCTCAGTATTACCAAAGTGATAAAGTGCAGCATTATCTTGTTTGCGATGAACCAAAAATTACTATAAACATTTTCCAAACAATTTAATGGTCGTTGCCATAATTATATTTATACAAACATATGAATCATGAATGTTAGTATATTAAATTTGATGACGATAGTAAACGATGTAGAGAGAAAAGTAGTGAAATTGAACACCACAATTGTTTTATTCAGAGTTCCATATCATCCAAATCATGGACTTTCTGGTGAATTATATTATACAAATTTCTGTATAATATTTTTTTTTTTGTTTAGTTAAGAAGACCTATTGATACCTAAAAGAATAATGCAATGTAAGAATAACAATTGCTCTAATTTAAATGTAATTCAGTTTAAAGATAACATAAATTAAAGTTATCTCAGAAGTCTTCTTCGATATTTATTCTATAAACAGAACAAGAACAAATCTCTGTTTTAATATCACAAAATGAACTTTTCAACGTACTCTTTAAGTTGTATATAAACTTTTATATTTGTTTCTATAACTAGATAATGAAGACGGTAAACCCGAAAAGTTTGGTTCACTTCAACTGTTAAATATTCAAGTGGCTCCGTTAAGTGAAAATGAAAAGGTTAATGAAATGAAATGAAATGAAATTATCAACACAGTATACGAACTGTGGTAAGTACTCGTAAATGGGATTTGTTCTAAATTTACTCTAATCTGTAATCACCCTTGATTTTATTTTCGATATTATAAAGTATTATGTTTTTAAGTTGCAGGTTAAGTTGAGTGACAATTGGCATCTTATAATAATAAAATTATTGGCGACAAATTTTATAAAATGATCAGTTTCAGTTTTTCAATCTCTCTTTATTTTTATTATTTAATTCGATGCTCTATATTTCTTAGTATATTTTTAAATAACGGTTATCCACGAAAGTTTCTCAAACAGAACTTATACTTAGAAACTTTTGGATACGGAACATTTAGCGAACTGTTCACTTCTATATCTGTATATCTATTTAAAAATATAAGAATGCTTTATCCCTATAAACAAATTTTATTTTTCATTTGAAATTAGTTTGAATACTTAAATTACTTTATTGATTTGTTTACGCTTATTTAAAGATTTAAAATGCAAAAGTGACAATAACAAGGGGTTCCTTAAACAATGATTCATATCATTCATTTATCAATTATTATTAAATAGTATTATTATTTAATATATCCAAATACTAACTTATTTTAAACTAATCTACTCTATTGTTTAATCTTATATTTTGTGGTAAGTTATTGTAACTCTTACAAATACAACAATTTGCAACTGTTTCTTTGTTAATCGTGAAAAGAGTTCTCAAGGAGGACAAGGATGTTGTCACCAGTTCGAGGAAGATATATGTGGTAACTCTCAAGATAGTTTACCGTCACAACTTAACAAACCTACAAACTGTACCACTATATATATATTGAGTTAAAGTTTGGAAAAGAATTGCATTCTATTTATTACCATTATTCAATGGAAACTGATATCAGTTCCTGTTGAATAATATTTTAAAAGTTAGTTTCGGAGAAAAAGTTGAAATGGTAAGCTGGATTAGTAATTATAGACAGAGAGAGAGAGAGAGATTGAGTAAAAAACTTTTCTTCTGGTCAATATGGAATCGAACTGTCTGTATCAGTTATTAATAAATAATCTAATTCTATTGTACGTGACAGGTTCCTATTTTCGGGCATTACCTGCGATTGAGTTCAGAGTGTGTTTATTCATGGGAGAAAACAGTATACATAAATAATTGTTTCGTCGTTTCGTTTCGGTACTACTGCAATATTGCTATTTAATTCAGCAATTTTTTTTAATACCTTATTAACTGGAATTCCACATTCTAAGCTATTAAAATCTACTTTATTGTTTCAAATACATTTTATTAAATCTTTAGAATAGTTGGTAAAAAATCTTGGTTAAAGCTTGGACCGCTTGGAAGGACTCTCGTCTTTCGTATTGATGTTCGTATTGTGCCTTATAAATGTTACAGTTTTTTACTTATTAAGTTCTTATTTATTGTAAGAGACTTTGTATTATTCTTGCTGAATTCGGTCGTAAAGTGGCAGTGAGAGCTAACAACGCATTAGGTAAAAAATTATAATCACTAAACAAGACACTGAGTCCTAAATTAAAATTGATATAACAAAATGTTTATCATTGTACCATTTACCGTAGTATATTCTTTACAGTATCATAAAGCCTTTTTGTTTATATATATAATACAACCACGTGCACTACACTTAAATTTTATACCTAATATTATTTACTAAACGAATCTTATAATATATTATCTACAATTTTGTAGTTAAAGTAATAAAAAATCAAATCAAAATATAATTGAGAGTTATCTAATGAAAGATTTTTCATTACGACAATTTACTAAAGCTAATGTAATTTTAAGTCCCTTGTTTAAATTTAATTTTGCAAATTAAATAAACAACTTCATGTAAGCATTGTTATAGTTAAATGAAATATTATTTTAAGTAATTTACAAAAACGTTAAACATACTCATTTCAAGTGAACCATGGGTTGAAAAATATTAAATAAAAAGTAAAGAATAGTAAGTAAAAAATAAAACGATACTACTACTTATTAAATTGTACTATTATAATCAAACACAGTGATTGTTTTATTTATTTATTTTAGTATTTACATTTTAACTACAAAATTAATATTTTTGGGACAATAATTATATTACCTATATCTACCTACCTTTCTTCCTACCTCCCTGCTTCTAATTCAGCTACACTTAAGGATCAGGAAACTGTTCATCTCCGAAGTGTCGTGTCTATCCGCAATAAAGTAATCAATCAATATAATTTCCTCAGAGGAACAAACATAAAGAGAATATTATTACAATACAAACAATACTATATTGAAAGTATTATATGTAATATCTTTATAGTTTGGTGACTTACTTGTGTGAGTTTTTAGTGTATATTATTGTAGTAGATATAGAAGAGTTAAAGATACAAAAGTGATGTTAATTTATGTAACACATAACTCCTAACAATAAATATGGAAATATTTCTTAAATCATGTTTTTGTTTATAAATGGCAATCCTTTGTCCAATCAGAGACACGATGTACCTATTGTGACCGACATGTTATCTCGGGATGTGTGAGATTCTTTTTGTTTTGGCAAATTACAGGCACAGAAACAAACAAAAGGACAAAAGTACATCTAGCGTTTATTTAAAATGTTTATTTCAGAACTCTTACAACCTGGATTATAATAAAATCTGTTGACGTTAATTTTATAAAATGTTAACATTTTTCTTTTTTGTTTGTACATTTTTTTTTATTTTGACTCTTTATATTTCTTAGTATTGTTTTTCATATAACTTTTAGCCACAAATAAATAATTCTGTATTACTTTAATTATTCTAAGATTAATATTATTCTTTGCCTTATCTAATAAGCGCAGTAAGTACGATATGGCGTGCTCGTACATTAGTCTCTGCGTGCTCCGGCCAGTGTACCGCGAGTCTATCTTTCCGTAGACTTATGTTACAAGTCCTATGATAGGCTTATTTTACAAAATCACTAAATAAATTAAGGAATAATTTTTGGAATTAATTTTATACTTGACAACTTTTATAAGTATTGCCTAATGAAGTATGTTTACGATAGACAAGCTAAGTTAAGAAAAGCAATATTAACATTGTTACATTTAAACTCAAGCACAAAAATAATGTCGAAAAAAATAAAATATTAATATATATTTTTTTAACATTTATGCAATTTGAAAACAAGTGGTAACATGTTACTAAAAACGTAGGACGTCTAGTCTAAATTATAAACGAACTTTACATCAAAGAAAAACAAAAACACACGGAAATATTTTAAACACACAGAACACAGAAATATAAAAGAGATGAAAGAGATGAAATACACAATGTGAAGTAAGAGACGTGTGATGTGTTGTAGATTTATGAAAGGCTTTGACGCGGGTCTTTACAACTGCGCCAACCGCGGTACTCGTTACTATGATAGATTTTCTCATCTCATAAACATATTTGTAACAGTACAACCGTACTTACACAAAATGTTAATATTAAAGAGATAACTCTAATATACTATATATTAAATGTCATTGTTAAAAGCTTTATTCGACTCTTTTAGATTATATTTGTTATGAGATTTATTTAAAAATATATATACGATAATAATAAAGTAGAATAATGTTGGTAATTGAATGAGCTGATATCACTGTTCCGTGAAACATATCTAATATTTACAGAAAACACAAAAACTTGTTTGAGCTACGACTAGAACAATAGAAAAGAACATGCCTCATGAAAGTGTATCTTGATGCAGATTTAGTGTGGAAACAGCACATTATCTGAGGTAACATGTAGAGTGCTTTTCTCTGTGGAATATTCTCTTTTTACAATTTCTAATCACGCAAAAACTACTTATTAAAGCTAGGGGAAGTCGAAGAAATTTTGGAAAAAGCAAATGTTTCAATGAATTAAACTAAAATGGTATTTATGTATGTATTTATCAGACCGCAATGCACCGCGTTGTGAACGACTTGAAGAGGTTATTGTCAATGCCATTAATTATTCACTGAATCCGTTTAGCCAAATAAAGGAGTTATTGTGTTTGAGTACGATTTGAGTTTGAGTTATTATTGAGGTCACGTGGTTACTTCATGTTTTCTTAGACTTATTTTAAAGTGTCATGATTAATGAAATAATTGATAAAGTAATTAATAATGTTATACTTTCTTAATTTTATGTTTATACACAAAGTTTTATTTGATTGATTTTATAATTAAGTCCTATTTTTAATTGCTAAAAATATATTATATATTAATTTGTCAAAAGATTAATCAACAGTGATAACACAATTAATTGACTTCAATTAACAGACACAATGTAATTTCATTTCTGATCCTGACATTAAATTTATGGATACATTTTCGACTTTCTTAGATATTCTATTTTTTCTAAGATAAAATCAAAATTATTATTATTAGTGAAAGGTACGACTACCATTTAATCATGTCTTTAATTGTATTCCTAGTTTAATTCTCGAATTAGTTTACTGTAGTGTAGATAATATCCTAATTATTATTATTATTATTAATTATATCCCCGGCGGGTCTTATGTTATCTTATTTGTTGTTCTCATACTCAGTCAAGTCATAATTATTATTTTAAATGAATGGTACCATCATAAGTTATTTTAAAAGTAATTTAATAAAATCACTTATATAGTACATCTTAATAGTAATCTACATACGATACTAAATTAAAATCAAAGTAAATAAAAAAAACATTTTAAAATAACACACTGAAATATATTGAAATATAATTCTTCATAGATAGTAACAGACACTGTGTTGTGATGTAAACAATGACTTTATTAATGTTATAGTGTTATATGTGATAACTCAATCCAATACAGATTAATTGCACTATGCTCTGTATTAACCATAGTCAATCAAACTCAGTATTTATTATGTTGATTATTGTAAAGCTAATTTAGAATATATACTTAACTAAATAATGTGATGGATGGATCATGTGTGCTTAATAAATAACAAAACTTTGATGTAAATATAATTGAATGAGTATTTATACAAAGTACGGACAAACGGGTAAACAAATACAAATATTTAACAACAGTAAGAGTTAATTAATTAAACATTGCTTCACATATTTTTACTTTATAGCTCTTTTCAATAATTCTCCTTAAAGCGCAAATAAATTCATACTACATATAATAAGTAATAGAAGCAGTTTTAATGCTACCATTGTAACAAACTTTATCTATGTACAATAATTAGCATCCGAATTGAATCCTTTAAATTAATTATGTTTATTTTGATACAATAATTAACTTTAAACAACCGAAGTTGAGCGTCGAGTTTCAGTATTGTCTCCATTTTATTTGAGACATTAAAACCAACTTTACAAACAAATAGCGAGAGTGATTTTTTTTAAATTAAATTAGTTGATATCAAATTTTATAAAATATATAAAAATGACTTATTTTTTGGTTTTACTTACAATCATTGTAGTAATAAATATAATTGTATACATTTTATTGAAAACAAAAACAAAATAATATTTCAGAAACAGAAAATATAAAAGTGAAAATGTATAAGAATGGAAATAAATACCTCCTAGACTACATACTATATGTTAGATTCTTATTTCTATCATTGCATAAAAAAAAACAAATATTTCTTAATGAACTTCATGTAACAGTTTATTTTCTGAAGACAAACATTACTCGAGACAAAAAAACTTGAATCAAACATTACGTACGGTTGCGTGCGGTCTAATCGCCAAATACATTTTGTTAAAAATAGAAATAAAGTCTAAATAACAGTCATTCCCAATCCCATATTAGCCAATATAATAGCTTATTTAAATTTAAAGTTACATCTTAATTGTATATCAAACAATAAGGAAAATTTAATGCTGACATAAAATGGACAACAAGATAATAGAATTACAGGTCCCAAGTGAAGTGAAAGGTGTAGCTGTTTGTTAGTTTAATGAATAATTATATATATTCTACGCTTCTGGCTAAATTACGCATTTCCATTTCATGAAATTTAAGTTAAAACTATTGATATTCATATATTTATAGGTTTCTTCGGATTTCGATAAGTTGGTACTTCGCGAAATTCAAACGGTTCGAACGAAATTCAGCACAACGTCCAAATAACTTAACGAATACGCTTTTATTAGAAAAAACTTTTATTGGTATATTTACAAAAGTGTGTAATTACTATAATAAAAATCAATATTTCCGAAACGGTAATAGTTAATTCGCTGTAACCTGTTTTGTACAAAGCCTTTGTACAGCGTAATTGTGGCCCGCTTTGGTTGTGATCACATTTACGGCGGTCACAATAGAATCCGATTCACCGCCATTTTGTGGTTAAGAATTTTTGGTCTCTGCTCAGTTATATAACATTAACTAAATTTATAACGTGAGTATTGAATTTTAAATGTCTAAAATCTAGTATTTTTAAATTATTTTCCTACGCCTAAAGTCAAAACGTAGAAAAAATCTATAATGAATTATAACTCATATCTTTGTTTGAGAAAAAAGTTTTGATTTGGTTTCAATCAATATAATATTATTTCTACGAGTCGACGAGTGTCGGAAAAGTAATTGAGTGTCATTTCCTTCACAATTAAATGATAAATATAGTAAAATAAGTTATTTAATATTAATTTGGGTAAGAAATTTGCACTTCCTTTCCTCGTTATTAGTCATCTTTTTTCTTTTCATGAATATTAAAAGTATAAATATTCAACTAGATATTTATTTATGGTTAGTAAATAACTTGTTTATTTATTAGAAATAATTTATTTAATACAATTGAATGAAAAGTACGTACTTAAGATATGGACTGAGTTATTATACTAATTGCAATTTATATTGTTGTATAAAAATGTATTAAAGTTAAAACGATACATTGTATGAATATCACGAATGTCACAATACAGTCCTTTATCAACAGTGTGTTATCAATTCACATGACGCGGTACAGAGACCGGGTACAATCACATGATACCCGACCTTGTACAGTGTGCAGATCGAATTTATATTCACACAGCAAAGTTTTCATTACTTGTCTGTTTTAGTTTTTGTTCATATTTAGAATCTTAACTATAAAGTAAATATAAGAAAGTAAAACATTATTGAAGGCGTTTAAAGTTCATAAATTTAATTTTATTCTTAATTAAAGATGACGGCATCATTGGACAGCTCGTACGTTTTAGGCTTTGACAGAAACCGAAGAGCATCCGTAATTTACTAAATTGTTAAATTGAGTAATTCTGGCTGAAATTTTTCTAAAAATAATGTTGAAATGAAATACTATGCAATTTTATAAACATCCTATACCTATCTTGACGGTCATAAATTGGGTTAAATAAAAATAAGTTATTTAATATATATTATTTTTATCAGCAAATCATATGTCCATGCTAACTATGTTCCTTTTGCTTTGTATTATATTTGTAGTTCCTTATTAACTAAAAAGCATTTTTATAAAAGGAGGGGTCTCTTCGGCTGCTTCCTCGTAAGTCTATCTGCTATCGAAGTCACCTGGATTCGTACGATTTGTGGGAAGAGGTAAGGGTCGTTGATCTGTGGGGGACGATTAATGACTTTCTTTGAATTTGTTTTCGGCTTTACTATATCCGTTATGGTGGGCGTCGACTCAATAAAAATATAATTTTGTTGAAGAGATCAGAAAAGTTAATAATCCTACTAAAGTATTTTCCTCAGAAAATTTTAATTAAATATTATGATGCTTTATAAATGTTTTGAAATCTTTAAAGATACACCGAACTAATATTATAAACATTGGAGCCGTAAATAGAAAGCCAATTGAATACAGAAAGGACCCTTTAACCGAAAACTTTTTTAGCAACAGCAGCTCATCAATTGATCAACATCTGCTGCAAACTATTACGATTTATCCAAAATTTGGCAAGGTGTAAAGAAAACAGACATATCTCTAACATACGAACAGAATGTATTTGATTTTTGTCATTTTGTATCGCTTGAAGCTAAATTGTGACAGTGTAAAGTATACTAATGTATAAAAAAGCATTTTTTAGGGCTGAAATAATTAATAAAGTTTTAATAAAAATAAACTTATGCGCTCGTCAGTAGCTGTAACTTTTTGTGACTTGTGAAATTATTAACCCGTTGTCTAGGTAGCCAATGTGTAGCACGTTACGGGGCAGGAGCCTTGTAGCATGTGAATTGAGATTAACTAATTTGGCATTATATAAATATAAAGTGAAAAAAAAGTTTATTCACCCGTTTTTAAATTTCGTAATGATTTGGATACGATACTGACAGTTCATCGTAACACAATAATGTTTACGAAAATAATAATAAATTATAAATTATCCGAATTGTAATCGTCGTTGTAGTGTGTAATTGTATTTTCGATGACTTGAGTCTTGTCTTGATAAGCTTAATTATATCAGTACGAAATTACCATTACTAATGATGTAATTTATTCGATATAAATTTATTAGGATTTCATATATTTATTTCATATATAAACCCTCAGTTGTCATCTATCTAATCTTAATCAATTTAGAAGAACAGACAGAAACGGATACACATTTTATTTGTATTGTTTGTAGATTTTTATATTCCCCTATCACTAGAAATGCAGTCCATCGACTATACTTAAGCTCAACCTTACCTTTAGTGTAGATCTATTAACTGAACCAGGAAAATAAAACAAAACCTCCAATACTCTGCAATATACATACTTTAATTTTCTATGATAAGTCCCTTTTGTGTTGGTGTTATATTCCTTCTTAAATAACTTGGCTATTAAATGTACAAATAATATTTTGCGACTGTTAGTTGTAGATTTTAGCACCCTTAAATTAAAAAAGCTTTAGTATATTAGTACATACTGGTATTGTATAATACGTTATGACTAAAAATATACAAAGGGCACAGATTTAGTTTTTATTTTATAATTCTCTTCCTCTTATCATATATAATATTATTTGTTCAATATTTTAAACCAAGGTTGGTTCGAATATGACGAATATATTTCACCTATAGCTTCTATCTTTATTACTTGCGTGTCCGACACATGTCTCAACAACTGTGAGCGCAGGATTCGACTTTTTTTATCCTTTGTATCCTTTGTATCCTCTGTCAAAAACACTGCAATTATACGTTTGTTTTAAATTGTCAGACATTTATTTCACAAATAATAAAATAAAATATTTAAACCACGCGCTAGTACGAGGTTACAGGTAACATTATTAATAACTGCTCTTTCAATATTTTACAATTTAACATTTTATTATAATACAAAAACAAGAGCTATATCATTGAGATTTCTCGAAGTCATCTAATATATTTTAGATATTCAAATATCTTAAAGGAAAGATAAAAAGGTAATCTACACATTTTTAAAAATCTAGTTAGGGGAAAGGAAACATTCTAGGCTTTAGATTACATACTTGACCTCCATTGAGTCTCTAGACTCGATATATCATTCAGGTCGTGTTTCATTCCTCTATAGCTCACGTCCGCGCACTCCGCACCTGCGTCCGTCAGATCCGACCCACTTGTTTACACTTTGAATGTACATGTGTCACACGAGAGGTCCAAAGGCGGCACGTGACGGCTGTTATCTTAGGTCTGAGTGAAGCGAGTCATTCTTGTCCACTACACATTAAAACCGCGCCTTGAATAAAGATTCATGATCAATCTTCTTGGTACTTATTATAAACTACTCATTAGGGTGTATGACACGCTAATATTTTAGTGGCAGAAAAATTTCTATAATATTTAGGTACATTAATTTCAAATGAAGCGAACTAGCGAACGTTTCTATTTTCAAACTCACTTCATTGCTTGAAAACATAATTTATGAAAGAAGTATTGTAAAAAAAAACAATATATTAGATTCCCTGTCAATTTTAGATATCAAGGAAATTGAAGTATATTATTATTGAGTTGAATCCTTACGATAAAATTTTTATACATTTTATAATTAATACAAAATTGTATAATTTTTTTACAGTTTTATTTTTTGTAACCTCTGTATCTACGAAACCTCACCCCGTTCGTAGAAATCCAATTATCTCAATATTTACAGAAACTAAAACTGACCTAACTAAAAAAGAAAATAAATTATTCAAATTTACCAATTTCACTACCGTATACAAAGTTATCTGAATTCAATTTTTTTTTAATAATAAATATAAAGCACAATTAAAGTCTAAACCACCTCGTAGTAAATTTTTCTAAAGATATAATCACAGTTGTATTTGTTTTTAAATAAACTTATTTTAAAGTAGCTAAGAGCTTCATTATTCATATAACCTTATGAGGGTGTCTTAATACAACACCTGATACCATTTTACATTAACAGTTAGCGGATGGACGCCTAAATTTTCTATTTAATTAAAGAAATTCATTTAAGCAGTTCTTTAAGCTTTAACAGAATGAATATTCCATAATGTAGCAATGTAAATACCTAATTTAACTCGTCTGTGCAATGAGGCAGATGTCACGTGCGGGAATCACATTCCTGAAGCACGTGGTCTATTTGATGTCTATTATATTATTTATATTACATTGTCGCCGCTGCATAGGACTGATCCTTTGAAATATTCTCTCACTAAAATAAACCAATTAACTCGATTTGCTTTTATCTTGAAAAATTTACAGTTTAATGATTTTGGTAACTTGGTCTACAAAATATTGCTGCTTTATCTACGATCTGCGATACGACGGCTTTTTTATAATAAATTACAAACTTGGTTATAAAAATAATATTTCTTTCGTGAAAAATTGCGGACAAAGAAACAAAACTTTTTAATATAATTTTAGTCGAGGCTATTTTTTAAATGCTACAATTTACTTTTACATTAACCTCACTTTTTCTATAGGGCAGAATTTTATGCTCTCTGGAATAACGTTAAGAAAAAATTACAAAAATGTTTTAAAATCCTTTCAGTACATAGAAAGAGTAGGACGAGAAAGACACATGACACATGACACATGACACATGATAGACACACACATGGAGGAACCGTAGATAAAACTGGTTGTTCAGAGACTTTTTATTTATTTTCATTTCTCATTATTTTATCTCCAGATATAACATAAAATGTATATCCTTAACAACAACATTGATAATAACAAAAAATATTTGAGCAAAGAAAACTTTTTAGAATGTGCTATTATTTAGATTTACTTTTCACAAATTCCAAAGGAGAGATTTCACCTTATCTAGTTTAGTTCTTTGCTAGTTTCCAATCTACACACGTACACGTATCAGTAGAACTACGTGACTCTGAAGTTCAAATGTTTTAAATAGTTTGGTTAAAGTAGAACCAAATACGCGTATAAATTGTTGTGTTTTATTTAGAAATAACCAATACCTGTTGTTGATATTATGTCATTGTATGACCAGAATTCATAACAATAATACGTATCTCATACGTATATAATACTTATAAATGACTTGAGCGATTTACATATTTTTTTGTGTATGTTGAAATAAAATCCTATTGGGTTTAAATTCGCAACGAGACGAGACGGCAATGTCATTGGACTGAAGGATTTCAGTATTCACCAAAGCAGAATAATGTCTTCTAAAAAAGAATTATATTTTTATTATCAAATTACAAATGTATAATATAGAAATATCATCACAATTTAATTTTTCCTTTTCCATATTCCGACCCCTCTATTTATTATCCATTGATATCCATTCACACAGACAGTCCAAGTGATGATAAGTGTTGAAAAATTGTTTTGATTCTATTTAATATAAAAACTTTGCTGATTTCAAAAAAATAAAGAAACAAGTCTAATGTTTTCTTTCTAGGAATCAAGACAAGAGAGTTGAAAACGTTGAGATTTATATCAGTGAAATGTTATTTAATGTAGTAAGAGTATACCATTTTGATATTCAGTGAACTGAAACAATATTATAATAAATGTTAAGAATAAATAAACTAATACTTTATTGTCTGCTAAAATTAAACAATAAAAACTAAAGGGGTTTCTGTTTTTGGGTAGACCTCGAAGAATTCGGTCTGCCCATTCATTTGTACCCGACTTTCAAATTTTGGAAAAATTTCTTCACAGGAGGTCTTCTTATGACCCCCTGAGTCCGAAATGACCATTGATCAAAATGTTTATATATATATATATATATATATATAATATATATATATATATATATATGCGTGCGTGCGTCCAGATTCACTTTTGTCAGCACGATAGCGGCCGCAGTTTCGATCGGATCGCTTTCAAACTTTGCACAAAAATCAACCATCCAAAAATAAAGGTCAAGTTCGTTAACCAGAAAAATCCGGCCACAGGGGGCGCTAGGGACTCACTTTTTCTGATTTCAGTTTTTCGACCATAACTTTTTCCCTATACAAAGTAGATCAATCGCGTTCATATTATATGATGTCTTTAATGAATACCTATAACTAATGTACATAAAGCGAAAACCTAACTTCAATAACTTAGGGATGGGGGTAAAAAAACCAAAAATTAAAAAAAAAAAATTCATATCTTTTTTTCTGGTAAACATTCGTACATCATAAGTATTTTTAATAGAAAGGTTATTTTTTACTCTAAATTTAGGTACCAAAAGTTTTTCCGTAAAAGGTACCGTTTCCGAGAAAAAAAAATAAAAACCACTTTTAAAAAGGTTAGAAAGGTTATTTTTTACTCTAAATTTAAGTATCAAAAGTATTCCCAAAATAGATACCTTTTCGGAGAAAAAAGATTAAAACCGCTTTTTGCTTAAAAATTTTTGATGTAAATAACGGCATCATGTGTTATTCTTAGGTAGTGAGTTATATTTTAAACGAGTTACACACGAGGTCTACCCACGCGTGTCCCCCTGCGGGCACGGGTTTTTGGTTTGAACCTCGAATATTATAATTAATTGTGAATGTCATAAAAACTGATGATACTCCTTGGATCTGACCTAAATGCAGTTGCATTTTACTCATAGGTAAGGCAAAACTTATTAGGTATAGGTTAGGATGAAAATATAGTCATAAGAAAACAAAGGAGCGACTAAATAAAAAACAAGAATAATTAATTAATATGTATATTATAAACAGATTTTTTTTATCTTTCATTTTAAACCTAACTTTGAATAACTAATACAGATTTTATTCACTGAGATATAGTCTAACTTTTAACTCGTAAATATATGTTATCTCTTGAAATAAAAATAATCTGACCAATCGATTAATTGTAATTATAAAAGTTACATTGTATCGTAAATTATTGGCTTCTGTTATTAAAATAAATTATATTTGTCACGCACGACACTCGGTGGTCAATAAAAACACAATATTTTTTAACTATATATTTTTAATTGAGCGAAGCGAGCCCAGTGTATTCACTCATCGTTTCCCATTGACTTCAATAGGATATCAGTTTGTGGACATGATATGAAAAAAAAAATTTTTTTTGAGGATATTTTTCAAAATTTTTTTTTTTAAAACCATCACCTAATGTGTGTCTTTTTGATTGCAAAGTTTCATAATTTTCCGTCAAGTAGTTTTCGAGGCAATTCGTGACAAAGAATGCAAAAAGTCTCCAGTAAAACGCTCCGCTCACTTCGTTCGCTTCGCTCAACTAGGGGCGCCAACAAACCCTCAATTTCGACTCGCTGCGCTCGCAAAATCTTGGGTGCCGTTTGCATATTGAGCGAAGCGAGCCCAGTGTATTGACTCATCGTTTCCCATTTACTTCAATGGGATAACAGTTTTTTGACATGATATAAAAAAAATAATTTTTTTTTTTTGAGGATATTTTTCAAATTTTTTTTTATAAGAACCATCACCTAATGTGTGTCTTTTTGATTGCAAAGTTTCATAATTTTCCGTCAAGTAGTTTTCGAGCCAATTCGTGACAAAGAATGTAAAAAGTCTCCAGTAAAACGCTCCGCTCACTTCGTTCGCTTCGCTCAATAACTTTAGAATTTTGAATAATTAGTTAAAAATTGATACGGTGAATATAACTTGTTTCTTTTAAATATATAAGTACAATAAATATCCCTACTTATATTATAAATACGAATGTAAGTTTGTTCGTTTCGCGAAAACTACTCAACCGATCATTATGAAACTTTGTACACATACTTTTGGAAATATTAGAAGTAACATAGGATACTTTATATTATTTTTCATTTTTTTAGCGGAATTAAAAAAAAAATAGAAAGATAAAAACATCGTTTGTCAATAAATCTCAAAATCTAACTACTACAACGCAACCATTCATTCATAACGATAGCATTTTCCACGTCCATAATCATTGTTTGTACTTAACCGTTTGGGAGAGCTTTTTGGTGGTTAGTTGTCTCCAGAATGCGACGAGATAATTAGCTAAAAATTTTCTCATGTATGTTTGAGCCGAACGCGGATGTTATAGCGAAAACAGATTGAAAAAATGTTAAGCCATTTAAAAGTTATCAAGAAAAGAAGAAAGGAGAGGGGCTCAGATCAACACCCGCCACGCTCGGTTGGTGGATCCTTATTTCAGTTGTCTGTAGTTGCAGCTGTTTAGAATTATACTGTATTTATTAGAATTTATGAGGTTGTGTGTCATTTTGTTGTTAGATGCAACTACAGTTTTATAGATCTTACTCACTGATTTAATTAATTCTTAATCTGTTCTTCTTTAAAAATCGTTTGTCTATAAATCTCAAAATCCCTTCATATCATGTAGAGTTTTTGAATTCTCCTGAACTGTCTTGTGTACCGTCACATAAACTTAAATTAAAATCAAATATACCAGTGATGCTTATGCGAAATCTAAATGATCCTCTAACGGATAACGAAATTGGGACGGAATATTCTTGGAGCTACTATTTTAAAGGGTATCGGTAAGGGAAAAAGTAAGATCATACTTCGAATTCCAATTATACCCACTGACCTTGCATTCTATTTCAAAAGGGTTCAGTTTCCCATTAAGCTTAGCTTTGGTAGTACCTTTAACCATAGACAAACATTGCAGGTAGCGGGAGTGCATTTAAAAAAGCCATGCTTCTCTCGTGGTCAACTATATGTAGCCTGTTTGCAAGTATCGAATGCCCAGAATCTACATAAATTTGCACTCGATGGAAAAACTTATAATATAGTCTATAAAAATATCCTAGATTAATACTCTGCATTTTATCTTTTAAATTGTTAGAGTTTGAAATTATTTATTTTTGTCAGAGTAGAATATATTTTCAAGTTTGCTGTTTTAAATCATTAAAGCATATTTTAGGTTTTTAAAACTTTATTGTGTGTAGTAAATTAAAAAAAAATACAATCCCAGCCAAGCAATAAAGTATAGTTATCGTATTGATTCATTTCTATCGCAATGATCTATAATATTTATTTAATGAGTCAAATGCGAGCGAAGCCGTGGGTAAAAGCTAGTTTACTATATTTTATGTTGTACCTTTTTTCTAATATTTGACTAACATTGTAAATCTTACATCCCAACGTCTCAGTCCGGAAGGCTAAGTCCGGTTAAAGGTTAAGAAGGTTAAGAAAAATATAAATTTTTCTCAAATTATGTTTTTGTTTTTCAATGGAAACCCTTTGTTTAGACACAATGTATGGTGGACCGATATGTTAGTTCGGGGTGTATGAGATTCGATTTATGTTTTGGCAACCTATAGGTACAGAAAACAAACAAAAAGACAGAAGTAGCAAGTAGACAAAGCGTTTATTCAACGGTTGAGATTTGTTGTCACTAATTTTATAAAATGTTCAGATTTTTTTTGACGGTTTGTTTACATTGCGCTTTTTTTATTTTAACCCTCTATATTTCTTAGTATCGTTTTTCACGTAACTTTTATATATGAACAAGTAACTCTGTATAATTTTAACAAAGTAGTTGTACTACTTGGCGTGGTCGCAAATTTAGCTCTGCGTGCACCGGCCAGTTTACCTCGAGGCCATCTCTTCGTCGACATGTTTGATAATACGCTGTCATTTTGTACTTGAATTAAATATTGTAAACAGAAAAAAACTGGTAATTAAATAAGTAACGAACACAAAAAGTTTAATTGATTATTTTTATAGAAATTAATAATTTTAAGGAGACTGACCAGAAGCTGAGCTCGCATTTTGACAAAAATCTAGGTAATGTTTAAAAATGTTTTATGCCGTGATTTGACAATGACCTCTAAACTTACCCTTACAAGGAAGAATAAAAAAATGTGATATACAAGGTTACCGTAGAGTGAAGCTAGTTAGTAATTTGTTGTTAAACCCACGACGTGTAAAGTGGTCAGGACCGAAGGGCTGGTGGAGTATCATTCGTGATTGCAGACATTTATCTCGTGGTAGCTTAATTAGCAATTAAAATTAAAAAAATTGCAAACACCATTACCAAATTTGTGATGTGGACCATTTAAATCAGATCTATACCACAAAAATATTAGTACCTTAGGACCTGTGACTATTTAAACACTAAGAATACAAATGTTAATAACCAGACGTGTCCAATTAATCATTCATCATCATTATCAATCATTAATTTGTATGAAAAATAAGAATAAATGTTTTTTCATGTCCTAAATTTGAATTAATATGTAAGAACATATAAGCCTCAAATATATTTATTTTCTTCTCATATTTAGTGACTAAATAAGAACATTTCTAAATCTGATTTGATTTTAAATTATTAAAACAAATTAACCAATAGATAGCGAGAGTGAAGGTCCTCGTTAGGGAATTGTAAAAGCAATATACAATTACATAGAAATACAATTTACATAAAAATTGCAATCGATGCGATGACGGGACCCAGACCCAAGAGTAGGGGCGCTACCCCGTTTATGAACTGGAGATTGAGAATCCGTCGAAAAAAAAAATTATATATCCCTCTATATATATATGTATATATGATCCATCAGTCCAAATTCATCGTAGGCGAAATCTTACTTCACAGGTCGATAGGATAAATTAGTAAGACAAACGAAACATCTCGATTTTTTGGAAAAAGTGAAAGGGGTGGCTGGGAGGGGGGGTGAAAGTGCAAACCTTTGGGACACGCTACAGGTCGCAAATATTGACGGAGGATTTTCAAACTCGGTATACACATTCTTAAGGACAAAATGAAGGTTAATTTCTTGAACGGGGGAAATCGGTCGGGGGGTTAGGGGACTGTGGGGGTTGAAAGTTAAAAACCGAAAAAAGTCATAAAAGAAGGCAAAATTTTCATGTCGGAAAAATCTTAGAAAATTAACAAATTAAAAGAGGAAAATTTTTGTACGAAATGTTTTTTGATGCTACCCTCCGTTTAGGAGATAGGGGTGGGTGGTTGTTCCCCCCTCACCCAATATATGCCGAGTGACCTGTCATAAGACTCGTAATGACTAGTAGAATACTGCTGGCTAATTTTTCTTTGTCGATCCGACCACCGCCCCCCCCCCCACAACTAAAGTAAATCATTCATTCTAATCATTGTTACCTTCAAATATTGCATATCGAGAATCGCGTGACGGGAATCTACCTAACACGATCGACCCTGTTGAACGAGGTATTTTTTATCAGAAAATCATATGTCAACGATATTTTAACGTTCGCCTTGATTTGTATTATATGTATAGTTCCTAATAAACTTACAAGCACTTTTAGAAAGTAAGGGATCTCTTTGGTAACTTGCTCGTGAATCTGTCCGCTATCCAAGTCATCTGGATTCGTTCGGAGGATGGGAAGCAGTAAGGGTCGTTGCTCCGTGGGGGACGATTTATAAGTTTCTTTGGGTTGGTTTTCGACTTTTCTACTTCTGCCGTGGTGGCCGTCGGCCACAACTCTTTAAAAATATAATATTGAAGAGAAAAAAAATATGACAATCTTAGTAAAGTATTTTTCTTATTAAAAATTTTAACAGTGAACACAGATTTTAATTAAACGTTATGATGAGATATTTGAAAATCATGAAAAATATACCGAACGAATTTTATAAACTTTGGAGTTGAAGATTGAAAGTGTTACGATAAAGCATTACGATAACTGTTGCTGGTATATAACTTAAATTTGTTACTCAAATATTGTTTGTCGACAAAATATATGATAAAAACGTAAACGGATACACATTTTATTTGTACTATTTTTGTTTCTTTTCATAATAGTAGCCCGCTAGCATAAGAACTGCAGTCGATTACGCAGCTAAGTTCTACCTAACCTTTCGGAGCATTTATCCAAATCCATTAGTGGAACCAAGAAAGTAATACTAAATAATAATACGAAATCCTCCAATATTCTGTGATATATTTTAACGTTCTATGATTGTTTCCGTTTGTGTTGTTCTTATTTATTTTACCTACTTAAATAATTTGGCTATTAAATATATAAAGAAAATATATTTCCTTTATTTTATTGTCCTAAATTATTTAGTTAAAACCTATGTTTACACAAAGGTTAACATAGATGGCGCAGTATGTACGTAATACGATTATTATGTTATTATCTGTGGTACGAGTAGTTAAGCTAAAGAAAAGGATTACAAGTCTGTCAAAAACAAGAAACTCGTAAAATTTGTGACACAGTATTGGAAATTAAAGAACATTTAAAAAAGGGAATTTGGAATTCAAATAAAACACTTTAATCGTCGTATCTTTGTTTTTACAGATAAGATATTAAATTGTTATTTGCAAATAACGTTTATTTTACGTTTTGTGCTAAAATTAAACTTTGTTTTTACAGAGCAACACGTGGTTATTATTTAACAAATATTCCCAAACAAACGTATTATATGCATATATATATATATATATATATACAAAGAATATTTTGTGACCGTTAATTACAGATATTTGCACCCTTAAATAAAAACAAACTCTTCAGCTTTACCATATTATTATATACAGTACGTTATGACGAAAAATATAAAGAGAGCACAAAATAAGATTTTAATATTCTCTTTCTCTTATGATATATAATATTAATTATTTAATGTTTTAAACCAAGTTTGTCTGAGATATTTTAAGTGTGGGTGTATCTACTTCACCTACAGCTTCTATTTTTAAGACGTACTAAATGAAAATGAGGTTGATTATATATTAGAGGGTATGTATTTGAAATAATAATATTAAAGTAAATCTATTATTCTTCATTATTGTTAGTTTTAAGTTCAACTGCGATTTACACTTGTGAAGAAATAAAAACAATGATTTCGTATCAAACTGCGTCCGATAACTAACAAAAATAAAATGAATACGAAATAGAAAACGAACTTCTATTCCTCTCCACACTAAAGTTACCATAAATTCTTATAACTAAGTAATAGTTTCGTAAACGAAATTCTATATAAATATTCGTTCTCGAGATATTTATTATATTATAAAATTGTATGACGATATCTCTACATACTCGTATATAGTAAGCAGTTATCATCTCTAGTTATTAGTTATTTAATGTCTTACTTCAGATAAACGCAATAGGTATATGTTTTTTATAATTTATCACTTGTTCTGTAAACGTCAAATATAAAAAATATATTATGTTTTGCTATTAAATGAATATTATTGTTTTGTCATATTAAACTTTTGAATTGATTTACAGCACAATGACTTGGCTTCAATTACAATTGAAGCTACTTAGTTTTATTATCCTGTAACATTATCTTGTCGCAATATTTCTGTCACAGTATTCTCTTACAAAAATTTACTTCATATACATATAAATATAAAATTACAAAATGGTATATTATTATCTCTAGACTCTAATTATACAATAGAATTTGCGGTTCTTGGATAATAAAAACAACATTTTATAACATTTTGTTTTAAATTGTCACACCATTTATGTCATAGATAATACAATAAAATAAATAAAACACTCGCTAGTACCCACGTATTTATTTAACAATGTTGATAAAATATTGAACTTAAAATATAATTTATTATTTTATTACAATATGAAAAAGGACCAAGACATTGTAATTTCTGTAAGTAATTCAAATATTTTTTTCTATGAATAACCTTTAAAAGAAAATATAAAAAGGTTATATGTACATTTTTAAGTAAATGTAATTCAAAGCCTCAATCGCAGGTAAGCTGCTTTCGTCATATTTAATTATTCGTAGTCAAAATTTTTTAGGAAAAAATCGGATTTTATCAAAAAAAATAAGAGGCTTTACTCAATTAAAGCCAAACCCACGCAATTTATTTGCCGCTTTTCAATGAGACTATAAATTTGCATTATTAAATCAGTCTTTTAACAATTAATAAATTGTATCGATAATTTACTTTGAACTTATTTCAAAAGAGTTTATTGTGTTTGAATATTATTCTGTTTATTTATTCTCATCTACTTTTGTAGTTTTATTTATGTACTGCCGTGTAAGTTTGTTTATGTAGACTTAGTTATTATGATTTTTAAATATCTTTTAAATATAATATTTACAAAAATCAAATTTATATTCAAATTCAAATTCAAAATATCTTTATTCAAGTAGGCATTTACACGCACTTTTGAATCGTCAATACAAAAAAAGGTCAGTGTAGTCCGTCCGTAACCAAGCTACCACCGGCTCGGAATGCTGCTCTGTTGAGAAGAGCCGGCCAGAAACTCAACAGTTGCTCTTTTCAAAAGAAATATAACAATAGGTGATGTATATTATAATATAATATAAATCCTGCAAATGATTCAACAACTTAAGTTCCACATATTTCGATCCACTAAAAACTCTTGAACGTTATAATAAGCTTTATTCAACAATAAACTTTTGATTTTAGATTTAAAACTAAGAAATGGAAGGTCTAAGATATCTTGTGGAACTTTATTATATATGCGTATACTCAAACCCATGAAGGATTTATTAACTTTTTGAAGCCGAAACTTTGGCGTTACGAGTTTGTTTTTATTTCTCGTATTTATCCCGTGTCTGTCACTGTTTTTTATATAACTATTTAAATTTTGACGTATATATAAAATGTTATTAAATATGTATTGGGAAGCGACTGTAAGAATACCTATTTCTTTAAAAACATCTCTCAGAGAATCTCTAGCTTTTAAGTTATAAATAGCCCGCACAGCTCTTTTTTGTAAAATAAATATAGAATTAATTTCGACAGCACTGCCCCATAATAAAATACCGTAAGATAAAATACTGTGAAAATAACTAAAATAAACAAGTCGAGCCGTATTTATGTCCGTTAATTGTCTAACTTTTCTAATTGCAAAGACGGCGGAGCTGAGTTTGGCTGCGAGTGTTGAGAGATGGGGGTTCCACTGGAGCTTTCTATCTAATGTTAAACCTAAGAATTTTGTTGAGTCAATCAATTCTAACACTTCATTGTTAAGGAGCAAGTTACAATTTTTACTTTTTACATTAGGAAGTGTAAACTCTACGCATTTAGTTTTCTTAGCATTTAACACTAAATTATTAATTTCGAACCAATGCAGGACTCGTGACAAAGTACTGTTTACTTCGTCATAATTAATCCTATCACGCTCAACTTTAAAAATAAGCGAGGTGTCATCAGCAAAAAGTACAATGTCACACAGACCCTTAACAAAAAAGGGCAAGTCATTAATATAAAGTAAAAACAAAAAAGGGCCCAGAATAGATCCTTGCGGAACACCCATCTTTAGGTGAGAACCAGACGATTTAGAATTATTTACGTAAACTGTCTGGATTCTTTGATTCAGGTAAGAGGCAATAAGATCAACCGCAGCGCTACGTACACCGTAGTGGTTTAGTTTGCATAGTAACGTCCGATGGTCCACACAATCAAAGGCTTTGGACAAATCGCAAAACACCCCAATTGCATTCTGCGACTTCTCCCACGCGTCGTAAATGTGCTTAAGAAGCGCAGCACCCGCATCAGTCGTTGATTTGCCTTTGGTGAAACCATATTGTTCACTATGCATTATCCCACTGCTATACATAAACTCTGAAATCTGATTTAAAATAATTTTCTCGAAGACCTTACTCAAGGTCGGTAAAACCGAGATAGGCCTATAATTTTCGGGATCCAATCTATCGCCACTTTTAAACAAAGGAACTATTTTACTGTTTTTCATCAAATCGGGAAATATACCGGTTTCGATACATTTGTTAAAAATAAGGGATAATTGAGGGGCAATATCATTTATAATAGTGCTAAGCAATTTAACTGACATACCCCAGAGATCACCGGTTTTCTTCGAATTTAAGGTTCTAAATGTGTTAACTATTTCATCTGATGAAACAGGTTTAAAAGCAAAATATTTATTATTGACTTTAACATTTTTGTTCAATTCCGCGATTGCAACAGATGATGAGGAATTTAAATTACGTGTGACTGTTATTGGGATTTCAGTAAAAAAGGTCTCAAAAACAGCCGCCACCTTTGATTCTTTATTTATTTCAATATTATCAATTTTTAACTTTATAGGTCCATTGGGAGCCCTAGATTTTCCAGTAAAACTAGATAAAACATCCCAAGTTGCCTTTATTTTATCTTCTGAATTTAAAATTTTATTTTTTATATAAATGGACTTGGCTTGTACGCAAACGTTCTTAAATATTTTAGAGAAATTTCTGACTCTATTTAAGAACACCGGATCATGATTCCATTGCCTCTCACCATATAAACCATATAATCTTTCTCTGCTTCTATATATTCCTACGGTAGCCCAATCACTAAATTTAATTTTAAAGTATTTCGTAAACGTTTTTGGCTTAAAAATATTATTAAATTCATTTAACAATAAATCGAAAACTTTATTATATAAATTGTTCGGATTATCATTGGTTACATTTTCTTTAACCACTATTTTTGCAACATTTTTTTTAAAAGTGAGCATTCTATTTTTTGTTATTGGTCTACAAGTGAATTTTTGGGGTCTTGCAATTTCATGATTAATTAAGAGAGAAAATTGTTGACCACAGTGATCTGAACTTAAATTCGATATTATCCTCTCTTCATATACGTTACAGTGACAGAACACATTATCAATACAAGTCGCGGAAACACTAGTTATTCGAGTAGGTTCCGAAAAGACGTTTAACAGGTTATAGGATTTAAACAAATTTAATAAACGAACACTACACGAAGTTACTTGTAATATATCTACATTGAAGTCGCCGCACACTATCACCGATTTGTTTTTATTACAAAGTGTTGTTAAAATATCCTCCATTTTATTTTCAAATTCATCAAAGTCTCCAGAGGGGGGTCGGTACACGCATAAGATAATATATTCATTGACCTCAATGCAGGACAGCTCAATAATTCGCTCGACAGAGAGCGCCACTATGTCTGAACGAGACTTAAAAACTACATCACTACGAGCTAAGATAAGTGAGCCACCGCGAATAGCTTTCTCTCTACAGAACGAACTTGACAATTTATAATTTTCGATATTTATAATATTGTTGCTCTTTGACAACCAGTGCTCTGTAATGCACAATAAACTAATATTGAATTTTTTAACAAAAAGTTCCACTTCCGACTCCTTGCCACCTAAGCCTTGTATATTTTGATGGATAATATTAAATAGCTTAGGCTTTGTCGTATTATTCAGTTTAAAGTGGAACGATTATTTTCTATCACAGTTATATTATTGTGATTAATGTCATTTTTCGTTATATCCCTTATAACGAAGTTTTTTATATTAAATGCTACTAAAGTAGCAATTTGTTTTTTATAATACTGAGGCAGATACATTGTACCTTTTGTCATTCTAAAACTATTATAAATAAATTTATTTATGTCAAAATAAAGAAAAGCGTCGCTATGACGGTATGTCAAATTATACAATGTCATGTTAAGATTATAGATGTATTTGTTCTGTTTGTCCGAATAAGATAATGAATATGGAAATGAGCACAATACAAATTTACAATTATTTTTGCTATTTATAATTAATAATTTTTCCATATTTTTAATAATTTCACTTTTCTTAACGGACAAACCATCTCCATGTAATAATACAATAGTACTATTTTTGATCAAATTGTAGCTCATCATTTTATTTACATGATGTTGGTAACTGGCTCCAGGCGTACATATATTACATAAATTATCTAATTCATTATTTAAAAGGGACCCAAAGCCTTGACCTAATTGGTCAGAGAAAAAAAAGTAATTATTTTGGAGCACAGCGGAGGACTTATTAATTGTTTGACTGTTTGTCATAATATCTACATCTTTAATATTAAGTTTATTATGTATAGCCGAGTCACCCAACACCTCAGAGCTTATTTTACCAACTTCATCTAATTTTTTACTCACACAACTACAATTAGAGTAATTATCTGTTAAAGACTCAAACCGTTCCAAGTTATAATTACACAAGTCCACTAAATTACTTGTGGCTTCAATGTGTTCCTTAATCTGCTGTTGAGCGGATTCATATTTTTTATTAATTGATTGTAAAGAAAAAGTCAATTGTGAGATTTCTTCATATAAGTTTTGGGTGTCTCGCTCATACATAGACCTACTCTCAATCAGTTTCCTATTAAAAAGGTTTGCTTTTTTTATTAATTTAGAGTTTTCATTTTTGAGATAATTTATTTTCTTAGCTGAAAACTTATTATTTATTATTTTACTATATTTTTTTATTAATTTGTTTACTTTAATATACTTCTTCAATTTATTATGACTTGAGAAGTATATGGGGGGCACAATACTTAAATCATCCTGTGTTAAATCAATTAATACTGGATTTCTATTATTTAAATCTGATTGAGTAGGTTGTGACTTGCATTCCACCAGTTCCTCATATAAGCTATGAGTATGCTGACTTTCTATATTTAGTTTGTATGTTTCCAGGTCTGAAATTAACTTTCTAGCCTGTATCAAATCAGACTCAAGTTCTGAAATGCGATCTAGTGCTCTCTCATGCTCAATGCTGCACTGGTCAAACGTAGTCACTATATTATTTAACTGGTCTCGCTGAGCCACAATATCCAAGTAATTGGTATGTAGTTCAGCGAGCTGACCTTTAAGATCAGTATTTCTCTTTACAACGTTTCTAATTTCCTCCTCACTGTCCTCTCGCTCCTGCAGTAGTTTTTTGCAAAAATCTTTAGAAGATCTTAGTTCTTCTAAAGCCTTTTTTAATTTGTACTCCGACTCCTTCGCAGAGGTCTTGCGGGTCATAACTACTTTTTCCATTGTTAACTGAAAGGATTTAGTGTAAGTAAGAAAAGGAAAGAAATGTTGTAATAAATAACAAGGAAATAAACAAATAAAAATGAACTAAAACAATTGGATAAGTTAATAAAATAATTAAAAAAAGGTTATATTAATGTTAATATATATAAAAGAAATTTAACAATGAATTAATGAAGTTATTAATATAGTTAATTATATATGAATTATTTTTAAACCAATATGATTAAGATATTATAATTTTATTAAATAGCTATTACTGCTAACACTTTGGCAATAAAGGCTTATGGGAACGATTTTAAAATGATTTTTAAATGCTTATATAATGTAAAGTAAAATAAAGTAAGTGGTTTTGTATGGGGCCAATGTTTTTTGTCTTCAACTTTGCTTCCAACTAGTCAAGCAAAGTGAGTCAATAACGTAGCCCGAGTGTGTGGATGGACGTCACTCACTTTAAAATGAGTATTGTGCAGTATAATGAGTGTAATGTATATTTAAATTGAAACAAAATACTCCCCAAAGTTTGAAATGCTGCCGTTGACAAAGTGACAGCTTCGAAGATTATCGTGTTACACACTTTTCTTGCTACAAATTTACTTTTAAATATTATTTCTATATTTGATAACGTATTTTAATGAGTAATTACACTTTATTTTAATCAAATAATAGTTATTTATATTTTATACTAATTAATTATATGGGAGCTGCACTTTGACGTTTTGCCTGGGCCCTATACTATATGTACATACAGTTATTAAAAGGACGAGGAAAAATTAAAGCAACTCATAAAATAGTTGAAAACACTTGAAACTTTTTTGATTTTATTCTTAGTCCTTTCTCCGAAGAATTAACTGTCGTTCATCAGAATATCACGCATGTCCGTGGTAAAGGCGTGGGTTCCAACTATTAAATTGAATACACCCATTATTGACTTGGTTATGCTTTTCATCACATTTATCTTCAAACATTCTAATATATATGTTTCTACAAATTCGAAATGTTTAGAAAATAAATTTTTAAATAATTTTAAATAAATTGTAATTTTAAAATATTATGTTTAAAATCCTATATGTTTACAAGAAGCATCCTTGGTTTTAATTTCTATAATTTTCCTCGAGTCTGTTGACTAGATATATGTTTCAGGTCGTGTTTCATTCCTCTATAGCTAACGTCCGGGCACTCCGCACCTGCGTCCGTCAGATCCGACCCACTTGTTTACACTTTGAATGTAAATGTGTCACACGAGAGGTCCAAAGGCGGCACGTGGCGGATGTTATCTTAGGGTTGAGTGAAGCGCGAGTCATTCTTGCGCACTACGCGCTATAACCGTGCCTTGAATACAGATTCCTCATCAATCTTCTTGGTGCGTGTTATACACTATTCACTAGGGTGTATGACACGCTAATATTTTATTAGTAGTGAAATTTCTGTCATTTTAAGTATATAAAAACTAAAATAACGGTACTAGCTAACGTTTCTATTTACAGACTCACTTCATTGGTTAAAAGAACAATTTACGTAAAAGGTATTGCAAAAAATATATTAATATCAACCGCTATCAGTTTTAGACATAAAGAAAATTTAAGTATATTATTATCGAGTTGACTTTTTACGGCAAAATTTTTATATACGTAATTAATAAATAAATATTGAATACAAACTGGTGTTATTTTTACAGTAAAATTTTTGTTACCTCCGTATATACGCACCCCTTTATGGAAGTCAAATTGTCTAGATATAAACATAAATAAAAATGACCTGACATAAATTCGTAGTATAAGAATTATTTTAGTTGAATGCAGATTTTTTACACTTCGGAGTAAAAAAAAGACATATTTTTGTATTTGTGTTTGTTTTAAACAAAAAAATGAAGACGTACTTTAAAGTAGCTAAGAGCTTCATTATTTATAAAACCTTATGAGGGTTTCTTGATGCCACACCTGATACCATTTTACATTAACAGTTGGCGGATGGACGCCTAAATTAACTTTTTTATTAAAGAAATTCATAATATTTTCGAAAAGTTAATACAAATTTGAGAACAGAAAAAATATTCGAGAATGTTCAATTAATGTAAGTTTTGTAAATTCCAACGTTTAATTAAAAATCAAAATATCTTTATTGAAATAGGCATTTACACGCACTTTTGAATTATTCCAATAAGAAAGGTCAAAGTAGTCAGTCCGTGAGTCAGCTACCAGAAGAGCCGCCAGAGACTCAACAGTTGCTCTTTTTAAAAGAAATTTAACAATTCTAGAAATATACTTAACTTATGTTAAGTTCCACAATTTTCGATCCACTAAAAGCTCTTGAATATTATAGTACATTTTTAATTTTAGATTTAAAACTAAGGAAAGAAAGATATAGAATATCTCGTGGAACTTTATTATAAATGCATGGAACTATATTAAACATTATACAAGGATTTGTTAACTTTTAGAAGACAAAATTTAGGCGTTACGAGTTTATTTTAATTTCTTGTATTCATGGCGTCTGTCACTGTTTTTTATTGATGTGTTTAAAATTTGCGCTATAAATATTATGTTATTAAACAAGTATCGAGAAGTGAGTGTAAGAATATCAATTCCAACAACAAACCAAAGCAAAAATTTGAAATATATGAATATTATTTCAATCTCCTTAAATTTTACAGAATCCTTATTCCGATCCCTCTATTTAATAAAGATAAGCTATAACACAAATATTTATAAGCATTACAAATGACACATTGCCCAAGCAATGAAAGTAAGTCATGAAAAGTTACTCTATGCTATGGACAATGTGGTTGTTAATACAAGAAGAACTAAAAGTAACTGAAATATAGATCGCAGGAGAAAGGAAAGTCTAATAACAGCCATCTAATTAGCTCCAAGAAATGCTGCAGAAAGGACTTTGAGTGGTGGAGCTAATTTCAGAGAATTAAATAGAAAGCAATAGTTTTAGCACTTTTTGCTTGTTATTATCTATATACTCTAAGTTGTTTCTTTTTTACTTAAAAATTACAAATCTAAAAAGAATATCTCGTTTTGATTCGTATTCAAAGTATTTTTTTCTGATTTCGAAAAAATAAAGCAGCAAGATACAACAGTTTTTTTTATTAACAAACTAAAATATAACTTTGAATGGTTATCGCAGATTTTATTTATTTATAGTCTAATCTTAAATCTGTAAATAACACGCACATACATACATACATACACAATACCAATTTGTGCTCGTGTTAATACTGACCGATAGATTAATTATAATTATAAACGTTACATTGTGTAGTAAATTATAGACTTTTATTATTGAAATAAATGATATTTGTCACTCACGATTCTAGGCATTCAATAAAAACACGATATTTATAATCTATTGCTTTAATTTTTGTTATTGTGTTTCAATAAATAACATAACTTTAGAATTTTAAGTAATTATAATAAAAAAAATGGTTAAGCAAAATACATACGTCACTTGGTCATTTGAAATATACAGTAGTATAATATTTACAATATTTTAAGATGTACGTTTTACTAATATTTGACTAACAAAGTACTGCTTACGTCACAACGTCTCAGCCCGGAAGGTTAAGTGCGGATACATTCAAGGAATTCAGAAAAAATATTTGAATAATACACGGTAAAGACCTTTATGACAAAATTAAAGTAGTCTGAATTATGAAGGTACACTTGCTGTTACAAAATGTTGGGAATGTAGAAAATAATTATTTAGAAATGAACATGTTTGCTAATAAAATGTTAATGAATATTGTATAATTCCTTTTATCGTTCCGACCACACTTAAAGGATTATCTAATAAACGTTAAACACTCACTCGGCATTCGCACAAACGCAGTTATACTAATTAGTAAAAAGAAAACTTGCTCTTTTTGATATTTTATTCTATTTAAATATTTCGAATTAACTTATAAAGGAAAAGCTAAATGTTAATGTTATTATATTCTTTGATCTTTTAAAGTTGGCATTCATAGCGGAAATTTTTAAAATGAACGCGTTGTATCTGCAATCGCTAACATAATTAATAACTTTTACAATTAATAAAAAACATTTATTATTTAGGTAACTCGTATTGTTATCATTTGATATAGGTTTAAATTATCCGGAGTACATTAAAAGAAAAGATAAAACATTGTATCTTTTTTTATCGTTTTCTTCAAAGTAATTCAGTACTTATAGTAATAAACTGTGAGTCGCGTAAGTATTATTAATTTAACTAATTTTATTCTTATTTTATAATACGAGTATGTCCTAAAATTGAGAGAACTGATGTGATAATAATTATTTTTCACAATACTTCATTCCGATCATTGTTAAAATTATAACTCATGACAAAACACAATAACAAAGATAATTGTGTAGTTTGTTATCTTAACTAAATATGCCAAGATCATGAAATGTTCAAAATTATTAATATTAACGGAGGATGGAGGATTTAAATGATTTAAAAATAAAATTTTTAATGTTGTTTTTAAAAATTCGTGATTGGAATTAGCATTGACCCTTAAACTAACCCTAAAAAATAATTAAAACTGCGAATTACAAGGGTTCTCGTAGGGTGAAGTTAGTTAGTAATTAGTTGTTAAACCCTCGCGGTGTAAAGCGGTCAGGACCGAAGGGTTGATGGAGTATCGTTTGTGATGCAGACATTTATCTTGTGGTCGGTAAATTAGTGTTATAAGGCTTTTCGTACTTTCATACTATCTAATGATTCATGCGGTAACCACTATAGATATTTATAATTAAAAACCGAGTTTTTAACTAAATTTTGTATAAAAATCACAGGGAGGATTGAACTTACAAACGATGAGACTGTTTATCGATATTTTATTAAATCACTATACATTTATCTAAAATATAAGAAAGCATTTTTTTTTATCAGTACCATGTCAAACATAAACGAAATTAATAACAAAATATTTATTTTTTATTTTGTGATATCGTTATTATTAAATTCAGTTTTTGTTTTCTATTGCCTATTTAATTCTTAAAATACATTATTATACAACAAGTATTTTCTTATGGACACTGTAACTTTTAGAAATACCACGGTTTGAATCTGTTTCTTTGTCAATCGTGAAAAGTGTCCGCAAAATAAACAGTTATAGGAAGATACCTTTCCTGTTATCGATGGCGACTCCCAAGAGAGTCTACCGTCACAACCTACCAAAATATCTCAAGAAGAATGTGCATATCTAATGAGATATGCACATTCTTCTTGTTGTTAATGAACAATACTCAGGTTTTGTTTCATTTTTTACAAAATATGTGAATTGAGTTTCTTCTTCTGATATCACACAATAAGCTACCATCATATATTTTGTTGGAACAAAAATGTAAATAAACGTTTGAAAACAAACATTGATTGAGATTTAAAATATTAGATCTTATACATAAGAATATTTTAAAAAGTAAGTTTTTTTCAAACATTACATTTATAACATGCTCTTATTATATCTTTTCTTGGTTTAAATATATTAAATAACATAATGATGATATCAGTAAAATGATTTCATATCAATTCATGACCAACAGTGGGTTTCAGAGAGTAATTGGAAATGGAAAACCGAGTTAGTAATTATAGTTAGAGAGATTGGATACAACACTGTTCTTCTAGTCAATATGGATTTAAACGGTCCATATCAATTACTGATAAACAATCTATTTATATTCTGCTGGTAGATTGTATGTTGCTATTGGAGATTAAAATATATAAAAACTTGCCTATTCTCACCGATTTCCTACGACTCTTATTCATATTATATCTAGGTACCCTGGATATAAACGGAACTTGCCTTATTTGTTCTAAAACTCGGCAAAATAAAACAAAGGGAAAAATATATAACAAGTGTTCGTCAAAAGACAGCCTTCTCTCATTGTACTGCAATGTTTATCATTAAAATTCATGAATATTTCAGTATTGTGAAAATATTTCGTTGTTAAAAGACAAGTTGAAAATATCTTTTTTCGTAGCGCTTCTAAAATATATTTATTTTACTGAATATTGTACATCGGCCATTCGGTGATATTTTAGAATACAATAGTCGAATAATTTTGTTTAAAGAATCGAGAAGAAAATTTTCTTGAGTCTGGGTTGCCATTAAAGTTATTTCACTAAGAAATAATAAAACAGTCCTTACAAATCTCATACACTATCATTATTATTACTTGTTATAGTTAGAAGAATAAAAATAACGAAGAAGAACTATTTATGCAAAGATAAACCATAAAAAAGTAACTTTCCGTTTAAAATTACATGATTTCCTTTTTAAAACAAAATGTTTCGTCAATTATTTTTAATGAAAGAATATTCATACATCCACTCATATACAAACTTAACATGATGACTTTTGAAATGACTAAATAAATCTAAATGATTTTTTAAATCTATTGAAAACGAGGTTCAGTAGATTGCAATGTAATCAGAGTCAAGGATTTCAGCAGTTGCCAAAGCAGAACAGTGTTTGCTAAAAAAAAAATCTATATATTTAAAAGTAAAAACCTAATTTAATTAATTTTTATAGAAATTATATTTCTCTTTCTATTTAATATTTGCTAAATCCATTTATATCAATTACAAACGACAAACAGTCCATGTGATTGTAAGTGACGAAAAGTCCTTTTTACCTATGGACAACTTAAATGCTGATATAATAAGAAATAAAAATAGCTGAAATATAGTATAGTAGAAAGAAAAGAGAGAGAAAAGGCTAAGAACAGCCTTCCAATTTACTCCAAGAAATGCAGCAGGAAGAATTTAGAATGTTTGAGTTAATTTCAAAGAATTATCAAAATCTAAGCTCTAAAACTCCTCGTTTTTTTCCCTTCGCATAAGTTTCTTTTTATTTATCATTGGTATCAAATTATTTCAATAAATAAAAAATTCACTCTGGAGTTAGGTAGGAATAGTCTTAGTACATGTTTTTTTATGCTTCAAGTCGTACCCATACATATACTCCAAGATTCATGTTTTATTATTCTTCATTTGACTACGTTAATTAATATCGTGAGGAATATTTAAAAGTTACAAAACTAAAACAGAATATCTCTTTTTGATTCCTTTTGGGTAGACCTCGAAGAATTCGGTCTGCCCATTCATTTGTCCCCTACTTTCGAATTTTGGAAAAATTTCTTCACAGGAGGTCTTCTTATGACCGCCTGAGTCCGAAATGACCATTGGTCAAAAAGTCAAAAAGTATATATATGTATGTATATATATATATATATATATATATTTATATATATATATATATATATATATATATATATATATATATATATATATACTAGCAGACCCGGTCACGCGTTGCTGTGACTATTGTTTCTGATATATTACATTGTAGTAAACTATTTAAGGGGTAACGTTCAGAGTACTTCTGTCTTGAAAACCATAATGTTTTCTTACAGTCGATAGCAAAAATAGAAACAAAATTATTTTTTTTAATTTAATCCAAATTTATAACACTATTTGTAAATTACAAAGTTTTTAGTAAATAACTTGGAACACTAAACTTACGAATGAGGTAGGTAGAGTAGATACATCATTCGTAATTATTCAATCCAGTCAACAGATACCGCCATCTTTTAGAATTGTTAGGAGCTAACTGCAAAATATTAAACAAATAAAATAATACTGCGACTATGAATTGAGTTGAAAATTATTATATATCTTTTAAGTTAGGTCAAACTGTACGTGGTGTGTAAATTTATTAAAATCGGTTAAGTAGTTTAGAAGTCCATCGCGGAAAAACAACGTGACACGTGATTTATACATATTAAGATTTCTGGTGGCTCTTTTTTATCATTTAATATTTTTTTTTTTTTTTTTTTTTTTATTCTTTTTTTTATTTAAGGGCTTTTGTTTATTAAAACATGCCAGCCCTATCGTATCTTATTCTAATATTTACAAACAAAATAAACTGTTAAATACAAATTTATAAACTATCTGTGCCTCCAATGAAGTTGGTGACGACAGAATACCGTGATACATACCAACATCTAAACAATTTAATCTAAGATCGTTAACAATTTTCTTTCTTAATGTTAAATTGCGATGACATTCAATTAATAGATGATAGACGTCCTCCACCTTTCCACACACTTCACAGTTAGGGGAGTCAGTTTTTTTCATTAAAAACAAAAATTTTTTTAATGGTAGGTGTCCAGAACGCAGTCTGTGTGCTATTTTTGTTAATGATCTATTCATATTAATAGTATTAAACCAGGGACCACGAGGTGGCTGACACTGCAAAGTCTTGTACCAAATACCTTTTTCTTTGGAACGTTCATTGAAATACTCTTTCCACATATCAAAAATTTTGCTTTTATATTTAACTAACAATTCGGAATAACTAGGTCTTAAGTATACTTTAGTAATATTTTTGACTGCACTTTTAGCTAAACGGTCAGCCTCCTCATTTCCACGTAATCCAATATGCGCCGGAATCCACTGCAACTTAAGGCTTTTATCTTTTTGCTTCAAATTATATATTTTGGCCAAAACAGCATAGGCTATCGGAACACCTCTTACGCCAGAGGCGCACCGAGCCAAATGCTGCAAGGCGCTTTTGCTATCGGTAAAAATAACAGTTTTTGTACCGTCTGAAGTCTCTGCGTAAGATATAGCCTCCGAAATTGCATACAATTCCGCCGACATAATACATACTTCTGATGTTATATGACACATATTATCAGTACCTCTAAAATTATTTACATAAAAGGCGGAACCCACATTATTTTCAGATATAGACCCATCCGTATATATTTTTTTCCAATCACTATATTTATAACTTAACTCTTGTAAAATATTATTCCTCAGTAAATTAACCTCATATTGTTGTTTTGATTTTTTAACACTTAATAGATCAATTTCAATCACATCACTTAAATTAATATTTGATATCCAGGTGCTTAAAGTAAACATTTGCAAAGGATTTGATGAAAATATTTTTTCTTCTTTTATTTCTTCATATATTATCGGAATTAATGGCCTGTTCTTGTGTCGCCAATACGATTGTGTTTGGTAGCTTGAAAATAATTTATTTAAATAATTTAAAGTTAAATTTTTTGAGCAAGTTAACATTTTGAAACAAAATTTGATTCCTAAATAATATCGCCTTATATACAATGGAGGAACACATAACTCACATTCCATAACGTGAATCGGCGTGGTTTTAATAAAACCCCCGATAATTCTTAAGGCTTGGTTTTGTATCCTATCTAGCTTATTAAGATGAGTCTTTGCACTATTATCATATAAAAAACACCCATAATCTATTCTACTTCGGATCAGAGATAAATACAATCGCCGTAGATGTTTTTGATGAACGCCCCACGATGGCCCGGCTAGTACTTTAAACAAATTCAATAATTTAGCTGATTTTTGACACACCTCATTTATATGTCTATTCCACAATAGCGATCGATCTAGCCATATGCCTAGGTAACGAATATTATTTGATTCTTTAATAATTGTATTATTAATTGAAAGTGAAACTGGGTACTTTTTCTGACCCCTACTAAATAAACAATAATTGGTTTTACTGCATGAAATCTCTAAACCCAGGGTTTGTAAGTATGCATCAAAAATATTAAGTGCATTCTGAATCCGAGAATTGTTATCGCTTAGATGCTGATGTCGTGCATATATTACGAAATCGTCTGCATATTGACACATAAAAACATTATGTACTAAAAAACTTATTTTGTGAGTTGCAATGTTAAAAAGTAAAGGGGAAATAGGGTCGCCCTGCGCTAGACCTTTATTTGACCATCGAATGGAAATTAACCTATTATTCAAATCATTAATCTGTAAATGTCGTTCGCTTAAAAAGTTCCAAAAATACGTACATATTCTACTTCCCAGCCCCAGATTGTCAAGTATTTTAACCATGTTATCTACTAAAATATTATTATAAGCATCTGTTATATCAAGAAAAACAGCTAATGTTGGTATATTTTCAGAAAATCCAATCTGGATTTGTGTAATTAATTTAATTAAACTATCAAGGCTAGATTGCCCTTTTCTAAATCCGGTTGTACTTTGTGGTAATATATTTTTATTCTCTATGTACCATTCTATTCGTTTAGCTAGTAATAAATGAAAAATCTTACAGATACATGACATAAGTGAAATAGGTCGAAGTTTAGTTGAATTTCCTATTTTAGGAATTGGCACGACTTTAATTTTACGCCATTGTATAGGGATGTTGCCTGTTTCAAAAATGCTGTTGTAAATATTAAGTAAAATATTTTTGAAAATATTTGGAAGGTTATAAATCATAGAATATGTTACCCCATCTGATCCTGGGGAAGTATCTGTTGTTTTAATACAGTTATTTAATTCGTGCATACTAAAGTTAGTTTCTAGGATAACATTGTTTGATAATAATAGGGGTTTTCGAACCGTTACGGAATCAGGGGCTAAATCACAGAGTAGGTCTTTACATTGTTTATCTGAGGCATAATTTGGACTTGCGTGTATTCCTTTCATCCACTGCATTTTTTTCCATATCTCAGACTCATTCGTGTTCTCATCAACTGAGCTACAAAAATAATGCCAATCATTACAATTAGCCTGCCTAATTTTTTGCTGCACTTCTAACAATTTATCTTCAAACAATTTTAAATTTTGAGGTATGGGATTTCGTCTTAATTCTTTTAAAGCAAGACGTCTTTCTGCTATAAGCTTAGATATGTTTGCATTCCAATACCTTTTTGGTGTAAAATTTTGATTATGATTGGTACAAAAATTGTATTTAGGTATAAATTCATCGGCCGCTTCATTTACCTTTTCTATAAAAATATTATATTTTTCTTGTATATTATTTGTATCTATTATTTTGGTGACAGATTTTTTAAGAAAATTTCGGTAACCTCTCCAATCCGCTAATTTAAAATTTCGTTTTGATACAAACATTGGTTTGTCCTTGTATTTTAAAGAACATTTAATAATCAAATGATCACTACCTAAATTGTCGTTTAATACTGTCCAGTTAAAGTATATAGCTATATCTGTGGACACAAATGTAATATCCGGTGAGGACTCTTGTAACAAGTTATTCACTAGTTTTACACGCGTTGGACTACATTTGTTAAGTGATATAAGTTTATTCTCTATAGATGATTCAAAGAGGTGAGCTCCACGACTATCACTCCTATTAGACCAATTAGTGTGATGTCCATTAAAATCCCCTGCTACTATAGATGATTTAGAAAATTTCGAAAATATACAATCCCAATCCGTTATAGTTGTGTGAACTGACGTAGGACAATAGATAGAAACAATGTTTTTTAAGTGTTTACAGTTAAACAGTTTTAAATGTACTATTTCTATACCATTATTGCTAAAGTTATTAACATGTAATTGTGCTTTAAAAGATTTATGTAAAATTATTGCAACTCCTCCATACGCGTCAGGCCTATCCTGTCTAAAGACATTAAATCCACTAAATTTTAAATGCGACTCGGGCTTTAGCCATGTTTCACTAATAAAAGCTATATGAATGTTTTCCCTATTAAGTACATGTTCTAATTCTAATTTTTTTGGTTTCAAACTTTGTGCGTTCCATTGGAGTATATTTACCTTAAAATCTTTATCCATCAAATAGACTACTAAACATATTTTTCATCAAATTTTCTCCTCCAAAGCACTGTAACAAGGTTGATGTTAATTCTTTTAAAATACTTTTCACTATTTTTATGATTTTTTCTTCAATAGGGATATCATCCAAAACAGTATTTTTCAATTTTAGTAAAAACCTTTTGAATGAGAAAGATTTTTTTTTTAAACTTTGTCCGTTCCTCTCTTCTAAATGGTCCTGTTGACCTTCTTCTTCTGATTCTGTTTCAAAACTGTCATAATTTATATTAGTGCTTTCTTTAAAATCAGTTTTTGTTTTCGTCTTAGTTTTAACATTTTTTCCTTTTCTATTGCCTTGCTTGTTATTTATTTCCCTGTTTGAAATTGGCCTTCGTTTAACAGTCCTAATATTTACGTTTTGTATTTTATCCACACTACAAAGAGCGTCCTTATACGATAAAGTTTCTTGTACAGTATGTGATGGCAAATTAGTATTTTCAGCTTGAAGGCTATCAAATATAATATTCTTTTCTTTTTCTGACTGAAGGTAATAATTTAAAGCTTTTCTGTAAGTATATCCTTCCTTGCTCATTATATTTCTAATCTGTTTTTCTTTCAAGAAGACCGAACAGGACTTATCTAAGGCCATGTGAGATCCTTTGCAGTTAACACACGTAAAATTATTAGTCTTGCAATTTGCGTGATTATTTCCGCATTTTGGACATATAATTTTATTAGAAGGGCACGTTCTTATCAAATGACCAAATTTCCAACATCTTGAGCACTGTGACACAGGAAAAATATATGGTTCTACTTTAAACCTACAGCCATATCCATAAACAAATGGTGGAGTAGTTGCACTTTTAAAGCAAAGCCGTACTGTTTCACTATCAACCCATTTACCATCATTTCCTAGCCTCTTTAATCTTCTAACAGATATTAAAATGTATTCAGATTCCAAAAAGGTTGCTATTTCTTGCTCTTGAAGTTCTAAGTCAATATTCCTTACTATGCCGTAGGATAAATTAGCTTCCAAAGTTGATTGACACCTATATCCCATTTCATCCAATTTTGTATGATTTAAGAGCCTTTCAGCATCCTGTTTTGTTCCTAATTGAACTAAGACTTTATAAGGGCTCTTGTATTTAATTTTTAATATATTAGGTATATTCAAAGACTGAAAAAACTTTGCTAGACTTATTTGCTTGGGTATTTTTTCTTTAGATGTAATACAAATCTCATGTGTGTCCTCTTTGTTGTTTGAATAATTAGGAGCAGAACGTTTCGACCTTTTCTCAACTGTAATAAATCCGTCATTCTCCAATTCTTGTCTTACTGTATCTCTTTCCTCTTCTTTTCTATAGCGTTTCTCGGCTCTTAGAATTGGAGACAAAATTGGACTGTTAATTGGTTGTTTACTTAAATTATGTAATTCTTCATCTTCCTCCATATCTATATTATTCATATCATTAATATTCATTTCTTCAAAACCCTTACTACGCTCACTCATTTCACTTCACTTTTGACGGTAGATAAAAAAAAAATAATAATTAATAAACAATTATTTTGCAACTGACAATGCGTGTGTTCAGTGTGACAGATCGCACTGCACCGTTTTAATATTTTAAATAATATGATAAATAAATCGTAAAATTATCCTTTTTTTAATATGTTACTTTATCATTTTAATAAGATGAAATAAAGAATAATGAAATAAAACGTATATAAGTATTTTCAGTAATCGTATTAATAACAAAAATCTGTTTTATTTTTATTGTAGTGCTTTATGATACACAATGTTTTCTGTTTGATTACCTGGTGAATACAAACAAATCTGATGGTTTTCCAACATGGGAACAGGCAACATACAATTGACCCCTGGGACTTATTTATAGCAAAAGCAAGCCGCACTGGAAACTGTCAGTCGGAATCATTGCGATGCGTGGTATCAACACGTCTTCTCCTTTATACTTTCCTTTCAGTATAGTTGCTTTTATCACGTTATTCAATAATTTTTTTATCGCTAACCGTGTGCCGTTGCAAAGACGTGATTGGTTGATATTTCTCAACATTATAACTAACGATAATTAAAAGTTTAATTGAAGATTGTGAGGTGGCAATCCTGGTAAATCCAGCGAATTTGAAAATTCAAGCGGATAGTTGACGACATCATCTTGGTTAGTAGCCAAATCAACTGATATATCCTCAATTCGCCTGTAATTTGTTCTTGAATTTTGAAATTTAATTCATTTACATCTTTGGTTTTTGCAGCCAATATAGCCCTTTCGCTCAACCAATCATGGTTTCTGTAATTTTGAGCAAAATCTGGAAACACCTTTTGAATAAGTTCATCTTTTGATCTAGTTAACTGACAAAAACTTTGAGGAAAATTAATGTAACCAGTCAAGGTGTCTATAGAAAATTTGCCATTACCAATATCAATGAGTTGTTTAGAGAATATGTCTCCAGATTGGTCATTTTGCAACTTGACACGCATATTCTTGCATAAGTGTAATACCTACACATGCTTCCACAAATTGGAGGATTTTAAACATGCAGTAAGTTCATCAGCTGGCGTTGATCGTGGAATCACTGGCAATGTTTGACGAAAATCTCCTGCTAATAAAATCATTGCACCACCAAATGGGTTATGATTGCTCCGTAGATCTTGTAAGGTATAGAACCTAAAGCCTCCATAGATTTTTTATGTGCCATCGTGCGTTCATCCCAAACAATCAATTCACATTGCTGCAAAACCTTTGCCATTGCAGAGTTCTTCGAAATGTTGTAGGTTGGAGTTTCGTTGCTTTGCATGTTTAATGGCAATTTTAGTGCTGAATGAGCTGTTCTACCACCTTCAAGCAAAGTTGCTGCGATTCCCGACGAAGCGAGTGCAAGTTCATTTTTGTTTTGTGAGCGAATTCTTGCTAATATCAATGAAATCAAAAAAGTTTTTCCTGTACCACCAGGTGCATCTAAGAAGTAAATCCCTCCTCTTTTAACATTTATTACTTTCATAAGTGTATCAAATACATACTTCTGTTGTTCATTCAATAGTGGAAGATTTGTTTGAATTAAATCTTTCAGTGTTGAGATCATACAGTTTTTCTCGGTGCAACTCTTGGCTAAAAGCATCATGCATTGGAGGATTGGGCGCGGCCAGGCCTAATTGAAATAATAGTTTGTTTGACATCATCAAGCACATGTCCTCAATTGAAATCAATACTTCATTGTAAATTTCTTCGCTTATTTGTATATTTGGATTTCCGCTTCTAATCCGTATTTGATACAAAATATCATCACACATATTATCTTTGTACTTGATCCACAAATCCTTTGGGTTTGATGGGAAGCATGTAGATATGATTATAGAAAACAATGTTCGTATTTGATGAGCTTGTGATGATATTACAGCATCATTGAGAGTTTGATCCCAATTAGCATTTTTCTAGCAATCGCAAACGTTGGCAAGCTTTTTTGTATGATCCACACAAATCGCCATCAACAGTTCGTACATGTTGGAATGATGTTGGGCCACGTACATTGTCTAATAGCAGTCGTGAATAAAAACTTTCATCATTGCTTTGATGTACTGAATAAATTCGACCAATCGCATCGGTAGAATATACATCTGGGTATCCTGAAACTGGTTTTCCTTGATTCCGTGGTATAAATCTCCTTAAGGATTGATTCCAAGTATAATATTTTGGCATTTCAGAATATAACAATGTGAGCAAAAGCATCGTTTTGGCATGTCAAAAAAAACTGGTTAATGTAGTAGATGGTGGCTGTACAGCTCTTTGTACTGCGTTCTGTGCTGTAAAACATACTCTTTGTCCATTTTCTAAATGCACAGCTAAATGAACAACAGTAGGGTGTCTCTCATGAATAGGAAAAGAAAATATTCGCCAAACTGCTTCATTACTACTAACATAGCGACCCATTTGGTATTGGGTAACTTCATCATTGGAATTCTCTGCATTAATACCAATCACAGCCATATCACTCCCTTTGGTTACATATTTGCAAATGTATTTAATAGATTTTACTGAATGGCAAGATTCAATGTTGATGTGCGCTTTGAAGGTCTTTGATAAAATGGGTGAATATGGAACAATCCAGCGATTATCTATTTCAATATCTTGTTGATTTAATTTGACAATTGTTGATCTTCCATTGTCTGCTGTCGATCGGCGACGATACAAAGGATAACCGTCAATACCAGTGATTGTTTCAGATATTAATGTCCGTGGATATCGTTTTGAATATTTACCATCCACCATACATGGTAAATTTTGATTAAGAGTTCCACAGGGACCATGTACATGACATGACCATGTGTTTTTGATAACTACTTCATGCAATCCAGGATCTACTTCTACATTAGGGATTTCAGCTGATATTACTGCATTAACTGCATTTGACTTTATCTTGTCAACTAACCAAATCAAAATATATGCATGTGGCAATCCCCGTTTCTGCCACTCCACAGAATGCATCCAGCAGTGTGTCTCTCCAAACACATAATGTTTCACAATGAAATCCATTAAAGATTTCAACTTTTGTATAAAGACTCTGGCTGTGTCTATTTCTATCCAGTGTGGATTGCATGTAAATGTTATGAACAAATCTGCTGTACCATAATGACAAACATATGACATGGCATTTTGAGCATATTCATGCATATGTTTGTATTCAAGATTCTGTGATTACCATCAGTATTAATCGCATCTCGAAGGTGAATATACTCTTCAGATCTGAGTTTTGTCTGATTCAACCTGATGAATGTTAATCTCTCCGTTTCAATTTTAACATACATGTCTACAACATACTTGTGATATAATCGCCGACGTTTGAGTATGTGATTGTCATCAATAGGCGGTAGGAATAATAGTTCATTGAACTGACTTTTTTGTTGGTTTTAGAACCTGAAACTAGATTTTTGTTTTCATAACATTGAAAATTAAAAAAAAATAATATAGTGACTGCTAATATATCTCCTTGCTAAACTAATATTTTTTATTACCTGTAATGGGATTTATCATCTTGTTTGAGAAATCATAGCCATCTTCAATTTGCCAAAATATAATGGGATGAAGCAAAGCGTCATATGAGCGGTGTGTTTCCTTTATACGTTGTAATTGATCATTCCGACGATGTAAAACAATATCAAGGGATTCCAAGTTTTCTCCAACTACAACGATGGCAACTTCATCAATAGTTGGTGCATTAAAACGTCTTGCATGTTGGCCAACAGACGTTTTATCAGCTCTGATTACAATTTTGTGATTATCAGATGGCATCAGATCCAGTGCAGTTTTAAACAACATAATCAATTGATTGTACTCATGAAATAAAGTTTGTAATTGTTTTACAATAGACCTCTTTACTGAGTTGTTATTTGAACAACGCATATCAATTTCTTGTGGTGAATTGCCAATGAAATAAATTTGCAGGAATTTGTAATTGCTATCTGACACTGGTAACAGTGAACCTGCGCTATGATATATTTGGCCTTGTATCTGTAATTTAAAAAAATTATTTTTGTCAAATATAAATAATATTTGTTCGTAAAAAGTATATCTGTCTCCTAATTTGAATCCCCAATTTATAATTGATATGCGTAGGTATGTCAATATGTAATAATTAGGTGTAACCAATATCCATCATCAAATAATTATATTGTGTTTTAAAATAATAAAAATATTGCTAATACTGAATCACCAAATAATATTATGACTAAGTAATATATTTCTTGGGGATTAAGGAACTGAAGGTTAATCACACCTTTACTTAATTAACAGGAAATTTTGTTCACTAAAATAATAATGATTAACTGCTATAATACTTACCTTTTTAACACATTGGTGGTTACTGTAGTCAATTGACAATTCATAATTGAAAGCAGCTCGATTCAAACTTTCGGGATTATTGGTTGAATCTCTCGCTCTCGCTTCCCGCGTTCGTGATATACGAATTCTTTCACGTTCTTTTCGGTCGTCACGTTCTTGTGCAGTATGATAAGATCGGTAATTAGTTTGGTTTGTAGCATTTCGGGTTCTTCTACCTAAATTACTTCGTCTTATAGAAGGCATATCGAATATACTCACCTAAATTATGTCACATGCAATAATTATTAATCACAGGTATTAAAACACTTTGCACAAAACACGATATAAAACAATCAAAATTAATTATTAAATATTATATATTATATAAGCTTTTTAACGCGGTTTGTTTGACAGATGCAATGACGTGAAAACTGATGACACTTTATGTCGCATTCCAAAACTAAAACAAAAGAAAGAATATTCCAAGGCCAATCAAATCTATAGCTCTTAAATTTTTTGACTTTTCAATTGGGTCGGTTTCACGATATTATCACTTTTGCGTGAACCTGCACACACATATATTTGATTGAATTTGAACTTTGTGCAGAGACAATAAAGTGCGAATTGACTCTTCGACGTTAGCAACACACCTACATTGTTTAGACAAAAATGAGTGCTTGTAACTTAATATGAACTTTATTGTATAGCAATACAGTTCAAATTGACTCTAAATTTGGTTAGAAAATATTTGTATAGGAAAAAGAAAAGGGCTCTTTTAGGGTTTTCCTGGAAATTATTCACACATTTTGCGATTCATTTTTATATAATAGATATGCGTGCGTGCGTCCAGATTCGACTTTTGTCAGCACGATAGCGGCCGCAGTTTCGCTCGGATCGCTTTCAAACTTTGCACAAAAATCAACCATCCAAAAATGAAGGTCAAGTTCGTTAACCAGAGAAATCCGGTCACAAGGGGGCGCCAGGGCCTCACTTTTTCTGATTTCAGTTTTTCGACCATAACTTTGTCCCTATACAAAGGAGATCAATCGCGTTCATATTATATGATGTCTTTGATAAATACCTATAACTAATGTAGATAAACCGAAAACCTAACTTCAACAACTTAGGGGTGGGGGTAAAAAAACCGAAAATTTTTGGAAAAAAAATCATAACTTTTTTCTGGTAAACATTCTTGCATCACAAGTATTTTTAATAGAAAGGTTATTTTTTACTCTAAATTTAGGTACCAAAAGTTTTTCCGTAAAAGGTACCGTTTCCGAGAAAAAAAATTAAAACCACTTTTAGCTTGTAAATTTTAGGTAGGTAAAACCACGACAACTTTTTTCTGGTAAACATTCCCTCCTCGCAAATATTTTTAATAGAAAGGTTATTTTTTACTCTAAATTTAAGTACCAAAAGTATTTTCAAAAAAGATACCTTTTCCGAGAAAAAAAATTAAAACCGCTTTTTGCTTGAAAATTTTTGATGTAAACAACGGCATCATGTATTATTCTTAGGTAGTGAGTTATATTTTAAACGAGTTACACACGAGGTCTACCTACGCGTGTCCCCCTGCGGGCACGGATTTTTTTAGTTTGAAATCCTTACTGATTTCGAACAGCAAGTTAAATATTCTTCTTCTACGATAAAAGACTAGAGAGAGGAAAACTTTGCGATTTATATGAGAGAAATGTTAGTTAATAAAGTAATAATATATTATAAAATTTAAGATTTTAACATTTTGATATTCAGTGAACTAACACAATATTATAATAAATGTTAATAATAAATAAGCGAATACTTTTTTATCCTAAATTTTATGTTTCTAGGTATAATAGTTTCGGCTGTGTGTTCATATATAAGTCAGACAGTCAGTCAGTCAGTTTTGCCTTTTATATATTTAGATAACACAACAAAACACAATGACAAAAATAACCTTGTAGCCATTTTTGATTATTCCATAAGATAATATATTTCCTTTCTCTCCAGAAACAGTAACATGTTGTAAAGTTAGATGTTATGTTCTTCACAGTAAAAAGATTGTGCGTGTAACAAATAATTTTCCAAAGTTCGGAACTAATAATGTCACCTTAAATAGTTATATTTATGTAAATAAGCTAAGGTTCAATGTATTTGTTAACACGTACACCCGCAGTCGGGATTAAAATCGTGACGTTTATGACTCACAAAATGGTGTCAAAAATAATTATTATAAACGCAGCCAAAATTAAGTTAACTGAAAGAGTACCTAATATTGACCTAAAACGGAAATTGTATTAGAGTTTATTGGAGGATTTATTTTAGCTTCTTTAATTTTTTATTCTTTATTTATTATTTAACGATATATGTTTATATAATCGACTCTCATGCTGTGACGACCAAAGCTCCAAAACTGATAATCTCACGCTCCCTGACGAGGGTTCCATAGATCTTTCAACAAGCATCTTAACAATAATGTTAGTTATACCATATACGAGTATATTGCTTCTTCTTGTGAATTTCTTTATTGTAATAAGAGTGTTCCTGATGTTTGTATTTGCCTGAGATAATTTAAGAATTTAAAACGGGTATAAAATTATAAGAGAAATAAACTTGTTTTAGTAGCGATCTGTTCATTAATGTTTGTATTTAATTACAATAACGGGCGGACGGTACTCTGTTTATGGATATTTTTATTACCAGAGGCTCAGTATTACCAAAGTGATAAAGTGCAGCATTATCTTGTTTGCGATGAACCAAAAATTACTATAAACATTTTCCAAACAATTTAATGGTCGTTGCCATAATTATATTATACAAACATATGAATCATGAATGTTAGTATATTAAATTTGATGACGATAGTAAACGATGTAGAGAGAAAAGTAGTGAAATTGAACACCACAATTGTTTTATTCAGAGTTCCATATCATCCAAATTGTGGACTTTCCAGTGAATTATATTATACAAATTTCTGTATAATATTTTTTTTTTTGTTTAGTTAAGAAGATCTATTGATACATAAAAGAATAATGCAATGTAAGAATAACAATTGCTCCAATTTAAATGTAATTCAGTTTAAAGATAACATAAATTAAAGTTATCTCAGAAGTCTTCTTCGATATTTATTCTATAAACAGAACAATAACAAATCTCTGTTTTAATATCACAAAATGAACTTTTCAACGTTATCTTTAAGTTGTATATAAACTGTTATATTTGTTGCTATAACTAGATAATGAAGACGGTAAACCCCAAAAGTTTGGTTCACTTCAACTGTTAAATATTCAAGCGGCTCCGCTAAGTGAAAATGAAAAGGGTAATTTTGTTATTAACACAGAATACGAACTGTGTTAAGTACTCGTAAATGGAATTTGTTCTAAATTTTCTCTAATCTGTAATCACCCTTGATTTTATTTTCGATATTATACAGTATGTATGTTTTTAAGTTGCAGGTTAAGTTGAGTGACAATTGGCATCTTATAATAATAAAATTATTGGCGACAAATTTTATAAAATGATCAGTTTCAGTTTTTCAATCTCTCTTTATTTTTATTATTTAATTTAATGCTCTATATTTCTTAGTATACTTTTAAATAACGGTTATCCACGAAAGTTTCTCAAACAGAACTTATACTTAGAAACTTTTGGATAAGAAACATTTAGCAAACTGTGCATATCTATATCTGTATATCTATTTAAAAATAATGCTTTATCCCTATAAACAAAAGATCAGTACCATAAAATTTTATTTTTCATTTGAAATTAGTTTGAATACTTAAATTACTTTATTGATTTGTTTACGCTTATTTAAAGATTTAACATGCAAAACTGACAACAACAAGGGGTTCTCTAAATAATCATTCCGAAAAAAAAAATCTTATTCAGTTGTATAAAAAAAAATACAATAAGTTGTTACATTCTTCATTCAAAAAGGAACTATACCAATAATATATCCGGTAAAATTAACTTAAAGTTCCTCTTAAAGCCCAAATCATACCAATGTTAATTACTTCCAAATAATAGATATTCCTAAATATTGTTTTAATCATTAATAACATAAACTAGGGGCGCCAACAAACCCTCAATTTCGACTCGCTGCGCTCGCGAAATCTCGGGTGCCGTTTGCATATTGAGCGAAGCGAGCCCAGTGTATTAACTCTATTCGTGACTTCAATGGGATATCAGTTTTTTGACATATTATAAAAAAAAAATTTTTTTGGACATTTTTCAAATTTTTTTTAAAAAAAACCATCACCTAATGTGTGTCTTTTTGATTGCAAAGTTTCATAATTTTCCGTCAAGTAGTTTTTGAGCCAATTCGTGACAAAGAATGCAAAAAGTCTCCAGTAAAACGCTCCGCTCACTTCGTTCGCTTCGCTCAAATAATATTAATCAAACAAATAAGTTCTAACAACACAATGAACAAAATATATTTCATGTGAAGTCGTCGGTCTATTTATAAAACTAAATGTTATTATGTATTAGAAGTCTCCTTATATAATACTTTAAAAATATAGTGCAATTAAGTCTTCACGTTACAGCCAACAGATAATATATCCGAAATAAGGCATTTCCAAAGCCATATTTAATTAGTTATTTTAAAAGATAGGATTACTAATTCTTATAAAATAATTTCTTAGTATTTAAAAGTTAATCTTTTTAAGAAAATTAAAAATATATTTTCGGTGGTGCTACCTGAGTGTAGTCTTCTCTCTGTCACTCGTATATGTCGGCGATAGGTCAGAGATTCCGTGTTCGTTGTCCATTATAATGAAAATTCACTTAGAATTTGTATAGTTTATTTTCGCACTACTGCTAGTAACAAGAATGACGCAATTGAATAACAGCAGCCATATCTATACTTATTTCTAGGCGTTGTAACGGTGATCACAATCAAAACTTATTTTAAAGCAAAAATTGAAATTACTGTATATAAAATCTTCAAATATAGTTAATTCCTTACAATTGATAATATAATGAATTTTATATAACTCTAAATGATTTATTTAATACAAATTACATTTATATTAAATAACAATCAAAATTTGTTTAAAGCAAATATTAAAATTACTGTATATAAAATCCTCAAATATAGTTAATTCCTTACAATTGATATTATAATGAATTTTAGCTAACTCTAAATGATTTATTTTTTACAAATTACATTTATTTTAAGATTATAAACTCCATTTCTTACAAGTTTATATGAATCTTCAACAGATGGCGCACCACGTAGGATGCAAATTAAATAAAGTTTGGTTTATAATATTTAATAACATAATGAATGTTGGAGTTATAATAAATCTAACTTAGTATTATTTTAAATGTTTAAGATGAAAAGGTGAAAAAATATGAATTATTAAATAATAAATTTCACATCCAATGTGAAATTTACCGATTGGATGTGAAATTTACCAATCACCAACCAATCAGTCAATACAATGTCTTTAAGAGATGGAAGTTAGAGAAATAACAGTTTTGTGATTACGAATGATTATTTAAAAACTAATTATAAATAATTACGGAATTTTTAAAACAATATAATCATTACATAATGATTTGCGCCCATATATACGAGCTGACTTCATACTATTGACTTCAAATAGCCTCGCTGTTCGATGCTTGATTTGACATTTTTATAACATTTATTTTGTATAATGCCATAAGCTCCGTTGTAACGACATGGAAAATGAGATGTAAACTTTTTGAGGAATCATTACATATCTATTATATAAGAATGAATCGCAAAATGTGTTTGTAAGCGCATAACTCAACAACGCATGGACCAATCTTAACAATTCTTTTTTTAAAATGTTCCTTAAAGCCCAAGGATGGTTCTGACGGCGAGAAAAATTCGAATAATTTCCAGGAAAACCCTAAAAGAGCCCTTTTCTTTTTCGTATACAAATATTTTCTAACTAAATGTAGAGTCAATTTAAACTGTATTGCTATTCAATAAAGTTCATATTAAATTACAAGCATTCATTATTATCTAAACAATGTAAGTGTGTTGCTAACGTCGAAGAGTCAATTCGCGCTTTATTGTCGCTGCACAAAGTTCAAATTCAATCAAATGTGCATTCACGCAAAAGTGATAAAATCGTGACCCGACCAAATTGAAAAGTCAAAAAATGTAAGAGCTATGGATTTGATTGGCCTTGGAATATTCTTTCTTTTGTTTTAGTTTCGGAATGCGACATAAATTGTCATCAGTTTTCACGTCATTGCATCTGTCAAACAAATCGCGTTAAAAAGCCTATATAATATTTAATAATTAATTTTAATTGTTTTATATCGTGTTTTGTGCAAAGTGTTTTAATACCTGTGATTAATAATTATTGCATGTGACATTATTTAGGTAAGTATATTCGATATGCCTTCTATAAGACGAAGTAATTTAGGTAGAAGAACCCGAAATGCTACAAACCAAACTAATTACCGATCTTATCATACTGCACAAGAACGTGACGGCAGAAATAAATGTGAAAGAATTTGTATATGGAGAATGCGGGCAGCGAGGGCGAGAGGTTCAACTAATAATCGCGAAAGTTTGAATCGAGCTGCTTTCAATTACGATTTGTCAATTGACTACAGTAACCACCAATGTATTACTATTGGATCTATGAACTTGGTTTGCTCTTATTGTAAGGCATTTAAATACAAAAATGATGCCAATGGATTGTGTTTCGCAAATGGGAAAGTGAAATTGATACCATTGGATCCACCACCAGAGTCATTGTACTCATTGGTTTCAGGAATAGAACCAGATTCCATACACTTTTTGTCAAATATCCAACAATATAATAATTGCTTTCAAATGACGTCATTTGGGGCAACAAACGTAGTTCGGGAAAATTTCATGCCAACTTTTAAGGTATGTATTATAGCAGTTATCATTATTATTTTAATGAACAAAATTTCCTGTTAACTAAGTAAATAAGTGTCATTAACCTTCAGTTCCCTAGACCCCAACACATATATTACTTAGTCATAATATTATTTGGTGATTCAGTATTAGCAACACTTTTATTATTTTGAAACACAATATAAATATTTGATGATGGATATTAGTTACAAATAATTATTACATATTGACATACCTAAGCATATCAATTATTATTTGGTGATTCAAATTAGGAGACAGATATATTTTTTTGGAACAAATATTATTTATATTTGGCAAAAATCATTTTTTTTATTTACAGATACAAGGAAAAATATATCATAGAGCAGGTTCACTGTTACCAGTGTCAGATAGCAAATAGAAATTCCTGCAAATTTATTTCATTGGCAATTCACCACAAGAAATTGATATGCGTTGTTTACATAACAATTCACTAAAGAGGTTTATTGTACAACAATTATAAACTTTATTTCATGAGTACAATCAATTGATTATGTTGTTTAAAACTGCACTGGATCTGATGCCATCTGATAATGACAAAATTACGGAATGATCAATTACAACGTATAAAGGAAACACCCCGCTCATATGACGCACTGCAATATCTCATTATATTTTGGCAAGGTGAAGATGGCTATGATTTCGCAAACAAGATGATAAATCCCATTACAGGTATACCTATATTTTTTTTTATTTTCAATGTTATGAAAACAAAAATCTATTTTCAGGTTCTGAAACCAACAAAAAAGTCAGTTCAATGAACTATTATACATACCGCCTAATGATTCGTGAAAATGAAGACATACTCAAATGTCGGCGATTATATCACAAGTATGTTATAGACATGTATGTTAAAATTGAAACGGAGAGATTAACAGTCATCAGGTTGAATCAGACCAAACTCAGATCTGAAGAGTATATTCACCTTCGAGATGCGATTAACTACTACTACTGACTATTCTTCTAGCACCATACATCGGAAGCCCTCTACATATGCATGAATATGCTCAAGATGCCATGTCATATGTTCGTCATTATGGTACAGCAGATTTGTTCATCACATTTACATGCAATCTACACTGGATAGAAATCAAGCAGGAGTTATTCCCTGGGCAATCACCCATTGATCGTCATGATATTACAGCCAGAGTCTTTAGACAAAGTTGAAATCTTTAATAGATTTCATTGTGAAACATTATATGTTTGGAGAGACACACTACTGGATGCATTCTGTGAAGTGGCACAAACGGGGATTGCCACGTGCACACATTTTGATTTGGTTAGTTGAAAAGATAAGGCCAAATGAAGTTGATGCAGTAATATCAGCTGAAATCCCTAATGTAGAAGTAGATCCTGGATATGTAGTTATAAAAAACATGATTCATGGTCCCTGTGGAACTCTGGATGGTAAATGTTCAAAGCGATATCCACGGACATTAATATCTGAAACAATTAGTGGTAATGACGGTTATCCTTTGTATCGTCGCCGATCGACAGTAGGCAATGGAAGATCAACAATTGTCAAATTAAATCAACAAGATATTGAAATAGGTAATTGCTGGATTGTTCCATATTCACCCATTTTATCAAAGACCTTCAAAGCGCACATCAACGTTGAATCTTGCAATTCATTAAAATCTATTAAATAAATTTGCAAATACGTAACCAAAAGGAGTGATATGACTGTGATTGGTATTAATGCAGAGAATTCCAATGATGAAGTTATCCAATACCTAATGGGTCGCTATGTTAGTAGTAATGAAGCAGTTTGGCGAATATTTTCTTTTCCAATTCATGAGAGACCCTACTGACGTTCATTTAGCTGTGCATTTAGAAAATGGACAAAGAGTGTATTTTACAACACAGAACGCAGTAGAAATAGCTGTACAGCCACCATCTACTACATTAAACAGTTTTTTTTAGACATGCCAAAACGATGCTTTTGCTCAAACATTGTTATATTCTGAAATACCAAAATATTATACTTGGAATCAATCCTCAAGGAGATTTATACGAAGGAAACAAGGAAAACCAGTTCCAGGATACCCAGATGTATATTCTACCGATGCGATTGGTCGAATTTATACAGTACATCCAAGCAACGATGACTGTTTTTATTTACGACTGCTATTAGTCAATGTACGTGGCCCAACATCATTCCAACATGTACAAATAAGCGAAGAAATTAACAATGAAGTATTGATTTCAATTGAGGACATGTGCTTGATGATGTCAAACAAACTATTATTTAAATTAGGCCTGGCCACGCCCAATCCTCCAATGCATGATGCTTTTAGCCAAGAGTTGCATCGAGAAAAACTGTATGATCTCAACACTGAAAGAATTAATTCAAACAAATCTTCCACTATTGAATGAACAACAGAAGTATGTATTTGATACACTTATGAAAGTAATAAATGTTAAAAGAGGAGGGATTTACTTCTTAGATGCACCTGGTGGTACAGGAAAAACTTTTTTGATTTCATTGATATTAGCAACAATTCGCTCACAAAATAAAATTGCACTTGCACTCGCTTCGTGGGGAATCGCATCAACTATGCTTGAAAGTGGTAGAACAGCTCATTCAGCACTAAAATTGCCATTACACATGCAAAGCAACGAAACCACAACCTGCAACATTTTGAAGAACTCTGCATACCCAAAGGTTTTGCAACAATGTGAATTGATTGTTTGGGATGAACGCACGATGGCACATAAAAAATCTATGGAGGCTTTAGGTTCTATACCTTACAAGATCTATGGAGCAATCATAACCCATTTGGTGGTGCAATGATTTTATTAGCAGGAGATTTTCGTCAAACATTGCCAGTGATTCCACGATCAACGCCAGCTGATGAACTTACTGCATGTTTAAAGTCCTCCAATTTGTGGAAGCATGTGTAGGTATTGCACTTATGCAAGAATATGCGTGTCAAATTGCAAAATGACCAATCTGGAGACATATTCTCTAAACAACTCATTGACATTGGTAATGGCAAATTTCTTATAGACACTGTCTGGTTGCATTAAGTTTCCTCAAAGTTTTTGTCAGTTACTTGATCAAAAGATCTTCTTATTCAAAAGGTGTTTCCAGATGTTGCTCAAAATTACAGAGACCATGAATGGTTAAGCGAACGGGCTATATTGGCTGCAAAAAACAGATGTAAATGAATTAAATTTCAAAATTCAAGAACAAATTACAGGTGAATTGAGGATATATAAATCAGTTGATTCGGCTACTAACCAAGATGATGTCGTCAACTATCCGCCTGAATTTTTAAACTGGATTTACCAGGATTGCCACCTCACAATCTTCAATTAAAGGTTGGATCGGTAGTTATAATGTTGAGAAATATCAACCAACCGCGTCTTTGCAACGGCACACGGTTAGCGATAAAAATTATTGAACAACGTGATAGAAGCAACTATACTGAAAAGAAAGTATAAAGGAGAAGACGTTTTGATACCACGCATCCCAATGATTCCGACTGATGTACCATTTGAATTTAAACGACTACAGTTTTTAGTGCGGCTTGCTTTTGCTATGAGTCATAATAAGTCCCAGGTGCAATCATTAGGTGTTTGTGGTATTAATCTAGAAAACCCATGCTTCTCACATGGTCAACTGTATGTTGCCTGTTCGCGTGTTGGATAACCATCAGATTTGTTTGTATATTCACCAGGTAATCAAACAAAAAACATGTGTATCATAAAGCACTACAATAAAAATCAAACAGATATTTGTTAATAATTGTGATTCACTTGATTTACAACAAAGCGATTACTGAAAATAATTATATACGTTTTATTTCATTATTCTTTATTTCATCCCTATGTTAATAATAATAGTAATAAATAATTAATTATCTCCATTTTTTGTCATTGAAGCACCCACTTTATAAATATTTGTCACCTTTAGGTTCCCACTATTTTCAATCAGGTTTGAACCTTAAGTTTCCCTCTTAGTTTGAAGCCCTCTGGCAGACATCCCAGTCGGGGTTTTTAGTGGGTCTCAAAAGGGTGGCCAAAGTTCGTTTAAGTAAGTGGAAGATATTCTTAGGTCACCCGAGCTGACCTGTTTCTTTAATTCTCCTGAACAGAACCGTCACCATGATGATAGGGCGATATGTGAGAGTCAGCAGAGTAGAAACGGAGGAATATAAACTGCCACTTTCCAATTCTATTTCACAGAACGAAGTCTGCCGAGTTGTATAAAAATTGTTGTATTTATTATAAAAATCTATTTTTTTCATTTTTCATGATTTATCTTTTAAAATTTATGTTTTGAGTTTAACTTTTATTATATGCATTATTAGTAAAACCACCAAATATTTTTAATTATGAACTACTATAACTATATACAACTATATACAACTATATACAACTATATGCAACTATATGCAACTATATACAACAATATACTACTAAACTACTTAACTGATTTTAATAAATTTACACACCACGTACGTTTTCAACTCAATTCATAGTCGCAATATTATTTTATTGCAAATTATTTGTTTATTATTTTGCAGTTAGCTCCTAATAATTCTAAAAGATGGTGGTATCTATTGACTGGATTGAGTAATTACGAATGAGATATCTACCCTACCTACCTCATTCGTAAGTTTAGTGTTCCAAGTTATTTACTAAAAACTTTGTAATATACAAATAGTGTTATAAACTTGGATAAAATTAAAAAAATAATTATAATTATTTTGTTTTGATTTTTGCTTAATATCGACTGTAAGAAAACATTATGGTTTTCATGACAGATGTACTCTGAACGTTACCCCTTTAATAGTTTACTACAATGTAATACATCAAAAATAATACGAGTAGTCACAGCAACGCGTGACCGGGTCTGCTAGTATATATATATATATATATACATGATGGTATGTATTATTATATAATATATTTTTTTTACAAAAAACTACATACGACAAGTAATAAAGTATTTGTCATATTTTCGCTGTAGTATAGTCTTGATTTAGTATATTCATGTTTGTCTGGAATTTGTCATTAACAATAATTAGTTTCTGTCAATGTTTTTACAAAACATGTAAGTTAATTTTCTTATTCTGATATCACGCAATAAGCTTCAGTCACATGTTTTGTTACATAACATACTCGTACATAAGGCGTTTGAAAAAACAAACATTGAATGAGATTTAAAAAGTTAGTCCTTTATACATTTGAGTTATAACTAAAACTATACTGCGTCTCAAATTAGAATGTTTCAAACATAATAAATTAATATGATCCTATTATTATACCTGTTATTGGTTTGTATATACAATAAATAATATTAGTTCATAATAATGATATCGGTAATATGATTTCATACCAATTCATGACTAAAAGTTCGTTTCAGAGCATAAGTTGAAATGGAACGCCAGATTAGTAATTATAGACACAGAAGGAGAGGGAGAGATTGGGTATAAAACTTTTCCTCTGGTCAATATGGATTCGAACTGTCTGTATCAATTATTAATAAATAATCTATTTGTATTGTACGTGGCAGGTTGCTATTCTCGGATATTACCTACGATCGAGTGCAGAGTGTGTTAATAATATCGCACATGGCAGGTAATATTACTCATAAATAATTGTTTCGTTTCCGCACTTCTGAAATATTGCCATTTAATTTATATATCTTTTTACATTTCCTATTTACTTTAATTTCATATTCTGAGCTATTAAAATCTACTTTATTGATTCAAATAGATTTTATTTAATCTTAGAATTTTATTAAATCTTTAGTAAGAAATATGTTAGTTAAAGCCTGTTGGCATTTCAATGGTTATAAAGTATACTGATAACATTTATTCGTCAATAATGGTAATCCAGAGTGAAAACCTGACCTAAGTATTATTTTGAGTTAAATGTATTTTCAAAAGTTTAAAATAAGTGCCATTTCAGTTTTGATTGCTATTATAGTTTACTGTTAACTATGTAATGTACAAATATACGTTGTATGTAAAGAGCCTTTACATAAAATTATGAGGATAAGTTATTTTAAAACCATAAAACATTTATAAAACACGACCATAAAATCACATCATAAGATTACATGCCTTGACTTTTTGTTGTGTTAAATATTAAAATTAGTTTTTAGTAAACTGTTGTTATTTTATTGCTGAGGCTATGATAAAATATTTTTGATAAATATTATTGGAGATTATAAGATAAAACAATATTTTTAGTAAACAACGTTTCGAGTTGAAACCAACATTGAATTGCATGTGTGTGTTACATTAAAATATTTTTATTTATTTGTCAGTTGTATTAACAAGGCACCAACAAATAACATGACAAGATCTAGTTAAATAAATTCATGTTTTTCCTTAATAAGAAAGTTATCAAATTGTATAACAAACATATTAATCAGGATTCTGATTTTAATACTAAATACCTTATATTTATAAATTTAAGGATTTAATATATATAAATGGAACGAAATAAAAAATGTCCAGGAAAAAAATCGAATATCATATAGTAAGTTTGAAATGTGTCATACGTTGACAGATTATGATGAGGGCTTTGACACCGTTTTTGTTTTTGCAGCTACAAAAACCTTTCTTTTATTATTTTTATTATCTAATATATTTTTAAATTAATATTGCTGAAAACATCGTTTTCGTAAAAGTCTATTCAGATACTTTTAAATAAAATTGTAAATATATTTATATAATCTTGTTTTATAATACATGTTGTATAGATAGCAGAATATTTACAACTAAATTATTAGATCTCATAAAAATATTACTCACGAAAGCTTCGATATTCATTAAAAAATTACATGAATACTATATTTGAAGTTTTACAAAATAAATTTGTACAGTTTCATAGCAAATAACGATATATTTTTTTGAAATACTTCCTACATTTTGAAACAGTTGCAACAAAGCGATAGAAAATCCTTTGTTTTTTGAAATTCAACATTCTCTATACAGTATTAGCATTTCTAAAAAAATTAAACGAATCATTCATTGTTACAAAAAAAAAGTTACGTCCGTCTTTACAATTTCAATACTTTTGTGTTGTGATGCTTGAAATCTTAAAAAAGGCACCGTTACTAATAAAACATGTCATTTAATCGAGTTTTAAAGTCATCCTTATTTTTCATAATTTCACAGACCGCAGTTTAAAATTCAGAATCATAAAAACTATTATTATTATTTTTTGTTTTTTTTTTGTTTATTTATTATGACTACTATTAATTTGTCACCGAATCCATTTGCCTAAATAGGGAAATAATCAAGTACTTATGAAGGTCAAGTAGTTTGTTAAGTTTAATAATTTTCCTGAGGGTATACCTAATTTACTAAACGAATCTTATAATTTGTTATTTACAATTTTGCAGTTAGAGTATTAACAATCAAATCAAAATATAATTGAGAGTTATCTTATGAAAGAACTTATGAGAGAAGTAAATTGAATAGTCATTAATTATCGACAAACTATTTATAAAACTTCGGTCTTTCATTACGACGTATTGAAGCCGAGCGAAGAAAATTTTAAAAATATTTAATTTATATTCATGCTAGAAATTTTATATTCTCCATAAAGTTTTGGGTTCTTTTTTTAATTTATTTTTAACCCTGGTAAGTTATTATTAAACTAAACGGGTTTCAAACACGTTATGATAACATTTATTGTGCAAGTTAAATATGATCGCTTAAACCTAGGTAACTAAAGCTCTGTAGCTTTAATCATAACCTCTCTGGTATTTCATCATTCAACAGCCCCTAACGTATCTCGAGGCTCACTAATTATTCAATGACCAGCATTATAGCTTTCATTTCATGATCGGTCGGCTGGTGATCTTTTATTATATATTACTCATCATCTGTTGTACCCCAAGGCCATGTGTTATCTCCAACTCTTAAATATTAATGAAATAATTTAATATAATTTACCTTCATTTATAGATTATTTGAAAATTTTATATTATAACTGTATAAATTATTTAGCCTATAAATTATTTTATGGTCTCTAATGTAACCAAATTTATATATATATATATGTATACTATGATAGACTATGTATATTTTATGTCATGTCGGTGAACATCGATATTATAATTCAAAGTCATACAATTGAATCAATATTATTATCACGATTAAAACTAGGATCTGCCAACCGTGCGCGGCGGGTGTTGAGCTGAGCCCCTCTCCTTTCTTCTTTTCTTGATAACTTTTGAATGGCTAAACATTTTTCAATCTGTTTTCGCTATAACATCCGCGTTCGGCTCAAACATACATGAGAAAATTTTTAGCTAATTATCGTGACGCATTCTGGAGACAACTAAACACAAAAAAAGGTCTATCAATAATACGCATTCCATTACTTCAACCTTATTTCCTAAATAATTGATATAGGTGAAATAAATCTCTATTTCTGACCATATAAAAAACTAGAGCCATTTTTTTGCACTATGGCTGCTTATCTTATTGTGGTTAAATAAACGAGCGATTTGGTGGAAATCTAAGAAATCAGGATAAATGTAATCTATATTGATTGTAGTATGGAACTTTATTGCCTTATCAAATAACAGGACATTTATTGGAGTAAAGAAAAGTCTGAGAATAATATACATAATTTTTATTAATGAAATCAATCCGTAACAATAAAAATGCTTCAAACTTTAAGACCAATCAATCAATGTAATGTAACGTAAGTCTTATATCTTGCAATAATTTTCAAAATAATCAAAAACTTCATCTAAACGTTTTTGTGATTTAAATGAAATATTATTTTAAGTAATGTACACAAACTTTTTACATAACAATTTTAAGTGAATATGCGGTAATGAATCGAAAATAAAACTTGAAAAATAATAAGTAAAATATAAAATGATATCACTACTAATTAACTTGTATCATTATAATCAAACATAGTGTTTGTTTCATTTATTTATTTAAGTATTAACATTTTAACTACAAAATTACTTTTTGTGGGACAATAATTATAATACCTATACCTACCTACCTGCCTACCTACCTGCCTACCTACCTGCCTACCTACCTACCTACCATCCATCCGGTAAAGAAAATGAACTTCGGTCCACAATTAATTATTTGAAAAATCTATGTTGTATTCTGAACATTTGATATTTAAGTGTAAAATATCTTTTATATTTTAAAAAGTAAGAAGAAATTTAAATATAGCTAAATAAAATATTATTCTAAACTGCTTACTTATAATACCTTTATATTGACAGTATTTTATGTAAAATCTTTATAATTTGGTCACTACTTGTGTGAGTTTTTAGTGTATATTATTGTAGTATATATAAAAGTGATAAAAGATATAACAATGATGTTTATTTATGTAACACATAACTCTTAACAATAACAAAGTCATTAACAAAGTCATGTTTTTGTTTATAAATGGCAATCCTTTGTTCAGAGACACGATGTTCCTATTGTGACCCGACATGTTACCTCGGGATGTGTGAGATTCGTATGTTTTGGAAAATTAGAGGTACAAAAAACAAACAAAAGGACAAAAGTACATCTAGCGTTTATTCAAAATCTCCACATTCAATGTAATTATAATGTTTATTTAAAAACTCCTACAACCTGTATTATAATAAAATCTGTTGACGTTACTTTTATAAAATGTTAAGATTTTTCTTTGCTGTTTGTACATTATTTTATTTTGACCTTCTATATTTCTTAGTATTGTTTTTCATATAACTTTTATCCACAAACAAATAAGACTGTATTATTTTAAAAAAGACTAACTACCTAACTAAGATTAAAATTATTCTTTGCCTTATCGAATAAACGCAGTAAGTACGATATGGCATGGTCGTAAATTAGCCTCCGCGTGCTCCGCGAGGTTATCTCTCCATAGACTTATGTTACAAGTCCTGGAAATGTAGGAATAGAGGCCTCTAATTATGAATTATTTTACAAATACAGGGTTTGTTCATCTCAAACCGTTCAAAAATTTATTGTCAGCAAATAAAATTACATCTGTACAATATTAATATTATGTACTACGTATTTTTTAAATCAGATTCTTATACAAATAAGTAAATATCTTATATAGTAAGCCTTGTTTTTATTCAACGTGGTGAATGTACGTAGAAATAAAATTAAATATATTTTAATTAAATATATAAAAATATATTACCTATTGAAAAACACAATTATCAATATAGTGCGAAAGAGATGCCGCTATACGAAGTAGAATTAATCTCCCATTTCATCGATCATTTTTCTTTTACAAATTAATGTAAAACGAGTATGACAATATTGTGTAGGATACGAAAGAAAGTAATATTAATATTATTTTCAACTGCAATATTGCTTTAAAGTTTATGGTAGGTCTGTTTTACAAAACCACTAAAACAATTGAATAATAATTCTTGCACTTTATTTTATACTTGACAACTCTTATAATAATTTGCAAGTGAACTATGCTTACGGTAGACAAGTTAGTTATAAGCAATGTTAACATTAGTATATTTAAGCGCAAGCACAAAAATAATGCCGAAAAAATTCAAAATTTTAAAAATATTTTTTATATTTATGCAATTTGAAGGGGACGTCTAGTTAAAGTTATAGACAAACTTTACATCAAAGAAAAACAAAAACAGACGGATTTTTTTTAAACAAACGAAAACAGAAATATAAAAGAGATGAAAGAGATGAAATACACAATGTGTAGTAAGAGACGTGTGATGTGTTGTAGATTTATGAAAGGCTTTGACGCGGGTCTTTACAACTGCGCCAACCGCGGTACTCCTTCTTATAATAGATTTAGTCATCTCATAAAACACATTTGTAACAGTACAACCCTTATTACACAAAATGGTAATATTAAAGAGATAACTCTTATATAACTATATATTAAATGTAATTGTTAACAGCTGTATTCGTTAATCTTGGTAGTTCGTTGACATTTGTTACTAGAACTATTTAACATATCACTGAATATTAATCAGTACTTTAATTAGAGAGTAATTAAATAATATATTCGGTAAATATATTAGCAATTTTCATTGCTAAAGTAGTTATATAGTTTTAGATATAGATAGTATTGATGTACATTGAGGATATAAAAAAAATGATATTTAAATTTAAATAACATATGTATAAAAAATTTTGACGATTTTTTTTTTCTGATTATTTATTTGTATGTTCACGGTTTATAAAAAACCTACAAAACCTACTGTAAGACAATGTTACAAGTCGTGAATGGCTTAAAAGGGTTATTGTTAATGCCATTAATAATTCACTGAATCCGTTTAGCCCAAAGGAGTTATCGTGTTTGAGTATGATTTGAGTTTACATATTCAATAATAATTGAGTTCCCATTTTTACTTCATCTTTTCTTAGACTTATTTTAAAGTGTCATGATTAATAAAATAATTCATAAAGTAATTAGTAATGTTAGACTTTTCTCAATTTTATGTTTGTACATAAAGTTTTATTTGATTGATTTTATAATCAAGTCCTATTTTTAATTGCTAAAATATATTAAATATTAAACTGTCAAAAGATTAATTATAACGGTGATAACACAATTAATTGACTTCAATTAACAGACACAATGTAATTTCATTTCTTATCCTGACATTAAATTTATGGGTACATTTTCGACTTTCTTAGATATTCTATTTTTTCTAAGATAAAATCAAAATTATTATTATTAGTGAAAGGTACGACTACCATTTAATGATGTCTTTAATTGTAGTAATAGTTTAATTCTCGAATTAGTTTATTGTAGTGTAGGTATTATCTTAATTATTATTATTATTAATACTATTATTATTATTATTTACATTCCCGGCGGGTCTTATGTTATCTTATTTGTTGTTCTCATACTCAAAGTCAAGTCATAATTATTATTTTAAGTGAATGGTATCACTCTAAGTTACTGTATAAGTAACTTAATAAAATCACATATGTAGTACACTTAACCCTAGGTAACTAAACTGTTTTCATTGTTACATTATTACTACACCTTCGTCCAACGGACTACGGAGTAAAACAATTAAATATAATAAAAAATATTTAATTAAGATAGGAACTTGTTTCATGGGACAAAAGTAAGGATTATAATGAACAAATTAAGTACTAATTAATATTAGAATATCAATTTACACAGTGACTACACATACCAACATTATGTGGACCACAAACAGCCTTTCTACATCTGGTGCAACGGTGCTTGGTCATTCTCCGGTCTTTTGATGGACACTGGTAGCAAATTTTACGCGTGTTAGACGTAAAAGGAACAGGAGCTTCTATTGTCGAAGATTCGCCAAGAATATCCTCAATCATGACCCTTATATTACGCCTCAAACTCACGGTCTGTTATCGTTGCCGAAGCCAGGGTTCCATTAGCTGATCTCCTAACTTCATTACAAAATAGTGCGGACTCATTGGCTTTTTCTTATTTCTCATCTTATTACCGATATGAATAGCGTAATAATTAATAGAATATATATTGAGAATGTTATAAAAAATACACATCGGCCATCTCTTTGTTTTCTAATTAGATTTTATATTTGCATACATTTGATCAACAGTGTCCACTGCACGTTTTGTGCTATTATAAAAAATTATTATTTCTGGTTTCTTGTCGTTTCATTAATAATATTTTGATCATGAATAGTTGGCATTAAAAATAAAACTTTGTTGGATTTGGCTTTAAATGTAACTAATATATTTCTCTAAAATGTCTTCCTTTTCCGATGTTGAGCTGTCAGATCTCTCCTCCAGTTAGCTTTCCGATGCTTACTCCAGCCAACGACGAATATGATCCTCTTGTTTCCTCAAATCCATCTAAAATAAATATAAAAAAGTGAAAACATTTCTTCGTACCGTGTATCTAAACCGAACCAAAAACCTACTTACTACTAAATTTAGCATTCAACTTTCTATTTAAATCAATCCAATAAATAAAATCACAAATTTAAGAAATACTATGCTATAGTTATCGATAAGAAGCAGATCTACAATATGTAAAACAATAAATATTAGAATTTATTAATGTACGTACCGTACAATATAGTTGTTGTTATTACTAAACCTTCGTCCAGCGGACGACGAAATGGTCACAGAGCACGTCCTATGATGCGCGTGGACCCAATAGCGTCACGGGCTGCACTGTTTACTCAAATTAGTAAGGTAATGAAAGAGTCAAGGTCAGGGGACGGAGCGAAGTAGGTGATTTCGAATTTCGTCAAGTGGCGCGTCGTCGCCTCGACGAGTGATTAGTTATACAGGGTTAAATACGTAACAGTAATCTACAATACTGAATTACAAATCAAATAACAAATAACACACTGAAATATATTTCCTTAACTCAGATTGTAACAAACACTGTTCTGTGATGTAAATAATGACTTTATTAACGTTATAGTGTTATATTTGATAGCTTGTTCCTGTACTGATAATTGGCATTAAGGTCACCGATGACATTTCAGTATTTTTTATGTTGATTATTGTAAAGCTAATTTAAATTTAATTAAACAATTTAACAGTTGGATCATAAAGTGCTTAATAAATATCAAAACTTTCATGTTGTAGTAATAATTGAATTAGTATTTGTACAAAGTACAGACAAACGGGAAACAATACAAATATATAACAGAAGTAAGAATTAAATAATTAAACATTTCTTCAGATATTTTAATTATATACCTCTTTTCAATAATTCTCCTTAAAGCGCAAATAAATTCATACTATATATAATAAGTAATAGAAGAAGTTTTAATGCTACCATTGTAACAAACTTTATCTATGTTACATAATTACCATCTGGATTGAATCCTCTAAACTAATTAAGTTTTATTTTGATACAATAATTGACTTTAAACAACCGAAGTTGAGCGTCGAGTTTCAGTATTGTCTCCATTTTATTTGGAACATTAAAACAAACTTTACAAACAAATAGCTATAGCAGATGGAGTGAAGCTTATTTAAAAATAATTTAAATTAGTTGATATAAAATTTTATAAAATATATTAAAATTACTTGTATTTTTTTAATTACTTGGAGCTATTGTTGTAATAAATATAATTGTATACATAGTATTGAAAACGAAAACAAAATAACATTTCCGAAACAGTAAATATAATTATAAAAATGTGTTAATAATGGAAATAAATACCTCCTAGGCTACATTTAAAATGTTAGATTCTTATTTCTATCATTGCATAAAAAAAAACAAATATTTCTTAATGAACTTCATGTAACAGTTTATTTTCTGAAGACAAACATTAATTGAATCAAACATTGCGTACGATTGCGTACGGTCTGATCGCCAAATACATTTTGTTAAAAATAGAACTGAAGTCTAAATAACAGTCATTCCCAATCCCATATTAGCCAATATAATGGCTTATTTAAATTTAAAGTTGCATCTTAATTGTATATCAAACAATAATGAAAATTTAATGCTGACATAAAATGGACAACAAGATAATAGAAATAACAGGTCCCAAGTGAAGTGAAGGGTGTAGCTGTTTGTTAGTTTAATGAACAATTAAATATATTCTACGCTTCTGGCTAAATAATCGCATTTCCATTTCATGAAATTTAAGAAAAAACCATTGATATTCATATATTTATAGGTTTTCTTCGGATTTCGATAAGTTGGTCCTTCGCGAAATTCAAACGGTTCGAACGAATTTCAGCAAACCGCCTAAATAATTAACGAATACGCCATTATTAAAAAAACTTTTACTGGTATATTTACAAAAGTGTGTAATTACTACAATAAAATCAATATTTCCGAAACGGTAGTTGTAAATTCGCCGTAACCTTTTTTGTACGAAGTCTTTGTACAACGTAATTGTGGCTCGCTTTGATTGTGATCACATTGACGGCGGCCACAATAGAATCCGATTCACCGCAATTTTGTGGTTAAAAATTTTTGGTTTCTACTCAGTTATATAGCATTCACTAAATTCATACCTTGAGTATTCAATTTTAAATGTCCAAAATTCATTATTGTTAATTATTTTCTTCCGCCTAAAGTCAAACGTAGAAAAAAAATCTATAATGAGTTATAACTAATGTCTTTGTTTGAGAAATAAGTTTTGTTTTGGTTTCAAGCAATATACTATTACTTCCACGAGTCTACGAGTGTCGGAAAAGTAATTGAGTGTCATTTCCTTCACAATTCAATGATAAATACAGTAAAATAAGTTATTAAATATTAATTTGGGTAAGAAATTTACACTTCCTTTTCTCGTTATTAGTCATCTTTTTTTCTTTTCATGAATATTATGAACATTCAACTGGATATTTAATTATGGTTAAAAAATAACTTGTTTATTTATACTTAATTATGAACAATAATTTATTGGGTTGCGTTTTTATACTAATTGCAATTAATATTGTACGAAAAAATTGTTATATTAAAGTTAAACGATACATTGTATGAGTGTCACAATACAATCCTTTATTATCAGTGTGTTATCAGTCCACATGACGCGGTACAGAGACCGGGTACACTCACATGACACCCGACCGATCCGACTTGTACAGTGTGCAGATAGTATTTATATTCACACAGCAAAGTTTTCATTATTTGTCTGTTTTATTTTTGTTCATATTTAGAATCTTAACTAAAAAGTAAATATAAGAAAGTAAAATATTATTGAAGGCGTCTAAAGTTCAGAAATTTCATTTTATTGTTAATTAAAGATGACGTCATCATTGGACAGCTCATACATTTTAGGCTTTGACAGAAACCGAAGACCGTCTGTAATTTACTAAATTGTTGAATTGAGTACTTCTGGCTGAAAATGTTCTACAAATAATGTTGATAAAATACAATGCAATTTTTGTAAACATCCTCTACCTATCTTGACGATCATAAACTGTTTGTTAAATTAAAAATAAGTTATTAAATATATTATTTTTATCAACAAATCATATATTAATGTTAATTACGTTCCTCTTGTATTATATTCGTAGTTCCTAATTAACTAAAAAGCATTTTTATGAAAGGAGGGGTCTTTTCGGCAGCTTCCTCGTAAGTCTATCTGCTATCGAAGTCACTTGGATTCGTTCGGTGGGTGGGAACCGGTAAGGGTCGTTGTTCTGTGGGGGACGATTAATGACTCTCTTTGAATTTGTTTTCGGCTTTACTATATTCGTCATGGTGGGCGTCGACTCAATAAAAATATAATTTTGTTGAAGAGAACAGAAAAGTTGATAATCTTACTAAAATATTTTCCTCAGAAAATTTTTATCGATATGCACAGTATTTTAATTAAATATTATGATATTTTATAAATGTTTAGAAATCTTTAAAGGTACACCGAACTAACTTTCTAAACATTGGAGTCGTAAATAGAACGTCATTTAAGTACAGAAAGGACACTTTAACCGAAATCTTTTTAAGCAACAGCAGCTCATCAATTGATCAACATCAGCTCCAAGCTATTGCGATTTATCCAAAATTTAGCAAGGTGTAAAGAAAAGAAACATATCTCTAACATACGAACAAAATGTATTTGACTTTTATCACTTTGCTTCACTTGAAGAAAAATTGTGACAGTGAAAATTAATAAAAATATACTTATACGCTTGCCAGTAGATGTAATTTTTTGGGACTTTTGAAATTATTAACCCCATTGGCTACGTAGCCAAAGGGTAGCGCTCTTCGGGGCAGGAGCCTTGTAGCGTGTGAATTGAGATTAACTAATTTGGCATTATTTAAATATAAAGTGAAAAAAAAAGTTTATTCACCCGTTTTTAAATTTCGTAATGATTTGGATACGATACTGACAGTTCATCGTAACACAATAATGTTTACGAAAATAATAATAAATTATAAATTATCCGAATTGTAATCGTCGTTGCTGGGTGTAATTGTATTTTCGATGACTTGAGTCTTGTCTTGATAAGCTTAATTATATCAGTACTAAATTACCATTACTATTGATGTAATTTATTCGATATAAAATTAGGATTTCATATATTTATTTCATATATAAACCCTCAGTTGTCATCTATCTAATCTTAATCAATTTAGAAGAACAGACAGAAACGGATACAGATTTTATTTGTATTGTTTGTAGATTTTTATATTCCCCTATCACTAGAAATGCAGTCCATCGACTATACTTAAGTTCAACCTTACCTTTAGTGAAGATCTATTAACTGAACAAGGAAAATAAAACAGAACCTCCAATACTCTGCAATATACATACTTTAATATTCTATAATAAGTCCCTTTTGTTTGTTTGTTATATTCCTTCTTAAATTACTTGGCTATTAAATGTACAAATAATATTTTCCGACTGTTAGTTCTAGATTTTGGCACTCTTGAATAAAAAAAAACTCTTCAGCTTTATTATATTAGTACATACTCGTATTGTATAATACGTTATGACTAAGAATATACAAAGGGCACAGGTTTAGTTTTTATTTTATAATTCTCTTCCTCTTATCATATATAATATTATTTGTTCAATATTTTAAACCAAGGTTGGTTGGAATATGACGAATATATTTCACCTATAGCTTCTATCTTTATTACTTGCGTGTCCGACACATGTCTCAACAACTGTGAGCGCAGGATTCATACAGTTTACTCACAGAATATAAATTGCTTATAAGAAAGGAACGACTTTTTTTATCCTTTGTATCCTTTGTATCCTTTGTATCCTCTGTCAAAAACACTGCAATTATACGTTTGTTTTAAATTGTCAGACATTTATTTCACAAATAATAAAATAAAATATTTAAACCACGCGCTAGTACGAGGTTACAGGTAACATTATTAATAACTGCTCTTTCAATATTTTACAATTTAACATTTTATTATAATACAAAAACAAGAGCTATATCATTGAGATTTCTCGAAGTCATCTAATATATTTTAGATATTCAAATATCTTAAAGGAAAGATAAAAAGGAAATCTACACATTTTTAAAAATCTAGTTAGGGGAAAGGAAACATTCTAGGCTTTAGATTACATACTTGACCTCCATTGAGTCTGTAGACTCGATATATCATTCAGGTGGTGTTTCATTCCTCTATAGCTCACGTCCGCGCACTCCGCACCTGCGTCCGTCAGATCCGACCCACTTGTTTACACTTTGAATGTACATGTGTCACACGAGAGGTCCAAAGGCGGCACGTGGCAGTTGTTATCTTAGGTTTGAGTGAAGCGAGTCATTCTTGCCCACTACACATTAAAACCGCGCCTTGAATAAAGATTCATGATCAATCTTCTTGGTACTTATTATAAACTACTCATTAGAGTGTATGACACGCTAATATTTTAGTGGCAGAAAAATTTCTATAATATTTAGGTACATTAATTTCAAATGAAGCGAACTAGCGAACGTTTCTATTTTCAAACTCATTTCATTGCTTGAAAACATAATTTACGAAAGAAGTATTGTAAAAAAAAACAATATATTAGATTCCCTGTCAATTTTAGATATCAAGGAAATTGAAGTATATTATTATTGAGTTGAATCCTTACGATAAAATTTTTATACATTTTATAATTAATACAAAATTGTATAATTTTTTTACAGTTTTATTTTTTGTAACCTCTGTATCTACGAAACCTCACCCCGTTCGTAGAAATCCAATTATCTCAATATTTACAGAAACTAAAACTGACCTAACTAAAAAAGAAAATAAATTATTCAAATTTACCAATTTCATTACCGTATACAAAGTTATCTGAATTCAATTTTTTTTTAATAATAAATATAAAGCACAATTAAATCCTAAACCACCTGGTAGTAAATTTTTCTAAAGATATAATCCCAGTTGTATTTGTTTTTAAATAAACTTATTTTAAAGTAGCTAAGAGCATCATTATTTATAAAACCTTACGAGGGTTTCTTAATGCGACACCTGATACCATTTTACATTAACAGTCGGCGGATGGACTCCTAAATTTTCTATTTTATTAAAGAAATTCATTGAGGCAGTTCTTTAAGCTTTAACAGAATGAATATTCCATAATGTAGCAATGTAAATACCTAATTTAACTCGTCTGTGCAATGAGGCAGATGTCACGTGCAGGAATCACATTCCTGAAGCACGTGGTCTATTTGATGTCTATTATATTATTTATATTACACTGTCGCCGCTGCATAGGACTGGTCCTTTGAAATATTCTCTCACTAAAATAAACCAATTAACTCGATTTGCTTTTATCTTGAAAAATTTACAGTTTAATGATTTTGGTAACTTGGTCTACAAAATATTGCTGCTTTATCTACGATCTACGATACGACGGCTTTTTTATAATAAACTACAAACTTGGTTATAAAAATAATATTTCTTTTGTGAAAAATTGCGGACAAAGAAACAAAACTTTTTAATATAATTTTAGTCGAGGTTATTTTTTAAATACTATAATTTTCATTTACATTAACCTCACTTTTTCTATAGGGCAGAATTTTATGCCCTCTTGAATAACGCTACGAAAAAATTATAAAAATATTTTAAAATCCGTTCAGTACATAGTAAGAGTAGGACGAGAAAGACACATGACACATGACACGTGATAAAAACAGACATGGAGGAACCGTAAATAAAACTGGTTGTTCAGAGACTTTTTATTTATTTTTATTTCTTATTATTTTATATCCAGATATAACATAAAATGTATATCCTCCTTAACAACAACATTGATAATAACAAAAAATATTTGAGCAAAGAAAACTTTTTAGAATGTGCTATTAATCAGACTCATTTTTAACATCTTCCAAGATTTCACCTTATCTAATTTAGTACTTTGCTAGTTTTCAATCTACACCGTACACGTATCAGTACAGCGACGTGACTCTGAAGTTCAAAAGTTTTAAATAGTTTGGGTAAAACCTCATACGCGTATAAATTGTTGTGGTTTATTTAGAAATAACCAATACTTGTTGTTCATATCATGTCATTGTATGACCAGAATTCATAACAATAATACGTATCTTATACGTATATAATACTTCTAAATGACTTGAGCGATTTACATATTTTTTTGTGTATGTTGAAATAAAATCCTAGTAGGTTTAAATTCGCAACGAGACGAGACGGCAATGTTATTGGACTGAAGGATTTCAGTATTCACCAAAGCAGAGTAATGTCTTCTTAAATAGAATTATATCTTTTATTATGAAATTACAAACAAATTTTATATAAATATCACTACAATTAAATTTTTCTTTTTCCATATTTCGACCTCTCTATTTATTATCCATTGATATCCATTACTGACGACAAACAGTCCAAGTGATGATAAGTGGTGAAAAATCACCCTGACAATGTACTTACTGATAAAAGAAGAAAAAAGGAAGAAAATTATAGTCACGTTGATTCTATTTAATATAAAAACTTTGCTAATTTCGGAAAAAATAAAGCAACAAGTCAAATGTTCTACTTCTAGGACTCAAAGCATGAGAGAAGAAGACGTTGAGATTTATATCACTGAAAAGTTATTTAATGTAGTAAGAGTTATAACATTTAAGATTATAACATTTTGATATTCAATGAACTAAAAAAATCTTATAATAAATGCAAATAATAAACAAACTAATACTTTATTGTCTGCTAAAATTACGAATGAAAACTAAAGGGATTTCTGTTTTTGAATATTATATTTAAATTTTTTCATATAAAATTCTAAATAAGTTATTAATGTCAAATTACTCGAGGTTCGAACGTCGAATAATTTTATTAATTGTGAAAGTCATAAAAACTGATGGTTCTTCATTAATCAGAGCAGCATTTTACTCATAGATAGAGTTTAGGTTAGGAGAAATATATATTCATAAGAAAACGAAGAAACGACTAACTAAAAAGGAAGTATAATTAATTAATTTATATGTATATTATAAACAGATTTTTTATCAGCCGTTTCAGCCCGGAAGGCTAAGTCTGCATACATTCAGGGAATTAAAAAATAATATTTGAATGATACACGATAAAGACCTTCGCGACAAGAAAATAATTGTTTGGATTAAGTAGATACTCCTACTTTTAAAAATGTTGCGAATGTAGAAAATAATTATTTAGAAACACACTAAAACAATAACGTTTTTTGATTAAATTTTAGTGACTCTATTGTATAAATCCATTTATCGTTCCGACCACACTTGGAGAATTATCTAATAAACGTTAAACACTCACTCGGCATTTGAACAAACGGAACTATACTAATTAGTAAAAAGAAAGTTTGCTCTTTTGAGAAAAAGAAAAATGTTGGCGTATTGTTTCGTTACGTTGTTTCGCTAAATTTTAATAAAATACATTAAAAGTTTTATATTTAATTATTTTAAAATGTCAATTATAAAATTAAGTCAATGAAAATGTTTATGAAAATCTTTTCACTTGTAACAATTGCACAATAATATGTAGATTGTTAATTAGTAAGAATTAACATATACAGTTAATAATCCTTCGTCTCTTCTATGTTAGTAGAAGATTAACTTATTTATGAAGTATTTATTCTCGAAAAATAAAACGAACCAAATATGTGATAATAACGATAATTGTAAATATTAAAACGCTATTATTATACTCTCCAATTGAAGAGTGTCTGTGTACAGAGTGTGTAGTGGGTGAATATCGCTGAAGGGAGGAAATGGTAGTCATAAATACAGAATCGTTTGTTGTTTCGTTTCCCGCTGGTGCGATGGTGCCATTTATTACAGCTGTCTTATTTAAATTACCTATTTACTTTAATATAGTATTCTAAGCTATAATACTCCACTTTGTTTTTAGATTTCATTAAATCTTGATTTAGTTGTATTGGTTGAAGTCTGCCGGCTTTTTTTGCTTTTATAAAATATATTTACAGTTAAGGTAATCCGGAGGAACCATAACCACCGCATTATTTGGAGTTACAAGTTTAACTTATTCAACTAATTAGGTTCCGATTTAACAGCTTTGGTTGCTATTTTATATTACTGTTAACTGTAATGTGTACAAATCCACGTTGTTTGTACAGGAACCCTTTACATGAAATAATGAACCTGCGTTATTATAAAATCATAAAATCATTTATAAATCACAACAATAAATCACATTATAGGATTAAGTTTTTGGTTCGTTAAATAAATTTATCTATTCTAGAATATGTGATTATATAGAAATATGTAATATCATTTCATAACATTGCAGCAGACAGAGTGCTCTGTGAAAGTTGTGATATCACAACATTATTGAATTGTGATGCTTAAAACCTTCAAAAATACGCTAATTCATCATTTGATGCTAGTTTCATCTCTCATAATTTCACAGGCCGCAGTGCAACGAGCCGTAAAATCCTTTAATATGCTATTATGATTGCTCTTAATTGTTCACTGAATCCGTTCGCGTAAATAAAGGAATAATCATATACTTATGGAGGTCAATTAGTTAGTTTTATATTTTGTCTGAAGTTACAAAGCTTTTTATATTAACATTCTATGCATAGTATAAAATGTTTACAACCATAGAGAGATCATAACACAATAAATAGATTTGTAAATAATATCAACTTAATCAGCAGCAAAACTGCAAAACTGCATTGTGTACAGCCAAACGTGCAGCTATGCTGACGTTTTGACGTCTCAACAATGCAGTCAAAGCACCGTTGACTCTGTTAGCGGCAGCAATGCGCTGGATGTGGAAAGCCATTCGTATCTTCCGTCTCTGCTTAATATACTTCCCAAATATACCACTTCATTCATTTGCTCTAATATCTTATCATTCACGTTGATCTTACATTCTGTTCTTTCTTCATTTCTTTCAAATATCAGAACCTTCGTCTTGTCTACATTCAGGTTTAGACCATTAATTTCACACCCATCTTTCAGAGTGGTGACCAATGCCTGCAAATTGCATTCTGATGATGCAATGAGCACTGCATCATCTGCATATAGCAAGCAATTGACCTTAAGGTCACCTACTTTCACTCCCATATCAGTCTTTCACGCCTTGGAGACAACTATCCAAATACAAATCGAACAACCAAGCTGACATAGCGCAACCTGTTGGTATCAAATTAATTCAATTAATAAATAATACACTCTGGCGTTAGAAAGCAATAGTTTTAGTACTTTTTGTTTATTATTATCTATATACTCCAAGTTGTTTGTTGCTTTTTACTTAAAAATTACAAATCTAAAAAGAATATCTCTTTTTGATTCTTTTTCAAAGTATTTTTTTTCTGATTTCGAAAAAATAAAGCAATTAGTTAAATGTTCTACTTCTACGGAAAAGAGAAACGGACGAAAACTTTGTGATTTATATCAGAGAAATGTTAATTAATGTAGTAAGAGTATAACATTTGAGATTATAACATTTTGATATACAGTGATCTAAAACAATATTATAATAAATACACATTTACTTTATTATGTGCTATAATTTAAAAATGAAGTCAAAGGGGTTTCTGTTTCTTATTATTATATTTAGACTTTTTGGTATAAAACACTTAAAAAGTCTTTCATGTAAAATGGTTCGAGGTTCACAGTACATGGCGTTTAATTTTTTAAATGTGAAATGTAAAAGTCATAAAAACTGATGGTTCTCCGAGGGTCTGGACTAAATGTATAATATTTTGTAGTAATATTTTATTCATAGATAAGGTGTAGGTTAAGATAAAAACATACTCATAGGGAAACAATCCTTTGTTAAGGATTAATAAAAAAGAAAGAATTATTAAATTAATTATAGTATAAACAGTTTTTTTTTATTAATGAACTAAAATATAACTTTGAATGGTTATCGCAGAGTTTATTTATTTATAGTCTAAACTAAAACCCGTAAATAATAAATACATACATACATACATACACAATACCAATTAGTGTTCGTGTCAATACTGACCGACGGATTGGTAATAATTATAAACGTTACATTGTATTGTTAATTATTGACTTTTATTATTGAAATAAATTATATTTGTCACGGACGGTTCTAGGTATTCAATAAAAAACACGATATTTATAAACTATAGCTTTAATCTTATTACTGTGTCTCAATAAACAACATAACTTTAGAGTTTTAAATAGTTATAAGTAAAAAAAGTATAGTTCATGACAAAACACAATAACAAAGATAATTGTGTAGTTTGTATGTTGTTTTTAAAAATTCGTGATTGGAATTAGCATTGTCCCCTAAACTAACCCTAAAAAAAGAATTAAAACTGCGAATTACAAGGGTTCTCTTAGGGTGAAGTTAGTTAGTAATTTGTTGTTAAACCCTCGACGTGTAAAGCGGTCAAAACCCAAGGGTTGATGAAGTATCGCTTGTGATTGCAGCCATTTATCTTGTGGTCGGTCAATTAGTGTTATAAGGCTTTTCGTACTTTCGTACTATCTAATGATTCATGTGGTAACCACTATACATATTTATAATTAAAAACCGAGTTTTATCTAAATTTTATATAAAAATCACACGCAGGATTGAACTTACAAACGATGGGACTATTTATCGATATTTTATTTTATCACTATATATTTATATAAAATATAAAAAAAAAACATGTTTTTTAATCAGTAGCATGTCAATTATAAACAAGATCAATAACAACATTTTTATTTTTAATTTTATGATATCGTTATTATTAAATTCGGTTTTTGTTTTCTGTGCCTATTTAATTCTTAAAATACAATATTATAAAACTCGTATTTTTCTTATGGACAGTGTAACTTTTAGAAATACTACGGTTTGAATCTGTTTCTTCGTCAATCGTGAAAAGTGTCCGCAAAATAAACAGTTATAGGAAGATACTTTTCCTGTTATCTGTGGCGACTCCCAAGAGAGCCGTCACAACCTACCAAAATTGCCAACTCTTCCGCTATATATCATTTTTGATAAAATTCTATACCTTTGTAAAGAAACTCATATTCTTTTGTATAAATAATAACAATAAGTTGTTAAGCTGTCTCTTGAATTAATGAATAACATTTAAATACTTCCAAATAACAAATGTCCGTAAATATTTTTAAGTAAAAGTCAGTCATTCAAGTGTCATATCAAATAAATAATATTTATAAATTGCGAGAAGTTCTATTAATGAAATAAAAAGGTATAGTCTACTTGTGCTGTATTCAGCATTGTCTGCACTTTGTAATATTTTAGTTTCACTACTATGATTATCTCAAGAAGAATGTGCATATCTCAATAATAATAATCAGTTTTTGTCTCAGTTTTTACAAAATATGTGAATTGATTTCCTTATTCTGATATCCTTACAACAGTCGGGAACAAAAATGTAAATAAAGGCGTTTGAAAAAACTAACATTGATTGAGATTTAAAATATTAGACCTTTATACATAAGAGTGTTTTAAAAAGTAAGTTTTTTTCAAATAATACATTTATAAGATGCTCTTATTATATCTTTTCTTGGTTTAAATATATTAAATAACATAATCAGTAAAATGATTTCATTTCAATTCATGATCAACAGTGGGTTTCAGAGAGTATTTGAAAATAAAAAATCTAGTTAGTACCATAATTATAGTAAGAGAGATTGGATACAAAACTGTTCTTCTAGTCAATATGGATTTAAACGGTCATATCAATTATTAATAAATAATCTATTTATAATATATTCTGCGTGGTAGGTATAAATCTTGCTATTGAACATATATAAAAATATAAAAACATGCCTATTCTCATCGTTTACCTGCGACTCTTATTCATAATATATCTAGGTACCCTGGATATAAACGGAACCCGCCTTATTTGTTCTAGAAACTCAGCAAAATAAAACAAAGGAAAAAATATATAACAAGTGTTCGTCAAAAGACAGCCTTCTCTTATTGTACTGCAATGTTTATCATTAAAATTCATGAATATTTCAGTATTGTGAAAATATTTCGTTGTTGAAAGACAAGTTGAGAACATTTTTTTTCGTAGCGCTTCTAAAATATATTTTACTGAAAAATATATTGTACATCGGCCATTCGGTAATATTTTGCAATACAATAGTCGAATAATTTTCTTTAAAGAAATCAAGTTATAGTTCTTGAGTCTGGGTTGCCATTAAAGTTATTTCACTGTGAATTTATTAAAACATTTCTTACAAATCTCATACACTATCAATATTATTACTTGTTATAGTTAGAAGAATAAAAATAACGAGAAAGAACTACATAAGCAAAGACAAACCATAAAAAAGTAACTTTCCGTTTAAAATTACACGATTTCCATTTTAAAGCAAAATGTTTCGACAATTATTTTTAATGAAAGAATAGAGTCATTCATCCATTCATGTACAATCATAACATGATATCAATGTAACAGGATTATGGGCTTACTACCGATAATTATGTTTATTCTTTTTTTTTTTTTTTTTATGTTAGAGGAGGGCAAACGAGCTTGCGGGTCACCGTTAGTATGTGATCACCGCCACCCATGAACTCTTGCAACATCCGAGGATTCACAAGAGCGTTGCCGGCCTTGGAGAAAGGAATATATGCCTTTTTTGAAGGTACCCATGTCGTATCGATCTGGAAATATCGCCGAAGGAAGTTCGTTCCACGTTTGAGTGGTACGTGGGAAAAAAGTCCTTGAAAACCGCACAGTTGAAGATCGCCACGTGTCCAGGTGGTATGGATGATAAAGGAGGCGATGGCGATGGAATGCCAGAGAGTCCAGCCGTTCGCAAAGCACTGGGTCCCCGACAATCCGAATGGCTCTCCGTTGTACGCGGTCAAATGGTAGAAGCTGATATTTTGGTGATCCGGACCTGCGCCTTATAGAGCGCAAGTCTTTGGCCAGGTTTGAAGTACTGCCTCGCTCTATTGATCACTCCCAATTTCTTCGAGGCCAACTTGGCCTTGCTCTCCAGATGACCACGAAACTGACAACCGCTCGAAATGTCGAGACCCAGTATTTTGATACTTGGCGAGGCAATAAGAGGAGTGCTCTCGAAGAGCGGTGATACGACAAATGGGGTTTTCTTAGTGGTAAACGCGCAAACCTGTGTCTTAAGGGCATTGAACTGAACGTGGTTCAGTTCACCCCACTCAGAGACCATCCCCAGGGAGGTCTCTATTGAAGACACAAGTTTCTTTCGGCACTCGTCGACGTTTTTCCGAGAGAGACCTGCACGACCGGAATATACCACATCCCCAGTGCTGTCATCCGCATAACAATGTATGTTGGAAATATCCAACATATCATTGATGTGCAGGAGGAACAGAGTTGGGGATAGCACGCAGCCTTGGGGTACACCAGCGTTCACGGGCTTGGGGTCCGAGCAAAAACCGTCGAGAACGACCTGTATGCTCCGCCCAGTGAGAAAACTGGTGATCCACTTGCATAAACTCTCAGGAAGCCCATAGGAAGGTAGCGTCGAAAGAAGCCCTTTGTGCCATACACGATCAAAGGCTTTTGCCATATCCAGACTAACTGCCAGACCCTCTCCCTTGCTTTCAATAACCGCTGCCCAACGGTGCGTAAGGTATAACAGAAGATCACCAGCTGATCGACCATGGCGAAAGCCATACTGCCGGTCATTGATCAACTGGTGATCCTCGAGATACGTTAGGAGCTGTCGGTTGATAATAATCTCCATTATTTTGGAGAGAAGGTAGGTAATGGCGATAGGTCTGTAGTTAGCTGGGTCCGAGCTATCACCTTTTTTAGGGATCGGATGGACAAGGGCACGCTTCCATGAAACCGGGACTACGCCTTTAAGGTAGGAGTACCGAAATAGACGCGTTAGCACTGGAGTCAACTCAGGGGCACACGTTCGTAGCACTAATGGAGAAATGCCATCCGGCCCACTCGACTTATGAACGTCCAAGGAAAAAAGAGACTACCTGATAGTTTTTTGCCGAAAAACTATTTCCGGCATTGAACTCTGACACCACGGGATGATAGGCGGTGACTTCCCTTGGTCGTCCAAAGTCGAGTTGGAGGCGAAAAGAGTGCCCAAGAGATCGGCTTTCTCTTTTGCCGTGTGGGCCAGAGAGTCATTCCCCATGTGCAACGGCGGTAGGGAAGGCTGGCTAAAGTTGCCCAGAGTGGCCTTGGAAAGCGCCCAGAATTTGCGCGTGCCAGGCGGGTACTTTGCCAGCTGATCCCCAATTTTGACGACATGCTTAAACTTTGCTCTAGCGATTTGCCGTTTGAAGAATCTGGAGGCGCGGTTGTATTTCCTCTTCAGAACTCTAGAGTTCGGATCCTTAGTGACTAACGCATTAGCCCAAGTTTGATAAGCCTGCCGTTTGCCAGCTGCTGCAGCCCTGACAGACGCATCAAACCAAGGCCGCGATCTGCCGCCAAGTGGTACCACAGAGCTTGGTACAAATAGTTCCATGCCCTGAAGTATCACATCAGCTACAGCTGCAGCGCAGTCACTAGGATCATTGGAAGGGAAACAAATCGGCCAACATGGGTAGGATGCAAAAAAGGACCGCATTCCATCCCAATCCGCTCACTTGTAGTGCCAAACGCGTCGAGTCGCAGGTCTTGTGCGAGCAGGACGTTGAATGGGCACTACACTCCGTACCAGACAGTTATCAGAGGAACCTAAGGGAGCCTCGACAGTGATCTGGTACTTTTCTGGATGTGTAGTCAGCAGAAGATCCAACAAAGAGGGCGTGTGGCTGTCCACGTCCGGTAGACGAGTGTGCGTCTTTACCAGCTGGGACAGACCATTTGCCAAAGCAAAGTCAAACACAGATCTCCCCGCGTAGTCGGTGGCACGTGACCCTAGCCAATCGGCATGGTGCGCATTGAAGTCCCCGAGGACTACGACTTCGGCGGAGGGAGTCTGTGAAAGCAGATCGTCAATCTTCGACTGAACATGGCCCAAGAGTTGATCTGTTTCTGCATTACCACTATGGGACCTGTAGAGGCACGCGTAGACTCTGACACGGTCGTCCATGTCCACGCGCAGCCAGAGTACAGACAGGTCCCGACCTTCAAAAACCTGAAGGCGACGGTAGCAGATATTCTCCCTTACGAACACAGATACCCCGGCGTGTGGTATAAAATGATGTTCTAGTTTATACCCGGGGTATGATAGGTACGCTGTGTCGCTAGGTTGAGATATCTGCGTCTCCGTCAAAAACAACAAGGCCGGCTGCGCCGTCTCAAGGTGGTAGTGGACGGCGTTTAGGTTCGAGTAAAACCCCCGGATGTTGCAAAAGTCCACATCTAGAGTGGAGCGGGGTGCCGCTGTTTGCCGTCGTTTGCCCTCAAAAAATGCAACAGGCGATACTTTGCCCGCCCCAGATACGACGGGCAGCCCGAGCAAAATCCGAGGATCATTCCCCCGATTTTGCTCGGGGAGGGGGTCCCCGGCTTCATCAAAGCCGGTACCCTCCTGGGGTATACTTTTTGGAGGCATCGCTATCATGTTTGGCAGGGGGGGGGGGGTGTTGGGCTTCCGGATTCTCTCACTCACCGACGGAACATAACCAAATGAATTTGGTTACTACACGTCGGTCTTCTGTGAGAGGGTGGTCCTTCCGCGGTCGAGCCAGCCCAATACGAGCTGCAGTCAGAAAACTACAGCTAGGCTCTACCACCTGTTGATCGCTATATTTATCGCTATATTTATTGTATGATTCTAAAAAGTGATTGATTGATTGGAAACGCGAATAGTCAAAAGTTGGAAGTTTTTGAAAGTCTCACATAAGCGGTTAGCAGCGGCATCGGAAAAGACGGAAAGAACGGTTAAAATTGAAGTGCTGTGGCAGCTTTCTTCCTGATTGTAGGCATTTATTTTGAGGTGGGATAATTAGGAGAGGCGTCGGATTCCGTATTTCTCAGTATTCGATGAACAATTGTACAATCTTTCGATAGTTAAGTCTTAGTCTCTTCTTTATTAGTAGAAGAAAAGCGTATTCGTAATGTATTTATTCAAGTAAAATTAAATGATTGCTTCATTTTATTTTACTTTTAATTATTTTATATTTTTTTTTATTATAGACTAGCTGGGCTCCCGACTTTTTCTCGCGGAATATAAGTTCTACCAGTGATAGTCCTGTTAAAATTGGCACACCTATTTCAGTGATTAAACGTGTCATATGCATTTAGTGAAAAGCTGTTAATTATGAATTACCAATGGAATAACTTCAAATTTATTAAAACGTATAGATATTCAGAAACTAACATAATACTCGTACATGCTTAGTGAAGAGTGTTCAGAGTGTGTTAATATCGCTGAAGGGCGGTAATAGTAGCCATAAATACTGAATTGCTTTGTTATTTCCTTTTCGCGAGTGCGGTGCCACTTACATCAGCTTTCTTATTTACTTTAATTCAGTATTCTAATCGAAAATTATACTTTGTTTATGTAAATAGATGTTATTAAATCTTTTCGTTCATCTGATAAAATATTCATGGTTAGAGCCTACTGGTTTTTTTATGATTTAATTAATATATTCATTACATTTATTCGTCAATAAAGGTAATCCGGTAAAATCCGTAGCATTGTTTTGAGTTAAACATAATATGCATATTTAGCTATTTAAAATAATTATGATTTCAGTTTCGGTTTCTATTTTATTTTACTGTTAACTGTGTAATATGTACAAATATACGTTGTATGTAAAGAGCCTTTAGTTATTACTATAAAACTACATATCATCATCATGGGAGTAGCGCCAGGGACAGAAAATATTAGGAGTAGTTTTAGGGGTAGGTGCAGGGTAGGTAGTACAAAACTGGTTTTTATTTTTAAATTATCCTTTCATGTGTTTGTAAAAACCCTTCACTTTTTAAATCAAAGTCAGTTTATCACAAATATATCTTTATTTGTTTTCACAATAATAAATAACCTTTTTCACTTACAGTATAATACGATTGATCTTTCACATCTACTGCCTTTCACCAGATTTATACCATAGCAGAATCAGGTATATGCAACAACTTACATTTCCCAGTTGTACACTCATTTTATAAGGGTGCGTAGTTATATTCCTTTTTTTTTAGATCTTTTGCAAATTTCCATCCCTGCGACTATTAAAGTTATGACGGAATTAAATTGAACAATCAAGGAGCAACTTTTAACCGAGGATGAAATTAAATTTTTGCTTCAAATTTAAATGCTAAAAAGGTGCTATATATCAACTGGTCACAATAACATTTTCCGCCTTACAGATGAAAGAGGCCTATGCATAAGAATTGTACACTGGGGGATAAAACAAAAAAAAACCCAACTTCGTTTCCGTACCTCAAATAAAGTGGTGTAGAGAGGGGATTTTATAAGAGCAGCACGAATACATCCTATCAGATTTCCGATTACATAAGTCCTTAATCTGAGAAAAATGATCTCTTTCAGGTCTAAAACCTCCTTGGGCCTCCCACAACAGCCTTTCAGATCTCTCTTGCATTGATTTCGCTAATATTTTGGCCTAAACTTTACCGCCCTTGTTAAAAAAACTGATAGCCCTATAGCTTGCACAGTCTACCTGTGAACCTTTGCCTTTATACAAAGGTACGATGACTGCACCTCGCCAATCGTCTGTGACCTACCCCGATTTCCAGCATAAATTGCACAAAAACCAGAACAAGTCCAAGACGCGTGGCCCACCATATTTGATCATCTCGACAGTAACTTCATCTGCTCCCACAGCCTTACCACATTTCAGACTTCGAATCGCGCTCTTTACTACTTCCAAACTGATTTCACCGTCGGCTACATCTTAACTCAGCATTTCGCTGGTACTCAAGGCCGAGGCATCCTCACATTCATACGTCTCCTTGTAGGATTCCGCCCACCGCTGCAAAAAGTGTGATTGCTCTGTTAAAATTTCACCGCTCTTCGAAAGCACTTCTTTCTTTCTACAGGTTACCGGACAACCCTGGGAATCACTATCTTCCCGCCAGAAAAGCTTCGCGTTTTAGTGGAAGTTGTTCGTCAACCTTTTATCCCTTTCTCTCTCAAAATTTTCACGCTTCATCTTTATAAGTGTTTTTATTTTGAACTTTTTCAGCTTGTACTCTCTTTTTCTTATCTCTCTCAAACTTTTATCCTTTCCCGAGACTTTATAATCCAGCCATGCTTTCTTTGTTAACTCTACAGCAACTTTTACTTGATCATCCCACCATTATGTAAAAAGTAAAAATTGTAACTTGTTCCTTAACAATGAAGTGTTAGAATTGATTGACTCAACAAAATTCTTAGGTATAACATTAGATAAAAAGCTCTAGTGGAACCCCCATCTCTCAACACTCGCAGCCAAACTCAGCTCCGCCGTCTTTGCAATTAGAAAAGTTAGACAATTAACGGACATTAATACGGCTCGACTTGTTTATTTTAGTTATTTTCACAGTATTTTATCTTACGGTATTTTATTATGGGGCAGTGCTGTCGAAATTAACTCTATATTTATTTTGCAAAAAAGAGCTGTGCGGGCTATTTATAACTTAAAAGCTAGAGATTCTCTGAGAGATGTTTTTAAAGAAATAGGTATTCTTAAAGTCACTTCGCAATACATATTTAATAACATATTATATAAACGTGAAATTTGAAATAGTTATAAAAAAACAGTGACAGACACGCGATAAATACGAGAAATAAAAACAAACTCGTAACACCAAAGTTTCGGCTTCAAAAAGTTAATAAATCCTTCATGGGTTTGAGTATACGCATATATAATAAAGCTCCACAAGATATCTTAGACCTTCCATTACTTAGTTTTAAATCTAAAATCAAAAGTTTATTGTTAAATAAAGCCTATTATAACGTTCAAGAGTTTCTAGTGGATCGAAATATGTGGAACTTAAGTTGTTGAATCATTTGCAGGATTTATATTATAATGTACATCACCTATTGTTATATTTGTTTTGAAAAGAGCAACTGTTGAGTTTCTGGCCGGCTCTTCTCAACAGAGCAGCATTCCGAGCCGGTGGTAGCTTACTTACGGACTGACTACACTAACCTTTTTTGTATTGTAGTAATTGACGATTCAAAAGTGCGTGTAAATGCCTATTTGAATAAAGATATTTTGATTTGAATTTGAATTTGAATCCCTGACACTCTCTCAAAACTCTTCGAATTCACTGACTAGAGCTTATTAATTATTAAATATTAAATTATTTAGTATAGATATTTTTTATTTATTTTTATTTATTTATGTATTTTTTCGCTGCCACCAGATTTTCAGAAATTGAGCCCTGTGTGCTGTTTCAATTTTTCATATAAACGTTTGCATAAAGGCATTTAAATAAACGGAAAAATAGTAAAAAAAATGTTGAGGCAATTAAATACTATAAAAAATTTACTTTTATTGCTCCGTACATGCTACGGCCCTGGGGTGAAACACGGGGTGAAACTTGCGTCTCCGTACACGCTACGGAGCTGGCAGTGAAAGTGTTAATAATAGAATTTACACTTACTTCAAATAATATATACCAACTAGACTCAGATATTTGAATGTGTACCTCAAGTGACCCACTTGAGGTAAACATTCAAATATCAGATAAGAACAATAATATAATTATAATTTGTTATACTAATAAAATATTAAAAATGGCTAATGAAGCAAAGCCTACGCAACGACACCTACTTGTTCGTCAACACAACAACTCAACACTGAAACATTTGTTCTTCAAATAGTTAGTGTTAATATCTTGAACATATGTCTCCTGGTCACCAAATACCTATCCATTATTCAGAGGTTTTAACGCATGTGCTACTAATTATATTTGAAGATGTCATAACATCAAGCGAATAATCTAATTACTTGTATAGCTTTTAGTTTCATTACATACTCGTATATTTTTTTTTTTTTTTTTTTTTTTTTTTTTTTTTTTTTTTATGTAAGAGGAGGGCAAACGAGCTGGCGGGTCACAGATGGACGTGATCACCGCCGCCCATGAACTCTTGCAACATCCGAGGACTTACAGGAGTGTTGCCGGCCTTGTAGGTGGGAATAAACGCGTTTTTTGAAGGTACAAAGGTATATTTGTTTACTGAAATCTGTAGTACAATAAACATGATAAGTGATTGGTTTATTTACTAATATAATACCCTTTACCAATCAACGTACGAACAATATATAAAAAGTAAAATAAGTAAAATAGTAAAAATAAAATTATTATACAAACTTTGAATATTTTCGTCTAAAACAAAGTATAATCTGTATAACTTGGTAAATTATTCTTTTTAATTTTTAGTTTTTTTATTTTATAACAGAGATTAGAGATAAAACTTTACATAATTTGTTTATTAATAGAATTAACGTAAATGGAAATAAATTTAAACATCACTACTCACGTGAAACCTTTATAATGCTAACGTTAGAAATTATTTTTGGAACAACACAACCTACCAAAAATAATTTGTTCTTTTTAAATCGTTCATTTAACTCATAACTTCTAACAATAAATAAATCAAATGAGTTATTTTCTTGTCTCTTAAATCATGGTTATCAATGGCAGTCCTTTGTTCAGAGTCACAATGTTTCGGTCCGACCTGCGGCACGTGTGAGATTCATTTTATATTTTGGCAGCTTATCGGAACATAAAATAAACAAAAGGACTAAAAAACATCAAGTAATTATTCAAAACAACCAATATAATTATTTACGTCTGAACTTTCACAATCCGTACAATATAATAAGAACTGTTGACGCAAAATTTTATAAAATGATAAAATTTTGCTTTACTTTTTGTTTACATTAAGTTTTTATTATTACGCTCTTTATCTCATAATATAATTTGAAAAAACATTTATCCACGAACTATTAATTCTGTATTACTTTAACTGTTCTAAGATTAAAATTATTCTTTGCCTTATCTAATACACGCAGTAAGTATGATATGGCGTGGTCGTAAAGTAGTCTCTGCGTGCAGCGGCCAGTGTGCCGCGAGGTTATCTCTCCGTAGACTTATGTCGCCTTATTCAATGTTTGTTATTGTTGTTTATGTTCTTTTTTCGTTAAAACGTAAAATATAAAAATTTTATAAGGGTATTCATTCATTTCATCAAATTAATTAAACAGTTCTTTACTATTAATATAAGGTATATGTATATGTAAAGGTTTCAGATATCAAGTTGCCAGTAAAGCCAAACAAAGACAATCCTGGTCGAATTAATATAAAGCCTCAATATTAATAAAATATTTTCACAAACATCTCTTCTATAAAAATTTTTCTTAATAATATTTAATATATAAGTTATCTTATTATATTTTATTGAAATTTCGAATGAAATGCTGAAAGTTCTGATAAAGAACGAACCACTATAATACGCCACCACCTACCAACACCCCATATTCCGAACGGCAGAGATGGAGGAGGGAGCTACAAATAACTACGTGTAATGTAAGAGGAGGAATGGAACAGAAGATTTTCCTGGCAACCTAGTCTCTATCTGGGCTGTGTTCCAGAGGGTGAGCGAGGTTGTCAAGGTGTATGCGTGTTGTTGTCTTCACGAATGGTTAATACAATAGTAGTATACTAGGGGCGCCAACAAACCCTCAATTTCGACTCGCTGCGCTCGCGAAATCTTGGGTGCCGTTAGCATATTGAGCGAAGCGAGCCCAGTGTATTGAGTCTTCGTTTCCCATTGACTTCAATGGGATATCCGTTTTTTGAAATGACATAAAAAAAAATTTTTTTTTGAGGACATTTTTTAATTTTTTTTTATAAGAACCATCACCTAATGTGTGTCTTTTTGATTGCCAAGTTTCATAATTTTCCGTCAAGTAGTTTTTGAGCCAATTCGTGACAAAGAATGCAAAAAGTCTCCAGTAAAACGCTCCGCTTACTTCGTTCGCTTCGCTCAACAAGGCTATCAACCCGAGGCTACTTTGGGTTCACTTTAAGCTGGGGATAACAAGAGTATTCTTGTTGGCCATTTATGCGCCAGTATCCTCAGCTCCAGTAAGCGAACTCGTGGAGTTTTTGGAGTCTGTCAGGGATGTTCTAAGTAGTGTCGGAGGTAATGAAAAGTTGATAGTATGTGGGGATACAAAAGCATGGGTTGGAACCGCGCGAAGTGTTTACGAAAGCATACTAGGTAATTCCGATGATAAGAGAGTAAATGAGGCTGAAAAGCTTATTTTGGAATTTTGTAAGGAGAGAAGTTTGATGAAAACACATAATGTTTTCCACAAACTTCACACTTGTTCACACACGATCACAAACAAATTCACATGTACACATGGGAGCGAGCGGAAGAAAGAAGTATGATTGATTTATTCCTAGTGGAACTGCGTATTCGAAGGCAAGTTATAGACACGCGAGTGTTTAAGGGTGCTGAACTAGGAACGAACCATTTTCTAGTCGTTGCTACAATACGAGGTCCACCAATCCACCGATCAGATAGGAATATCAAGAAATTAAAAGAACTTTGAAAGCTATGATCCTGGAAATGAAAGTGCTGAAGTATACTGGCATAACCTTAGGAATGGTATGGTGAAAGTAGCGACAGAGGTATGTGGTAAAAGGAAAAGAGGATTTAGTAAAAAGCGCGATGAATGGAGGGACGATGAAGTAAAAGATGCTGTAGAGGTAAAGAAGAAAGCATGGCTGGATTATAAAGCCTCGGGTAAGGAAAATAGTATGAGAGAGATAAAAAAAAGAGAGTACAATCTGCAAAAGCACAAAACAAAAGCACTTATAAAGATGAAGCGTAAAAATTCTAAGAGAGAAAGGGATGAAATGTTGACGAACAACTTCTAGAAAAACACGAAGCTTTTTGGCGTGAAGTTAGTGATTCCCTGGGTTGTTCGGTAACCTGTAGAATGAAAGGAGTGCTTTTTAAGAGCGGTGAAATTTTAACACAGTAAGCACACGTTTTGCAGCAGTGGGCGGAATTCTATAAGGAGACGTATGAATGTGAGGACGCCTTGAGAACCAGCGAAATGCTGAGTCCTGATGTAGCTGATGGTGAAATAAGTTTGTAAGAAGTTGAGAGTGCGCTCTTCACTTTTTCGAAACTTATTTCACTATCGAAGTCTGAAATGTGGTAAGGCTGCGGGAGCAGATGAAGTTACTGCCGAGATGATCAAATACAGTAGGCCAGACGTCTTGGACTTGTTCCGGTTTTTGTGCAATTTATGCTGTAAATCAAAAGACGTCCCAGACGATTAGCGAGAAATAGTCATCGTACCTTCGTATAAAGGCAAAGGTTCACAAATAGACTTTGCAAGCTTAGCTTAGCAGTTTGATTAGCTTGGGCGGTAAAGTTTATACTAAAATATTTGCGAGAAGAATGCAAGAGAGATCTGAAAGGCTGTTGTGGGAAGGCCCAAGGAGGTTTTAGACCTGGAAGAGGGTGTGTAGATCAGATCTTTTCCCTCCGCATGATCACGGAAAAGTTTTTGGCCCTAAACCAAAGGGTTTTCTGTGCTTTTGTGGATTTGGAAAAGGCGTTTGGCAGGGTTGGGAGAAATAAATTATGGGAGATACTGCCCCGATACAATGTGAGCGGACCCTTGCTACAGGCTGTAAAGTCTCTTTACAGAGATCACTCAGCCTGTGTGCGAGTAGGAGCTGACATGTCGCCCTGGTTTGACATCCAATCGGGTGTTAAGCAAGGTTGCGCTATGTCAGCTTGGTTGTTCAATTTGTATTTGGATAGCTGTCTCCAATGATTCGAAGACAGTAACATGGGATTGAAAGTAGGTGACCTTAAGGTCAATTGCTTGCTATATGCAGATGATGCAGTGCTCATTGCATGATCAGAATGCGATTTGCAGGCATTAGTCACCACTTTGAAAGATGGGTGTGAAAGTAATTTTCTAAACCTGAATACAGATAAGACGAAGGTTCTGATATTTGAAAACAATGAAGAAAGAACAGAATGTAAGATCAACGTGAATGGTAAGATAATACATACATTAAGCAACACATCGTTTTTTGTCCTCCGTTTTTTAATTTCATTATATAGTGAAACTTTACATATGTACATTAAAAAACCTTACTTAATGTACTAGAAGTAATTCTACATACCTGGCATAAATAAACTTTCACAAAAAACAAGTTTTGGATAATATCACAAATGGATCTACACACACAACTACGTAAGAACATGGATGAGATTGTCAATATGTTTGAGTCCCGTATGGATCACTTTGACAAGGAACTTGCACTTTCACAAGCTTCAAAAACTTCTTCTGGCACTTGTAAGGATCTCCCAGGACTTGCAGCTGAATACTCCACTTTCAAGAGTCTTGTTTGGAAAACCCTATCCATGTTGCGGCAGCAGTTACAATTGTTGTCAGAAGGATTTGATAAACACGAAGCAAGATCACGAAGTAAAATTCTCTTGTTTCATGGTTTACAAGAGACTACCGATGAGAAGACAGAATCCATAATTAAATCTGTGATGTTTGACCGCATGAAGCTGCCAAGCTCAGTAACAGAGAACATTGATATTTGTCATCGACTCGGCGCTAAAAGAGACAGACCACGTCCCATATTAGTCAAGTTTCTTGGTTTAAAAAATAGAAATCTTGTTTGGAATTCAAAAACCACACTTAAAGGAAGTGGCTGCACTTTATCTGAGTTCCTCACAAAGCCCCGGCAGGAGGTTTTCATGACTGCACGCAGGCATTTCGGTATCAAGAACTGTTGGACTTCAGAGGGGAATACAGTCTTAGTCTTGCCGGATAAAAGTAGGAGTAAAATAATTTCTTTAAGCGAGCTACAACTGCTACTTGACAGATTTCCTTCTTCAACTGATTCCTCTTTGGCCAATCAGGAACATAAGCAATCTTCCAGAACTCGCCGGGCTCTTAAGGTAACTAAGTAATTAAGTTAATTAGTTGCTTAAAGAGTTGTGTTCACTTCGCGATCGCTATTGGGTCTTTAAAATATCTAAACATGTTTAGTGTTACGCTGCGTTTCCTTTCATTTGCCTTAATACTTTAAAAACAAATACAACGTCGACTTTAAATAAATTAATATTACTTTCTTATTTCATTTGTTTTGACATTTGTCAGTTAGTTGACACTAGTGAACGTTCGGAAAATTGTTACTGCGAGGTGTTAACGGTTTTTAAAATATTATTGTTTTATTTTTGTTTGTTACATTAATTAATATTATTTTGATCTTAAAATATATGGTTGTTATATACTTTTTGTTTTTGTTTTACTGTAAATCATTTACAACTATTTTTTTTCTTTTTATTATTTTTACTTTTACTTAATTATTAGTTTACTATCGAGACTTTACCAGATTTTTTTTAACGTATTTTTATGCTATGCCATGTATGTAGTAAAATTTATTTTAGGAAAACTATAATTTTGTTGATTTTTTTAATAGTCTTGTATATTTTATATAAATTATTTATTATTTTATTTATATTATATTAATTTATTTTATTTTATTCTATTTTTTAACTATTTTTAATTTTATATGTCGGATATACTGAATATTAATGATGACTATTTTTCTTGTACTTCTAATGATGATTTTCTCAGTGTTTCCAGTAATTCTTCTTCCTCCCACAGTTATTCATCTTCCCTATATACTCAAATTAATTCAATCTTTTGCAACAATTCTGAAAGCCTCAATATAGTTCACATTAACGCACAAAGCATTCCGGCCCATTACTCCGATCTTCTCGCATCATTTAACGGTGTCAGTGTCGACGTTATTCTGGTCTCAGAGTCCTGGCTAAAACCCTCTCTTTCCACCTCTTTCTACAACATTCCTAACTTCAATCTGATACGTAATGACCGAACTTCTAAAGGAGGTGGAGGTGTCTGTAATTATCTCCGTGACAGTATTTCCTTTAACATAGTTAAGCAATCTTCTGACCCTTCTCCCGAACCTTATCTTGAATGCCTTTTCATTGAAATTATAGCTCGCCATACTAAAATTTTAGTTGGCGTTCTTTATAGTCCTTCGCTTCATGTCAATTATTTCAATACTTTCGAATCCCTCCTCGATATGCTATCTCCTTCCTATAGCCATGTTATTATAATGGGTGATTTAAATACATGTTTAGTCAAAAATGACTTCAGAGCTCAAAAACTTGAATCCCTAATTTCCTCCTTTAATTTGACCTTGTGTCCCCTCTCTGAGACCCATTTTCCGCCTAACTCCAAGCCATCGCTTCTTGATCTTATCTTTGTTTCAAAGTCTGAAAATGTTCTAAGTCATGGTCAACTAACAGCCTCTTTCTCTTACCATGACCTCTTATTCCTTCGCTATAACTTACCTTTTTTTCAAACGCAAACAAAAGTGTATATTTCGTCGCACTCTTAAAAGTATTAACCCCAATAACCTTATATCTGATGCACTGAATATAAATTGGTCTGCTCTGTATGACTCTCAGAGTGTTAATGAGATGGTTACCATCTTTAATGCAGAAATAATTAAGCTGTATGATGTCCATGCTCCAGTTAAGCAAATAAGAGTTCGACATCTCCCTGCACCTTGGCTTACTCCTACAATTAAAAAACTCATGGCCAAACGGGATAAAGCTAAAAAAAATTGCAAAAAAGATGCATCTCCGGATAAAATTGAAATTTACAAAACACTGCGTAATCTCTGTAATAGAATGTGTAGGGATGCAAAACGTCATCATATCTTTTCTTCCATACACAATCTTTCGGGTCCACAAATGTGGAACTTCTTAAAGTCACTAGGTGTGGGTAAAAATCGTAATACTCTCAATCACACTGTTGATTTAAATCTTTTAAATACACATTTTTCTTCTCCACCCTTAATACTTTCTAAAGAACGTCAATCTAAAACCCTGCAACAATTGTCAAATGTCACCCCACCTATCTGTGATTCTCCTTTTTTCTTCCAGGTTTTAACGGAGGGAGATGTGAAAAATTTCCTACTTTCTACCTCTTCTAAAGCCGTCGGTAATGACGACATTAGTAGAGATATGCTTATTCCTATAATCGATATCCTATTACCTATTATAACTTATATTTTAAATTTTTCTCTAAGAACTTTCACATTCCCTTCTGCATGGAAGGCAGCACATATAATTCCCTTACCTAAAATAAGTAATCCTACCTTGCCTTCTCACTATCGACCAATATCTATACTCCCTTTCCTTTCAAAAATTCTCGAAGACGCTGTACACAAGCAACTCTCAGAATTCCTTCATGGTAATAATCTTTTAAGTCCTTTTCAATCTGGTTTCCATCCTCATCATAGCACTACCACAGCACTAATCAAAGTCTATCTTACGTTCTTCTGGATTTTAGTAATGCATTTAATTCAGTGGACTTTGATATTTTGCTTGGTATCCTCTCCACTTTCTCTATATCTACTTCCGTTTTAAACTGGTTCAAATCATATCTTTACGGGCGTCGGCAGATTGTGAAATCCGATGACAGTTCTTCTCATTGGACGGATCTTTCTGCTGGTGTACCTCAAGGCGGCGTACTATCTCCATTACTCTTTTCTATATTTATAAACGAAGTCTCTAAAATAATATCTTCTTCCTACCATCTCTATGCAGATGATTTGCAGCTTTACAGACACGACACTTTTTCTACAATCGAACAGGGAATAGCATCTATCAACATCGACCTTGAAAACATACACTTATGGGCAGAAGAATATGGTTTACTAGTTAATCCCAATAAGTCGCAAGCTATTATAATTTATAACAAGCAATCTCGCAATAAAATCAATTTTTCCACCTTGCCTTCTATTCTTTACGATGGTACTCCAATACAGTACCTAGATACTGTAAAAAATCTGGGATTAACCATGGACTCCCATTTCACTTGGGTAGCTCACTTCAGCGATATAAGCAGGCGCCTATATCGTTCGCTACACTCACTTAAACGTCTTCAAAATTTACTTCCCTTTAAAACTAAAATTATACTAGCCCAATCTCTCCTACTTCCTCTTCTTGACTATGCTGACATTTGTTATTTAGATGCGACTGAGGAGCTACTTGACTAATTCGATCGACTTCAGAATTTATGCATCCGTTTTATCTACGGGTTGCGTAAATTTGACCACATTTCGGAATACCGCCGTGAGTTAAAGTGGCTCCCTATCCGCTTCCGCCGGAATGTGCATGTATTAACACTTCTCTATAAAATTCTTCTAAAATCTTCTCCTTCTTACTTGCAAGATCTCTTTCAATTATGTCCACCTAGACAATTGCCTGAGCGATCTTGTGTTTCCTTAAAATTTCTTGAGGTGCCGCACTATAACACTGCCCATTACCGCAAATCCTTTTCTGTTCTTGCTGCTCAACTCTGAAACTCATTACCTCCTCACTTGTACAAAGACTGTCCCACTATTACTTCCTTTAAGTTTAGACTGAAGAATTACTTCCTCTCCCTCTAAAATGTCCTCGGTATGTATATTATATTTATGTAAGTATGTATTTTATTTATATTTTTGTATATTTAAGAAATATGTGTTTATATATTCAGATATAAATGTGTATGTATGTAATTTGTATGTATTTAATATATATTTGAATATCTTTTTAATACTTTTAATATATATGTTTTTATATATTTTTTTTCGATATTTATTGTACCTATACCGCGAAATATTTTTTCCGATAACGAAGGGTTTCTGGTAGAGATCTCTTTTAAGAGATAAGTCATCCTTTTCGTGTATACTATATTTTAAATAAATTGTATATTGTGATTTACTGGTGCATAAATAAATAAATAAATAAATAAATAAATAAATAATAGAACAAGTGAATGAAGTGGTATATTTGGGAAGTATGTTTAGCAGAGACGGAAGATATGAAATGGATGTGGAAAGGCGTATTGCTGCCGGTAACAGAGTCAACGGTGCTTTGACTGCATTGTTGAGACGTCAAAACGTCAGCATAGCTGCACGTTTGGCTGTACACAATGCAGTTTTGCTACCGACGCTGTTATACGGCAGCCAAACGTGGGTAACACAGAAGAAGAATGTAAGAAAGATGAATGCTGTGGAGATGCGATCTCTTCGCAGAATATGCGGAGTCAGTCTAGCTGATCGAATCCGCAATGAAGAGATCCACAGAATGGCAGGTACTAGCGAAGATGTCACGGTGAGAATGAAGAAGAACGTAATGAGGTGGTTTGGGCACGTCGAAAGAATGAGTGATGAAAGAATAGTAAAAAAGATTTATATAGGAAAAGTGAGCGGTAAGAGAGACAGGGGGAGGCCTCGAGTGACCTTCGAAAACACAGTATCAATGTTACTGTAGGCAGGTCACGTAAAGAGCATGAGGACACCCCGGAGGGCATGTATAAAGAGGTTGATGTCTGTGGCCGAGGCGAAAGAGGTATGCAAAGACCGTAGCGTTTGGCGCTCCGTCGTCTCTGGCTACCCTGCAAGGGATATGGCGTGAAGCTAAAATAAAATAAAATAAATAAATAAATAAGGCTAAGCAAGCACTGAAATACTTACGGAATTATTCGAAGTAGGAAGAATTGTCTACGTTTTATAAAAAAATAATTTTATATTTAAGTTGATATCTAAATTATATTACAAACGCTGAGGAAAAGATAATATATTTTGATGCCAACATAAAATGGACAAGAATATAGTAGAAATTAGAGGCCCCAAGTGAATAATACAGAGCTTAATTTACGTATTCTCTTGAGGGATTTAGCGCGTTAGATATCTGATGTAGCTGTTTGTTAGATATTTGTTAAATAAATTCTACGCTTTTAAGTAAAATGCATTTATATTTCATGAAATTAAAGCTCACACTATTAATATTTATATATTACTAAGTTTTCTTCAAATATCATGAAGTTCGTCCTTCGCGAAATTTATTAACATCACACGAAAGGAACACGCTATTTTTCTAAAACTATTATTTGTACATTTACAATTGTTTGTAATTATTTCAATAAATCAGTAGTATTTCCAAAGCAGTTATTGTAAATTCTCGTTAACCTATTTTGTAGGAAGGCTTTGTATAGCATAATTGTCGGCGGCCCACTTTGATTATGATCGCATTTACCGCGGCCACGACGAGAATCAGATTCACCGTCATTTTGTGGTTCCGCTGCAACAAACCTTTATCTCTGTATAGAATATCCCTCTCTTTATTCAAAACAGAATTTTTGGTTTCTACTAAGTTATACAGAAATAATTAAATTCATACCGTCATTATTCAGTTTTCAACATCCAAAACCCATATTTTTTAATAATTTTCTTACACCTATTGTTGTATCGTACAAAAAAAAAACAGTTATAATGACTCCTAATTGATTGATTGATTGATGATTAATCATTTCTATATTTTGTAATGAGTTTTTGTTTTCGTACAAACATCTAAATTAACACTACTTACCAATACAAAATTACTTGAGTCTACGATAATCTGAAAAGTAATATATGAATAATATATGGAAAGTGCAACTATAGATGCAGATGCCTGTATTGAGTGTCATTTCCTTCCGAATTAAATAAAGAAATGGCTATAAATAAGGTATTAAATATAAATTTCGGTATGAAATTTGCACTTCGTTATTAGTCCTCATATCTTATTTCATGAATGTTAAAATTATGAATTTTTAAATGATTTTTTAATTATAGTTAGTAAGTTACTTAAATATTTATTCCTAATTATACACAATATTTTCTTCCACAATTTAATGTACAAATACAAAATTAAGAAATGAGTTGAGTTTTTACATTAATTGCAATGAAAATACACAATAAAAATTTAATGAATTTAAAAAACATGTTGTATGAATATCACGAACGTCATGAATTTTATATTTATGACATTCGTGATTGGATTTCTCCTTTATTTACCGTCTGTTAAGTAATTCCCATGACGTGGTACAAAAAGACCGGATATAATCAAATGCTAGCTGATTTTGATCAATGTCCAGTTTATATTTATATTCACGGGCATACTATACTATATACTATACTATAGTATACCCGTGAATAGAAAAAGATAATAGACAGACATAGGCTATGTGTTTGTACTAATATCTTTTTTACAATTTTTTATTGATAATTAATTATTTCTAATTCATACCGAATTAATTCTCATAAAGTCATTTATAATGCAAAACGTGTGTTTTAGGTCTATTGAAATAGTATTAGTAATAAAATATAAAGTATCCGATGTAGGTTCATTGCACTATAAATAAATATATCAGTAAAAGTAATATTTTATGTTATGAAAACATTTCTGAACCTTCCTTAAGCAATAATTTTAAATAATAATTATAAGGCTAAGCAAGATTATATTATATCCACCGATCAGAGAGGAATATCAAGAAAGGGTTTTCAAGAAGCTTGAAAGCTGTGATTCTGGAAATAAAAGTGTTGAAGTATGCTGGCAGAACCTTAAGAATGGTATGGTGGAAGTAGCGACAGAGGTATGTGGTAAGAGGAAAAGAGGTTTTAGTAAAAATCGTGATGAATGGTGGGATGATCAAGTGAAAGATGCTGTAGAGTTAACGAAGAAAGCATGGGTGGATTATAAAGCCTCTGGTAAGGATAAAAGTATGAGAGAGATAAGAAAAAGAGAGTACAATCTGCAAAAGCACAAAACGAAAGCACTTATAAAGATGAAGCGTGAAAATTCTGAGAGAGAAAGGGATGAAAGGTTGACAAACAATTTCCGGGAAAACACGAAGCTTTTCTGGCGAGAAGTTAGTGGTTCCCGGGGTTGTTCGGTAACCTGTAGAATGAAAGGGGTACTTTCGAAGAACGGTGAAATTTTAACTGAACAAGCACACGTTTTGCAGCGGTGGGCGGAATTCTATAAGGAGATGTATGTACGTGATGACGCGTCGGTCTTGACTACCAGTGTAATGCTGAGTCCAGATGTAGTCGATGGTGAAATCAGTTTGGCAGAAGTAGAGAGCGTGATTCGAAGTCTGAAATATGGCAAGGCTGCGAGAGCAGCTGAAATTACTGCCGAGATGATCAAATATGGTTGGCCACGCGTCTTGAACTTTTTCTGGTTTTTTGTGCAATTTATGCTGCAAATCGGGGGAGGTCCCAGACTATTGGCGAAGTGCAGTCATCGTACCTTTGTATAAAGGCAAAGGTTCACAGATAGACTGTGCAAGCTATAGGGCTATCAGTTTGATTAGCTTGGGCGGTAAAGTATATGCTAAAATATTAGCGAGAAGAATGCAAGAGAGATCTGAAAGGCTGTTGTGGGAGGCCCAAGGAGGTTTTAGACCTGGAAGAGGATGTATAGATCAGATCTTTTCCCTCCGCATGATCACGGAAAAGTTTTTGGCCCTAAACCAAAAGGTTTTCTGTGCTTTTGTGGATTTGGAAAAGGCGTTTGACAGGGTTGTGAGAAAGAAGTTATGGGAGATACTGCCCCGATACAATGTGAACGGACCCTTGCTACAGGCTGTAAAATCTCTTTACCGAGATCACTCAGTCTGTGTGCGAGTAGGAGCTGGCATGTCGCCCTGGTTGAGACATCCAATCGGGTGTTAAGCAAGGTTGCGCTATGTCAGCTTGGTTGTTCAATTTGTATTTGGATAGTTGTCTCCAAGGCGTGAAAGACAGTGATATGGGAGTGAAAGTAGGTGACCTTAAGGTCAATTGCTTGCTATATGCAGATGATGCAGTACTCATTGCATCATCAGAATGCAATTTGCAGGCATTGGTCACCACTCTAATGGTCTAAACCTGAATGTAGATAAGACGTAGGTTCTGATATTTAAAAGAAATGAAGAAAGAACAGAATGTAAGATCAACGTGAATGATAAGATAATAGAACAAGTGAATGAAGTGGTATATTAGGGAAGTATGTTTAGCAGAGACGGAAGATACGAAATGGACGTGGAAAGGCGTATTGCTGCCGGTAACAGAGTTAACGGTGTTTGACTACATTGTTGAGACGGCGAAATGTCAGCATAGCTGCACGTTTGGCTGTACACAATCCAGTTTTGCTACCGACGCTATTATACCGCAACCAAACCTGGGTAACACAGAAGAAGAATGTAAGAAAGACGAATACTGTGGAGATGGGATGTCTTCGCTGAATATGCGGAGTCAATTTAGCTGACCAAATCCACAATGAAGAGATCCACAGAATGGCAGGTACTAGCGAAGATGTTACGGTGAGAATGAAGAAGAACGTGCTCAGGTGGTTTGGGCACGTCGAATGAATGAGGGATGAAAGAATAGTAAAAATGATTTATAAAGGAAAATTGAGCAGTAAGAGAGAAAGAGAGAGGCCTCGAGTGACCTTCGGAAACACAGTGTCTATGATACTGGAGGAAGGTCACGGGCATGTATGAAGAGGTTAATGTCTGTGGCCGAGGCAAAAGAGGTATGAAGGGACCGTAGTGTTTGGCGCTCCGTCGTCTCTGGCATCCCTTAAGGGATATGGCGTGAAGATAAATAAAAAATAAATACTATAATAATTTCATGTAAAAATCTTTTCATATTGCTTTTAATAGTATGAGTCTGTACTTAACAATGAACCCTAAACTAATTCTTAAAGAGAAAAATAAAAATTGGGTATTTCAAGGTTACTGGTAGAGTGAAGCTAGTTAGTAATTTGTTGTTAAGCCCTCGATGTAAAGCGGTCAAGACCGAAGGGTGGATGGAGTATCGTTCGTGATTGCAGCCATTTATCTTGTGGTCGGTTAATTAGCAGTACAAAGCGACGGCTTTCGGACTATTTAAAGCTTTCATGAGGTAACCACTATACATTTTTTAATTTAAAAATCTATATTATTATATGAAAATTTCACAAGCAGCACTTGAGCTTACAAACTTTACGATACAAACTTTTCATTTCTGTATCTATATATATAATATATTTAAAAATATTAGAAATTTCTATCGTTAATATAAACAATATCAGTATTATAATATTTTGCATTATTGGTAACTCTGAAGGTACTTTATTCTTTGGTCTGTGCCTATTTAGTGACAAAAAACACAAGTGATAATAACAAGAGATTTCTCGTATTATTATTCATTAATTTGTATAATATGTGGAATAAAATAACATGCTTTCTTATATCATAAAAGTTTTGCTGGACTATGTATAAAATAGCTTTAAACAAATTTTATTTATATTCATAACAACTGAATAAATAAGACATTATCTAAAACAACTATTCTGAAGTGATATTATATCATTATATAATCAAAAATAACCATTTTTAGTATTCTCTATCTGTCATTTTGATTATTTACATTATCAACAGCAAACACTTGAAACATTGATAATAATATTAAGTACTGCGATTTTTAAATTAGTTTTTTATACCAATATCTAGTATGTATCTTATAGAATAAGCCTCCTTTTTTCAACGTGGTGAATGTACATAGAAATAAAATCAAATACATTTAAGGACATGTTAAGGAACACAATTATCAAGATAGTGTGAAAGTGATGCCGCTCTACGAAGTAGAATTGATCTCTCCTTTAATCAATCGAATTAAATTCGTTCTTTTAAATATTAAACAAACAAATTAAAAAAATTGTTATATTATATTATAATTATACTAAACTGTGATATTTTTACATTTGCTTTACAAATTCACTTAATAAAATAAGGAATGATGCTTGTAATTTATTTTATAGCTTACCAATTTTCGAAGTATTGCTTAGTAAGATATATATATATTGTAAACAGGTGAGCTTGAAGCAATTTTGACATAAGAATTATTGAATATCTTATACATTTAATTCAGAATTAGTTAGTTACTTTATAAGGAGTAATTATATAATATTTTTGGTAAATTTTATAGATGTTTTAGTTGTTGAAGTGGTTGTATGGTACAAGAAATAAATAATATTTATGTATAATGAAGATATTAAAATAAATCATAATATCTAGATTAAATTCTTTCAATTTGAAAGATGTTACGTATAGCTATATTATATATATTATAGAAAGCATTAATCCGATTTTTCTGTTTACCTATCTGTATAATAACGCTTCATGCTGTAATGATGGCATTGAAATGTTTTAATTTCACAGAGGTATGGCTTTAAGTATAATATATAAATATATTGCTAAACCAAATTCAAAATATAGAATAATGTTCGTAATTGAATTACCTGATATAACTGTTTCGTGAAATATCTCATTATCACAAGAAAATAGAATAAATGATCTAAACTACGACTAGAATAGTAGAAAAGTACACGCCACAAGAAAGTGTAGCTTGATGCAGATTTAGTGTGGAATCAGCTCATTGTCTGAGTTGTAGTAATAATAAATGAATGAGTATTTGTACAAAAGTACAGACAATCGGGTAAACAAGTAAGGACAAATATTTGTCAGGATTATCAAACAATTGGAATTAGTTAACTAACACAAATTGTAACTTATATTTGTAGTTTTATAGCTCTGTTCTATAATTTTCTTTCATAATTTATAATTCATAATAATATATAGTAAATAATAAAAGTAGTATTTATGTTACCATTGTTACTAACTTTTCCTTTATGTTACACAATTACCATCCGAAATGAATCCTTTAAATTAATTATATTTTATTTTGATCCAATAATTATCTTTAAATAATAGCCTCCTAAGGCCCAAGCATGTTTTTCTTTAGGTCAGAGTAATAGCCCAATGTTCTTCTACAAGTACATAATGTGTAAAGTACTAACCGCTTAAACAAAAAATGTCTTAAAAGTCTATATAACCGTAGTTTTTGTGTCTCAATATTTTTTATGGTATGTATGGCATGGTAAACGATATATATAAGCAATAAAAGTGTTAAATTATTTTGTACTCATAGGAGAACATTCGGCTGCTGGTCCAATAGTAGGTATAATTTTTATGTTCTCGTAGGATGACATTGGGCTGATAGACGAATAAAAACATTTTTTGTTTTATTTATTCTGAAATCAACAAAATCAACAAATACAAGTCTTACGAGTTAAGAGGTCTTTTTTTTTCAATATCTATTAAATCTACTTAAAGAGAACAAAAACTACGCAAGTAGTCGCTCATCAGCTGAATAAAAATCAAAAAATTTAAAAAAAATATCATTTTATTTTCAAATTAGTATTGAACTAGCTTTTGCCCGCGACTTCGTCCGCGTTTCCGTCGTTTTTCGAAAAAAAATTAGCAGATGTCCTCCCTCATAGTTTTGACGTAACAGGCAGATTCACTTTCGTATTTTAGAAGGGCAATAGTAATATAATATGCCAATCCACAAAACTGTTGAAAAATATAAGTAACCGCAGAATATTATAATATACCCACGCTATACCCACGACTCGGTCAGCGTGTAACTCCTTGTTTTTTATTAAGATAATATATTGCTAATATTTTTAGATCAAATTAAAATGTTTCAGCGCAAAGCTTCTGGGTAGACTATGTTAAGAGTCGACCCGTCCGGCACGTGAACGTAAAGATTCCTAGAATTGCCAACCCGGGAAAGAGCGACGTATAATTGACCATGCGAGAAACAGCTAACACCGAGATCTACTCCAGCAACACGAAAAGTCTGCCCTTGAGCTTTATTGATAGTCATGGCATAGCACACCGATACTGGGAATTGCGTTCTTTTAAATTGGAATGGAAAATTATTTGGTATTATGGGAATTCTGGGAATAAAGACAGTTTCTCCTGCACCGCAACCTGTTAAAATTTGAGCCTCGATTACATTTTGTTGCAACTGGGTTACTTTTAGCCGAGTTCCATTGCAAAGTTGAGGTGGTCTTAAATTTCGGAGCAGAATTATCGGTATGCCAATTTTTAAACAAATTATATGAGAAGGTAGTCCAGGCATACTTAAAGAATTTAAAAATTCTATCGGGTAATTAGTGGCTTCTTGTTCATCAACCATTCTATTTATTGAACTATAAACTTTGCTTTCTCCCTGTATATTAGACAGTATTTTATTATTAATTTCAGATGCCTGGTCATTGCGAGGAGTCAAAATGGACCTTTCGCAAAGCCAAGAATTGTCCCTATTTAATATAATTGTTATGTCACCGTAAACCGAAGATATAAGATGTTGTTGGGATTGCACTATACAACATAACTCAGGTGTCAGAATAAGTTTTCCTTGGTGTAGTTGTGGATAGGTACCTTCACCAATCTTCAATAATGTATCAGAAAATTCACGATTATCTGCGTTGTCTCCAGTTCTCACTCGCATATTTATAGTCAAATGCACCGATTGTATATCACGCCACAAATAAGAGCTTTTCAGGCAAGCCCTAATCTCATCAGCTCGGGTTCCCCGTGGTATTACCGGTAAGGTTTGTCGGAAAACACCACAAAATAAAACCGTAATACCGCCCATTGGTCGATCATTTTGTCTTATGTCCCTTAGAGTTCTGTCTACTGCTTCTACTCCTTTTCGATGGGCCATCGTACATTCATCCCATACGATTAAATTACACTCACGCAATACCTTAGCTTTGTCGCTATTTCTTGAAATACTACAGGTTGGACTTTCCGTGCGATCTAAATTAATTGGTATTTTAAACATAGTGTGAGCAGTTTTACCTCCTGGTAGCAATGTTGCAGCTATACCTGATGAAGCCACGGCAAGAGCGATTTTACGCTGATTTCGAACATAAGCTAATATTAATTTAGTCAAAAAAGTTTTCCCAGTTCCTCCAGGTGCATCTAAAAACCATATTGTTCCTAAATTATTCTGCACACTCTCGCACACGCGATCATAGACTAAGCGTTGTTCTGCAGTCATCATTGGGACACCGTTTTCTAATGTTACCAGCAGTTCCATTGGGTTGTAACCAATCTCTGCGGAATATTCCCTATTGGTAACCTCTCCGACTGAGGTTGGCGTTGGCAAACCATATTCACAAAGTGATTTACCGCCTACTGCTGTTAAGTCTTCCTGAAGAGCTAATAAGCACTGATTTATAGCCAGATCTCGAAAATTATCATTAGTTGCGCCTTCATTATTGTGAGATAAATTCCGAAGAAAGTCTTCTGCAAATTTTTCTTTATATTTTTCCTATAATTGGACAGGATCAGATAAATTACAAAATGTGAGTAATGTTACAAATAAATGGCGTAACCGTCGTGGATTATCACTAACACAGGATTCTGCTAAAGCGTCATCCCAATGTTGATCATTTTCAAGCAAATGACGCGCTTGGCAAGCTGCATGATAAGTTGGGTAAACAACATCGTCTACTTTTCTCAAATCTATAAATGATGTTGGTCCTCGCACTGTATGTAATAATAATCTCAAATAAAAACACTCTGCGTTGTTAGGATGAACAGTATACACTCTACCAAGAACATGTTCTTTGAAAATACCTGTCTCGCCATCTACAGGCCTGCCTCGGCGTCTACGGTTAAAGACACCTCGTTGTTTATCGTAGGTATAATACGATGGAACTTCTTCATACAAAAGAGACTTTGCGAAATTATCAGTTTGGCAAAGTCGAAAGAATGCCAATAAAGTTGTTTGTCTAGGGTTCTCTAATCGTTCTGTAACATTTTCGGCGTTAAAATATATACGTTGACCGCCTTCCAGATGAACATCCAGATGGGTCACAGGTGGATATCTTTCGTGAATATTAAAACTTAAGATCCGCCACACAGCTTCTGAAGAGCTGATATATCTGCCTGACTGAAATCTAGTAACTTCATCATGTTCATTTCTTAACGCAAACGTAGCTTGGTCACTGCCCTTGTTAATGTACTTACAAATATATTTAATTGACTCTACACTATTACACATTTCTACATTTATGTGAGCTTGAAATGCTCTGGACAATACAGGCGAATACGGAACGACCCACCTATTATCTAAAGTAACCTGTTGTCCAGACATTCGCTTTTCAACAGTAAAACTACCATTGTCTCTTGAACGGCGACGATATAATGGGTATCCATCATGTCCTGTTACAGTTTCATCCACTAATGCTTTTGGATACCTTTTAGTGCAACGACCGTCTTGCATGCAAGGAGCATTTGCGTTAAATGCACCACATGGACCATGTATCATATGAGTTTTAACAATGTCGTATAACAGGGGATCTGCAGTCGGATCTGGAATTTCAGCACTGATTAATCTGTCTACATCATTAGGTCGAACCTTATCTTTTAACCAAAGCAAGATATGTGCGTGAGGTAAGCCGCGTTTTTGCCACTCAACACTATACATATAACACAATACTTCTCCAAAAATGTTATCTTTGGTAAGAAGATCTATCATTGATTTTAATTTTAAATGAAACACTCTTGCAATAATATCATGGCGGTCATGCGGTGCCTGACCCTCAAGAAGCTCCCGAGTGATTTCATCCCACTTGGGATTGGTAGTTACAGTAACAAATAAGTCGGGACGTCCATATTTTCTTACGTAACAAAAAGCGTCTTGAGTACGTTCATGCATGTAGCGTGGACCACCAGTAAAAGAAGAGGGTAAAATAACTAAACGACCCATATTCACAGTATCGTTATCTTGCTGCATGGCATCGCGAAGGTGCACGTATTCTTCAGCGCGCAGCTGCCTTTGATTAGATCGTATATAAACTAATCTTTCGGTTTCAATTTTTGCGTACATGTCAACAATAAACTGATTAAATAAGCCACGAAAACGTTGAAAGTATACCAATCTATTCCGTCTCACTTGCAGGTGGTAACAATAAAATTGAAGGCATGACACCTTTTTATTATAATTAGGTGCGCCTGTGCGCGGATCGGTTTGGTATACAGCGAAATTATAACCATCTTCCCCTCGACAGTATATCATAGGATATTGCAAACTGTCGTAAGCCCTGTGGGTTTCGAAAATACGTTGCAAACGATTGTCTCTGGAACGTATAACGATATCACGCCTATCACATTCCTGGTCGACCAGTACTACAGCAACTTCATTCGTGGATGGAACGTTATGACGCCCAGGGTGTTCCTGAGTTGGACGCTTATCGGCATTTATAACAATTTTATAATTGTTATTACCATCTTGAGAAAGGGCTTCTAATGCCGATTTAAAACTGCATACGTACGAATTAACCTGATGTAACATGTTCTGAAGTTGTGAAATGAGTTCAGTATTTAAATTCGGAAAATATTGATTTCTTATATTCGACTGTTCGTTGTAATCGGATACAAAATATATTTGAAGAAATTTAGGTTGTTCTTCAGGTAAAAGGGACCCTATCAAATGGTAAACCTGACCTTGTACCTTAAAAGTAGGCATGAAAGGGCCTTCTGAGATTTGTTTAGCACCAAAGGATGTCATTTGGAATGCACTATTATAAGAGCGAATATTATCTAAAAACTGTTTGGATTGCAAATGTTCCCCTAAAAGTAGTGATCTTAAAGGTTCCGGTGGGTCTTCGAACGAAGGCAAATTTATTTTACCTCCAGAACAACAGAAACCAGCAGACTCCTTCCTCCACTTCGAAGCATTACAAAAGGAACATACTACGTTCATATCGCCTATTTCAGAAGATGATCTGTAATCAATTGTGAGGTTATAAGCAAACCCACTTTTATATTTATCGGACCACGCCACCGAATTTGTAGATTGATCTACCACGTGTATATCTAAGTCATTAAGACCATGTCGAAATCTATCTGCAGTAAGACGGTCCTCTCGCTGTTCTTCTGTTTCAAGCGACCGAATATTTTCAATTCTTAATCTTTCATTAGATAAAGTAATCAATTGTTCTTGTCTCAAAGAATTGTAATAATCGCGTCCCGACTCTAGTCGTTGTTCATGCTCATGTTCATCTTCAAGAGATCGAATCATGTTATGGTGCGCCCTATCATTTGTCAAACGGTCTTGATATTGAGTAAAAGTTTCAGATTCTCGAGACAAAATATGACGTTCGCGATCAGCTGTAAGCCGTAATTCCCTCTCAGTGAAGGTTTCGGACTCGCGAGATAAAATATGACGTTCGTGGTCAGCTGTAAGCCGTAATTCTCTCTCAGTGAAGGTTTCGGACTCGCGAGATAAAATATGAAGTTCGCGGTCAGCTGTAAGCCGTAATTCCCTCTCAGTGAAGGTTTCAGACTCGCGAGATAATGTATGCCGTTCGCGGTCAGCTGTGAGTCGCAATTCTCGTTGTAAAGCAGTTTCAGCTTCTCGGGATAACGCATGTTGTTCCCGGTCAATGGAACGCCTTAGCTCTCGTTGAGAAGAGCTTTGAGAAGCCCGTGTTGTAGCTCGTCTCGCTCTTTCAGCTGCTAATCGCATCTCTCTTTCTGGAGAGCTTTCACTAGCTCGAGATGTTGAGGCACTAACTCTCATAGAGTTTAACCGATGTGCTCTTTCCTCTTCCGATTCTTGAGAACGCGTCATTCTCATTCTCCTAGCTTGACTCGAAGTTCGAGATAAAGATGGTCGTTTTTTAGGTGGCATCGTTTATTTTATTTTTAATCGACGGTAACTTAAATTCTATTTAGTTACCCAACAAAAAACTTACGTCAGAGGTCCTAACTATAGCTAAGTATATAATAAATAGAATATAAATCTAAGTGCCTATTAAAACTAAAATAATATTCTAATCGAATTATAAATATGTACGTAGGTACCTACAAATTACAAAAGAATAAAAAATGAAAATAAAGCTATACTTAATGCGTGTGCAATACTATCTACACTTACCTACTTCACTTAAAAATGAATAATAAGAAATACCTACAACTACTGTAATTAATCAAAGTACCTATGCTAATACAAAAAAAACCTTAGATGTTCTAAGTACAGCTGCTATATAATAAAAAAATATAAATCTAAGTGCCTATTTAAACTTAAACACCTAATATTCTAATAGAATTAAACTAAGAAATATGTACCTACCTACCTACAACTTAGGTACAAAAAAAAAAGAAATGAAAATAAAGCTAAAACACGTGTGCAGTATAGGTAGATAGTAGGCAATATCTACCTATACCTACTTCACTTAAAAATAAATAAAAAATACCTATGAATACTATAATTAATAAAAGTACCTACCTACGCTTTTATCTACTCAATACAAAAAAAACTAAACATAAAATGCCCAAAACTAACCTATCAGTAACTAAAAATCTAACAATAATCTAATCTATCTATCTATTATCTAATCTAAAAATCGAATCTAAATCTACTTAAAAAGAAATAAAATAGGAACTATTAATAGTTAAGAATTTAAACAAAACTAAAACTAATTTAGAAAATAACAACAAAAGAAATTAAAATAAACTATTTAAAGACAAAAAGTCGCGCTGATAAGCACGGTTTATAAAATAACAATTATTGTCTGTCAATAAAGTTCAACACTCTGAACGCATCAACAGCCAAATATTGAATGACGCTTGCGCTCGCCTCCCGCCCCTTTTATACTCTGCCGCCGCGAGCCCCGTCGAGCGCGGCAACCGTTACGCAAAAATAATCCTTATAGCTTGATTCACTATTCACGCGCGATGTCTTGTTGGCGTATTTCATGTAAGTAAGTATAAGTTTGGTGTTTCTATACCGATTTCAATGATTCTTTTTTTATTGAATTGGTGCTAATGTTTATTTTTTTTTTAATTAGGAATGATGGTGAGCATTATTGGTTTTATAAACGTAAAAGTAAACAAATATAATAAGAAATCTCCGAACTGCTAAGCTATCGAGAGTTATGCGTGTTATTGTGAGTTAACTATAAAAGGTAGATATATGCTGTCTTGGAATATTTTTCGTGTATTTTTATGTAGAATATTTCCGTTATACATAGTTTCTATGTAGCTCTAACCATTAAGGCTGCACACGCGACGGAAGCTTAAAAAATCAAGCAACTTCTCCCATTTTCTCAACATTTCCTTTCACTGCTCTGCTCCTATTCATTGTAGTGTGATGAAAAGTGTACTATTACCTGCCCAGGAGTATAAAGAATAATTGTACTAAGTTTCGTTAAAATCCGTCGAGTAGTTTTTTTTTCTATAAATAACATACAAACAGACAGACAGACAGACAGACAGACAAAAATTTTTTTAACTGCATTTTTGGCATCAGTATCGAACACTAATCACCCCCTGCTACTTATTTTGTAAATATATTTCATGTACAGAATTGACCTCTCTACAGATTTATTATAAGTATAGATAACTTATAAAGAAAAAAAATCAAATAGTCGCTCATATGGTTATCAATATGGGCATATGCTCAAATATTAAATATTATTTAACAAAAATCAGTTTGTTAATATAATTATTAAAATCAACTAGAAACTTAACATCTAACCCAAGTGAAAATCAAAAAAAACAGTTTCTCTCAGAAGTAAAACATAAAGTAATATTGCATGTATTACATTGAACACGAGATTTTTTTGTAGTGACACTGTCGGCACCTAGACTGCTTTACTTTAAAAAAAGGCTTGTGGTCTTTCTAATGAGTTGTGGTCTATTCACAAGCACATACCGCCTCTCTTGTTTTGACCACCTATTACATACGTCCATATCTTCGCTGGCCTCAACAGAAGATAATAACGTAACAGCTTTATTGTCATACCACTTTGTGAGTGCCATTTTTTTATCCTTTTTAACCAGCACCTGGATATTTCCTCTGCCACGATTTTTAAGGTCACGGTCGTCTAAAAAACTATGCTTGGAAGGTGCAGGTATCATATTTTTCATAATAGTACCAGAACATTATATTCTACTGCTTAAAAGTTCATCTACCAATTTAACGCTACTAAAATACCTATCGATATAAAGTATATGACCCGGAACGAGATTATCAGCTAACGTCAAAACGGCTTTTTCTCTGGTATAATATCGACTCGCCACCTTTTCTCTCAATACATGCGCAAGTTTGGGTAGTTTAAAATAGCCATTATCATAACTAACTACATAACAGTAATTGCAACGTAAATATAGCATTCTAACAGATCAAAGTTTAGACTTTTCCCAGTAAATTTAACCGCTGTTTGATTATGTATATCAAATAAAGGATCGCTACCGATCGATCTTCATCAGAAGGTGTTCTATATCAGATTCTGCTAATAATTGTTCTGTATTGCGTCCGCAAACCTATAACCAAGTGTATTTATTAAGAAAGACAACTGAAAGGCGCTGACTGATTGGTGAAGACGTTACGTAGCATATAAGGGGTAACATAGGAACAGTCAAACTAACATATATTTATACCAATCTACATAATGTAATCTGATAACTGCCCATTGTCCTTTAGCAAGAACATAAATATATGAGCAAATGTTAAACTTACGGCCTGTTGTTCTCACACAAGAACATAATCATGGAATGAAAGATAAATATAGGTTGCATTGATTTTAAACAAAAATACATACACACATGCATGATTTTATATTTTATATTGAATTTAAAGATATAACATGAACATGAAACCAATAGATTATTAAGATATTTTGATATTTAACTAACGGACACGACGCTTGCGCTCCATGGTTGACAGATTGGCATCGCAGGACACCTTAACTCCGATTGGTTCAGCTCAAATGCCAAAAATAAAATGTCACTACCTATCCAGCAATCAGATAACAGAACCATAAATGGTCAAACGGCGGCAAGTTTTGAAATATGAAATAGTTTGTATTATGTCCTCACTTGAGGACACTGGGTCACGAGGACATCACAGGATAATTTGAAGTTGGGCGTAAATCAGTTCCTTGATATGTACTTGAGAAAGTACATTGGGCCTTAGGAGAGTAGAAGTTGGGCGTCGAGTTTCAGTATTGTCTCCATTTTATTTGGAACATTAAAACAAACTTTCCAAAAAGTTAGTGAGAGTGAAGCTCCTCGTTCGAGAATTGTAATAGCAACACTTATAAATAATGGACTCTTTTACTTAAAAGTTATGTTTCATCAATTTAATTAGTTGATATAAAATTTTATAGAATAAATAAAAAATATGTTACTTTATGACGTAGTCAGTGCTTTTGTAATAAATGTAATTGTATACTTAATATTTAAAATAACCAAATATAATATTACAGTATTAGTTAAAGACTATGTCTTATAAATATAATATGTATATTTAAATATTTCTTAATGAACTTCGTGTAACAGAATCTGTTCTTTTATATATGTTAGTACTAAAATGTCTTCACGATTTTTTACTACAAACTGGAGACAAACATTACTTCTGTCTGATCAGCGAATCCATTTTGTTCAAAATAAAACTGAAGTCTTAACAACAGTCGTCTTTGCCCAATCCCATATTATCCAAATCTATAAACACTGTATAACGACATATGTAAATATAATATTACATATTAGTTTTATTAAAGACGATAAGCATAACATAATGCCTTTTCATACCTACATAAAATGGACACAATAATAGTGATTAGTGGTCCCAAGTGAATGAAATAGAGCTTAATTTCTCTATCAGCTCGAGGGACTTAGCGCGTTAGATATCTGATGTAACTGCTTGTTGGATATTCGTTAAATAAATTCAACGCTTCGGCCTAAATATACGCATTTCCATTTCACGAAATTGAAGGACAATATTCATACATCGCGAAATTCGAACGAAATTCAGCAGACCTTCCGAATAATTTTAGGAATACGCAATTTTTTAAACTATTATTTGTAGTTTTCCACGTGTTTATAGTTATTTAATAAACAAGTAGTAAGTATTTATAAATCTGTTTTAATTTTGTTTTAACTTGTTTTGTACAATGCTTTTGTATAGCGTAATTGTCGGCGGCCCACTTCGACTGTGATCACATTTGCAACGGCGAAGCCGAGAATCAGATTCACTGCCATTTTGTGGTTACACTGCACCAAAACTTTATCTTTTAGTCTTTAACTAAAACAAAAGTTGTGGTTTCTTATACTAGTTATATAGAATTAACTAAATTCATACCGTCAGCATTCATTTTTAATTTACCAATATCCAACGTTTTTTAATAATTTTCTTACGTCTATTGTAATAACGTAAAAAATAGTCTACAATAAATTGTTACTCATTCGTATATTTTGAATTGAGTTTTGTCTTAAAAATTAAAATTTATTACTACTAATTTATTTGTACGGCCTACCGACACATTATTACTTAATTTTTTTTAATGTAAAACGAGGAAAAACGAGCGTTCGGGTTATCGATAACAGGTGTTCACCGCCGCCCACTGACTCTTGCAACATTCGGGCAATCGCAAGAGCATTGCCGGCCTCGGAGGCCGGAGTAAACGCCTTTCTTGGAAGGTATGTCGTTTAGATCCACCACCACCGATACCACCGAAGGAAGTTCGTTCCACATTTAAAGTAGTATATGGTAGAGAGGTCCTTGAAAACAATACAGTTGAAGAGCGGGGATGAAATTCCGCGGCAGGCATCAGATCAAATAGCTCTTCGAAATACTCCCCGTTGTAAATGCGATAGAAGACGCACAAAGAGGGCACTTCTCTACGCTATGCCAGAATCCCCAATTCAGAGTTAATTCAGAGTCAATTCATAGAGCACCGGCATAGTTCGAACCCAATTAAAGTTGCGAAGAAATAAACACAATGTCAACAAAAAGTCCACAATAATGTTTAATACCATACATTATTACAAATAATTCGGTTACAAAAATTTGTTATAAATATTATTTTTCGAGATAATATGTATTCTAAAAAATGTTAATTTGTTATATTAATAATGGTATGATGATATACGTATATAGTATTATCTTTATTTATTTAATTTTAAATAACACAGACGCGACAGATATAAGTTTATTTTTGTAATTTTTCAATTATTCCGTAAAAGTAAAACATTATATAAAACTGTTTTTAGTTATTTATGCATAAAACTTTTGATACAGACTTATGAAACGGTTCAGAGAGTAATGACTCAGCTTCAGTTGTATTGTGACAGTATTCTCTACAAGAACTTAACTTCATATAAATATAAATTGTAAATAATGAAATCGAAAATAAATAACTGTAGACTCAAAATAAACAATAGGATATATTGTTATTTTTATGTCTAAAAAAAAAGCAATGTAACGTTTTTAATTATCAAACCATTTACTTTATTATCAATAAAATAAAACAATCAAAGCCTTCGCTGGTTCGTGGTAATAAGCATCATTGTTAATAATTTTACTTTAAATCTTACAATTTAATATAATTCCAATATAAAAACGAAGGCTATATCACAACTATTTATAATAATAATAATAATAATAATAATAATAATAATAATAATAATCTTTATTGGAACCAAAAAAGATAGTACATAAGAAATCAGTGATCGAAAATGCTTGCATTAGTTATAAAACTGTGTCGCATACATTAACGCCCACCTCCAAACAATTATTGTTCCAGAGAACAGACAATATAAATAAAACAATAATAGTAGTTATAAAAACAAAAAGAAACAGAAAACAAAAACAATACAAAAAACATGTTATCCAAAAATAAGGTGCTTCTTTAGGTGTGTTTGTGTGTGTGTGTGTGTGTGTGTGTGTGTGTGTGTGTGCGTGTGTGTGTGCGTGTGTGCGTGCGTGTGTGCGTGCGTGTATGTGTGTGTGTGTGTGTGTGTGTGTGTGTGTGTGTGTGTGTGTGTGTGTGTGTGTGTGTGTGTGTGTGTTGTGTATGTGTGTGTGTGTGTTTGCGTGTGTGTGGATGTGTGTGTGTGTGTGTGTGTGTGTGTGTGTGTGTCATGTAGGGGGATTTATAAGTAAACTTATAATATTTTCGGTATCATCATAGTTTAGGCATTTTAACCATTCCAAAACTCGTCTTTTACATTCCATTACACTACAAGGATAAATATCCAAGAATTCATTTATCCTATTGTACAAACTACTTGCCAAATAGCAATATTGTCGCCTGGAGACTACTAGCCTGCTGTTGTTAATACTACAAACTTTTTGCATTCTACGTTTATTTACATTTGGCTTATAGGGAATTTCATAGTGTTTTCGTAATACTGTGTTTAAAATAAATAACTGCCTTACCGAAAATACCTTTGCGAGGTTGTATAATTCAACAGTAGGAAAGCGTACAGGTTTAAAGAGAATAACTTTTAGTAATCCTCTTTGTGCTCTTTCTAGGCTCAGCAAAAGTGTCTTTGGAGCACATCCCCCAACAGGAATACAATAAGAAATTATCGATTGAGCAAGAGCAGAATAGACAATTTTAAGAGTAGGGAAGTCAAGAGAATTTCTAAGATTCTTGAAAACATATATCAATTTTCTGACTTTGGATGCAGTTACCATAATATGTTCATTCCACGAAAGATTATAGTCAACGTTAACTCCAAGATACTTTATTTTGGTAGTACTAGTAATCTTTAAACAACTACAATCTAGATTTCTGTTACAATTATTTGTATGAATAGATATAGTGAAAGGTAAGTTTGGCAGGGACACCGCGTTATGTGCAAAAGGCAATATTTTAGTCTTTGCAATATTAAGTGTTAGAAAATTAGAGGAGAGCCAACACATAACAGAAGATAGCGCTAGTTCAGCACGTTTTTTACATTCAAACCAATTACTACCTTGAACAAGTAAAACTGTATCATCGGCATAAGTTATGATATTACAATTCAGTAACTTCAGATTGCAAAGGTCGTTTATATAAATAAGAAATAAGGTAGGTCCGAGAACACTACCCTGAGGTACACCGAATTCAACAGTTACTTCTTGACTGATAGTATCTCCAACTTTAGTACATTGTTTTCGGTCAGTGAGGTAACTTTGAAATATGTCATGAACCATACCTCTAACACCAATAATTTCTAGTTTTTTAAGAAGAATATCAATAGAGACGGTATCGAAGGCTTTACTTAAATCTAAAAATATACCAATACTTTTCAGTTTAGTATTGAAATTTTGAGCTATAGAATTTGTAAGGTCCATGACAGCATCCTCAGTAGACTTACCCTTTCTAAATCCATACTGATTATTTGCAATTATATTATTTTTATTAAGATGACTTATCAATCTGTTATTGAGGAGTTTTTCTAAAATCTTGGATAAGGTAGTCAATATCGTAATGGGTCGATAGTTAATTAAATCTTGTTTCGTACCACTTTTGTATACGGGATGTAAAATACCTGTTTTAAAGATTTCAGGGAAGGTGCCTGTCGAAAAACATAGATTACAAATATGCACAAATGTAGGTATAAGAGACGAGCACTCTTTATAATTGAAACAGGTATGCCATCAGAACCAGTGCTAGATGTATTTTTGAGACCCAGAATGAGGCTTTCAATTTCGATATTGTCTGTTTTCAGAAGTGACATTGAATTTATCAAAGTTGGTGTTGTTAATAAAACTCTTGGATCACTTACTGGAGAAATAATTCCTGACGCTAATTTTTTTCCAACATTTGCAAAGTAATTATTTATGGAGTAATAGATGGATTTGACGATGCAGTTAAAAGTTCAGTGTTACAAGAAGTTTCCTTAGTTATGTTACCAATTTTTTTGATTAGTGCCCATGTATCTTTTGGATTTTTGCTTAATCGTTGAAATTCATTACGTTCGTGAGCCTTTTTTATCCTTTTTAATAAATTGTTACAGAAATTTCTGTATCTAATGTAAGTAGTTTTAATAGTCGTGTTTTCAGGGTTCTGTTTAAACTTTTTAAATAATTTATCTCGGTTTCGTATACATCGCAAAAGGCCAGGCGTAATCCAAGGTTTTAAAATACTTTTTCTGTTGGGAATTTTTACAATAAAAGTATTTTTCTTGATGATATTACTAATAATATTTACAAAAAGATTGGCGGCGATGTCAGCATTTCGACTAGCTAATATATGACTGTAATCAGTATTTTTTAAATGTGTCACACATGCAGCTTCATCTATACGTTGCAATGTGCGTTTCATTTTAGCTGTTTTTATTTTTAAGTCACAACTGATGATTACAGGAGCATGATCCGTGATAAGTGAATTTAAAATAAGCGTTGTTGCATTGCTTTTAGTTTTGAAAATAATGTGGTCCAGGCAGTTGTTATTTCGGGTCGGCATTGTATGAGTTGGCAATAATGCATGAGACATAAGAGTGTTTAGGTAAGAATCACAATTGTAGTCTGTACTCTCCATAGCGATATTAATATTGATATCTCCAACGACAGCAATGTTTTGATAGTTACTTAGTAATTTTAGGGTGTTATCTAAAGAATTTATGAAATTATCAATGTTTCTAAAGGACGGAGATCTATATAACGCAATTATAGCTAATATATTATTATATTTCAAAATCAAGCAGTTTGCATCATCAAAAGATGGATATTCGACTGTAAAATTAATATCATTTCTAATATAAATAACAACACCATCATTTTGATGGTTGAAAGAGGATTTATATGAAACATAGCCGGCTAAGGAAGGAATGTATGGAGATTTGCTTAACCAGCACTCTGATAGTATGATAACATCTAACTTTATCGGTATCCTGTGCAATAACAATAAAACATTGTCGAAATTGCAGCCGATGCTTCTAATATTGACGTGAATTATTTTTATACAAGTGACATTATCGTATATATATAAATTACATTGTTCCGGTGAACATACATAAGACTTTGACACGCCTATTTGTTCAAGTTCATTACCAATTACACTGCTATTTATTTATAATAATAAAATTTTATAAAAATTTAAGAACTATTTAAAAAGTTTTACCAAAAATATAATACAAAAGGATAGTTATGTAAGGGCAACACTCCCGTGTTGATTGACTCCCGTCAATGATGTTAGCGGAGAAACCGATATATTTTTAAAGTTACACAGATCGACCTTGTAGGTTATCAATAAATCTAAAGGTATATGATAAATGTTGAACATAGATCTTGTGGGTAAACAAAAAGTGGTTAAGTGTATTGAAATGAAGACATGATTGTTTGATGTATGCCTATGATTGTATATATGATTTAATGTTTTAGTGTAAAAAAGTGTAATTAGTGTTATGTGTGGTATAGTTGTAAATGTAGAAAATTTATTAGACAAAAATAAATTTGAACAATTATTATAAACAAAACAAAAGGTAACAGACCAATTTAGTATGGCATAATTGTAATATACTAGTCAAATAGACATTGATTTTAACTTGAACAGATCCTCTTCCGAATTTACGCGTAACATATTATTTTCCAGTCAATGCGTCTTAAAAGAAAAATAAATAATCTTTTTATTTTTTAAGTAAATGTAACTCAAAGCCTCCAATGGCAGGTAAGCTGCTTTCGCCATATTTAATTATTCGTGTTCAATATCTTTACCGAAAGAAAAGATTTTATCAAAACAATCATTTTTAAAAGGATTTACTCCATTAAAGCCAAACCCAGGCAATTCATTTGCCACCTTTTAATGAGTATATACATTAATAATGTTATAAATTCACATTATAAAATCAGCTATTTCTAAATTGATTAAATTAATTTCAACTTTGATATTTTTAAAAATATATTTTTATAAATTTTCAAAGATATTATTGTACTTGAATATTATTTTCTTTGGTACTTTTGCAATTTTTGTGTACTACCATGTATGTTTGATTACTTAAACTTAATTGTTATCATTTTAAAATTACTTTTATATACAATATTTTGAAAAACTAAATTTATAGATTGTATTCTTAGACAAGGTCCCGAAGAGGATTAAAGCAACCCACAAAATAATAAGTAGTCTTTGTATATGTTTAACACTCTGAATCAAATACTAGTTTCTTTCTCTTGAAACTTTCCTGCTTTAACGTTTAGTCTTTATTCCGAATGATAAAAAGAATATCATGACTGTCATGTCATCATGTCAGTATGGAAGGTGTGGACGTGACAGCTTTATCCTAAAATTATTATGTACAATATTGACTTACTCCTGGTATCACAGCTATCTTCAATTACTCTATTCTGTCTATATATCTATGTTTTATATACATACAACCCCCATGGACGACCGGAGATCCAAGTTGATAATGAATAATTGAAGGCTATTGTGAAAGCAGATCTATTGGAAACCACGTCCGAGTTAGCTGCAGGCTGCGATGTTGGTGATAAAACTGTTTTAATCCACTTAAAGCAAAAGGGAAAGATTAAGAAGCTTGAAACATTTTTTACATTTAATTTTTTCTAACTAGTATTATTATAATAAAATATCACGCATATTTTATTTATTTATTAAGTATTAACATTTTAAATACAAAATCACTATTTTTGGAACAATAGTTATGCAATATTACGATAATAACAAATCACATATAAAACGATGTATTTTTATTTTGTTATTAATTTGAATATAATCGAAAATTGTGTTTCTAAGATATTTGTTCAAAAAATTCTAAGTTAATTTGTTTCATAAATTACATTCACTAAGAAAGATTTATTGTGATACAGCTGCCTCCGTCCGGTAAAGAATATGAACCTCAGTCCTAAAATGTATTTTATATACTGAAAATTCTATTTAAAATTTAAATCCATATTTCTGTGTCAAATACCTTTCATATTCCTAAAAAATGAAGACCAGAATGGAAGTGTAACAAAATATTATTCTGTGCTACTTATTTCTAATATTATCTTTACCTTACCGAGGTGATCGATATTTAATTAAGTCTAAGCTGTGTTAGCTCAAATAATATATTATAATAAGTTATACTAATTACTCCTATTGCGGTAATTAAATCAATACAGCATGGAATTTGCATTGAGTCTATGGAGATTTATAATTTAAAGTAAATTTTGCTACTAAGATTTTTTTGCTATCAATATTTGCTAATTACACTAACAAAAGTAACAGATAACAACAAACAATACATTATGAATTCAAAACTTTAAAAATAAGTGTGTTACCGCACAAGAGCACCACAAATATATGAAGTACACGTTGACAAAAGTTACAAATAGTTATAAATTTATAAAAGCAACAGAAAAGTTAATTGAATACAATGAGCTTTCAGGCAATTTTTGGTTTAGTGGTCGGAGTTTTACAGATAAAATACTATACGATTTATGTATTGTGACCTATTAAATGTTTGTGGATCTTTTTAAGTGAAATTTCCTATTATTGATCAAATCATTTATTAATGTATGAATTTAAATTAATAATATGAAATATACTAGCAAGTATAAGTTAATATTCAAATACTGTAATTGAATAAGAACACTTGTATTTAAAACTATTTAGTAAACAATAAATAGCTATAATTACATTAATTATCGAAAACAAACAGTTAGAAGGATTATTTTTATATCACTTAATATTTGTAAGGGCCAACTAGCATAAGTACCGGAATCGACTCACATTAAATTTGAGCTTGCAATTTGCACAACAAATTAAAAAGATGAAAGGACAACTTTTCTTAATCTGTTTCTTATACAATAGGTGGTGTTTATCTTATAGAGTAAGCCTTGTTTTTACATGGTGAATGGACATAGAAGTAAAAAGAAAAATAAGAACATGTTGAGAAACACAATTATCAACATAGTGCGAAATAGTTGCTGCTGTACGAAGTAGAATTGAATTACCATTTCATAAATCAATCGTTCTTTACATATTGATATAAAGAACTATTAAACAACACGGTCTAACCTACAAAACGATCTGTTTTATAAAATTACTTAATAATTCTTAAAATTTATTTTATACTTGACAATTCTTCTAATTATTGCCTAGCGAAATAGGAAATATATATAATGAAGAGTCAACAACTTAAACCAATATTGACATTGTTGAGTTTATACGCATGAGACTTAGTTCAAGCACAACTTTGCAATTATAATAAATAGTCTCTGAAAAATAACATTTTAAAAATTATGTTTCATATTTGTGCAATTTCAAGATGATTTGTGAAATTGTACTCGAAACGTAAAACATCTAATCTTAATTAAAAAACAACTTTACGTCAAAGTAATAAAAATACACAAGTAAATATTTAAAACATACGAGAACACTGAAATATAAAAGAGATGAAAGAGATGAAATACACAATGTGTAGTAAGAGACGTGTATGTGTTGTAGATTTATGAAAGGCTTTGACGCGGGTCTTATACAACTGCGCAACCGCGGTACTCGTTAGTATAATAGATTTTCTCATCTTATAAAACATATTATATATTATAAAAATGTACGTATTTACACAAAATGATAATATTAAAGAGATAACTCTTTGGTTATAACAAAAAATATTAAGATTATTTGAAATCCAAAATATAGTAAATATAACAGGACTAATAAAAATAAAACATTAAAAGTTTTGTACTTATCCTTATCTATAGTTTTTGGGGTCATGTAGTTTACTTTGTCTTCTCTACCAACTTTACTGCAATCGGATTTGTGTGGAATGTGTTGTTAAATCTTTAGAACCCTCTGGGATTTTTTAAGATAAATATTATTAATTAGTTCATTAAACTAATTAATAATATTTTACTCTTCTTAATATAAGACTTTACAAATAAAAAAAACCATGTTCCAGCATCCAAACTAATGTAATTTTATTTCTGATTCGGATATTAAAGTGATGAATACATTTCGACTTTCGTAGCCATTCTATTTTAACCTCAGTCGTAATCGCTGACAAGACCAAATTATATTCTTAGCCATTGTATTACGACTATCATTAAATGATATTTTAAATGTATAGGCCACATTTAATGAGTAATTCTCGGAGTAGTTTAGTACAGTGTAGGGGTTACCTTAATTAGGGGCTTAGATGACATATTAATTATATATTAATTACCTACTTACATAGTGAGGTTTATGTTATCTGATTTTTCGTTCACATACTTATAGGCAACAAATTAATAAATATATATAAATCGCAAACATTGTTTGACTTACACATTTCTTTTATAGCTCTCAAGTAATGTAAGTAATAAATTATTTATGTTGCTTTAAAACTTAATTTCGATGTAAAATCTGGATTGAATCCTTTAAATTATTTTATTTTGATACAATAATTAACTTAAAACAGACGCAGTTCGCGTCGAGTTTCAGTATTGTCTCGGTTTTTAGTGGAACATTGAAATAAACTAACAAAGAGATAGTGAGAGTGAAGCTCTTCGTTCACGGATTGTAATAGCAATATTTATATGCAATGGACTTCTTTACTTAAAAGTTGTATTTAAAATTACTTGATTTAAAATCTTATAGAATAAATAAAATTGATTTAATTTTATGAATAATAAATATACTTAACATAAAAAATATAATTCTGAAGCAGGAACTAGGAAAATATGAGTAAAAATAAATACACCTATTTTACATTTAACAAATTAAATTTTTCTTCGTATAAGTGTATTATTTTATTAATTTTAACTTCACTCCATATCCCTTACGGGGTGGCCAGAGACGACGGAGCTCCAAACGCTAGCGGCGTTGGGGACCGCCAACCAACACGCCATGTTCCGAGCGGCGGGCGGTAGAGGACGGAGCTAAAAAATAAGTGAATAAAAACATATCATATTAAAATATGTCTTAATGAACTTCAATGTAACAGTAAATATTCTTCTATACATTTCTGTACTAAAAAATCTTTACTTCTTTTTGCTTACAAGCTTGAGACAAACATTACTTACGGTTGTCTGATCGAAGATTCCATTTTGTTCAGAATATAACTACAATCTAAACAACAATAATACCCACCAAATTTCATATTATCCAAATCAATCATAAATCAATGAATATTGTATAATGGCCTATTAATATTTAATTTACATTTAAAAGTTATAAAAAACTTATCGTTTGCTGAAAAGATAATAAAAACCTTTAAATTCCGACATGAAATGGATATCAAGATAATAGAAATAAGAGGTCCCAAATGACTGATACGGAGCTTAATTTACGTATCCGCTGAGGGACTTAGCGCAATAGATATCAGATGTAGCTGCTTGTTAGATATTTGTTAAATAAATTCTATGTTTTTGGTATTTCCACATAAACATACCATATACATTGCAGCACAAAATATTAATATGAATATATTTACAAGTTTTCTTTCTTTATCTTTGTATAAAATATCACAGCCTTTATATATTATTAAAACAGAATTCATGGTTTCTTTTCAGTTTTATAGAATTAACTAAATTATTAAATATTATAATTTTAATATAACTTATATTCTTATCAGTTATACTAAAGTTACAACGATACACTGTATGAATATCATGAGTGTCACAATACAATCCTTTATTAACAGTGTGTTATCAATACACATGACGCGGTACAGAGACCGGGTACACTCACATGATACCCGACCTTTTACAGTGTGCAGGTCGTATTTATATTCACCGGTTAATGCCATAATGTTCTTTATTTTATTATTTTATATATTATAGTACTGTAAAATTGTCTGCGATTCTTTGTGCTTATCAAATCTAATATGTACATATAAATAATAATTGAGTATTTTTCCACGTTGCTGATTTTAAAGTACGATTATTTTAGACATTGCAGATATCTTTAAAAACTCTGTTGCTGATGCGTATCATTTTCATTGGTAACCAAGTCTGTTATGTAAAACATGCGTCATGCAAATCTATTAAAATAGTTTTATTATAAAAGTAAAAACCTTTTCTTCGTATATCAAAATATAATTTTTTATACAAGTATTAAAGTACATTAAAAATTTTATCTGCATAAGAAAAATTATCCACATTTCGGAATATGAAAGAGTTGTATTTTATTGAAATGCTTACTCATACTTTACTCATTATACACCGATAAGGCATATCCAGTCGACGTATTTTTAAACTCCTTTTAAACTTTCTTAGAAAAAACAATAGAAAAATAATATTACAGAAAGAATTTATTATTATTATTATCTTCTATATTTATTGTTGGTATTATTTAAAATTGAATAATGGTTTTACTGTAAACAAAATTTTATATAAATATATGTTTAGTTCTGTTGAAAAGATTGGTTATAAATAGTTTGAAAAAATTACAATAATTGTTTCTTTCATTACGAAAAGAAAAAAGATACTTATTTCTGACTGTTAATTGAAAAAAAAATTGAAATTTTATACGCAAGCGAAAGCTGGGACAGCTTTCCATACATACATTCCATACAGCTTTCCATTATAAAACCAATTCCTCTTCCACATTAGTTACAATATCTTTATTCAATATCCCAGAAGGGTCAAACACAATCGATAGACAGTTAGTGTATCGAGTGTTGTTTACTTATAAAACTATATATAATTTTTCTAACCATATTAATTTAATTGTTATAATATAAAATAACGGATGAAATCCTTAATTATACATAAAATCCTTGTCCCCAGTGTCTGATCTGTAAATCCACAGTACAACCCGCCGCGTAAGCAACAAATATTGACAATGAAATTAAAGGACAGGTAAAATAATATTAACATAAACATAGAACAATATTAAATCCCTTTTGTATATTTTTTCTCAAAATAAACAAACAGGTAACAATATTTATATTTTATATTTTACCAACATGAAGGTAGATAGTTCTAAGAAATTAAGTTTTTACTTTTGATAGATTGTTACCGATAGGTTTTACCTACGAGTAGCTGCATTGTCCGCACTGCGACCTCAAGTTGACAATAAAAAGTCATTTTAACACTTAAATAATTAAAAATATACCATTACACTTACTACAATAATGATGACAACAGAAATAAGCATCTAACATATAAAACCCATTAAATAATGTGAAAATTAAAGTTTTCCATTTCTTACAAGCCTCCTCTCTAATTCTTATAAGTTGCTCTTCTAAATTACTGATAACTCGTTTATTACGTTATTACGTTAATTATATAACAGTTTAACTACATCTTAATCTTTTATTTTATCTTAATATATTAAGTTTACAGAACGCAGCTAAGTTATTAAAAATAGAAGATTAATATTATTATTATACAGTCTTTCCTATCTGTTTCTTTTATATTTTTATTTATACTTAGAATGTTAGCTAAAAAGTAAATATAAGAAAGTACAACATTATTAGAGGCATCTAAAGATCACAAATTCCTTTTTATACTTAACTAAAAATGACGGCATCATTGAACAGCTCGTAGGTTTTACGCTTTGACTAAAAACGGAAGAGCATTTGTAACACAATTTATCTTTTACTTTCATATATAATGGACTTCTTTTATCCTTTTTCTTTGTATATATAAATTAACACAGGAATATACGTCTGCTCACAATCTAGAAGATTTGTGTCTATTAATAAGTATAATTTGAAAAATGGTTAATTCTGATATTTTACTACTTAGCTTTCGCCTGGAGAGAAATAAAAATACCAAAAATTAACGTTTATTATTCATGATGATGGAGTTGAAGTATACTGTTTCATCGTTATTTAGTAAATTTATTCTACAACTTGATCCGAACAAGCTTACTAAAGGCGTTTGTCCTGTCAGAGTTTCGTACTACATTTTTAAATGCATAAGTCTAAAAATAATGTTGAAATAAAATAGCATTTTATAAACATATTAATCTTGAGCGCAATAAATTGTGTATTAAATTAGAAACAAGTTATTAAATATATTATTTTTATCAGAAAATCACATGTCAATCCTAAAAACGTTCCTCTTGCTTTGTATTATATTTATAATGCCTAATACACTTACAAGCGCTTTTAGTAAAGGTACCTCTTCGGCCACTTACTCGTGAGTCTATCCGCTGTCATCTGGATTCGTGCGGTGGACGGAAGCGGTGAGGGTCGGTGCTCTATGGGGGATTATAAATTTCTTCTTTGGCTTCGTTTTCACCTACTAATTCCGCCATGGAGGAGGTCGACTACTACTCTTTAAAAATGGAATAATGGAATGGAAGAGAACTAAAAAAAATTACATCTTAGTAAAGTACTTTTTAAATAAAAATTTAATAAAAAAACAGTCTACACAGATTTCTATTAGACATTATGATTATATATTTTCTCAAACTATGAAAGTAAACCGAACGAATGGTCTGAACATTGGAGTCGTAAATAGAAAGCCAATTAAGTACGGAAAGGACACTGTAATCGAAATCTTATCAAACAATAGCAGATCATTAATGAATCAACATCCTATTACAAATTATTTGAAATTCAATACCACTCGAAAAGCTTAAAGTCGCTACCTCCTAGGCTTGCTTACTTGTTTTTGTTGAGGATATTTGTAATATACAATCAATATATATATATTTCCTTTATCAGTTTTTAGTAGTTATTTACTTGAAACATCGAATTATGACAAGGTGAAAAATATTAAAAAAGTTTCTATAAATAATGTTACTTATCTTTATGTTTCTGTCTTTATGAAGTTAGTTTAAATAAAATATATGGAATATAAAGACAGTTATTAATTTAGTCAAGAAATAAAAAAAAAAAAAAAAAAATTATTTCCAAAAGTAGGATTCGATCTTATATTATCATGTATATTCTCCATCGTCAATACGTCGTTATATCACACATTCAGTCGCTCAGTGGACGAATAAAATATTATTTACTTCTTATTAGTGATTAGTACAATGAGGCAGCATTGAATATTGGCTTTGAATTCTTCTGATGTTTGCTTCAAAATACAACTCAATTACAAACACTTCTCTTTGAACTTTTTATTTTTTTGTACAAAGTTATAGCTTTTTGATGCAACTATACATAAGGTGTAAATATATACTTAAACAAATAAACTATATAAACGTAACAATGGTTGAATTTTTATTATACCTTTATTAATTATTTCCCATACGAGTGAATAAACGAATTACACGCTCAACGGTAATTAAAACATTTTATGAATTGCGAAATTGTTAACTCGGCTTCACAGCCCAATTGTATTTTCAATGGCTTGATAAACATAATTAGGTCACTATATTATTATAACTTGGATATCATTAACTCAATTTTAATTAAGTACACGAATGTTCCAGCTACATTTTTAACGATGAATATTTATCAAGGTTTACTATCTACAAGTAAGCCCTAATCGAATTAGAAGAGCAGACGGCAACTTTATTACTATTATTTAAAGATTTTTATATAAATAGCTGATTAAAAAGACTGTATAAGAAGTGCAGTAGCTAAGCTCTATAAACTTTAAGAACATTTATCCAGACCTATTAGTCCAACCGGAAAAATAAAACAGTGCCCCCAATATTCTGCTATATAATTTAACTTATATTATTGTTGTTAATTCCGTTTCTGGTGCTGTTATATGGTCTTTCATCTTAAATAAACTGGCTATTAAATGTATAAAGAACATTTTCCGACCGTTAGTTCCAGATTTTAGAACCCTTAAACAAAAACTCTTCAGCTTTATTATATTATTATATATTATGTAATACGTTCTGATGAAGAATATACAACGAGAACAACATTCGTTTTTATTTTAAAATTCTCTTCCTCTTATGATATAAAATATTATTTGTTCAATATCTTAAATAACGTTTGGCTGATATTTGAGACATAGTTCACCTATAGCTTCTATCTTTGTTACTTGCGTGTCTGACACATGTCTCAACAGCTGTGAGCGCAGGATTCATACAGTTTAATTACAAGATATAAAATGATTCTAAGAAAGGAAGTAAAAATGACTGGTATAATAATAATTTAATTCCATGTTAATTCATATTATGTAAGTTTTATTATCTTTTAACTCGGCCTTTATACAACTTAGTTACTATGTACGTCGTGATTCACAATAATTTGTTTCATATTGAATATGAGGTCTGATTGTATAAGCAACAACATTTAAGTGAATCTAACATTTTTGTCTACGCCTCATTTGTTCTCGTACTTTGTAGTTTAAAGTCCCGCTGCGATTTTCTACCTACGACTATAAATTTTCAAGAAACCAATTAGAGAAGAAATAAAAATAATGAAAGCTGCATCCAATAACTAACGGAAGTGATGTGGATACGAAATTCAACTGACGTCTATTATCCACCACGGTAATGTTAACGTATATGCTAACAGTTTCGTAAACAAAATTTGTTATAGAGACGAAGCTTCTTAGCATTCCATGGATTTACCGTGCGGGTACCGGGCCCATCGCGTTGCAAAAAGAGGAGCACAAACAATGCCTGGGACTTGCGACCCAGGTGTAGGTTTAAGGGGCCCCTTTACTATGCGCATACGCCTTCACTGTTCACGCTCTTCTCCCTACCTAACCAAATATCGTAATTTTTATTTATGTATTATGTAAGTTTATCTACGTAGACTTAATTGGTTTTATTTTACAATTACTTTTCAGATTGTATTGTGACACAGTAAACTAAATCGAGCTATAAGGTCGCGGAGATGGTTAAGGAAACTTACAAAATAATAACTATTTTGTAAGTTAGTATAGTATAGTTATGTATGTTAACACTTTAAATCAAATTCTAGATTCTTCCACTTGAAACTTTACTGTTTCTCTTTTAGTTTTTCTCCGAAAGTGACGTTTACAAGATTATCACACGTGTCAGTGAGGATGGCGTGAGTTCTGATTGCATTAGTCGGAAAATTATTATACCCAATATTGATTTTCATTATTCCTATTATCACACCAATATTTTACATAGATATCATAAAACATAGAGACTCTATGGCTTACATTCTTAGGGACATTATAATTATTGTTACTTTTAGCATTTTTTTTATTATATATATTTTATTACTACTTTAATTTTAATTTAATCTATGTTTATTGTTTTAGGGGAATGCAGTATATCTATAAATTGGTGTATCTATATATAAAAACCTGGTGAGTGGAAAAGATACATTCAAGACTTTAATTTCCCTATTTTTAACTCATTCAGCCTGTAGACCCGGTATATAATTCAAGTCGTGTTTTATTCCTCTATAGCTCACGTCCGCACACTCCGCGCTTGCGTCCCTCAGATCCGAACCACTTGTTTACACTTTGAATGTAAATTTGTCACACGAGAGGTCCAAAGGCGGCACGTGACGGCTGTTATCTTAGGTTTGAGCGAAGCGCGAGTCGTTCTTGCGCACTAAGCGCTGGTACCGAGCCTTGAATACAGATTCATCATCAATCTTCTTGGTACGTGTTATACACTATTCACTTGGGTGTGTGGCACGCTAATATTTTAATACTCGTAGTAGTGAACTTTATATCATATTTATTGAAGAAATTCATTTAAGTAGCAATTTTACATTTAATGTAACTTGAATCTTTCTAAAAGTTAAGATAAGGTTAATAACAGAAAATATATTACGAAATGTAACGTTCGTACTTAAATCTACATTAATCTAAGTAATGTAAATTCCTACTTTTAATTTAACTTGTTGGCACAATGAGGTACCTATCACGTACACTCGTGAAGCACGTAGTCTGTGTGATGCCTGCTTTATTACCTCGTTACGTTGCATAGGATTGCACTGATTGTATATCAAAATATTATAATCTTAAATGTTATACTTTTTCTACATTAACTAACATTTTTCTGATATATATCACAAAGTTTTCCTCGCTCTAGCCTTTTTACGTAGAAGTATAACATATAACTTACTGTATTATTATTTCGAAATCAGAAAAAAAATTAGTTTGAAACGGAATCAAAAAGAGATTTTCTTTTTAGCTTTGTTATTTTGAAATAAAAAAGAAAACACAACTTGGAGTATAAAGATATAATAAACAAAAACTATTGCTTTTTAAAGTCAGAGTGTATTATTTATTAATTGAATTAATTTGATACCAACAGAAAAACTAAGAAAAATGGTAACGATTGAAAAAAGCGTAGTTGTATTGAGGTAGAGCTTAGTTGTTGCCAATTGTCTGAAATTAGCTCCACCACTCAAAGTCCTTTCTGCTGCATTTCTTGGAATAAAAATAAAACACTTAAAAATTCAAAATTCAAAATATCTTTATTCAAGTAGGCATTTACACGCACTTTTGAATCGTCAATTACTACAATACAAAAAAGTCAGTGTATTCAGTCTTTAAGTAAACTACCACCGGCTCGGAATGCTGCTCTGTTGAGAAGAGCCGGCCAAAAGGCTTTTTAGGTGGTAGAGCCTAGCTGCAGTTATCTGACTGCAGCTCGTATTGGACTGGCTCGACCGGGGAAGGACCACCCTCTCACAGAAGACCGACGTGTAGTAACCGAATTCATTTGGTTATGTTCCGCTGGTGAGTGAGAGAATCCGGATCAGAATCGCCAAGTATCAGAATACTGGGTCTCGACATTTCGAGCGACTGCCGGTTTAGTGGTCATCTGGAGAGCAAGGCCAAGTTGGCCTCGATAAAATTGGGCGTGATCAATAGAGCGACGCAGTACTTCAATCCTGGTCAGACTTGCGCTCTACAAAGCGCAGGTCCGGCCACACATGGAGTACTGTTCTCATCTCTGGTCCGGATCACCCCAATATCAGCTTCTACCATTTGACCGCATACAACGGAGAGCCGTTCGGATTGTCGGGAACCCGGTGCTCTGTGAACGGCTGGAATCTATGGCATTGCGTAGAGACGTTGCATCTCTGTGCTTCTTCTACCGCATTTACCTCGGAGAGTGTTCCGAAGAGCTATTCGATCTGATGCCTACCGCCGAATTCCATCACCGCACAGCGCGCCATCGCCTCCAATACCATCCGTACCGCATGGATGCGTGGCGATCCTCCACTGTGCGGTTCTCAAGTACATTTTTTCCTCGTAGCACTCGAATATGGAACGAGCTCCCTTCGGCGGTATTTCCAGATCGGTACGACCCATGTCGTACCGTACATGGATACCTTCAAAAAATGCGTTTACTCCCACCTTCAAGGCCGGCAACGCTCCTGTAAATCCTCGGATGTTGCAAGAGTTCATGGGCGGTGATCACAAATCATCTGTGACCTGCCAGCTCGTTTGCCCTCCTATTCCATAAAAAAAAAAGAAACTCAACAGTTACTCTTTTCAAAAGAAGTATAACAATAGGTGATGACATTATAATATTAATCCTGCAAATATATACCCGCAATATATACCTCAACAATATATACTGGCATTCAAATAATATTAATATTCTGCTGCATTAAAATAAAACACTTAACAATATATACCCTTACTCGGATTTACTTCACCTAAACGGTTTAAGCTTCTGAACTTCAGAGTTGACTTGTTTATTTTCATAGTATTTTATCTTATGCTATTTTATTATGTACTACTGCTGTTTTATTAGTACTGTCCACTGCTGAAATTAAGTCTATATTTATTTTACTAAAAAGAACTGTACGGGCTATTTATATCTTAATTGCTAAAGATTCCCTGAGGGATGTTTTTAAAGGAATTGATATTCTTACACTCACTTCTCGATACATATTTAATAACATAATTCCGTCCACTGAGCGTTTTCGGTCTTTGGGCCTACCATATACATCTAACATTGTTAAATTTCTTTTAAAAAGAGCACTGTTGAGTCTCTGGCGGCTCTTCTGGTAGCTGACTCACGGACTGACTGCATTGACCTTTCTTATTGTAATAATTCAAAAGTAGAAATGCCTGTTTCAATAAGGATATTTTGAATTTTAATTAAAAGTTGGAATTTATAAAACTTACATTAATTAAACATTAAGTATGAGCGTTACATTCTCTAATATTAAACTTGTATTAACTACTTGTATTGTATTTTCGAAAATATTCAAATGAATTTCTTTAATTACACAGAAAGTTTCGGCGTCCATCCGCCAACTGTTAATGTAAAATGGTATCAGGTATTGCATTATAAAGCCCTCATAAGGTTTTATAAATAATAAAGCTCTTAGCTACTTTAAAATACGTCCTTATTTTATTGTTTGAAACAAACACAAATACGAATATATCTTTTTTTTGAATCCGAGGTGTAAGAAATCTGCATTCAACTCAGATAATTCTTATACTACGAATTTTAGTTAGGTCATTTTTTTTCTGTAAATATCTAGACAATTAGACTTCCATGAAGGGATGCGTATATACAGAGGTTACAAAAATTAAACTGTAAAAAATAACACCAGTTTGTATTCAATGTTTATTTATTAATTACGTATATAAAAATTTTGCTGTAAAAAGTCAACTCGATAATAATATACTTAAATTTTCTTTATATCTAAAACTGATAGAGGTTGATATTGAAATATTTTTTGCAATACTTTTTACGTAAATTGTTCTTTTAACCAATGAAGTGAGTCTGAAAATAGAAACGTTAGCTGGTACCGTTATTTTAGATTTTATATACTTAAAATGACAGAAATTTCACTACTAATAAAATATTAGAGTGTCATACACCCTAGTGAATAGTGTATAACACGCACTAAGAAGATTGATGAGGAATCTGTATTCAAGGCACGGTAAGAAATATATATAGAAATGTATATAGATATTAGAATGCTTGAAGATAAATATGATGAAAAGCATAACCAAGTCAATAATGAGTATAATCAATTTAATACTAATGTAGTTGGAACACACGCCTTTACCACGGACATGCGTGATATTCTGATAAACGTCAGTTAATTTTACGGAGAAAGTACTAGGAATAAAATCAAAAAGTTTCAAGTTGAAGTATCTATAACTTTATTTAGAGTTTTACACACATACAAACATAGCCAACTATTTTATGAGTTGCTTTAATCTTTCCTCGTCCTTGTAACGCGATATCAATAAATGTATTAGAATACAATATACAAATTTCTTTCTTGCTAATATTATGTTTAAAAGATATACTAAAATCATAATAACTAAATCTACATAAACAAACTTACATGGTAGTATATAAATAAAACTGCAAAAGTAGTTGAGCATTAATATTCAAATACAACACAGTCTTCTGAAATAACTAAGTTAAAAGTAAATTATACATAAATTTAATAATTGTGTAAAAGGCTGATTTCTTAATATTAATTTAAAGTCTCATGAATTACGTTGGTTTGCCTTTAATTGAGTAAATCCTCTTAATTTTTTTTGATAAAATCTGATTTTTTCTCTAAAGATATTCCTGCTTAAAGCAAAAAATTTAATATGGCTAAAGCATTTTACCTGCGATTGAGGCTTTGAGTTACATTTACTTAAAAAAATGTGCTTATAACCTTTTAAATTTTCTTTTGAAGGTTACTCATAGAAAAAAAGATTTGAATTACTTAAAGAAATTTCAATATCTTGGTCCTTTTTTATATTGTAGTAAAATAATAAATTATATTTTAAGTTCAATATTTTATCAACATTGTTAAATAAATACGTACCAGCGAATGGTTTAACTATTTGAGTGTATTATCTATGCAACAAATAGTGTGACAATTTAAAACAAAATTTTATAAAATGTTTTTTTTATTATTCAAGAACAACAGATTCTATTGTTTAATTGAAGTCTAGAGATATTAATTTACAATTTTGTAATTTTATTTTCATATGTATCTGAAGTAAAGTTTTTGTAAGAGAATACTGTGACAGAAATATTACGACAAGATAATGTTACAGGATAATAAAACTAAGTAGCTGCAATTGTAATTGAAGCTACATCATTGTGCTGTAAATACAACCGTTACATTATTTAAACAAATGTATATTTTAAATTACCTTTTCAATAATCAACATAATAAATACTGAGCTCTCATTGGGTAATAATGACCATAATGCTATTTATCAGTACAGGAACAATCTATCACATATAATACTATAACATTAATAAAATCATTATTTACATCACGCGACACAGTGTCTGTTACAATCTATGTTGAGGAAATATATTTCAATATATTTATTTATTTGTTTAAAATATGAGTTATTATTTATTTTGAATTTGTAATACAGTGTTCTTAGTTATTGTTACGTTATAAAATGTATTATAAAAGTATTTTTATTAAGTTACTTTCAAAGTAACTTATAACTATACTATTCGTGTAAATTAACAATTATTGCTGTGAGAAAACAACTAAGCAACTTCAAGAGAATATTAAGTGATTATTCAAACTTCATGGTTGAAGATAAACAAATTCAGTAAAGGATCGTCATTTAATAATTATTAAAATAATAAAACTTTTAATTTAAAAATAGTATTGTCTTTTATCTTTAACGTTAAAAATAATTAAATTCATTTGTTAATTCATTTTGCATGACACAAATATATTATTCTCAAAGAAAGGATGACAAGGAATGTACAGAATTTAATTTACAAAATTTATATAGAAAGCTGAGATGCTAAATATCATAAAATTAAGCTTTCAGATTACACCTTGTTTAACCGTGCAGTATTTATATTATTTTATATAGTTTTATGGTAAAAAAGATTTATATGGGAAAAGTGAGCGGTAAGAGAGACAAGGGGAGGCCTCGAGTGACCTTCGAAAACACAGTAGCTACGATACTGGAGGAAGGTCACGTAAAAAGCATGAGGACCCCCCGTAGTGCATGTATGAAGAGGTTGATGTCTGTGGCCGAGGCGAAAGAGGTATGCAGAGACCGTAGCGTTTGGCGCTCCGTCGTCTCTGGCTACCAAAGGGATATGGCGTGAAGGTAAATAAATAAATAAATAATAAATATTATACGTTTGAGTATTTGAACAACAAATTAGATGACATAAGGTATAACCTACACCAATGTAAGCTGATTGGAGATGTAAACTAGGACAATATTTAAAGACATTATTTAATTATAGTTGTAATAACAATAGTTTATTAATTGATTAATCTTTAACACATAAAATAATCCAAGAGGGTTATATATATTTAACAATACATGCGACACGAAGCATTCACAGTAACGGTAGAGAAGACATGAAGTAAACTACGTGACCTCAACAACTACGTGATACTTTTGCACCTGAAAAGAAGAGACATAGAAAAGGATATTACTTCATTTAATAAATTGGTTTCCACACTAAATCTTCATAAAGCTACATTTTCAAGAGGCGTCTACTTTTCGATTATTCTTGCCACGGATCAGATCAGTTTTTGTGTGTTTTCTGTGAAAATAAGACATATTTCAAGGAACATTGATATCAGGTAATGCAATTACGAACGTTATTCTACATTTTTAATTTCGTTTACCAACATATCTTCTGCAATAATACTATTTCAATGCAATCATTACAGTAGTTTTTGCAATAACCGTGAATATACAAACAGATAAACAGAGAGAGAAATACGATCAATGCTCTCTATTCTTTCAATCTAGATATTACTTTTCAGTTTATATATCTTTAATGTAATATTTCTTAGTAGAGTAGTTCATAAAACCACTTGAGCAACTAAAATTGCTATAAAATTAACCAAAAATATTAAATGATTACTGCTTATTAAAGTAACTAATTAATACTGAATTATATAACATATACAATGATTCTTATAATAAAGATCAATAAATCTAAACAAAGTTGAATAAAGCTGCCAACAATTAATATATCACACTACATAGAGATATCTATCCAATATTACTATTATGTATATTACATTGTTACATATATATTAAAGGTTTTATGAGATGACTAAATCTGTTACAGTAACGAGTACAGCGGTTGGCGCAGTTGCAAAAGACCCGTCATAGCCTTTCATAAATCTGACATTACATACACGTCTCTCACTTCACATTGTGTATTTGATCTCTTTCATCTCTTTTATAGTTCTGTGTTCTGTATGTTTAAAATATTAACATGTGTATTTTCATTTCTTTAAATTAGACGTTCTACGTTTTGAGTAAAATATTACATATCGATTTGAAATTACACAAATATAAAACATATTTTTAAAAATGTTATTTTTTAGAAACTACTTATTATTAAATGTAAAGTGGCTTATGCGTTAAAACTCAACAATGTCAACATTGGTTCTCACCCAATTGTTTACTCTTCGTTGTATATTCCGTTATATAATTTTCACCTTTTTCACTAGGCAGTGGTTAGAAGAATTGTCAAATATAAAATGAATTAGGAAGTGGTTAGAAAAATTGACAAATATAAAATGAATTAGGCAGTGGTTAGAAGAATTGTCAAATAAAATGAATTTCAAGAATTATTAAGAGGTTTTATATAAGACAGGTTCACCATAATATATAAAAAAATATATTATTATATTATTTTTAAAGAAAAGATATTTATAAAAATATTCTATTTATATTAATTTAACCAGGATTTTCTTTCTTTGGCTTTACTGGCAACTTGATATCTATGCCTTATAATAATAATAAAAAGCTGTTTAATTAATATGTTGAAGTGAAAGAAAACCATAATATTATTTATATAAATATAATTGAGCTGAGCATAAGCGAAGCTCTTAACCGTTTGGGAGACCTTTTTTTGTGTTTATTTGTCTCCAGAATGCGACGAGATAATTAACTAAAAATTTTCTCATGTATGTTTAAGCCAAATGCGGATGTTATAGCGAAAACAGATTGAATAAATGTTTAGCCATTCAAAAGTTATCAAGAAAATAAGAAAGGAGAGGGGCTCAGCTCAACACCCGCCGCGCACGGTTGGCGGATTCTAGTATTTTGCATTTTGAAATATATATATATATAAATCTAAAGTTAAAACCAATCACTAGCGACAAGCAAGTTTAGATATCGCCAAATCTATAGTTTAGTTTGAACTGAGCTGTAGTCAATTACCTGCAGTTCCTATATGGGTTGACTGGACTAAGGAGGTCTTTTAAAAATTACGACATACATTGTTATTACAAATCTTTTTGTTGTGTAAAATTTGAGTTCAAATTAAATGTTAGTCGATGCCGGTACTTATGCTAGTAGTCCATTTACAGATATTAAGTGATATAAAAATAATCTTTTTAACTGTCTTTGTTCGATAATTAATTTATTAATAGCTTTATATTGTTTAGTAAATAGTTTTGAATTCTAGTGACAAACAACAGCGTACACTGGCCGGTGCACGCATAATTGGTATTTTTACGTAAATTTAAAGTACTACAGAATTAGTTCTTCATAGATAAACGTTTTTTATAAGTTTAATAAGATATATAGAGCGTATTATATTCCTACATAATGTGTGGTCATTAATTTAATATTTCTCATATTTTTATTCATTATAAAATTGTTAATTAGCATTTATTATATTCGAACCACATTCAAGATTCAAAACTAACCTTTTAAAGAATAAGTGTTTGACTCCTGACTTATTGTATTGACGAACAAGTGTAGGCTGTGTATATGTCTTCGCTTGTGCACTGTCAGGTTCGCTAAGTATAACCAATTATCATTATAATATTGATCTTATTTGATGACAGTATTTGAATATTTAATTCAAATAACCCACTAGTGTATTGTATATTATTAGATTAAATTCATAAATTAATAAATTATTTTATCAGGGTGTATAGATCAGATCTTTTCCCTCCGCATGATCACGGAAAAGTTTTTGGCCCTAAACCAAAAGGTTTTCTGTGCTTTTGTGGATTTGGAAAAGGCGTTTGACAGGGTTGTGAGAAAGAAGTTATGGGAGATACTGCCCCGATACAATGTGAACGGACCCTTGCTACAGGCTGTAAGGTCTCTTTACCGAGATCACTCAGCCTGTGTGCGAGTAGGAGCTGGCATGTCGCCCTGGTTTGACATCCAATTGGGTGTTAAGCAAGGTTGCGCTATGTCAGCTTGGTTGTTCAATTTGTAGTTGTCTCCAAGGAGTGAAAGATAGTGACATGGGAGTGAAAGTAGGTGACCTTAAGGTCAATTGCTTACTATATGCAGATGATGCAGTGCTCATTGCATCATCAGAATGCAATTTGCAGGCATTGGTCACCACTCTGAAAGATGGGTGTGAAATTAATGGTCTTAACCTGAATGTAGATAAGACGAAGGTTCTGATATTTGAAAGAAATGAAGAAAGAACAGAATGTAAGATCAACGTGAATGATAAGATAATAGAACAAGTGAATGAAGTGGTATATTTGGGAAGTATGTTCAGCAGAGACGGAAGATACGAAATGGATGTGGAAAGGCGTATTGCTGCTGGTAACAGAGTCAATGGTGCTTTGACTGCATTGTTGAGACGGCAAAACGTCAGTATAGCTGCACGTTTGGCTGTACACAATGCAGTTTTGCTACCGACACTGTTATACGGCAGCCAAACGTGGGTAACACAGAAGAAGAATGTAAGAAAGATGAATGCTGTGGAGATGCGATCTCTTCGCAGAATATGCGGAGTCAGTCTAGCTGATCGAATCCGCAATGAAGAGATCCACAGAATGGCAGGTACTAGCGAAGATGTCACGGTGAGAATGAAGAAGAACGTGCTCAGGTGGTTTGGGCACGTTGAACGAATGAGTGATGAAAGAATGGTAAAAAAGATTTATATGGGAAAAGTGAGCGGTAAGAGAGACAGGGGGAGGCCTCGAGTGACCTTCGAAAACACAGTAGCTACGATACTGGAGGAAGGTCACGTAAAAAGCATGAGGACCCCCCGGAGGGCATGTATGAAGAAGTTGATGTCTGTGGCCGAGGCGAAAGAGGTATGCAGAGACCGTAGCGTTTGGCGCTCCGTCGTCTCTGGCTACCCCGCAAGGGATATGGCGTGAAGGTAAATAAATAAATAAATAAATTTTATCATCAATTGGAAATTTCATTAAAAAGATCCACAAATATATAACAGGTAATAATGTATAAATTGTATAGTATTTTCATTTATCTGCAGAACTCGGACCACTAAACCAAAAACTGCCTGAAAGACTATTGTTTTCCATTAACTTTTCCGTTGCTTTTATAAATTTATAACTATTTGTAGCTTTTGTCAACGTGTATGTCATATATTTGTGGTGCTTTTTGTGCGGTAACACCTTTTGTTTATAGTAATCTTTTAATTTATTTCAAATAATGAATGTCCATAAATTTTTAAAACCCATTGTGGACCGAAGTTCAGTTTTGTTACTAATGGACGCAGCTGTATCTCAATAAATCATTATTATTAGAAGTAATTTATGAAACAAAAACAACTTAGCAATTTTATACCAATATATTAGAAACACTGTGATAATTTTCGATTATATTCCAACTAGTTACAAAATTAAAATACAACGATTTGTGAATATTGTAATATTGTATAATTTTTATTCCAAAAATAGTGATTTTGTCGTTAAAATGTTAATATTTAAATAAATTAATTAATAAAACATGCGTGATATCTTATTACAATAATACAATGTAGTAGAAAGAAAGTAAATATTCATAATTAAAGAATATCTGCTTAACAAATTGACTAATTTTAATGATGTACAGACAAAAAAATATCTATCTCGATGATGAAAAATGTTTAATACGTAAGGATTCTGAGAGAGAACAAAGAAACTGGTATAGTTCTCGTTTTAAGGCATTTTAATGAATTACAACTAGAGTTATACTAATACTTAGGATAGTACAATACGTATATACAATTTTATAAGTAATTGCAACTTTATTTGCTCTTTTTTAATTTATATTTTTTAATTTAAATCTTTTAAAGTACAATAGTGAGTTTATTTAGAACACACTACTAACAAGAAACTCGGCAAACAAGCTTTCGCTTTCACGTTTAGATGAAGTTGTTGATTTAATTTGCGAAATAAAAGCGAAACTTAACACAGAAGAAGAATGTAAGAAAGATGAATGCTGTGGAGATGCGATCTCTTCGCAGAATATGCGGAGTCAGTCTAGCTGATCGAATCCGCAATGAAGAGATCCACAGAATGGCAGGTACTAGCGAAGATGTCACGGTGAGAATGAAGAAGAACGTGCTCAGGTGGTTTGGGCACGTTGAACGAATGAGTGATGAAAGAATGGTAAAAAAGATTTATATGGGAAAAGTGAGCGGTAAGAGAGACAGGGGGAGGCCTCGAGTGACCTTCGAAAACACAGTAGCTACGATACTGGAGGAAGGTCACGTAAAAAGCACGAGGACCCACCGGAGGGCATGTATGAAGAAGTTGATGTCTGTGGCCGAGGCGAAAGAGGTATGCAGAGACCGTAGCGTTTGGCGCTCCGTCGTCTCTGGCTACCCCGCAAGGGATATGGCGTGAAGGTAAATAAATAAATAAATAAATTTTATCATCAATTGGAAATTTCATTAAAAAGATCCACAAATATATAACAGGTAATAATGTATAAATTGTATAGTATTTTCATTTATCTGCAGAACTCGGACCACTAAACCAAAAACTGCCTGAAAGACTATTGTTTTCCATTAACTTTTCCGTTGCTTTTATAAATTTATAACTATTTGTAGCTTTTGTCAACGTGTATGTCATATATTTGTGGTGCTTTTTGTGCGGTAACACCTTTTGTTTATAGTTATCTATTAATTTATTTCAAATAATGAATGTCCATAAATTTTTAAAACCCATTGTGGACCGAAGTTCAGTTTTGTTACTAATGGACGCAGCTGTATCTCAATAAATCATTATTATTAGAAGTAATTTATGAAACAAAAACAACTTAGCAATTTTATACCAATATATTAGAAACACTGTGATAATTTTCGATTATATTCCAACTAGTTACAAAATTAAAATACAACGATTTGTGAATATTGTAATATTGTATAATTTTTATTCCAAAAATAGTGATTTTGTCGTTAAAATGTTAATATTTAAATAAATTAATTAATAAAACATGCGTGATATCTTATTACAATAATACAATGTAGTAGAAAGAAAGTAAATATTCATAATTAAAGAATATCTGCTTAACAAATTGACTAATTTTAATGATGTACAGACAAAAAAATATCTATCTCGATGATGAAAAATGTTTAATACGTAAGGATTCTGAGAGAGAACAAAGAAACTGGTATAGTTCTCGTTTTAAGGCATTTTAATGAATTACAACTAGAGTTATACTAATACTTAGGATAGTACAATACGTATATACAATTTTATAAGTAATTGCAACTTTATTTGCTCTTTTTTAATTTATATTTTTTAATTTAAATCTTTTAAAGTACAATAGTGAGTTTATTTAGAACACACTACTAACAAGAAACTCGGCAAACAAGCTTTCGCTTTCACGTTTAGATGAAGTTGTTGATTTAATTTGCGAAATAAAAGCGAAACAAGAGACTGCACCTTACACTGGCTTTAGTAAATGCTTATTGTTCTTAAAGTTTGAAGAGTTCTTTTTATTGTTTCGGAGTCAGTGTTTTGGTTACTAAAAATAAAGAATACTATTCACAGACCTTTTTTACTCCAATAAACATCATGGTATTTTATTACAAAATAAAATTCTATACTACAATGAATATAGATTATAATTATTGTTTTTTGTATTTTCATCAAATGATCGCTTATTTAACCACAGCTTATTTAACCACAGATATGCCGCATCCAGATTCCAAAAAAGTGAAACTCGTTTTTCTTTTCCGTTAAATATTGAGATTTATTTCAGTTATGTCAATTATTTAGGAAATAAGACAGCTTTCAAATGAAATGAATACTCATAGATTGTGTCAAATTATTTTAATCGTGATAATAATATAAATTCAATAATAAGATTTATAATATCGAGAATCACAGTCATGTTGTATTATGTATATATCGATGACTTTGTCAGAGTCCTTTTCTTAATCTCACAAGGTATCATATATCATATCCTTACAATTATCGTTTGATATGAGAGTAACAAAAAGTGCAATATTTTTTAATTTATTTATTTAATTAAAACCCATTGTCATCTATTCACTTTTGTCATCTCATAGGAATTAATAAAATCTTTGAAAGCGGTTTGGAATGTCCCATCGGAGATGATTTTTTTCCTTGCAAATTGAAAATCTGTTAGATCAAGGTCCGTTACATACGATGAATGTCTTAGACATTCCAATTGAAGCTCTTAAAATTTGGTAGCCGTCTGTCTACAGAGTGTGGTCCAGCGTTGTCGTGAAGCGCAGTGGCGTAGAGGAATTGACCAATCTCAGTTGTCTAGCAGCTAGCATTCCATCATATATGCAATTGCTGATAATAGATGTCTGCCGTAATCTTTAGGCGAGATTTGAGAAAACTGTAATGAACGACACCGGTGCTAGTCAATCAAATGCTTACAAGTATTATTTCTGTGTTCATTTTTGGCTGGGTCAGTATTTGACTGCCTTGTCAGGGTCCAGACATTGTAATGAGCGCTTCCGATTATCGTTGAGAACCCTGTTTTCATCACATTACCTGTGATTTAAAAACACTTCAATATTGTGCCGGTTAAGTAATGTAACGCAGCAGACAACGGATGTTTGTCGGTTTGTTTCTCTCAATTGTGAGATATCCACCTTTCAAGCTTTTTAATCTTTCCATTTTGCTTCAAGTGGATTAAAACAGTTTTATCACTAACATCGCAGCCTGCAGCTAACTCGGACGTGGTTTGCAATAGATCTGCTTTCACAATAGCCTTCAATTCTTCATTATCAACTTGGGTCTCCGGTCGTCCACGGAGCTTGTTTTATATACATAGCTATAGACACAATAGAGTAACTGAAGATAGCTGTGATAACAGGAGTAAGTAAGTCAATATTGTACATAATAATTTTAGGATAATGCTGTCACGTCCACGCCTTCCATACTGACATGATGACATGATATTCATGATAATCTTTTAAACATTACTCGGAATAAAGACTAAACGTCAAACCAGGAAAGTTTCAAGAGAAAGAAACTAGTATTTGATTCAGAGTGTTACACATATACAAAGACTACTTATTATTTTGTGGGTTGCTCTAATCCTCTCCGCGACCTTGTCTAATATATAAATTTAATAATATAAACTATAAATTTAATTTTTCAAAATATTGTATAGAAAAGTCATTTTAAAATTATAACAATTAAGTTTAAGTAATCAAACGTACATGGTAGAACACAATTAAAATTGCAAAAGAACCAAAGAAAAAAATATTCAAGTACAATAATATCTTTGAAAATTTGTAAAAATATCTTTTTAATAATATCAAAGTTGAAATCAATTTTATCAATTTAGAAATAGCTGATTTTATAATGTGAATTTATAGTATTATTATTATATATACTCATTAAAAGAGGGCAAATGTATTGTGTGGGTTTGGCTTTAATGGAGTAAATCCTCTTAAAAATGATTGTTTTGATAAAATCTTTTCTTTCGCTAAAGATATTGAGCACGAATAATTAAATATGGCGAAAGCAGCTTACCTGCCATTTGAGGCTTTGAGTTACATTGACTTAAAAAATAAGTAGATTATTTATTTTTCTTTTAAGATGAATTAATTAAATAAAATAGGTTAGTTATATAAATAGTAGTGATATGACCTTCGTTTTTATATTGGAATCATATTAAATTGTAAGATTTAAAGTAAAATTATTAACAATGATGCTTATTATCACGAGCCAGCAAAGGCTTTGATTGTTTTATTGATTTTATTGATAATAAAATAAATGGTTTGATAATTGAAAACGTTACATTGCTTTTTTTGTTTTGAACATAAAAATAACATATTGTTATTTTTAGGATATATTTACCCTATTGTTTATTTTGGGTCTAGAGTTATTTATTTTCGATTTCATTATTTACAATTTATATTTATATGAAGTTAAGTTTTTGTTAGAATACTGTCACAATACAACTGAAGCTGAGTCATTACTCTCTGAACCGTTTCATCAGCCTGTATCAAAAGTTTAATGCATAAATAACTAAAAATGATTTTATATAATGTTTTACTTTTACGTAATAACTGAAAAATTACAAAAATAAACTTATATCTGTTGCGTCTGTGTTATTTAAAATTAAATAAATAAAGATAATACTATATACGTATATCATCATACCATTTTTAATATAACAAATTAACATTTTTAAGAATACATATTATCTCGAAAAATAATATTTATAACAAATTTTGGTAACCGAATTATTTGTAATAATGTATGGTAATATTATTGTGGACTTTGACATTGTGTTTATTTCTTCGCAACTTTAATTGGGTTCGAACTGGGGATCCGGTGCTCTATGAATTGACTCTGAATTAAATCTGAATTGGGGATTCTGGCATTGCGTAGAGAAGTGCCCTCTTTGTGCGTCTTCTATCGCATTTACAACGAGGAATGTTTCGAAGAGCTATTTGATCTGATGCCTGCCGCGGAATTTCATCACCGCTCTTTTACTGTGTTATATATACTACTTAAAATGTGGAACGAACTTCCTTCGGTGTTATTTCCGTTTCCGTTGCAAAACGACATGGGTACCTTCAAGAAAGGCGTTTATCTGGCCTCCAAGTCTGGCAATGCTATTGCGATTGCCCGTATGGTGCAAGAGTTAGTGGAAGGCAGTGAACACCTGTCATCGGTAACCCGAACGCTCGTTTGCCCTCGTCTTACGTAAAAAAATTAAGTAATATTGTGTCGGTAGGCAGAAGGAATAAATTAGTAGTAATAAATTTTAATTTTTAAAACAAAACTCAATTCAAAATATACGAACGAGTAACAATTTATTGTAGACTATGTTTTACTTTATTGAGCGAAGCGAACGAAGTGAGCGGAGCGTTTTACTGGAGACTTTTTACATTGTTTGTCACGAATTGGCTCGAAAACTACTTAACGGAAAATTATGAAACTTTGCAATCAAAAAGACACACATTAGGTGATGGTTCTAATAAAAAAAAATTTGAAAAATGTCCTCAAAAAAAAATTTTTTTTTTAATGTCGTGTCAGAAAACTGATATCCTATTGACTTCAAACGATGAGTCAATACACTGGGCTCGCTTCGCTCAATATGCAAACGGCACCCAAGATTTCGCGAGCGCAGCGAGTCGAAATTGAGGGTTTGTTGGCGCCCCTAGTTACAATAGACGTACAAAAATTATTAACAAAATTGGATATTGGAAAATTAAAAATGAATACTGACGGTATGAATTTAGTTAATTCTATACAACTAGTATAAGAAATCACAACTTTTGTTGTAGTTAAAGACTAAAAGATAAAGTTTTGGTTCAGTGTAACCACAAAATGGTGGTGAATCGGATTCTCGGCTTGGCCGCGGCAAATGTGATCACAGTCGAAGTGGGTAGCCGACAATTACGCTATACAAAAGCATTGTACAAAACAAAATTAAAACAGATTTAGAAATACTTACTACTTGTTTATTAAATAACTATAAAAATGTGGAAAACTACAAATAATAATTAAAAAAATTGCGTATTCGTTAAGTTATTTGGACGATCTGCTGAATTTCGTTTGAATTTCGCTAAGTATCAACTTCACGACATACTTAGATTACTTATTAATATATGAATATTAATATTTTGTCCTTCAATTTTGTAAAATGAAAATGCGTATATTTAGCCAGAAACGTTGAATTTATTTAACGAATATCCAACAAGCAGCTACATCAGATATCTGATGCGCTAAGTCCCTCGAGCCGATAGAGAAATTAAGCTCTATTTCATTCACTTGGGACCACTAATCTCTATGTCCATTTTATGTAGGTATGAAAAGGCATTATGTTTTCCTAATCGTCTAATGTTCATCGATTTGGATAATATGGGATTGGGCAAAGATGACTGTTGTTAAGACTTTAGTTTTATTTTGAACAAAATGGATTCGTCGATCAGACAGAAGTAATGTTTGTCTCAAGGTTGTAGCAAAAAATCGTGAAGACGTTTTAGTACTAACATATATAAAAGAACAGATTCTGTTACGTGAAGTTCATTCAGAAATATTTAAATATACATATTTATAAGACATAGTCTTTAACATATTTACTTTTCATATCTACTGTTTCTGTAATATTATATTTGGTTATTTTAAATATTAATTATACAATTACATTTATTACAAAAGCGCTGACTAAGTCATAAAGTAACATATTTTTTATTTATTCTATAAAATTTTATATCAACTAATGAAATTGATGAAACATAACTTTTAAGTAAAAGAGTCCATTATTTATAAATGTTGCTTTTACAATTCCCAGACGAGGAGCTTCACTCTCACTAACTGTTTGGAAAGTTTGTTTTAATGTTCCAAATAAAATGAAGACAATACTGAAACTCGAAGCCCAACTTCTGTTGCTTAAAGGTAATTATTGGATCAAAATAAAATATATATATAAATATATACATATAACATGGGGTGTTGGTTGGCGGTGGCATATTATAATGGTTCGTTCTTTATTAGAACTTTCAGCATTTCATTCGAAATTTCAATAAAATATAATAAGATAACTTATATATTAATTAATATTAAGAAAATTTTTTATAGAAGAGATGTTTGTAAAAATATTTTATTAATATTGAGGCTTTATTTTAATTCGACCAGGATTGTCTTTGTTTGGCTTTACTGGCAACTTGATATCTGAAACCTTTAAATATAAATATACCTTATATTAATAGTAAAGAGCTGTTTAATTCATTTGATGAAATAAATGAATACCCTTATAAAATTTTTATATTTTACGTTTTAACGAGAAAAAAAACATAAACAACAATAACAAACATTGAATAAGGCGACATAAGTCTACGTAGAGATAGCCTCGCGGTGCACTGTCCGCTGCACGCAGAGACTAATATACGACCACGCCATATCGTACTTACTGCGTGTATTAGATAACGCAAAGAATAATTTTAATCTTAGAACAGTTAAAGTTATACAGAATTAGTTGTTCGTGGATAATTAGTTGTTCGTGGTTCTTTCCAATTATATTATGAGATAAAGCGCGTAATAATAAAAACTTAATGTAAACAAAAAGTACAGCAAAATTTTATCATTTTATAAAATTTTGCGTCAACAGTTCTTATTATATTACACAGATTGTGTAAGTTCAGACGTAAATAATTACATTAGTTGTTTTGAATAATTGCTTGATGTTTTTTAGTCCTTTTGTTTGTTTTATGTTCCGATAAGCTGCCAAAATATAAATTGAATCTCACACGTGCCGCAGGTCGGACCCGCGAACATTGTGACTCTGAACAAAGGACTGCCAATGATAACCATGATTTAAGAGACAAGAAAATAACTCATTTGATTTATTTATTATTAGAAGTTATGAGTTAAATGAACGATTTTAAAAAACAAATTATTTTAGGTAGGTTGTGTTGTTCCAAAAATAATTGTAACGTTAGCATTATAAAGATTTTACGTGGTAGTAATGTTTAAATTTAATTTCATTTACGTTAAGTTTATTAATAAACAAATTATGAAAAGTTTTATCTCAAATCTTTGTTATAAAATAAAGAAACTAAAAATTCACAAGAATAAGTTACCAAGTTATACAGATTATACTTTGTTTTAGACGAAAACATTCAAATTTTGTTTAATAATTATATTTTTACTACAATTATTCTTTTAATGTATTGTTCGTTTGTTGATTGGTAAAGGGTGTTACTTTAGTAAATAAACCAATCAATTATCATATTTTTTGTACTATAGATTTTAGTAAACAAATATAAATGCAAAAAAACTGTGTATATACGAACAAAATAATAAATATATATGAAATGAAACTAAAAGCTATACAAGTAATCTGAATATTCGCTTGATATTATGACATCTTCAAATATAATTAGTAGCACATGCGTTAAACCACTGAATAATGGGTAGGTATTTGATGACCAGGAGACATGTCTTCAAGATATTAACACCAACCATTTAAAGAATAAATGTTTGAGTGTTGAGTTGTTGTGTTGACGAACAAGTAAGCTGTGTTTAAATCTTCTCTGCTTCATTGGCAGGTTTTAATATTTTGATAGTTTAACAAAATATAATTATATTATTGTTCTTATTTGATATTTGAATGTTTACCTCAAGTGACCCACTGAGTCTAGTTGGTATATATTATATGTAGTAAATGTAAATTTTATAATAAATAATTTGGTCAAGAATAGAAAATTTCATGCAAGGAGATCCACTCATATTTAACAAGTAACAAAATATAATTCGTATATTATTTTACTCTATCTTTAGAATTCAAATCACTAAAACAAAATTTTGTCTGAAAGCTCATTGTTTTCCATTAACGCAATGGAGTAGTGTTCTGTTTTTATATATTTATAACTATTTGTGGGTTTTGACAACGTGTATTAATATATTTGTGGCGCTCTTTGTATGCAAAAACGTTTTTATTTCTATTTGTTAATTCAGAATGCCACCGTTTTTATATTGTTTATAGCTATTTATTACTTTATGTACGCGACACATTTGGAACTTTCCAATAAAAACGAGATTAATTTATATTATGCGTGTATAATAAGCAAATATTGATATAAAAAATATCGCTGTAGGAAAATTTATAAAAAATTATGAATTTCTATCAACTCAAAGTAAATTCCATGCTACATAGATCTAATTGCCGTCACCATAATAGCAGTAATTAGTAAAACTTATTATAATATATTATTTGAGCTGTGGTAGCCGGCAAATTAAATATGGAATGACTCGGAAAGGTATAGCTATTGTAACAAAAAGTAGGATAAAATAATATTTTGATTAACTTCATTTCAAATATCTGCCTTTTTCGTTACCCGATGCACGCAGCCGTATCTCAATAAATAGTTCTTATTGGTATTATTTATGAAACAAAAACAACTTATGCAGTTTTTAAACAAATGACTTAAAAACAAAATTAAGTATTTTTCATTATTATTGTTACAACATTTTTTTTTGAACATATTAATTTATTATTAATGCGCCCGCCTCCATCATTAACAAAAAATACATAAATAAATAAAAATAAATAATAAATAATTTAATATTTAATAATTAGTAAGAGTAAGTTCCAGTGAATGAACTCGAGGAGTTTTGGGAGAGTGTCAAGGATGTTCTAAGTAGTGTCAGATGTAATGAAAAGTTGATAATATGTGGGGATATTAATGAATGGCTTGGAACCGCGCGAAGTGGTTACGAAAGCGTGCTAGGCAAGTGCGGTGATAAGAAACTAAATGAGGCTGAAAAGCTTATTTTGGAATTTTGTAAGATTGTTTGTGGCAAGCAGGATGTTTTATCACAAACAAATTCACATGTTTACATGGGAGCGAGCGATAGAAAGAAGTATGATTGATTTATTCAAGTTATAGACACGCGAGTATCAGGGGTGCTGATCTGGGAATGGAATCAAAGCAATCACACATTTTGCAGCAGTGGGCGGAATCCTACAAGGAGACGTATGAATTTGAGGACGCCTTGGCTTTGAGTACCAGCGAAGTGCTGAGTTCAGATGTAGCCGACGATTAAATCAGTTTGGAAGAAGTATAGAGCGCGATTTGAAGTCTGAAATGTGGTAAAGCTGCGGGAGCAGATGAAGTTATTGCCGAGATAATCAAATATAGTGGGCCGCGCGTCTTGGACTTTTTCTGGTTTTTGTGCAATTTATGCTGGAAATCGAGAGAGGTCCCAGACGATTGGCGAAGTGCAGTCATCGTACCTGTGTATAAAGGCAAAGGTTCACAGATAGACTGTGCAAGCTATAGGGTTGCCAGTTTGATTAACTTGGGCGGTAAAGTTTATGCTAAAAGATTAGCGAAAAGAATGCAACAGAGATTAAATAAATTTGATATAAAATTTTAATTTCATCCTCGGTTAAAAGTTGCTCGTTGATTGTCCAATTTAATTCCGTCATAACTTTAATCGTCGCAGGGATGGAAATCTGCAAAGATCTGATAAAAAAGGAATACAACTACGCGCCTTTATAAAATGAGTGTGCAACTGGGAAATGTAAGTTGTTGCATATTCCTGATTCTGCTATATAAAGGCCTTTCACCAGATTTACTGCCATCTACTGATGTGATAGATCAATAGTGTTATACTGTAAGTGAAAAAGGTTATTTAATTATTGTGAAAACAAATAAATATACATTTGTGATAAACTGACTTTGAATTAAAAAGTGAAGAGTTTTTACACACAGAAAAGGATAATTTTAAAATAAAAACTAGTTTTGTACTACCTACCCTGCCCCTACTCCTAATATTTTCTGTCACTGGCGCTACTCCCAAACTCATTTATTACCCTCAGCGTTAAATAACAACATATTTTTAAAAAGTAATTTTGAGTTTTAACAGAACAAAGAGTCAAGGGATGAGATCTGAATATACATATATTTAACTCAAAACAATATTGCGGTTATGATTGTACTCCGGAATACCTTTATTGACGAATAAATGTAATCAACAAATCATAAAATTTCCAGCAGGCTCTAACCAAGAATATCTTATCAGATGAATGAAAAGATTTAATAAAATCTATTTACAAAGTACAGTTTTAGCTTAGAATACTGAATGAAAGTAAATAAGAGAGTTGAAATAAATGGCACCGCACTCGCAAAAAGGAAATAACAAAGCAATTCAGTATTTATGACTACTATTACCTCCCTTCAGCGATATTAACACACGCTGAACACAAACACTCTTCAATTAGCATGTACGAGTAGTATGATAGTTTCTGAAGTATCTGTTTGTAATTGCGAATTAACAGCTTTTCACTAAATGCATATGACACTATTATGCGGGACCTATAAAAGAAATCAATTTTTTTTTTGTCCGTTTAATCTCTGAAACAGGTGTGCCGATTTTAAGAGTACTATCACTGGTAGAAAATATATTCCGCGCGAACGAAGTCGGGAGCCCAGCTAGTCTATAATAATAAAAATAATTAAATAATTATTGCTTCATTTTATTTTACTTGAATAAATACATTACGAATACGCTTTTCTTCTACTAATAAAGAAGAGACTAAGACTAAACAATCGATACATATAGTTGTACAATTGTTATTAGTGAAAACATTTTCATTAACGATATTTTAATAAAATATCATTTTATCATCGGCATTTTAAAATATTTAAATATAAATGTATTTTATTTAAATTTAAGAAAGTTGTGATTGTTACTTCATCGAATAGTGAGAAATACGGAATCCGACGCCTCTCCTAATTATCCCACCACAAGATAAATGCCTACAATCAGGAACAAAGCTCCCACAGCACTTTGATTTTAACAGTTCTTTCCGTCTTTTCCGATGCCGCCGCTAATCGCTAATGTGAGACTTTCAAAAACTTCCAACTTATGACTATTGGTGTTTCCAATATAAAATAACTTTTTATTATCATACATTAAATATAGTGATTCAATATAATTATCGACAGCAAACCTATAATCCTGTTACATTGATACCATGTTATGTTTACGTTATGTTTACACAAGAATGGATGAATGGTTCTATTCTTCTATTAAAAATAATTGAAATACGGAATCCGACGCCTCTCCTAATTATCCCACCACAAGATAAATGCCTACAATCAGGAACAAAGCTCCCACAGCACTTTGATTTTAACAGTTCTTTCCGTCTTTTCCGATGCCGCCGCTAATCGCTAATGTGAGACTTTCAAAAACTTCCAACTTATGACTATTGGTGTTTCCAATATAAAATAACTTTTTATTATCATACATTAAATATAGTGATTCAATATAATTATCGACAGCAAACCTATAATCCTGTTACATTGATACCATGTTATGTTTACGTTATGTTTACACAAGAATGGATGAATGGTTCTATTCTTCTATTAAAAATAATTGACGAAACACTTTTTGTTTTAAAAAGAAAATCGTGTAATTTTAAACGGAAAGTTACTTTTTTATGGTTTGTCTTTGCATATATAATTCTTCTTCGTTTTTTTTATTCTTCTAACTATAACAAGCAATAATAATGGTAGTGTATAAGATTTGTAACAATTAATTTATTAATTCTTAGTGAAATAACTTTAATGACAACCCAGACTCGAGAAAATTTTCTTCTCGATTCTTTAAACAAAATTATTCGACTATAGTATTGCAAAATATCACCGAATGGCCGATGTACAATATGTTTTTCAGTAAAATATATTTTAGAAGCGCTACGAAATAAAATGTTTTCAACTTATCTTTTAACAACGAAATATTTTCACAATACTGAAATATTCATGAATTTTAATGATAAAGATTGCAGTACAATGAGAGAAGGCTGTCTTTTGACGAACACTTGTTATATATTTTTTCCTTTGTTTTATTTTACTGAGTTTCTAGAACAAATAAGGCGAGTTCCGTTTATATCCAGGGTACCTAGATATATTATGAATAAGAGTCGTAGGTAATCTGTGAGAATAGGCAAGTTTTTATATATTTTTATCTTCAATAGCAACATACAACCTACCAGCAGAATATAAATAGATTGTTTATTAATAATTAATATGGCCCGTTCAAATCCATATTGACTAGAAGAACAGTTTTGTATCCAATCTCTCTTACTATAATTACTAACTCGGTTTTCCATTTCCAATTACTCTCTGAAGCCCACTGTTGATCATGAATTGATATGAAATCATTTTACTGATTGTTACTTATGTTATTTAATATATTTAAACCAAGAAAAGATGTAATAGAAGCATCTTATATGTACTGTTTGAAAAAAACTTACTTTTTAAAACACTCTTATGTATAAAGGTTTATAAATATCGTGTTTTTCATTGAATACCTAGAGTCGTGAGTGACAAATATAATTTATTTCAATAACAAAAGTCAATAATTTACAACACAATGTAACGTTTATAATTATAATTAATCGGTCGGTCAGTATTAACACGAATTAGTAATTGGTATTGTGTATGTATGTATGTATGTATGTATTTATTATTTACGGGTTTAAGATTAGACTATTAATAAATAAAATCTGCGATAACCATTCAGAGTTATATTTTAGTTTATTAATAAAAGAAACTGTTTATACTATAATTAATATAATAATTATTTCTTTTTTATTAATCCTTAACAAAGGATTGTGTCCCTATGAGTATGTTTTTATCTTAACCTAAACCTTATCTATGAATAAAATGTTACTACAAAATATTATACATTTGATCCAGATCCTCGGAGAACCATCAGTTCTTATGACTTTCACATTTCACATTTAAAAATATCATGTTGCCATGTTCATTTTACATGAAATACTTTTTTAGTATTTTATACCAAAGAGTCTAAATATAATAATAAAAAACAGAAACCCCTTTCGTCTTTATTTTTAAATTATAGCACATAATAAAGTATTAGTGTATTTATTATAATATTGTGTTAGTTCGCTGAATATCAAATTGTTATAATCTTAAATGTTATACTCTTACGAAATTAACTAACATTTCTCTGATATAAATCACAAAGTTTTCGTCTGTTCCTCGTTTCCGTAAAAGTAGAACATTTAACTTGCTGCTTTATCTTTTCGAAATCCGAAAAAAAAAGATTGAAATAATAGTCATATATTTCATATTTTTGCTTTGGTTTGTTGTTGGATGTTGGAATTGATATTCTTACACTCACTTCTCGATACATATTTAATAAAATAATATATAAATATTATGTTATTACATATGTATCGAGAAGTGCAAATTTTAAACACATCAATAAAAAACAGCGACAGACGCGATAAATACAAGAAATAAAAATAAACTCGTAACGCCTAAATTTCGTCTTCTAAAAGTTAACAAATCCTTTCATGGGCTTGACTGTACTCATGTGTAATAAAGTTCCACGAGACATTCTATATCTTCCTTTCCTTAGTTTTAAATCTAAAATTAAAAATGTATTATTAAATACATCATTTTATAATATTCAAGAGTTTTTAGTGGATCGAAAAATGTGGAACTTAACATAAGTTGAGTTAAGTATACATCTCAAATTCTTAAATTTCTTTTAAAAAGAGCAACTATTGAGTCTCTGGCGGCTCTTTTGGTAGCTGACTGACGAACTAACTGCATTGACCTTTCTTATTGTGATAATTCAAAAGTGCGTGTAAATGCCTATTTCAATAAAGATATTTTGAACTTTAATTAAAAGTTGGAATTTACAAAATTTACATTAATTGAACATTCTCGAATATTGTTTCTGTTATCAAATTTGTATTCACTTTTCGAAAATATTATGAATTTTTAAAAAAAAAAAAAGAAAATTTAGGCGTCCCTCCGCCAACTGTTAATGTAAAATGGTATCAGGTGTCATCAAGAAACTCTCATAAGGTTTTATAAATAATGAAGCTCTTAACTACTTTAAAATACGTTGTTATTTTATTGTTTAAAACAAACACAAATATTAATTTTTACTACGAGATGTAAAAAAAATCCGTGCCCGCAGGGGGACACGCGTGGGTAGACCTCGTGTGTAGCTCGTTTAAAATATAACTCACTACCTAAGAATAATACATGATGCCGTTGTTTACATCAAACATTATCAAGCAAAAAGTGGTTTTTATTTTTTTTCTCGGAAAAGGTACCTTTTTTGGAAATACTTTTGATACTTAAATTTAGAGTAAAAAATAGCCTTTCTATTAAAAATATTTGCGAGGAGGGAATGTTTACCAGAAAAAAAGTTGCCGTGGTTTTGCCTACCTTAAATTTTCAAGCTAAAAGTGGTTTTTATTTTTTTTCTCGGAAACGGTACCTTCTATGGAAAAATTTTTGATACCTAAATTTAGAGTAAAACATAACCTTTCTAATAAAAATACTTGTGATGTAAGAATATTTACCAGAAAAAAGTTATGATTTTTTTTCCAAAAATTTTCGGTTTTGTTTACGTTATTGAAGTTAGGTTTTCGGTTTATTTACATCAGTTATAGGTATTCATCAAACACATCATATAATATGAACGAAATTGATCTACTTTGTATAAGGAAAAATTTATGGTCGAAAAACTGAAATCAGAAAAAGTGAGGCCCTAGCGCCCCCTGTGGCTGGATTTCTCTGGTTAACGAACTTGACCTTCATTTTTGAATGGTTGATTTTTGTGCAAAGTTTGGAAGCGATCCGAGCGAAACTGCGGCCGCTATCGTGCTGACAAAAGTCGAATCTGGACGCACGCACGCATATATATATATATATAAACATTTTGACCAATGGTCATTTCGGACTCAGGGGGTCATAAGAAGACCTCCTGTGAAGAAATTTTTCCAAAATTCGAAAGTCGGGTACAAATGAATGGGCAGACCGAATTCTTCGAGGTCTACCCAAAATCGGCATTCAACTCAAATAATTTTTATACTACGAATTTTAGTTAGGTCGTTTTTAATTTCTATAAATATCTAGACAATTTGACTTCATGAAGGGGAGCGTATACACATAGGTTACAAAATTGTTACTGTAAAAAATAACACAAGTTTGTATTCAATGTTTAACGTTTATAAAATTAATAATGTATATAAAAATTTTGCCGTAAAAAGTCAACTCGATAATAATATACTTCAGTTTTCTTTATATCTTAAACTGATAGAGGTTGATATTGAAATATTTTTTGCAATACTTTTTACGTAAATTGTTCTTTTAACCAATGAAGTGAGTCTGAAAATAGAAACATCAGTTAGTACCGTTATTTTTAGTTTTTATATAATTAATTTGACAGAAATTTCACTACTAATAAAATACATACACCCTAGTGAATAGAGTATAACACGCACAAAGAAGATTGATGAGGAATCTGTATTCACGGCACGGTTACAGCGCGTAGTGCGCAAGAACGACTCGCGCTTTGCTCAAACCTGAGATAACAGCTACCGCGTGCCACCTTTGGACCTCTCGTGTGACACATTTACATTCAAAGTGTAAACAAGTGGGTCGGATCTGACGGACGCAGGTGCGGAGTGCGCGGTACAAACAGAGCCAACTATTTTATGAGTTGCTTTAATATTTCTCGTCTTTATAACGCGATATAAATAAATGTATTACAATACAATATACAAATTTCTTTCTTGCTAATATTATATTTAAAAGATATATTAAAATCATAATAATTAAGTCTACATAAACAAACTTACATGGTAGTACATAAATAAAACTGCAAAAGTAGCTGAGAATTAATATTCAAATACAACACAATCTTCTGAAATAACTAAGTTAAAAGTAAATTGTACATAAATTTAATAATTGTGTAAAAGGTTGATTTCATAATATTAATTTATAGTCTCATTTGAAAAGCGGCAAATAAATTACGTGGCTTTAATTGAGTAAATCCTCTTAAATTTTTTTTATAAAATCTGATTTTTTCTCTAAACATATAATTAAGTATGGATAAAGCATTTTACCTGCGATTGAGGCTTTGAGTAACATTTATTTAAAAAAATGTGCATATAACATTTTAAATTTTCTTTTGAAGGTTATTCATAGAAAAAAAACATTTGAATTATTTAAATAAATTACAATGTCTTGGTCCTTTTTTATATTATAGTAAAATGATAAATTATATTTTAAGTTCAATATTTTATCAAGATTGCTAAATAAATACGGAGGTACTAGCGAATGGTTTATATTATGGAATCTATGACAAACACAGTATGACAGTTTAAACAAAATATTATAAAATGTTTTTTTTTTATTATTCAAGACCTGTTGTTTAATTGGAGTCTAGAGATTTCACAATTTTGTAATTTAATACAGATAGTATTTGAAGTAAAGTTTTTGTAAGAGAATATTGTGACAGAAATATTGTGACAAGATAATGTTACAGTATAATAAAACTAAGTAGCTTCAATTACAATTGTGCAGTAAATACAACCGTTACATTATTTAATCAAATATATATATTTTAAATTACCTTTTCAATAATCAACATAATACATACTGAGCTCTCATTGGGTAATAATGACCATAATGCTATTTATCAGTACAGGAACAATCTATCACATATAATACTATAACATTAATAAAGTCATTATCTACATCACGGAACATAATATCTGTTACAATCTATGTTATATTTCAATATATTTATATATATGTTTAAAATATGAGTTATTATTTATTTTGAATTTGTAATACAGTGTTCTTAGTTATTGTTACGTTATAAAGTGTATTATAAAAGTATTTTTATTAAGTTACTTTCAAAGTAACTTATAATTATACCATTCGTTAAAACAACAATTATTGCTTTGAGAAAACAACTAAGCAACTTTAGGAGAATATTAAGTGAATATTCAAACTTCATGGTGAAGATAAACAAGTTCAGTAAAGGATCGACGTTTAATAATGATTAAAATAATAAAACTTTTGATATAAAAATTGTATTGTCTTTTATCTTTAACGTTAAAAATAATTAAATTCATTTGTTAATTCATTTTGCATGACACATATATATTATTCTTAAAGAAAGGATGACAAGGAATGTACAGAATTTAATTTAAACAATTTATATTGAAGGCTGAGATGCTAAATATCATAAAATTAAGCTTTCAGATTACACCTTGTTTAACTGTGCAGTATTATATCATTTTATACGTTTGAGTTTTTGAACAACAAATTAGATGACATAAGGTATAACCTACACTAATGTAAGCTAATTCGAGATATAAACTAGGACAATATTTAAAGACATTATTAAATTATAGTTGTAATAATAGTATTTATTAATAATAGTTTATTAATTAATTAACCTTTAACACATAAAATAATCCAAGAGGGTTATATAGATTTAACAATACATTGCACACGAAGCATTCACAGTAACGGTAGAGAAGAAATGAAGTAAACTACGTGACCTCAACAACTACGTGATACTTTTGCACCTGAAAAGAAGAGACAGAGAAAAGGATATTAATTCAGTTAATAAATTGGTTTCCACATTAAATCTTCATCAAGCTACATTTTCAAGAGGCGTGTACTTTTCGATTATTCTAGCCACAGATCAGTTTTTGTGTTTTCTGTGAAAATGAGATATGTTTCGAGGAACATTGATATAAGGTAATGCAATTACGAACGTTATTCTACATTTTTAATTTCGTTTACCAACATATCTTCTGCATTAATAATATTTCAATGCAATCATTATAGTAGTTTTTGCATTAAGTGTGAATATACAAACAGATAAACAGAGAGAGAAATCGGATCAATGCTCTCTATTCTTTCAATCTAAATATTACTTTTCAGTGTACATATCTTTAATGAAATATTTCTTAATATTCATTCATTCATAAAACCATTTGAGCAACTAAAATTGCTATAAAATTAACCAAAAATATTAAATGATTACTGCTTATTAAAATAACTAATTAATACTGAATTATATAACATAATCAATGATTCTTATAATAAAGATCAATAAATCTAAACAAAGTTGAATAAAGCTGTTAACAATTAATATATAACACTACTTAGAGATATCTATCCAATATTACTATTACGTATATTACACTGTTACAAATATATTATATGTTTTATGAGATGACCAAATCTATTATACTAACGAGTACAGCGGTTAGCGCAGTTGTATAAGACCCGCGTCAAAGCCTCTCATAAATCTGACAACACATCGTACGTTTGTTACTACACATTGTCTATTTGATCTCTTTTATCTCTTTTATATATCTGTGTTCTGTATGTTTTAAATATTTACATGTCTATATTTATTTCTTTAAATTAGGCGTTCTACGTTTTGAGTAAAATATTACATATCGATTTGAAATTGCACAAATGTAAAACATATTTTTTTAAATGTTATTTTCTAGAAACTACTTATTATTAAATGTAAAGTTGTGCTTGATCTTAGGCTATGCGTTAAAACTCAACAATGTCAACATTGGTTCTCACCCAATTGTTTACTCTTCGTTGTATATCCGTTATATAATTTTCACCTTTTTCACTAGGAAGTGGTTAGAAGAATTGTCAAATATAAAATGAATTAGGGAGTGGTTAGAAGAATTGTCAAATATAAAATAAATTAGGCAGTGGTTAGAATTGTCAAATAAAATAAATTTCAAGAATTATTATGAGATTTTATAAGACAGGTTCACCATAATATATGAAAAAATATATTATTATTTTTAAAGAAGAGATATTTTTAAAAATATTTTATTCATATTAATTTAACCAGGATTTTTTTCTTCTTTGGTTTTATTGCCAACTTGATATCTATGCCTTATAATAATAATAAAAAGCTGTTTAATTAATATGTTGAAGTGAAAGAAAACCATAATATTATTTATATAAATATAATTGAGCTGAGCGTAAGCGAAGCTCTTAACCGTTTGGGAGACCTTTTTTTGTGTTTAGTTGTCTCCAGGATGCGACGAGATAATTAGCTAAAAATTTTCTCATGTATGTTTAAGCCGAATGCGGATGTTATAGCGAAAACAGATTGAAAAATGTTTAGCCATTCAAAAGTTATCAAGAAAATAAGAAAGGAGAGGGGCTCAGCTCAACACCGGCCACGCACGTTTGGCGGATCCTAGTATTTTGCATTTTGAAATAAATATATACATATAAATCTAAAGTTAAAACCAATCACTAGCGACAAGCAAGTTTAGATATCGCCAAATCTATCTAGAGTTAAGTTTGAGCTTAGCTGCAGTCTGCAGTTCCTACATGGGTCGACGGGACTATGGAGGTCTTTTAAAAATTACGGCATACATTATTATTACAAATCTTTTTGTTGTGTAAAATTTGAGTTCAAATTAAATGTTAGTCGATGCCGGTACTTATGCTAGTAGGCCACTTACAGATATTAAGTTATATAAAAATAATCCTTTTAACTGTCTGTGTTCGATAATTAATTTATTAATAGCTTTATATTGTTTAGTAAATAGTTTTAAATTCTAGTGATAACAGTGTACACTGGCCGGTGCACGCATAATTGGTATTTTTACGTAAATTTAAAGTACTACAGAATTAGTTCTTCATGGATAAACGTTTTTTATAAGTTTAATAAGATATATAGAGCGCGTTATATTCCTACATAATGTGTGGTCATTAATTAAATATTTTTTATATTCTTATTCATTATAAAATTGTTAATTAGCATTTGTTATATTCGAACAACATTCGAATTCGAATAAGTGTTTGACTCCTGGCTTGTTGTGTTGACACAAAAATAGGCTATGTATAGGTCTTCGCTTCTTCGCTCAGTATAACCAATTATCATTATAATATTGTCCTTATTTAATCAAAGTATTGAATATTTACTTCAAATAACCCACTGGTATGTTTCATGTTATTAGTTTAAATTCGTAAATTAATAAATTATTTTATCAAAAATTGGAAATTTCATTAAAAAGATCCACAAACATTTAATAGGTAATAAATGTATAAATTGTATAGTATTTTCATTTATCTGTAGAACTCGGACCACTAAACCAAAAACTGCCTGAAAGACTATTGTTTTCCATTAACTTTTCCGTTGTTTTTATAAATTTATAACTATTTGTAACTTTTGTCAATGTGTATTTCATATATTTGTGGTGCTTTTTGTGCGGTAACACACTTTGATTTTGTATTGTAATACCCCACCTTTTGTTTATAGTTATCTATTAATTTATTTCAAATTATGAATCTCCATAAACTTTTAAAATTCCTTGTGGACCGAAGTTCAGTTTTGTTACGAATGGACGCAGCTGTATCTCAATAAATCATTATTATTAGAAGTAATTTATGAAACAAAAACAACTTAGCAAAAACAACTTAGCAAAAAACCAATATCTCAGAAACACTGTGATAATTTTCGATTATATTCAAACTAGTTACAAAATTAAAATACAACGATTTATAAGTAATTTGTGAATATTGTAATATTGCATAATTTTTACTCAAAAAATAGTGATTTTGTCGTTAAAATGTGAATATTTAACCCTCTGCGACTGACGTGGTAGTCCAATAGACACCGCGAAATAGAAAAATATACTTATTTCCGATAATTTCCAAATTTGAGTCCGGCCGCTATTAGTACCTTACCATAACGTGGCCGCGCATCGGTCAATGTGTGGCAGGTGATCAAAATGAGCACACATGTGCGTTAACGGCGGAAGGTGTCCACGAGACTACCACATCAGCGTTAAGGTAAGTGTCTACTACACTACCACCACAGTAAAATGGTTATATTTTTTTATATTTTTTTTTTTTTTTTTTTTTTTTTTTTTTACAATGACAGCCAATAATGTGGCTAAACAAACTGCTTTTATTGAGCAATATATAGATGTCAGTAAGACAAGTTTGGATGCTATCCCAAACAATATTAGTTTAAACTAGATTCTAAGACAGAAGAGATATTCTCTAGCCGAATAAATGAAATGTGCAATCACAATAATTATTATAGAAAAGAAAATATTGTCAATGTGAGTAAGAAAAATAACAATGTAAATTATATCAACCTGGTGCATCAGAATATCCAGTGTATGAGAAATAAAGAATTAGAAATAGAGTTATTTTTGAATAATTTTAATATTAATATTTTTTGTGTAACTGAACACTGGCTTAAAAATGATGAAGTAATGTTTAATTTTAATAACCACCAGGTTGGTAGTTCGTTCAACAGAGTTAATTCCATACATGGTGGCTCTTTAATTCTATTAAATAAACAAATAAAATTTAAAGAACGTAAAGACATAGTGAGCCATTCTGTTGAGCGAACAGCTGAACTAGCATCAGTTGAATTAGAGGAATTAATAATTGTAAATGTATACAGGCCACCGTCATCTAACTTTGAACAATTTGAAAAGATTATGGATGAGGTATTGTTTAATCTATCACATTCTAGTAAAAAGCTAATCATTTGTGGAGACTTCAATATTAATATTCTTGAAAAAAATTCAACAAGTATAAAATTTTTAAATTTATTCAAATCTTATAATCTTTTACACATGTTTATGGAGCCTACTAGAATCACAACTACTAGTGCCACTTGTATTGATAATATTTTTACAAGTGTTATTCCAAATTTTAAATGTTTATTCAATACATTAGATTCCGACCACTATGGCCAATTTATTAAATTCAGTTGTAACAAGATAAGAAAATCAAAACAGAAAGTAAGTTTTATACCAGTGACTGTAGAACGTATTAGTCAAATTAAAAATGATTTAATACACTATTTGCCCTCGTTGAAAAAATCAAATCCCAATGTTATGTATAATGAGTTTTTCAATACTTTCATTAAATTATTTAACTTTGTATTTACCACAAAAACAGTGGTTGTTAATGATAAATTAGTATTTAGTGAGTGGGCATCTGCTGAGTTACACAAAAATAGAGAAAAATTATACAATATGTATAGTGAATTGATGTATAATACTAGTAATGAGTTTAGGGATGAGGTAAAATTATTTTCCAAATCTTTTAAAAAACAATGTAAAATTGCTAAATCTCAACATATCAATAAAAAAATAGGAAGTAGCAATAATAAAATAAAAACAACTTGGAAAATAATTAATGAGGAAACTGGAAGAGCTAAATCCCAGAGGATCGACTTTAAATTAAATATAGATAATAAATATGTTACGTCTGACCTCGAGGTTGCTACTGCTTTTGAAACCTTTTTTACTAATATTCCAGTGACTACAACGTTATCTTTAAATTCTTCTCCCGCTGCAGCTATAGGATTACTTAGAGATAATGTAGATCGATGTGTTAGCATTTTTAATTTTAAAAAAGTTAATGCTCAAGAAGTAATCAAAGTATTTAAATTAATTAGCGTTAAAAAGACTAGTGATCTTTGGGGAATATCTGTTGACGTACTCAAGTCCATAATTGACATTGTAGCGCCAGACTTAGCATTGATATTTAATAATTGTTTAGAATGTGGTATATTTCCTGATCTAATGAAACAAAGTAAAATAACTCCATTATTTAAATCTGGCAGTTCATTAGATCCTAGTAATTATAGACCAATTTCAGTCTTACCTACATTTAGCAAGATTTTTGAAAAAATAATTCTTAATCAACTTGTTGATTTTTTCAGTAAAAACAATCTCTTGCACAAAAACCAGTTTGGTTTCACTGCCGGTCGCTCTACAACAGATGCTGGGGTTGAGCTATTACTCAATATATTTGAAGCCTGGGAAGGATCCCAGGATGCACTTGGCATTTTCTGTGATCTATCTAAGGCGTTTGACTGCGTTCAACACGAAATCCTTATAAAAAAATTAGAACATTATGGAGTTAAGAATAAGTCCCTAGATTTGATCAGTTCATATCTTAATGATAGAATTCAAAAAGTAGACGTAAATGGAATACGTTCCCCCGGTTCATTGGTAAAAATAGGTGTGCCACAGGGCTCTATCTTAGGGCCTTTCTTGTTCCTCATTTACATAAATGACTTACCTCACCTAGTGAGGGAAAAACATGGGATAGTGTTGTTTGCTGATGATACTTCTCTTACTTTTAAAGTTAGCAGAAGGCAATCTGTTATTGACGATGTAAATAATGCTCTCTCAGATGTTGTACAATGGTTTAACGCCAATAATTTGTTGCTCAATAAAAAAAAGACGAAATGTGTTAGATTTACTTTACCAAATGTTAAAAATGTTAAAACCAATGTACAATTAAACAATGAGGAATTGGACTTGGTCAAATCTACTACTTTCTTGGGCATTACCTTAGATGAAAAATTGCAATGGGGTCCTCATATATTTGATTTATCAAGTAGACTTAGTTCTGCTATATACGCGGTTAAAAAAATACGTCGATTGACAAATATGGAAACTGCTCGATTAGTTTACTTTAGTTACTTTCATAGTATAATGTCTTACGGTATACTCTTATGGGGTAATGCAGCCGACATCAATACCATATTCACACTGCAGAAGAGGGCTGTTCGAGCAATATATAATATGAGACCTAGAGAATCCTTAAGAAACAAATTTAAAGAATTTAAAATAATGACGGTTTATAATCAATATATTTATGAAAATTTAATGTACGTTCATAAAAATATTTCTAAGTTCAAAAAAAATTGTGATTTTCATAAAATTAATACGAGAAATAAAAATAAACTCGCTATGCCCAACACTAGGCTCCATAAAATAGGTAAATCCTTTAAGGTTAATTGTATACGTTTTTATAATAAGCTCCCAAATGAAGCCTTAAGTTTATCGTTAAATAAATTTAAATTATATATAAAAATAAATTTGATAAAAAAATCCTACTATAGTGTACAGGATTACATCAACGACGGTATGGCCTGGGAATGAATTGTATTATATTGCGAATAACTAGTAATCTCCGCAATTTGATTTTTGTTGTAGATTAATTTCGTTTTATCGACCTGTTGCATCACACCGATTCCTTAGAAGTCATTACTTGCGGTAGCGTCGGGAGTCGGGTTGCGCTCGTCCCTCAAATATGTGCGAAGGGGGTGATGGCTGACTCTTGCGTTATGCTCGTGAACGGGTGCTGCTTGCGGTGACTGGTTGTGTAGCAGGCCTATTTTTATTTTTTATTATTGTTATCATTATTATTAATTTTTTTTTTTGCTATTATTATAATTATTGTAATAATAATTATTATTTTTTTCATTATATTGCGACGGTTCTAGTTGTTCCAAAATAGCTTTTAAGATTGACATTTGTGAAACAGTGATCACAATATAAAAAAAATATATATCCGGCTGAGTTTGTTGTGTGGTTCTTCTCAGACTTGGACGCGTTTGGAACCCTCATAGCTTTAACATTAAGTTGGACAGTGCTTTTACAGAAGGGCTTATTACGATAAATCTGGTATCGAAATAGGCCCTCCTGACACTTCCATTTTGACGTACACAAGTGATCACTGATAATGATTCAAAGTGGAAAAGATATAAATAAATAAAATAAATAAATATATTTTCATAGTGTCTCCTGAACAACCACATCAGTACAGTGTTTGTATTATTTCACTTTATTTCAGAATTTAATCTTAATTAAATTACTTATTATATTTGTTTTTACTAATGTTAATTGTGAAGTTGTTAAGAGTAGAATATGATTATATAATCTGTTTAAATTACGTGTTGCAATAATATTATAGTCGGTGAAATAGTATCTATAGAATTAAAAAATAAACTTTAGTTTATGCGAAGAAAATCGCAGCGTAAAACTGTACATTATTTAAAAAAATACTTGTTTTTGGATGGGTGAATCAAGCGACAACGCTAGGCCAAGACGTTCTGCTTACAAGAGAACGTCGGCTGGGACTTTTGCCAGGAATGATGATCAAATATTAGAGTGGATAAAACTGGAAAGTGAAGATGAATTTAGCGACATTGACAATGAAGATGAAGATCCAACTTTTGAGCCAGAAACCCAACATGTCGAAGAAGACATAATTTTATGTGTTTCTTGCCAAACAAAAATAGACCTATAGAAAGTTCGTTGTATGGTTTTACAAAGGACTATACAATTTTATCATATGTGCCAAAACCTAATAAAGCCGTGTTATTGCTTTCTTACTCCCATCATATTAAAGAAATAGATAATGATACAGAGAAAATTATGATTTTAGACTATAATCATACAAAAGGTGGTGTAGACGAGGTGGATAAGAAATGCTCGATATATTGTAGCAGCCGTAAAACTCGTCGATGGCCTATGACAATCTTTTAAAGGACGTTGGATATGGCAGCTTTGTACTGTATCAAAGTTGCACGAACAGTAAGGATTAAATGAAGACAGACACTTTTTACTGAATATGGCCAGAGATATAGTTTTGAATCATATGAAAAACAGAGTATACAATGAAAGATTGCCGAGAGAGCTGCGAATGACTACTACTAGGGTTTTAGGCAAGGATGTCTCCCCACCACCACCAGTAGTTCGGTCTGTTTCACCAAGTGGTAGAAAATTATGTTATTATTTGTCCCGCAAAAATAAAAGACAACTAAATAAGTATGTTTGCTATGATTGTTCGAAAGCAATTGCCTTCAGTGCTCCAAGCCACTATGTGATAATTGTCAAACAAAGCTGTGATTTTGAAGTTACCTAATTTTAAAATTAACCGATGAATGTATTTCATATTTGCAAGACTGATTAATATAATTGTTAATTTTAAAACGTGTAATGTTAAGTTTAAAAAAAGTTTATTTTGTGATTTTTTTATGTCATTAATGTTTAGGTTAAAATTTTTAGACTGATTTATATGATGTCAATTAAAACTGTTTCATTTTAAAAATACAATTTTTTTTTATTCCAGGTAAATTTAACAAAAAAAAAGGTTAGAAATCCAATAAATGTGAATAACATTTCTGCATAATTTATATCTATAAAAATATTTGCCTATGAAATAGTGTCTCGTGTACTACCACGTCAATACAATAGTTATAATTAAGCCACGTCAGTCGCAGAGGGTTAAATAAATAAATAAGACATGCGTGATATCTTATTACAATAATACAATGTAGTAGGAAGAAATTAAATGTTCATAATTAAAGAATACCTGCTTAACAAATTGACACATTTTAATGATGTAAAGACAAAAAAGTATCTATCTCGATGATAAAAAATTTTTAATACGTAAGGATTCATATTATCACATGGAAAGTGTAGATAGAGTAGGAAGTGCTTATTTTTAAGGCTTACATGTTATATATAGATATACCCCTTCGCAAAATTCTTTGTGGATATTTTTAGCTCTATTCATTAGTATATCATTTAAGCAGCGCAAGGAAGACATTTATTACACCTTGGTTAACATATCCTGTGTTTTGCACTTGTTGTGATCGGTCTTCGTCTTATGACCGTTCTTGAACGTTATGGTCATGATCGTTTTTGGAGCCTATTAGATAAATATGAATAATTATTTCCGTTCTCTAATATTAGTATAGGTTACAATTCTTCATTTTTTTAATCTTTCAACGTATATTCACCTAAAATTTACATATTTATAATATATTTTTATTGTATCATAATTAAAAATATTTTTTTTTTTAAACTGAAAACAAAGAAACTGAATGTCGCTGGAGTAAATTGAAAATAGAATTGGTGAGAGGACTGAACCTTGAGGGACGCCCGCCCTGATGGGGCGAGGAGTCGACATCACGCCTTCCACTCTGTAGCGGAAGGAGCGATTCGACAGGAAGTCCCGTATGATTAGTACGAGTCTGTCCGACACCCTGAACTGCTATAGCTTGTACACCAGTCCATTGTGCCAGACCCTGTCGAATGCCTTCGCTACATCGAGGTAGAACCCTCCTGTCCTACGCAACTTGCGGCACAAAGTGGCCCCAGAAAGAATGTGCTCCGTGAGGCGTTGCACCTGGTGGGAACTGGAATGATAGGCTCGAAAGCCAAACTGCTCATTTGGGATGATGTTCAGTCTTTCTACTTCTGACTTAAGTTTATTGAGGATAATCCTCTCATAGACTTTCTCTAGGGAACTAAGGAGACTAATTGGATGGTAACTAGTTGGAAGATTCCGGGGCTTACCCGGTTTGTGAATGCCTATCACTATGGCCTTTTTCCACTGGGCCGGAAACCGGCAACCGGCCAGTAGATCATTAAAAATATTAACCATTATGTAAAGTAAAGGAGGCGGAAGGAGTTTTATCACTTTGTTGGGGATCCTATCTGATCCTGGCGACTTTTTGGCGTGAAGCGCCTTAACTAGGGTCGTCACCTCTTCGAGGTTCGTTTCCTCTATGGGGGGACCTGCTGGTGGTTGAGAGCACATGACTCGAACAGTGTTGTCGACGATTTCGACATGTTCGCGTTCGACCGGTTGCGTACTAATGCTACACTGGCTCTCTAGGCTGTCGGCTAGACATTCCGCTTTGTCTCGATCGTCGAAGGCGGGCGTGGAGTTAGGTCTATCGAGCGGGGGCATTGCCGAGACAGTTTCGGCTTTCAGGGCTCTCTGCAATGACCAGTAAGCCTGGTGTGAAGTAGAGAGCTCTGAAAGCTTCTTGTCCCAGCCTCCATCTCTAAAGGTGTCGAGAGCTTGTCTCAGCTCCCTTTGGAGGCGGCGTAGCTCCCGTCGATGTTCGTCTGTCGGATATGTGTCATGGTTCATGATCGCGGCGTTTTTACGGTTAACTAGGTGCCTAATGTCCGGAGGGAGTGCACGGCTCCCATCGAAGGTTGCGCAGACCTCCCTCGAGGACGTTCCTATTATGTCTGATAGATGATTTGTGAATCGCGTCGCGGCTTTTTCAGCGTCCTCGACCGTTACGATCTGGTCAGGTATTTCGTCGAGGTGCACTGAGGCCGGGGGAGTGGAGTTGCTCTTCTAGCTTTCTCCAGTTGATTATAGTTTTTAACGCGGGTGCCGTAGGGTGGAGGGGTCCTAGCTGGATTAGGACTGGTCGATGGTCGGAGTCTAGCTCGGATAGTGTCTCGATTGATCGCAACTGAAGCGTTACGTCTTTCAAGAGCGCTATGTCGAGTACGTCAGGTGTGTCGTGTCGGAAGTCCGAGTCAAAGTATCGCGTGGGGCTCAAGGGCGCTATGATCTCAAAGTTGAGACCAGGCGTGTTGCTTAGCCTATCAAGGAGACGTCCTCTAGTATTTACGATTCTAGAGTTCCAGCGGGGATGTTTACAATTTAGGTCGCTGGCCAGAATGGTTGCGTTACCTAATTGGAGTAGGGACTTAAGGTCCCCCTCTAGTAGGTCATTATTCGGGGAGAGGTATACTGATGCTAGTATGATCGGCTGATGACCAGTCATACCCACCTGACATAGTGACGCCTCTATGTTAACTAGTGGGGGCGGATCGAGCGGGGTACAATGAAGAGACCTTCTGTAGTAAATGATGGTTCCCCCCATCGCGGTTGCCCTATCGTTCCTAACTGCGTTGAAGTTTGCGATGCGCGGATCGCGGTTACACGGTTTTAGAAAGGTCTCTTAGATTAGAAGTATGTCTATCTGGTGGGCAACTACGAAGTCGCGTACCTGATCTATCTGTTTGAGCAGTCCGTTCTTGTTCTTGTTCGTTCGTGTTCTTGTGCGGCTTGAGACGCACGCGAACGAGCCCGCAATTCCGTCGGCGGAATTGCGTACCGGCGGCGGCGGTATCGGTTTCGGCGCGGGCGTGGGGTTCACCCTCGGGGGTTTCACCCACGCGTTCGCGGGTGTCTGAGGGGCCTGGTTTGCCTGAGGGGCTGCGGCCCTTCCCGGGGCTAGAGGAGCCCAGGGAGGCTGAACGAAGCGCGAGGGGATCTTCGCGGATCTTCGTCCTGCGTGGTGCTTTGGGGCACCCGCGGTAATTCGCGGGGTGGCCCTTCTGCTGGCACAAGACGCAGCTGGGAGGATCCTCCGGGATCGGTTGTTTGCGCGGACAGTCGGCTGTCGCGTGGTCGTCTAAGCATTTAACGCACCGCGGACACGCGTGGCAAAACCGTTGTGAGTGGCCGTAGAGTTGGCAGCGATGACACTGCCCGGGAAATCCGCGACCGCGAGGGGGTTCGACCCTAAGACCGGATAGTTGGCAGATTGCCTTAACATTGAAAATTTGCTTTCCTTCCGGGGAAAGCTCTAAGTGAACTAGCACGAGCTCGAAAGGAGCCCTAGTGGTCGGTCGGTACATACGGTGTACCGATATGAAGGGATAACACTGAGACTTAAGGTCCTCGTAAATCCGCTCAGCTGGGATCTCCACGGGGAGGCCCCTGATGACCACCGTGAGGCGGCGTTCATCTTCCAACGCGAACGTGTGGTATCCGTACCCACGTTCGCGTAGGAGCTTTGTCAGACCACGGTGGTCTGTTGATGTCGCGTTTTGAACGCGAATGCCCTGTACCGTCGAGCGGGCCGAGGTGTAGTAGAGCTTTCGCTCCGTCATGAGGGCGGACACGGTGTCCCACTTGGACTTGTCCCTTATGTACAGCGGCGGCGGGGACTTGGCTGCTGAAGGTGCAGGCGCTGAGGGCGCAGAAGTCGCGGGCGCAGAGAGCGCAGAAGTCGCGGGCGCAGAGAGCGCAGAAGTCGCGGGCGCAGAGGGCGCTGATGGCGTGGGCGCTGAGGGCGCGGACGGACGCTTCGTGACGTCGCGTGTCGGGTCCGGAACCGACGATCGTTTGGGTTCGGTACTTTCGGGCAGCGTGGCGCGCTTCCGCGGCAACATTGGCGAGGGTGCCTATATCTATATAATGCCTGTATATAACTCTGGTTTCCCTTCAAAACGTATAAATCTTTCGCCTGACAAGGTATCATATATCATATCCTTACAATATTCGTTTGGTATGAAAGTAACAAAAAGTCGAATATTTTTTAATTTATTTATTTAATTAAAACCCATTGTTTATCCTATTCTATTCACTTTTGTCATCTCATAGGAATCAATAAAATCTTTGAAAGCGGTTTGGAATGTCCCATCGGAGTTGATTTTTTTCCTTGCAAATTGAAAATCTGTTAGGTCAAGGTCCGTTACATACGATGAATGTCTTAGACATTCCAATTGAAGCTCTTGAAATTTGGTAGCCGTCTGTCTACAGCGTGTGGTCCAGCGTTGTCGTGAAGCGCAGTGGCGTAGAGGAATTGACCAGTTGTCTCAGTTGTATAGCAGCTAGCATTCCATCATGTTTGCAATTGCTGATAATAGATGTCTGCCGTAATCGTTTGGTCAGATTTGAGAAAACTGTAATGAACGACACCGTTACTAGTCAATCAAATGCTTACAAGTATTTTTTCTGGGTTCATTTTTAGCTGGGGCAGTATTTGACTGCCTTGTCAGTATCCAGCCATTGTAATGAGCGCTTCCGATTATCGTTGAGAACCCTGTTTATCTGTATATCGTTCATCACATTACCTGTGATTTAAAAACACTTCAATATTGTGCCGGTTAAGTAATGTAACGCAGCAGACAACGGATGTTTGTCGGTTTGCTTCTCTCAATTGTGAGATATCCACCTTTCAAGCTTTTTAATCTTTCCATTTTGCTTCAAGTGGATTAAAACAATTCTATCACTAACATCGGAGCCTGCAGCTAACTCGGACGTGGTTTGCAATAGATCCGCTTTCACAATAGCAATTCTTCATTATCGACTTCGGTCTCCGGTCGTCCACGGGGCTTGTTGATTTACATAGACATATAGACAAAATAGAGTAATGGAAGCTAGATGTGATAAATAAAGGTAAATACATATACAAAGACTGCTATATTGTGGGTTGCTTTAACCCTCTCCGCGACTTTGTCTAATATATAAATTTAATAATATAATCTATAAATTTAATTTTTCAAATTTTGTATAGAAAAGTAATTTTAAAATTATAACAATTAAGTTTAAGTAATCAAGCGTACATGGTAGTACACAATGAAAACTGCAAAAGTAGCAAAGAAAATAATATTCAAGTACAACAATATCTTTGAAAATTTATAAAAAATATCTTTTTTAAAATGTCTAAGTTGAAATCAATTTAATCAATTTGGAAACAGCTGATTGTATAATGTGAATTTACAGTATTATTATTATTTATAGACTCATTAAAAGACAGCAAATAAATTGCGTGGGTTTGACTTTAATTGAATAAATCCTCTTAAATGTGATTGTTTTGATAAAATCTTTTCTTTCGCTAAAGATATTGAGCACGAATAATTAAATATGGCGAAAGCAGCTTATCTGAAATTTGAGGCTTTGAGTTACATTTACTTAAAAAAAGAAGTAGATTATTTATTTTTCTTTTAAGGTTACTTATATAAATAATAGTTATGTGGTCTTCGTTTTTATATTGAAATCATATTAAATATAATACATTGTAAAATTTTAAGTACAATTATTAACAATGTTGTCTGTTATCACGTACCAGCGAATGGTTTAATTGTTATATTTTAATATCGATGAAATAAATGGTTTTATAATTGAAAGTTACGTTGCAATGTTTTTTTTGGAGATTAAAAAATATTCTATTGTTTATTTGAAGTTTAGAGTTATTTGTTTTCGATTTCATTATTTCCCACTTATATTTATATGAAGTTAAGATCTTGTAGAGAATACTGTGATAATACATCTAAACCGTTTCATAAGCCTGTCTCATAAGTTTAATGCATATATAACTAACAATAATTTTATATAACATTTTTCTTTTACCAAATAACTTTGAAACTACAAAAATAAACTTGTTGCATCTGTGTGATTTAAAAATTTTAATAAATAAAGATTATATATACGTATATAATCATACCATTTTTAATGTTACACAATTTATTTTTTTTAGAATATATATTATCTCGAAAATATTTATAACAAATTTTGTAAACCGAACTACTTGTGAGAATTTTTGGTAACATTATTGAGAACTTCATTGTGTTTATTTCTTAGCAACTCTCATTGGGTTCGAATTGTTGGGGAGTCGGTGCTCTATGGCTGGACTCTCTGGCATTGCGTAGAAAAGTACACTCATTTTGCGTCTTCTATCGCATTTGATCTGATGCCTGCCGCCGAATTTCATCATTACTCTTCTACTGTGTTGTTTTCAAGGACCTCTCTACCACATACTACAAAATGTGGAACGAACTTCCTTCGGTGGTATTTCCGGATCTAAACGACATGGGTACCTTCAAAAAAGGCGTTTACTCCGGCCTCCAAGGCTGATTACGATACGATTCCCTGGATAATGCAAGAGTTTGTCGGCGATGGTGAACACCTGTCATCACTAACCCTAACGCTCGTTTGCCCTCGTCTTACATAAAAAAAAAGTAATATTGTATCGGTAGGCAGGAGTAATAAATGTACGAAAACAAAATTCAATTCAAAATATACGAATGAGTTATAATTCATTGTAGACTGTTTTAGACATTATCACAATAGATGTAAGAAAATTATTATTTTTTTTTGGATTTTGGAGCATTAAAAATGAATTTAGTTAATTCTATATAACTAGTAGTAGAAACCTAAACTTTTATTTAGCTAAAGACTAAAAGATAAAGTTTTGGTGCAATGTAACCACAAAATGGCGGTGAATCTGATTCTCGGCTTGGCCGCGGCAAATGTGATCACAGTCGAAGTGGGCCGCCGAAAATTGTGCTGTACAAAACCTTCGTACAAAACAGGTTTAAGTGAAATTAAAACGGTTTTGGAAACACTACTTGTTTATAAGATAACTATACACGTTTGCAAATCAACAAATAATTAACAGCGTATTTGTTGGGTTATTTGTACGGTCTGCTAAATTTACACGAATATACGAAGAAAACTCATTAATTTATGAATATTAATATTTAGTGTTTTAATTTCGTAAAATGGAAATGCGTATTTACCGTAGCTGTATATGCGTATGTTTGAAATTTATTTAACGAGTATCTAACAAGCAGCTATATCAGACACCTAAGTCCTTCGAGCTGATAGGAAATTTAAGCTCTAGGTCATGCACTTGGGACCACTAATCTCTATTATTGTGTCCATTTTATGTAGGTATGAAAATGCATTATGCTTTCCTAATCGTCTAATGTTCATCGATTTGGATAATATCCGATTTTACAAAGATGACTTTTGTTTAGACTTTAGTTTTATTTTGAACAAAATGGTATCGTCGATCAGACAGAAGTAATGTTTGTCTCAAGTTTGTAGCAAAAATCGTGAAGACATTTTAGTACTAACGTATATAAAAGAATAGATACTGTTACATGAAGTTCATTAAGAAATATTTAAACATAATATGTCTTTAACATATTCACTTTTCATATTTACTGTTTCTGTAATATTGTATTTTGTTATTTTAAATATTAAGTATACTATTACATTTATAACAAAAGCGCTAAATACGTCATAAAGTAAAAACATTTTTATATATCCTATAAGGTTTTATATCAACTAATTAAATTGATGGATTACAACTTTTAAGTTAAAGAGTCGATTATATAAGTATCAATGTTGCTTTCACAATTCCCGAACGAAGAGCGTCACTCTCGCTAACTGTTTAGAAAGTTTGTTTTAATGTCTCAAATAAAATCGTGACAATACTGTAACTCGACGTTCAACTTCGGTTGTTTAAATTTAATTATTGTATCGAAATAAAATTTAAAGGATCCAATTAGGATGGTAATGGTTTAACATAGAGGAAAACTTTATAACAATGGTAACATAAATACTGATTTTATTACTTACTTTATATTAGTATAAATTATAAATTATGAAAGAAAATTATAGAACAGAGATATAAAACTATAAATATAAATTACAATTTATTTTATTTTATTTATTTTTATTTATTTAAATAACTTTATTGTATACATGTAAGATAACAAAGAGTTAAAAAAATAGATAAAAAAATAATACCAGCAAAGGGCGCCCTTATCACTAAAGTGATTCCTTCCAGGCAATGTATTATATGTTAGTTACCTAATTCCAATTATTCGATAATCCTGACAAATATTTGTACTTACTTGTTTACCCGATTGTCTGTACTTTTGTTTAAATAGTCATTCAATTATTATTACAACATCAAAGTTTTGTGATTTATTAGTTTATTAAATATATATTTTAAATACACTTTACTTATATTCAAATTTACGTAAAAAGCATGAGGACCCCCCGGAGGGCATGTATGAAGAGGTTGATGTCTGTGGCCGAGGCGAAAGAGTATTTATCATAGATACTGTGTTTTCGAAGGTCACTCGAGGCCTCCCCCTGTCTCTCTTACCGCTCACTTTTCATCACTCATTCGTTCGACGTACCCAAACCACCTGAGCATGTTCTTCTTCATTCTCACCGTGACATCTTCGCTAGTACCTGCCATTCTTTGTATCTCTTCATTAATTATTAAGTGATATAAAAATAATCCTTCTATCGTTTATTTTGGTTGTGTTTGATAATTATTTTAATTACAGCTATTTATTGTTTACTGAACAGTTTTAAATTCAAGTGAAAAACAAGTGATTTATCAAATATCCTCTAACATTGAATAAGGCGACATAAGTCTACGTAGAGATAGCTCGCGGTGCACTGCCCCCTGCACGCGGAGACTAATTTACGACCACGCCATATCGTACTTACTGCGTGTATTAGATGAGGCAGAGAATAATTTTATTCTTAAAATAGTTAAAGTAATACAGAATTAGTTGTTCGTGGATATTTGTTTTTTTAAATAATAAAAACTTATTGTCAACAAACAGCAAAGCAAAATTTTATTATTTTATATAATTTGGCTTCAACAGTTTTTATTATATAATATTATACAGGTTGTAAACTAAAAATGTACGAGAGTAAGTTATCAGGTTATATAGATTCTACTTCGCAAAAGAACTTTCTTCTGACAAAACATTCAAAATATATATTTATTATATTTTTACTACAATTTTACTTTTTCTGCATTGATTGTACGTTGGTTGGTAAAGGGTGTTAAACTGGTAAATATATCAATGAATTATTTTATTTATTAGTTCCATAAATTCTAATAAATAAATATAAATGCTGAAAAACTGTGTATCTACGAAGAAAATATTAATTATTTATGAAATAAAACGCACAGCTATACAAATAATCAGATTATTTGCTTGATGTTATGACATCTTCTAATATAATTAGTAGCACATGCGTTAAAACCACTGAATAATGGATAGGTATTTGGTGACCAGGAGACATGTGTTCAAGATATTAAAACTAACACTTAAAGATTAAATGTTTGAGTGCTGAGTTGTTGTGTTGACAAACAAGTAGGCTGTGTTTATATCTTCTCTGCTTCATTGGCAAATTTTAACATTTTATTAGTATTACAAAGTATCATTATAATATTGTTCTTATTTGATATTTGAATGTTTACCCCTAATCACCCACTGAGTCTAGCTGCTATATAGTATTTGCAATAAGTTTAAATTCTATTAATAAATCATTTGGTTAATAATAGAAAATTTCATGCAAGGAGATTCATTCTTATTTAATATTTAACAAAATATAAATCGTGTATTAATTTACTTTATACCGGTCAATCGGCTCCGTTAATTCGGCAAACGTCGCTTTTTCCGGATTCGAGCAAGAACTGTCCAAGATTGCTTCATCGGACCGTGTTTACTGTGCCATGCAGGCCAAAGTTTCGTCGTCTGACGTAATCCAACCAGGTCGTGTCACGACGCACATAACAGACAACCTTGTGGACTGCGGTGATTCAATAAATCTGGAAGATGTACCAAATAAGTGTGAAAAAGAATAAGACATGAAAAAGGAATGCTCGTAAAGATATGTTAGGTATTTGCTATTTTATTTTTAACTTTTGAAATCTTTGAAATTTGAAATAAAAACATATAGGTACATTTTGTTGAGTTTTGAGTTTATCCTATATCCGATCAACCCTTCAAGGCTCAGTGAGCCTCACATCTAGTTTGAGGTCACACTTGAGTGTACCTTATGATTGCCAATTAAATAATAGTAAATATCTTAGAACAGTTTGTTTTACATGTTAAGTTACTAGCTTCACTCTACAAGTAACCTTGTAAATCGCACTTTTAATAATTTATTTAGGGTAAGTTAAGGGGTCATTGTCGTTTTCGTATTTCTAAAAGCAACATGAAAGATTTGATTATGAAATCATTTTGATCCTCTGTCTTACATATTGATAATTTTGAACATTTCATGATCTTAGTATATTCACTTAAGATAGTGAACTATACAATTATTTTTGTCATTGTCTTTTGTCATGAGTTATAACTCTTAACATTAATCACAATGAAATATTATGAAAAATATTTATTATCATATCAGTTCTCTCAAATTTTACAAAATAAGAATAAAATTTATTAGATTAACCCCTTGCCTTACGATTTAATTTCGAAGAAACATGCGTGCTCAGACTATTTAATTTTAATGCAACTCTGTGCAGGTGTTATCAGAAAATAAAACTAAAATATTTTAACTTGTTCCTTAACAATGAAGTATTGATTGACTCAACAAATTTCTTAGATATAACATTAGATGAAACGCTCCAGTGGAACCTCCATCCCTCAACGCTCGCAGCCAAACTCAGCTCCGCCGTCTTTGCAATTAGAAAAGTTAGACAATTAACGGACGTTAATACGGCTCGACTTGTTTATTTTAGTTATTTTCATAGCATTTTATCTTACGGTATTTTATTATGGGGCAGTGCTGCCGAAATGAATTTTATATATTTATTTTACAAAAAAGAGCTGTACGTACTATTTATAACTTAAAAGCTAGAGATTCTCTGAGAGATGTTTTTAAAGAAATAGATATTCTTACAGTCGCTTCGCAATACATATTTAATAACCTATTATATATACGTCAAAATTTAAATAGTTATATAAAAAACAGTGACAGACACGCGATAAATACGAGAAATAAAAACAAACTCGTATCGCCAAAATTCCGTATTCAAAAAGTTAATAAATCCTTCATGGGTTTGAGTATACGCATATATAATAAAGTTCCACAAGATATCTTAGACCTTCCTTTTCTTTTTTTTAAATCTAAAATCAAAAATTTATTATCAAATAAATCTTATTATAGCGTTCAAGAGTTTTTAGTGAATCGAAATATGTGGAACTTAAGATGTTGAATCATTTGCAGGATTTATATTATAATGTACATCACCTAAGATTGTTATATTTCTTTTGAAAAGAGCAACTGTTGAGTTTCTGGCCGGCTCTTTTCAACAGAGCAGCATTCCAGTGGTAGCTTACTTACGGACTGACTACACTGACTTTTTTTGTTTTGTAATAATTAACGATTCAAAAATGCTTGCAAATGCCTACTTGAATAAAGATAGTTTGAATTTTGAATTTTGTAAAAGTTATTAATTATGTTAGCGATTGCAGATACAACATGTTCATTTTAACAATTCCCGCTATGAATGCCAACATTAACATTAACATTTAGCTTTCCATAATAAGTTAATAAGAATTATGTAAATAGACTAAAATATCAAAAAGAGCAAGTTTTTCTTGTTACTAATTAGTATAGTTCCGTTTGTACAAATGCCGAGTGAGCTTTTTAACGTTTATAAGATAATGCTTCAAGTATGGTCGGAACAATAATTGGAATTGTACAATAGAGTAATAAAAATTTTATCAACAAACATTAATATTTCAGTTCATTTCTAAATAATTATATTCTACATTTGCAACATTTTTTAACAATGAGTGTACCTACTTAATGCAAACTACTATTATCTTGTCATAAAGTCTTTATCTTATATTATTCAAATATTTTTTCTGAGTTCCTTGAATGTATCCGGACTTAGTCTTCCGGGATGAAACGTTGTGATGTAAGCTGCATCATGTTAGTTAAATAGTGTAAAAACGTACATCTTCAAATATTGGAAATATTATTATACCAATGTACTTGAAATAAACAAGTTACATACGTATTTACATTTCAATTTTTTTTTTGATATAATTATTCAAAAATCTAAAGTTTTTTTATCTATTGAGATACATTGACAAAGATTAAAGCTATAATTAAAAAATATTGTCTTTATTAGTAACTACATAGAATTGTGAGTGACAAATTTATATATTTTAAATAATAACAGTTAATAATTCACGACACAATGTAACGTATATAATAATAATCAATCGGTTATGGTTATGGTCAGTATTAACACGAGCACAAAAATTTGGCCTCGTGGTACAAAGTAACAGAAATAACAATTGAATATATTTTATATGAAAAAGAAAAAATCTGTTTATAATATTTATAATTAAAGTAATTTTAATATAATTAAATTAATGATACTCTCTTTTTAATTAGTTTTTATCAGAAGATCGTTTCCTTGAAAGTATATTTTTTATCCTAACCTAAACCTTATGACTAAAATGCTGCTACAAATTACTATGCATTTAGTCCAGATCCTTGGAGAACCCTCAGTTTTTATGACTCACACTTTACATTTAAAATATTAAGTGCTATGTTCTTTAAACCTCAAATAATTTTACATGAATTACTTATTTATATTTTATACCAAAAACTCTAAATATAATAATTAAAAACATAAATCCCTTATGTTTTTAATGTTAAATTTTAGCAGAGAATAAAGTCTGTTTATCTATTATTTACATTGTTTTAGTTCACTGAATATCAAAATATTAAAATCTTAGTCTTATTTAATTAATTAACATTTCACTGCTATAAATCGCAAAGTTTTCCTCGCTCTAGCTTTTTATCGTGGAAGTAGAATATTTAACTTGCTGTTCGAAATCAGCAAAGATTTTACACCAAAAAGAATCAAAAAGAGATATGTTTTTCAGTTTTGTAATATTTAAATAAAAAGCAAACATGAATCTTGGAGTATATAGATAAGTATGAAACGAATTATAATAAACAAAAAGTGCTAAGACTATTGCTTTTAACGACAGAGTGTATTATTTATTAATTGAATTAATTTGATACCAACAGAAAAACTAACAGAAATGGTGCGATGGAAAAAAGCGGAGTTGTATTGAGGTAGACCCTAGTAGTTGTCAATACTCTGAAATTACCTTCATCGCTCACTTCTGCCGCAGTCAAATACCAGACCATTTTTAGCCTTTCCTCTCTTCTACTGTCTATATTTCAGTTATAAGTTCTTGTTATACCTACAAAAACATTGTCTATAGGTTAGGGTAACTCTTCATCATTTACCAACACTTGGACTATTTGTTGTTTGTAATGGTTATAAATATATGTATTATAACTAATATTAAATACAGGGTTTGGAATAAGGATTCAGTAAAATTTAACGAGATTGTAATGATATTCATATATAACATATTTTTGCTTTGGTAGTAAAAATATATAGTTTAATTTTGGTAGACATTGTTCTACTTTGGTAAACACTGAAATATTTGAACCCGATGACATTGCTGTCTACTATCATTGCGAATTTAAACTTTTTGAAAACTACTTCAAAATACACAAAAAATTGTATAAATAGGTGAAGTCGTTTATGGTAGAAGGTCAATGAAGTAAACACGTACAAAAATAATATATAGGTATGAGACACGTATTAATATTACGAATGCTTATCATAAAATAAAGTAATACGATCGAAAGGTGATAAGGTATTGGTTATTTTTTTAAATAAAATACTTAACAATAATATCTTAACTCGAAGTTACTTTACCTAAAAGATTTAAACTTCTGAATTTCAGAGTTGACTTATTTATTTTATAGTATTTACGGTATTTTATTATGGGGCAGTGCTGCTGAAATTAAAACTATATTTATTTTACAAAAAAGAACTGTGCGGGCTATTTATAACTTAATTGCTAAAGATTCCCTGAGGGATGTTTTTGAAGGAATTGATATTCTTACACTCACTGCTCGATACATATTTAATAACATAATATTTATAGGGCAAATTTTAAACACATCAGTAAAAAACAGTGACAGACGCGATACATACAAGAAATAAAAATAAATTCGTAACGTCTAAATTTCGTCTACAAAAAGTAAACAAATCCTTTCATAGGCTAGGCGATAGTATAATGTATACATCTCAAATTGTTACATTTCTTTTAAAAGGAGCAACTGTTGAGTCTCTGGCTACTCTTCTAGCTGACTCACGGACTGACTGCATTGACCTTTCTTATTGTAATGATTCAAAAGTGTAAGTGCCAATTTCAATAAGGATATTTTGAATTTAAATTAAAAGTTGGAATTTACGAAACTTACTCTAATTGAATTTCAAGTACGAGCTTTACATTCACTAATATTTTTTCTGTTATTACACTTTTTTAATAAAAAATAAAATTTAGTCGTCCATCCGCCAACTGTTAATGTAAAATGGTATCAGGTGTTGCATTAAGAGACCCTCATAAGGTTTTATAAATAATAAAGCTCTTAACTACTTTAAAATACGTTGTTATTTTATTGTTTAAAACAAACACAAATATGAATATAACTTTTTTTTTACTACGAGGTGTAAAAAATCTGCATTCAACTGAGATAATTCTTATACTACGAATTTTAGTTAGGTCATTTTTAATTTCTGTAAATATCTAGACAATTTGATTTCCATGAAGGGGTACGTATATACAGAGGTTACAAAAATTAAACTCTAAAAAATAACACAAGTTTGTATTCAATGTTTATTTATTAATTACGTATATAGAAATTTTTCCGTAATTTATCGATAATAATATACTCGATAATAATATACTTAAATTTTCTTTATATCTAAAACTGATAGAGGTTGATATTGAAATATTTTTTGCAATACTTTTTACGTAAATTGTTCTTTTAACCAATGAAGTGAGTCGGAAAATAGAAACGTTAGCTAGTACCGTTATTTTAGATTTTATATACTTAAAATGACAGAAATTTCACTACTAATAAAATATTAGCGTGTCATACACCCTAGTGAGTAGTGTATAACACGTACCAAGAAGATTGATGAGGAATCTGTATTCAAGGCACAGTTATAGCGCGCAGTGCGCAAGAATGACTCGCGTTTTGCTCAAACCTAAGATAACAGTCGCCACGTGCCACCTTTGGACCTCTCGTGTGACACATTTACATTCAAAGTGTAAACAAGTGGGTCGTATCTGACGGACGCAGGTGCGGAGTGCGCGGACGTGAGCTATAGAGGAATGAAATACGACCTGAAATATATATCTAGTCTACAGACTCGAGGAAAATTATAGAAATTACAACCAAGGATGGGTCTTGTAAACATATAGGATTTTAAAAATAATATTTTAAAATTACATTTTATTTAAAATTATTTAAAAATTAAAACTAAATGTTTAAAATTTATAGAAACATATAGATAGAATAGAATGATTGAAGATAAATCTGATGAAAAGCATAACCAAGTCAGTATTGACTATAATCAATTTACTACTAATGTAGTTGGGACCCACGCCTTTACCACGGACATGCGTGATATTCTGATGAACGGCAGTTAATTTTTCGGAGAAAGGACTAAGAATACAATCAAAAAGTTTTAAGCTGATGTATCTATAACTTCATTTAGAGTTTTACACACATACAAATATAGCCAACTTTTTTATGAGTAATTATATATATTATACTTTAATATTTCTTCGTCCTTATAGTGCGATTTTAATAACTGTATCTTTTGATTTATTTATTTATATATTTTCCAATTTGAATCCATAACAATGATCACTTGTATATCTCAAATGGAAGTGACAGAAGGGTCTTTATTGATATCGTATGTATTAAAATAAGCCCTGCTGTAAAGACACTTTCCAACTTACAATAATGCTACGAGGGTTCCAAACGCTCCCTTGTCTGAGAAGAACCACACAACAAACTCAGCTGGGTTTTTTTTATTGTGATCACTGTTTCACAAACGTCAATATATCACAATATAATATATAAATTTCATTTTTGTAAATATTATATTTAAAAGTTATTTCAAAATCATAATAACTAAGTCTATATAAACAAACTTACATGATAGTACATTAATAAAACTGCAAAAGTGGATGAGGATTAATAAATAGAATAATATTCTAACACAAAAAAATCTTTGAAAATAACTAAGTTCAAATAAATTATCGACAGAAAATAATAATAGCAGAAAAGGCTGATTTAATAATGTGAATTTATAGTCTTATTGAAAAGCGGCAAATAGATTGCGTAGGTTTGGCTTTAATGGAGGAAATCCTCCTAAGATATTTTGATAAAATCTGATATTTTCTCTGAAGATATTGAGCAGGAATAATTAAATATGGCGAAAGCAGCTTACCTGGCGATTGAGGCTTTGAGTTACATTTACTTAAAAAAATGTGCTTATAACCTTTTAAATTTTGTTTTGAAGGTTATTCGTAGAAAAAAAAGATTTGAATTATTTAAAGAAATTACAATGTCTTGGTCCTTTTTTCTATTATAGTAAAATAATAAATTATATTTTAAGTTCAATATTTTAACAACATTGCTAAATAAATATGTAGGTACTAGCGAGTTTAATTGTTTTATTATATTATTTATGACATACACAGTTTGACAATTTACAACAAAATATCATAAAATGTTTTTTTTATTATTGAAGAACCACAGATTCTATTGTTTAATTGAAGTCTAGAGATATTAATTTACAATTTCGTAATTTTAAATTTATATGTATTTGAGGTAAAATTTTTGTAAGAGAATACTGTGACAGAAATATTGTGACAAGATAATGTTACAGAATAATAAAACTAAGTAACTTCAATTATAATTGAAGGTAAACCATCGTGCTGTAAATCCAACCGTTACATTATTTAAACAAATGTATATTTTAAATTACCTTTTCAATAATCAACATAATAAATACTGAGCTCTTATTGGGTAATAATGACCATAATTCCATTTATCAGTATAGAAACAATGTATCAAATATAACACTATAACGTTAATAAAGTCATTATTTACATCACTCAACACAGTGTCTGTTACTATCTATGTTAAGAAAATATATTTCAATATATTTTGTTGTAAATGTAAGTTATTATTTATTTTGATTTGTAATTCAGTACTGTAAATTATTGTTACGTATTAAAATATACTATAAAAGTATTTTCATTGAGTTACTTTTAAAGTAACTTGTAATTATACCATTCGTTAAAACAACAATTATTGCTTTGAGAAAATAACTAAGCAACTTCAGGAGAATATTAAGTGAATATTCAAACTTCATGTTGAAGATAAACAAGTTCAGTAAAGGATCGTTGTTTAATAATTAAAATAATAAAACTTTTAATATAAAAATTGTATTGTCTTTTATCTTTAACGTTAAAAATAATTAAATCCATTTGTTAATTCATTTTGCATGACTCAAATATATTATTCTCAAAGAAAGGATGACAAGGAATGCACAGAATTTAATTTACAAAATTTATATAGAAAGCAAAGATGCTAAATATCATAAAATTAAGCTTTCAGATAACACCTTGTTTAACCGTGCAGTATTATATCATTTTTTACGTTTGAGTATTTGAATAACAAATTAGAAGAGACAGAAAAGGATATTAATTCAGTTAATAAATTGGTTTCCACACTAAATCTTCATCAAGCTACATTTTCAAGAGTCGTGTACTTTTCGATTATTCTAGCCACATATCAGATCAGTTTTTGTGTTTTCTGTGAAAAGGAGATATGTTTCGAGGAACATTGATATCAGGTAATGCAATTACGAATGCAATTATTATAGTAGTTTTAGCATGAAGCGTGAATGTACAAACAGATAAACAGAGAGAGAAATCGGATCAATGCTCTGATTCATAAAACAACTTGAGCAACCAAAATTGCTATAAAATTTACCAAAAATATTAAATGATTACTGCTTATTAAAGTAACTAATTAATACTGAATTATATACATTTTCAATGATTCTTATAATAAAGATCAATAAATCTAAACAAAGTTGAATAAAGCTGGTCAAAGCCTTTCATTAATCTGACAACACATCATATGTCTCTTACTTCACATTGTCTATTTGATCTCTTTCATCTCTTTTATATTTCTGTGTTCTGTATGTTTAAAATATTTACATGTGTATTTTTATTCCATTAAATTAGACGTTCTATGTTTTGAGGAAAATATTAGGGAGACCGGGGATGGTTGACTATAGGGGCAGGTAGACTAATTGTCAAAAACGCGAGCTAGGCAAACATTTTGCATCGACCGACTAGGTGAGCGTATCCATTATTTCCCTGCGCACAATCATCAGAGAAACCGCGGAGCAGACACACACCGTTTGTCATCTAGAGCCTATTGTTCAAAAACAAAACACTTAAGTAACTATTTTTTTCCTAATTCTATTTGTTATAACTCTTTTCATTTTGTTTTGATTGCTTGTCAAACTGTTTAATACGAATGTTTGATTTCCGAACTTTGTATGTTTCTTTATTATTTTTATTTACGACACCGTTTTAAGGTTTAGGCCCGTAGTAAAAAATTACTAGGTTGTTTGGGGCTGGTTGACTCATTTAAAAAGGGGTTACTTGACTATCTAGTCAACCTGCCTTATACAATTTTGGATATATAAATTGGTATAAAAATTATTGTTCTTAACCTAATATTTCCAGTTTAGAACGATGCGAATCTATAAACGAAAGTCAAATCGACGTAAAGACATACTGGAGAGAGTATGTCGACAAGTTATTTTCACCGAAAAAAGTATCAATTCAAAGAATTAGCTATACCATATAAAATATCGCCATGTAGTAAATATGAAAAAAAAGAATGCAATCCCGGACTGTCTAGATCTTAATTGACCTTGGAAAGCGTTGGCTACATAAAAAATAGACAAATATTCAGTGACGAGGAAGAGCTTGCATCAGAAGATTGCCCATAAGGGAGCTGCTGATGTTTATTATGGATTAACGCCTTACGAGTCCCGAAAATTTTACGTCATATGAATTTGCTGAATCATGGGATAAAAAACAGATTGCTGATGATTATTGGTTAGGGAGTTTTCTTAAACGTCATCCTATTCTCTCTATTCGATCTCCTCAAGCTACGAGTTTATTTCGAGCCACTTTTTTCAACAAAAACAACGGGCAGTTGTTCTTTGATTACCTAGTAACCGTTTACCTACGTTTAAATTTAAGCCCTAGGTATATTGGGAATGTAGATGAAACAGGACTGACAACGGTTCACATTCCTGATAGATACATAGCTCATCTTGGCACCAAAAAATTGGGAAAAATGACGTTTGCTGACCGAGGTTCGCTGGTCACAGTCGCAGTTGCTATCTCGGCCTCGGCAAAATGGTCCTTACGTTTTTCATTCTCCCACTATAAATACTATTTTGACTATTTTAGACTAAAGGACTATCAAAGACTATTTTAGACTAAAGGACTATCAAAGACTATTTTAGACTAAAGGACTATCAAAGACTATTTTAGACTGGAGGTGGACCGATAGGTTATTAAAGCTGTTTAATGTTGTTGAAGATGTTCTTAAAAATGATGATTACATTTACTTTAGTATTTTAATCTTGTTCCTTCGTAGTCTTGATACTCATTACTTCTTAGGTCAACTAGTGACAAGTCAACCTGCCCCAGGCACGAGGTAGGTTGACTCGTTTTTCCCGTTCTATAAAATCGAGCCTATATACTATGTTTTGATTGATTGATTTGAGCTTATTGTAATTTCTTTCTAGAGCTGAATAGTGTCACTATCAATGGAATTGCTTTTCACAAAAATTATCATTAAAGCAATAAAAATATTAACTTTTAAACTGAAAATTGGTCAACCATCCCCGGTCTCCCCTACATATCGACTTGACATTACACAAATATAAAACATGTTTTTAAAAATGTTTCTTTTCTAGAAACTACTTATTATTAAATGTAAAGTTGTGCTTGATCTTAGACTTATGCGTTAAAACTCAACAATGTCAACATTGGTTTTCACCCAATTGTTTACTCTTCGTTGTATATTCCGTTATATAATTTTCACCTTCTTTACTAGGCAGTGGTTAAAAGAATTGTCAAATATAAAATGAATTAGGTAGTTGTTAGAAGAATTGTCAAATAAAATTAATTTCAAGAATTATTAAGAGATTTTGTAAGACAGGTTCACCATAATATATAAAAAAAATTATTATTATTTTTAAAGAAGAGATATTTTAAAAATATTCTATTCATATTAATTTAACCAGGATTTTCTTTCTTTGGCTTTACTGCCAACTTGATATCTATGCCTTATAATAATAATAAAAAGCTGTTTAATTAATATGTTGAAATGAAAGAAAACCATAATATTATTTATATAAATATAATTGAGTTGAGCGTAAGCGAAGCTCTTAACCGTGTGGGAGACCTTTTTTTTGTGTTTAGTTGTCTCCAAGATGCGGCGAGATAATTAGCTAAAAATTTTCTCATGTATGTTTAAGCCGAATGCGGATGTTATAGCGAAAACAGATTGAAAAAATGTTTAGCCTTTCAAAAGTTATCAAGAAAATAAGAAAGGAGAGGGGCTCAACTCAACACCCGTCGCGCACGTTTGGCGGATCCTAGTATTTTGCATTTTGAAATAAATATATATATTAATCTAAAGTTAAATCCAATCACTAGCGACAAGCAAGTTTAGATATCGCCAAATCTATCTAGAGTTTAGTTTGAGCCTAGCTGGTGTCAACTACCTGCAGTTCCTATATGGGTTGACTGGACTAAGGAGGGCTTTTACAAATTACGGCATACATTATTATTACAAATCTTTTTGTTGTGTAAAATTTGAGTTCAAATTAAATGTTAGTCGATGCCGGTACTTATGCTAGTAGGCCACTTACAGATATTAAGTGATATAAAAATAATCCTTTTAACTGTCTGTGTTCTATAATTAATTTATTAATAGCTTTATATTGTTTAGTAAATAGTTTTGAGTTCTAGTGATAAACAACAGTATACAATAGCCGGTGCACGCATAATTGGTATTTTTACGTAAATTTAAAGTACTACAAAATTAGTTCTTCATGGATAAACGTTTTTTATATGTTTAATAATATAGAGCGTGTTATATTCCTACATAATGTGTGGTCATTAATTAAACATTTCTTATATTATACATTATAAAATTGTTAATTAGCATTTATTGTATTCGAACCACATTCGAGATTCAAAACTAACCTTTCAAAGAATAAGTGTTTGACTCCTGGCTTATTGTATTGACGAACAAGTGGGCTGTGTATGTGTTTTCGCTTGTCCACTGTCAGGTTTGTCCAGTATAACCAATTATCATTATAATATTGATCTTATTTGATGACAGTATTTTGAATATTTAATTCAAATAACCCACTGATGTATTTCATATTATTAGATTCATAAATTAATAAATTATTTCATCAACAATTGGAAATTTCAATAAAAAGATCCACAAACATTTAATAGGTAATAATGTATAAATTGTGTAGTACTTTCATTTATCTGTAGAACTTGGACCACTAAACCAAAAACTGCCTGAAAGACTTTTGTTTTCCATTAACGTTTCCGATGTTTTTATAAATTTATAACTATTTGTAACTTTTGTCAATGTGTATTTCATATATTTGTGGTGCTTTTTGTGCGGTAACACACTTTTATTTTGTATTGTAATGCCCCACCTTTTGTTTATATCTATTTATTTATTTCAAATTATGAATCTCCATAAACTTTCAAAATCCATTGTGGACCAAAGTTCAGTTTTGTTACGAATGGACGCAGCTGTATCTTAATAAATCATTATTATTAGAAGTTTACTGTTTTGTTTATGAAATAAAAACAACTTAGCAATTTTATACCAATATCTTAGAAACACTGTGATAATTTTCGATTACATTTAAACTAGTTACAAAATTAAAATACAACAATTTATAAGTAATTTGTGAATATTGTAATATTGCATAATTTTTATTCCGAAAATAGTGATTTTGTCGTTAAAATGTTAATATTTAAATAAATAAATAAATAAAACATGCGTGATATCTTATTACAATAATACAATGTAGTAGGAAGAAATTAAATGTTCATAATTAAAGAATATGTGCTTAACAAATTGACCAATTTTAATGATGTAAAGACAAAAAAGTATCTATCTCGATGATAAAAAATGTTTAATACGTAAGGATTCATATTATCACATGGAAAGTGTAGATAAAGTAGGTAGTGCTTATTTTTAAGGCTTACATGTAATATATAGATATACCCTTCGCGAACTTCTTTATGGATATTTTTAGCTCTATTCATTAGTATATCATTTAAGGAGCGCAAGGAAGACATTTATTTCACCTTGGTTAACACATCCTGTGTTTTGCACTTGTTGTGATCGGTCTTGGTCCTATGACCGTTCTTGACGTTATGGTCATGATCGTGATGATTTTGGAGCCTATTCGATAAAAATTAATAAATATTTCCGTTCTCTAATATTAGTATAGATTACAATTCTTCATTTTTTTTTCATTTTCAACGTATATTCACCTAAAGTTTACATATTTATAATATATTTTAATTGTATTATAATTGAAAATAATATTTTATTAAAACTCAAAACAAAGAAACTGGTATAATTCTCGTTTTAAGGCATTTTAATGAATTACAACCAGAGTTATACTATAACACCTAGGTTAGTACAATACGTATATACATTTTTATGAGTAAATGAAACTTTATTTGCTCTTTTTTAATTTATATTTTTTAATTTAAATCTTTTAAAGTACAAAAGTGAGTTTATTTAGAACACACTACTAACAAGAAACTCGGCAAACAAGCTTTCGCTTGACGTTTAGATGAAGTTGTTGATTTAATTTGCAAAATAAAAGCGAAACAAGAAACTGCACCTTATACTGGCTTTAGTAAATGCTTATTGTTCTTAAAGTTTGAAGAGTTCTTTTTATTGTTTCGGAGTCAGTGTTTTGGTTACTAAAAATAAAGAATACTATTCACAGACCTTTTTTTACTCCAATAAACATCATGGTGTTTTATTACAAAATAAAATTTTATAATACAATGAATATAGATTATAATTATTGTTTTTTATACTTTCATCAAAATGTTCGCTTATTTAACCTTATTATTTATTTATATGCCGCATCCAGATTAGAAAAAAATGGAACTCGTTTTCTTTACTGTCAAATATTGAGATTAATTTCAGTTCTGTCAATTACATAGGAAATAAAGCTTTCAAATGGAATGAATACTCATAGATTGTGTCGAATTATTGTAATCGTGATAATAATATAAATTCAATAATAAGATTTATAATATCGAGAATCACAGTCATGTTGTATTATGTATCTATCGATGACTTTGTGAGAGTCCTTTTCTTAATCTGACAAGGTATCATATATCATTTCCTTATAATTGTCGTTTGGTATGAGAGTAACAAAGAGTCGAATATTTATTAATTTATTTTTTCAATTAAAGTATAACCCATTGTTATCTATTAACTTTTGTTATCTCATAGGAATCAATAAAATCTTTGAAAGCGGTTTGGAATGTCCCATAGGAGTTGATTTTTTTCCTTGCAAAATGAAGCATGAAGCAATGAGCATTAAGTCCGCCAATTATACCATTTTGTTTGTGCAATGAAGTTTTAATAAATAAAAATAAATAAATAAATAAAATCTGTTAGATCAAGATCCATTACATACGATGAATGTCTTAGACATTCCAATTGAAGCTCTTCAAATTTGATAGCCGTCGGTCTACAGAGTGTGGTCCAGCGTTGTCGTGAAGCGCAGTGGCGTAGAGGAATTGATCAGGCTCAATTGTCTAGCAGCTAGTATTCCATCATGTTTGCAATTGCTGATAATAGATGTCTGCCCTAATCGTTTGGCCAGATTTGAGAAAACTGTAATGAACGACACCGGTACTAGTCAATCAAATGCTTACAACTATTTTTCCTGGGTTCATTTTTGGCTGGGGCAGTATTTGACTCCCTTGTCAGGATCCAGTAATTGTAATGAGCGCTTTCGATTATCGTTGAGAACCCTGTTTTCATCACATTACCTGTGATTTAAAAACACTTCGATATTGCACGGTTAAGTAATGTAACGCAGCAGACAACGGATGTTTGTCGGTTTACTTCTCTCAATCGTGAGATATCCACCTTTCAAGCTTTTTAATCTTTCCATTTTGCTTCAAGTGGATTAAAACAATTCTATCACTAACATCGCAGCCTGCAGCTAACTCGGACGTGGTTCGCAAAAGATCCGCTTTCACAATAGCATTTCTTCATTATCGACTTGGGTCTTCGGTCGTCCACGGGGCTTGTTTTATATACATAGACATATAGACAGATTATAGTAATGGAAGTTAGCTGTGATAAAAGGAGCTGTCACGTCCACGCCTCCCAAACTGACATTCATGATATTCTTTTTAACATCACTTTTGAAGAAAATACTAAAAGTCAAAGACTAAAAGAAAAGTTACAAGTGAGATATTCTGTAACACTCTAAATCAAATACTAGTTGTATTTGAATCAGAGTGTTACACATACACAAAGACTGCTATATTGTGGGTTTGCTTTAATCCTCTCCGCGACCTTGTCTAATGTATAAATTTAATAATACAATTAAATTTTTCAAAATATTGTATAGAAAAGTCATTTTAAAATTATAACAATTAAGTTTAAGTAATCAAGCGTACATGGTAGTACACAATGAAAACTGCAAAAGTACCAAAGAAAATAATATTCAAGTACAACAACATCTTTGATAATTTATAAAAATATATTTTTTAAAATGTCTAAGTTGAAATCAATTTAATCAATTTGGAAATAGCTTTTTTTTTTTTTTTTTTTTTTTTTTTTATGTTATAGGAGGGCAAACGAGCGTGCGGGTCACCGTTAATATGTGATCACCGCCGCCCATGAACTCTTGCAACATCCGAGGATACACAAGAGCGTTGCCGGCCTTGGAGAAAGGAATATATGCCTTTTTTGAAGGTACCCATGTCGTATCGATCTGGAAATACCGCCGAAGGAAGTTCGTTCCACATTTGAGTGGTACGTGGGAAGAAAGTCCTTGAAAACCGCACAGTTGAAGATCGCCACGCATCCAGGTGGTACGGATGGTAAAGGAGGCGATGGCGAGCTGTGCGGTGGTGAAATTCGGCGGTAGGCATCAGATCGAATAGTTCTTCGGAACACTCCCCGTTGTAAATGCGGTAGAAGACGCACAAAGCAGCCACGTCTCTACGCAATGCCAAAGAGTCCAGCCGTTCGCAGAGCACCGGGTCCCCGACAATCCGAACGGCTCTCCGTTGTACGCGGTCAAATGGTAGAAGCTGATATTGGGGTGATCCGGACCAGAGATGAGAACAGTACTCCATGTGTGGCCGGACCTGCGCCTTGTAGAGCGCAAGTCTTTGGCCAGGTTTGAAATACTGCCTCGCTCTATTGATCACTCCCAATTTCGTCGAGGCCAACTTGGCCTTGCTCTCCAGATGACCACGAAACTGACAGTCGCTCGAAATGTCGAGACCAAGTATTCTGATACTTGGCGAGGCAATAAGAGGAGTGCTCTCGAAGAGCGGTGATACGACAAATGGGGTTTTTTTAGTGGTAAACGCGCAAACCTGTGTCTTGTCGGGATTGAACTGAACGTGGTTCAGTTCACCCCACTCAGAGATCATCCCCAGGGAAGTCTCTATTGAAGACACAAGTTTCTTTCGGCACTCATCGACGTTTTCCCATTTCCCGTGATTGTATAATGTGAATTTACAGTATTATTATTATTTATAGACTCATTAAAAGACAGCAAATAAATTGCGTGGGTTTGGCTTTAATTGAGTAAATCGTCTTAAAAATGATTGGTTTGATATAATCTTTTCTTTCGCTTAAGATATTGAGCACGAATAATTAAATATGGAAAAAAGCAGCTTATTTGCCACTTGAGGCTTTGAGTTACATTTACTTGAAAAAATAAGTATTTAGTTTTCTTTTAAGGTTACTTATTTAAATAATAGTTATGTGGCCTTCGTTTTTATATTGAAATCATATTAAATATAATAGATTGTAATATTTAAAGTACAATTATTAACAATGTTGTCTGTTATCACGTACCAGCAATTGGTTTAATTGTTATATTTTATTATCAATGAAATAAATGGTTTTATAATTGAAAACGTTACGTTGCAATGTTTTTTTGGACATTAAAAATTTTCTATTGTTTATTTGAAGTTCAGAGTTATTTTTTTTCGATTTCTTTATTTCCAACTTATATTTATATGAAGTTAAGATCTTGTACAGAATACTGTGATAATACATCTGAAGCTAAGTTATTATTTTCTAATCCGTTTCATAAGCCTGTATTAAAAGTTTAATGCATATATAACCAACAATAATTTGATATAACATTTTTCTTTTACGAAGTAACTTTGAAACTACAAAAATAAACTTATAGTTGTTGCATCTGTGTGTTTAAAATTTTTAATAAATAAAGATAATACTATATACGTATATAATCATACCATTTTTAATGTTACACAATTAAATTTTTTTAGAATATATATTATCTCGAGAATATTTATAACAAATATTATAAACCGAACTACTTGTGAGAAGTAACATTATTGTAAACTTCATTGTGTTTATTTCTTCGCAACTCTAATTGGGTTCAAATTGTTGAGGAGTCGGTGCTTTATGGCTGGACTCTCTGGCATTGCGAAGAAAAGTACACTCATTGTGCGTCTTCTATCGTTTGATGCGATGCCTGCCGCCGAATTTCATCACCGCTCTTCTACTGTGTTGTTTTCAAGGACCTCTCTACCACATACTACAAAATGTTGAACGAACTTACTGCGGTGGTATTTCCGGATCTAAACGACATGGGTGCCTTCAAAAAAGGCGTTTACTCCGGCCTCCAAGGCCGGCAACGCTCTTACGATTCCCCGGATGTTGCAAGAGTTTGTCAGCGGCGGTGAACACCTGTCATCACTAACCCTAACGCTCGTTTGCCCCCGTCTTACATAAAAAAAAAAGTAATATTGTATCGGTAGGCAGGAGTAATAAATATTTATGTACGAAAACAAAATTCAATTCAAAAAATTTGAATGAGTTATAATTCATTATAGACTGTCTTAGACATTATAACAGTAAACGTGAGAATTTTTTTTTTTTGGATTTTGGAGCATTAAAAATGAATTTAGTTAATTCTATGTAACTAGTAATAGAAACCAAAATTTATATTTAGCTAAAGACTAAAAGATAAAGTTTTGGTGCAGTGTAACCACAATATGGCGGTGAATCTGATTCTCAGCTCGGCCGCGGCAAATGTGATCACAGTTGAAGTGGGCCGCTGACAATTGTACTATACAAAAGCTTCGTACAAAACAGGTTAAAGTGAAATTAAAACAGTTTTGAAAATACTACTTGTTTATTAAATAACTATACACATGTGCAAATCAACAAATAATAAACAGCGTATTTGTACGGTCTGCTGAATTTACACGAATATACTAAGAAACCTATTAATATTTTGTGCTTTAATTTCCTAAAATAAAAATGCGTATGTACCGTAGCCGTATATGCGTATGTTTGGAATTTATTTAACGAATATCTAACAAGCAGCTATATCAGACACCTAAGTCCTTCGAGCTGATAGGAAATTTAAGCTCTAGGTCATTCACTTGGGACCACTAATCTCTATTATTGTGTCCATTTTATGTAGGTATGAAAAGACATTATGTTTTCCTAATCGTCTAATGTTTATCGATTTAATTAATATCGGATTGGACAAGGATGACTTTTGTTTAGACTTTAGTTTTATTTTTAACAAAATGGCATCGTCGATCAGACAGAAGTAATGTTTGTCTCAAGTATGTAGCAAAAATCGTGAAGACATTTTAGTACTAACATATATACTCGTAAAATAATAGATACTGTTACATGAAGTTTATTAAGAAATATTTAAATATAATATGTCTTTAACATATTTACTTTTCATATTTACTGTTTCTGTAATATTATATTTTGTTATTTTTAATATAAAGTATACTATTACATTTATAACAAAAGCGCTAAATACGTCATAAAGTAAAATTATTTTTATATATTCTATAAGATTTTATATCAACTAATTAAATTGAAGGAACACAACTTTTAAGTTAAAGAGTCGATTATATATAAGTATCAATGTTGCTTTCACAATTCCTGAACGAAGAGCGTCACTCTCGGTAACCGTTTAGACAGTTTGTTTTAATGTCTCAAGTAAAATCGTGACAATACTGTAAGTCGACGTTCAACTTCGGTTGTTTAAAGTTAATTATTATATCGAAATAAAATTTAAGGGATCCAATTAGGATGGTAATGGTTTAACATAAAGGAAAAGTTTATAACAATGGTAACAGTAATACTGATTTTATTACTTACTATATATTAGTATGAATTATAAATTATGAAAGAAAATTATAGAACAAAGATATAAAACTATAAATATAAGTTACAATTTATTTTATTTTATTTATATTTATTTTTTTAAATAACTTTATTGCATACATGTAAGATAACAAAGAGTTAAAAAAATAGATAAAAAAATAATACTAGCAAAGGGCGACCTTATCACTAAAGTGATTTCTTCCATGCAATGTATTTTATGTTAGTTACCTAATTCCAATTGTTCCATAATCCTGACAAATATTTGTACTTACTTGTTTACCTGATTGTCTGTACTTTTATTTAAATAGTCATTCAATTGTTATTACAACATCAAAGTTTTGTGATTTATTACTTTATTAAATATATATTTTTAATACACTTTACAATATTCAAAATACTGAGTTCTCATTGGTATTTCAATGTGTTTTGTTAAAAATGTCTCTTATTGTTTGTTTTGATTTGGAATTCAGTACTGTAGCTTATTGTTACGTATTTAGATGAACTATATAAGTGATTTTATTAAGTTACTAAGTTACATTTACAATAACAATTATGACTATGAATAAGTTCAGAATAATATTAAGTGAATATTTAGACTTCACGTTGAGTGCAAGAACGTCGTCTAGATTCGTCGTTTGCCATCTTTTTTTTAATAAAATAAACCTTTTAACATGGAAAAGTGTATCGTATTTTACCTATTATGGTAATGTGATTTTTAATCATTTGTTTAATTCATTTAGTTTGACACATTCAAGTTAAAGAAAGGATGACAACGAATTTACAAAATTTATTTAGAAATTGAATATTTCGCAAAATTTACATTTTAGATGTTTTGTTTGAGCGTGTGAAAAACAAATTAGATAACATAAGAATCGTGATGATAATGAATTATTATACAGGGGAGCTCTTGTTATTATCATTTTTGTATTTTTTTTTCCTTAAATAGCACAGACAAAAGAATAAAGTACCTTTAATGTTAACAATAATGTAAAATAAAAATTAAATATTATAGTACTGATATTTTTATATTAACGAAGGACATTTCTAATATTTTTAAAATAAATATGTAGATACAGAAATGAAATGTCTTATCGTAAAGTTTCTAAGTTCAAGTCCTGCTTGTGAATTTTTCATATAATATTTATTTAAAAGTAGATTTTTAATTAAAAAAATGTATAATTAAGTACCTCGTGAAAGTTTTAAATAGTAAGAAAGCCAATGCCTTGTATTGCTTATTAACTGACCACAAGATAAATGTCTGCATCACGAGCGATACTTCATCAACTCTTCGGTCCTTACCACTTTACACGGCGAGGGTTTAACAACAAATTACTAACTAGCTTCACTCTACGAGTAACCTTGTTATCCCCAATTTTTATTTTATCTTTAAGAGTTTGTTTAGGGCTCATTGGCCAGTGTTATATTATCAAAAGTAACTTAATGTTAGTCGATGCCGTTACTTATTTCTTTTTGGTCAACTTATAAATATTAAGTATTATTATTTATTTAGCTTCACGCCATATCCCTTGCGGGGTAGCCAGAGACGACGGAGCGCAAAACGCGACGATTCCTGAATACCTCTTTCGCCTCGGCCACAGACATCAACCTCTTCACTCATGCCCTCCGGGGGGTCCTCATGCTTTTAACGTGACCTTCCTACAGTATCATAGATACTGTGTGTTCGAAGGTCACTCGAGGCCCTGTCCCCCTGTCTCTCTTACCGCTCACTTTTCATCACTCATTCGTTCGACGTACCCAAACCACCTGAGCACGTTCTTCTTCATTCTCACCGTGACATCTTCGCTAGTACCTGCCATTCTGTGAATCTCTTCATTAAATATTAAGTGATTTAAAAATAATCCTTCTACCGGTTTGTGTTCGATAGTTATTTTAATTACAGCTATTTATTGTTTACTGAACAGTTTTAAATTCAAGTGAAAAACAAGTGATTTATCAAATTTCCTCTAACATTGAATAAAGCAACATAAGTCTACGTAGAGATATCTCGCGACACACTGTCCGCTGCACGCAGAGACTAATATACGACCACGACATATCGTACTTACTGCGTGTATTAGATAAGGCAAAGAATAATTTTAATCTCAGAATAGTTAAAGTAATACAGAATTAGTTGTTCGTGGATATTTGTTTTTTTAAATAATAAATAAACTTATTGTCAACAAACAGCAAAGCAAAAATTTTATTATTTTATATAATTTGGCTTCAACAGTTTTTATTATATAATATTATACAGATTGTAAACTAAAAATGTACAAGAGTAAGTTATCAGGTTATATAGATTCTACTTCGCAAAAGAACTTTCTTCTGACAAAACATTCAAAATAAATATTTATTACATTTTTACTACAATTTAACTTTTTCTGCATTGATTGTACGTTGGTTGGTAAAGGGTGTTAAACTGGTAAATATATCAATAAATTATTTTATTTATTAGTACCATAAATTCTAATAAATAAATATAAATGCTGAAAAACTGTGTATCTACGAACAAAATGTTAATTATTTATGAAATAAAACGCACAGTTATACAAGTAATCAGATTATTTGCTTGATGTTATGACATCTTCTAATATAATTAGTAGCACGTGCGTTAAAACCACTGAATAATGGATAGGTATTTGGTGACCAGGAGACATGTGTTCAAGATATTAAAACTAACACTTAAAGATTAAATGTTTGAGTGCTGAGTTGTTGTGTTAACGAACAAGTAGGCTGTGTTTATATCTTCTCTGCTTCATTGGCAAATTTTAACATTTTATTAGTAAAACAAATTATCATTATAATATTGTTCTTATATGATATTTGAATGTTTCACCCACTGAGTCTAGCTGCTATATATTATTTGTAATAAGTTTAAATTCTATTAATAAATTATTTGGTTAATAATAGAAAATTTCATGCAAGGAGATTCATTCTTATTTAATATTTAACAAAATATAAATCGTGTATTAGTTTACTTTGTCTTTAGAACTCAAATCACTAAAACAATAATCTGCCTCAAAGTTCATTGTTTCCTTTTAACGTAGTGGACTTAGTCATCTGTTTTTATATATTTGTAACTATTTGTGTGTTTTGACAACGTGTATTTTATATATTTGTGGCGCTCTTTGTACGGAAACACGTTTTTATTTCCTATTTGTTAATTCAGTATGCCGCAGCTTTTATATTGTTTATAGTTATCCATTACTTTATGTACGCGATACATTTTGTGGTCGCCAATAGAAACAAGAATATTTATGCGTAAATAGTTAGCGAATATCGACAGCAAAAGTATTGCAGTAAAAAAATAATAATTTTTAATATTTTCGTTTCTTAAAAATATAAAAGATATTTTAGATAACAATATCAAATTCTTAGAAAACAACATAGATTTTTCAAATAATCCATTGTGGACCAAAGTTCAGTTTTGTTAAGAATACGCAGCTGTATCTCAATAAATCATTATTTTCGGATGTCATTTAATTTAACACAATTCTTGGAATTCTTGGAATCAATACAAATTCCTCTGCTGCACACCCAGTGAGAACTCTTGCTTCCAGAATGATTTTCCGTAACTTGATGATACGTAGTCGTGTACCATTGCAGAGGGCAGGAAATCTGATGTTCCTCAACAACATCACATCCGCTTGAAGAAGGAGCTTGTGTGGCAGTAAGCCTGGTGGTGTTAATGTGTTGAGAAATTCTACAGGCCAAAGAACGGAGTGCTTAAGGGACGCCATTACATGAGCCCCCAGCAATCACGGGAAGGGTCTGGCGGAAATCACGTCACACGACGACGGTGAGATCCCCATGATAGCACTCGAACCTCGCAGATCCTGTAAGGTCCTGCCCAGCGCCTCCACTAAAACCTTGTTACCTTGTTGCATTGGCATGATGCATTCGAATGGAGAAAATGAACGCAAAATCTTTTTTGGGTGTAATTTAAATAAAGTTATTGTCACATTAAAAAAAATGGTTTTTTTTTATTTGTCCTATGTTCATAATGCTGTGGACTAAAATAAAGGTTAATTATTCAGGCATGACTCGTAACTAATTGTAACATTGTACTAGGAACTTCATTAGATTGAAATAACAGCAGCAGCCTGGTTGACGCTAGGGTTGGCTACTGTGTAACGCGCAACAGCAACCCGGTGGACCTGTAGGTTGTATAGCTGGACTGTGAGGCCTTGTGGACAGCTTTCCGTCTCCTACCGGTCAATCGGCTCCGATTTTTCGGCAAACGTCGATTTTTCCGGATGCGAGCAAGAACTGCCCAAGGATCTCCATCGGACCGTGTTTACTGTGCCATGCAAGCCAAAGGTTCGTTGTCTGACATAGTCCAACCAGGTAGTGTCACGACGCACATAACAGACAACCTTGTGGACTGCGGTGAATCAAAAAATCTGGAAGATGTACCAAATAAGTGTGAAAAAGAATAAGACATGAAAAAGGAATGCTCGTAAAGATATGTTAGGTACTTTGCTATTTTATTTTTAACTTTTGAAATAAAAAAGATATAGGTACATTTTGTTGAGTTTTTAGTTTGTCCTATATCCGACCAACCCTTCAAGGCTCAGTGAGCCTCACATCTAGTTTGAGATCACACTTGAGTGTACTTTATGGTTGCCAATTAAATAAAAGTAAATACGTTAGAACAGTTTGTTTTACATGTTGAGGTATGAAGGTAGGTAATTACACATTTCAACATAAAACGAAACATAAAACAAATCTGCATGATTTACCGACCTTATCGTCACTAACCAAATTGAATATGTTACAGACATAACATCACTTATTACGAAAACAATTAGATTTCAATCACTTCGTCTCGTGTCCTCACGCTACATTACACTATTTTATGTTTGCCGACACTTTGAAAATCAAATTGCTTACAGCTGTACATTCGAGACTCTTTTACATTAAAATAACCTATCTAAGGAATCTTTAAATGATTCTACAGAACCTAAAAAGAGTATCTGGAGCATTCAACAATTAGTAGCCTAGAAAAACTAAGATTAGTAATATAAAACTTATTGTTTTTAACTTCATTAAAAGTAATAATAGTAATAATTAGTAATAACAATAAGTAGGTATCTACCAACCATAATACAATAGTTATTGCAAACTTCATATTTTATCTATCGAAATACAACTATTTTTACCCAACTATTGTAAAACCTTACAATCTCTAGGTATAATTCTAGATAATTTCTTGCACTACTTCTAGCCGAACGACTCGGTGGAAGGCACAGTTGCCCTTGACGAAGCAGACAATAGTGTAAAACAGTCAATTCTCAGCCATCCTCAGGCATTTGCACAACCTGGTGCCTATCCCAAGAATTGCTAATTAATAAATCTTCGGACATTTAAACAAAAAAACAATAATAATTGATTTTTATTTACAGTTTTGAATTTTGTAAATCAGCGTCGAGAATTAGTTTTTTCAACAATAGCTGAGTATTATTCAACTTTTGGCGTCACATCTTTATGCAATGTTATTTATTAGGGTTATGAATGGCAACTCATTTTTTTCTACATGTATATTTTTAAGTTATTATTTTTGATTATTTTATTTTTTTGCATGGATTTTAACTTTTTTTCTGTTGTACTATGTTTTTAAATATCATTTTTTTTATTGTTTTTAAGTCTTTTATTATTTTTATTTTGTATTGAGGTGTGTCACATAAATAAAGGTTTTTAAATTTGAATTTAAAATAAAAATATGATAAACTTGAAACATTTAAAGGCAAAGTGGACCGCAATACATACAGGTAATTACTTGTAGAATAGGGCAAGTAATATAGCAGTGGTGGACAGTTAAGGATACAAGAAATGGACGACTTTGACCATTGTTATTGCTTATATCTCACTTATTTTTTTTTTGTTCAAAATTGAATTATGAATCCAAGCATAGAAAGACATTCAGGAGCTGTATGTTTTTTCCTTCCGTCTTCTCCTATTACTCGTTATCTTCTTCTCACCTTATTCTCCATATCGTCTTTTACTCAATCTAACCACCTTTTCTTCGGCCGTCCTCTACCTGTCCATCACTTCATGACAGACGGCTAACCTTATTTTTTTCTGTCACTGGTGTTACTCGCTTCCTTTCCTCTAATATACGCATTTTTTACCTTAGAGTTAATGCTAACAACATATTATTAGATTAAATTTTAAAAATAAATTTAAAACTTAAGCTTTTGACATTTAACAGAACAAAGAGTCAGTGGATGTAGTCTTATGATGTGATTTTATTATCCGCTAACCGCTAATGTAAGGCATTCGAAAACTTCCAACTTTTGACTATTGGCGTTTCAAATATTGAATCACTTTTTATTATAATTCATTAAATATAGTGATTGAATATACTTATAGATAGTAAACGTATACTCCTGTTATATTGATGTCATGTAATGTTTATGTTATGTTTTTTTCTAACTATAGTCAAGAATAATATTTCACTAAACTTAATTATGCAGTTATTGAGTTGCAGAATATTACCGAATGGCCGATATACAACATGTTATTCAGTATTTATTTTGGAAGCGCTATTATAAGAAAAAAAATGTTTTCAATTTGTCTTTTAACAACGAAATATTTTCAAAATACTTAAATATTCATGAATTTTAATGATAGACATTGCAGTACAATTAAAAAAGACTGTCTTTTATGACGAATACTTGTAATTTATTTTTTCTTTGTTTTATGTTGCTGAGTTTTAGAACAAATAAAGCGAGTTCCGTTTATATCCAAGGTAACTATATATATTATGAATAAGAGTCGTAGGAAATCAGTGAGAATAGTTATGTTTTTATATTTTTATCCTCAATGGAAACATACAACCTACCACGCAGAATATAAGTAGATAATGTATTAATAATTGATTATAGCGTTTATATTTATATGTTTTTCTTTACAAAAAAATAAAATTTTATCAAAATCATATACTGCAGTACAGATTGCAATTTCGATAGGTTGTGACGGTAAACTCTCTTGAGAGTTGCCACAGATAACAGGAAAGGTATCTTCCTAGAACTGTTTATTTTGAGGACACTTTTCACGATTGACAAAGCTACAGATACAAATTGTTGTATTTCTAGAAGATATTATGTCCATAAGGAAATATGAGTTGTGTAATTTTGTATTTTATGATCTAAATAAGGATATAAAATAATAAAGTGAATTTAACAACGGCAATAACACAAAATAAAAATTAACCCTAGATAACTAAACTGTTTTCATTGTTACATTATTACTACACCTTCGTCCAACGGACTACGGACTAAAACAATGAAATATAATAAAAAATATTTAATTAAGATAGGAACTTGTTTCATGGCACAAAAGTAAGGATTATAATGAACAAATTAAGTACTAATTAATGTTATAATATCAATTTACACAGTGACCACACATATCAACATTATGTGGACCACAAACAGCTTTTCTACATCTGGTGCAACGGTGCTTGGTCATTCTCCGGGCCTTTGATGGTCATAGGTAGCAAATTTTACGCGCGTTTGACGTAGAAGGAATAGGAGCTTCTATTGTTGAAGATTTTCTAAGAATATCCTCAATCATGACCCTTATATTACGCCTCAAACTCACGGTTTGTTATAGTTGCCGAAGCCAAGGTTCCATTAGCTGTTCTCCTAACTTAATTACAAAATCGTGCCATCTCATTGGCTTTTTCTTATTTTTCATGTTGTTACAGACATGTATAGCGTAAGAATGAACAGAACATATATTGAGAATGTTATAAAAGATACACACCGGCCATCTCTTGGTTTCCCGGTTAGAGCTTATATTTGCACACATTTGATCGACAATTTCCACTGCACCTTTGGTGCTATTATAAAAATGTATTATTTCTGGTTTTCATGTCGTTTCATTAATAATAGGTTGATCATGAATAGTTGACAATAAAAATACAACTTTGTTGGATTAGGCTTTAAACGAAACTAATATCTTTCTCTAAAATGTCATCCGTTTCCGATGTTCAGCTGTCAGATCTCTCCTTCAATTCGCTTTCCGATGCTGACTCAAGCCAATGACTAATCTGATCCTCTTGATTCCTGAAATCCATCTAAAATAAATATAAAAAAGTGAAAACATCTCTACATCTTTCCGTACCGTGTATCTAAACCGAACCAAAAATTTACTTACTACTAAATTTTGCATTAAACTTTCTATTTAAATCAATCCAATAAATTAAATTAGAAATTTAATAAATACTATTCTACATTTATCGATAAAAAGCAGATCTACAATATGTAAAACAATAAATATAAGAATTTATTAATGTACGCACCGTAACAATAAAGTTGTTGTTATTACTAAACCTTCGTCCAGCGGACGACGAAAAGGTCACAGAGCACATCCTATGATGCGCGTGGACCCAATAGCGTCACGGGCTGCACTGTTTATTCAAACTAGTAAGGTAATGAAAGAGTCAAGGTCAGGGGACGGAGCGAAGTAGGTGATTTCGAATTTCGTCAAGTGGCACGTCGTCGCCTCGACGAGTGATTAGTTATACAGGGTTAAATATTTTGGTATGATACTGATTTTTTTAAAGATAATGCTTTTTTGTAGTTTTAAGAATGTAAATCTAATAAAGATATCGAAATGAAAATATCGTTAAATTGTTTGTAAATTCAATCCTGTCTGTGATTTTTTTATAATGTTTAGTAAAGACTAGTTTTTTAATTATAAGAATGTTTAGTTGTCACCTTATGAAAGTTTTAGATAGTACAAAAGCCAAAAGCCTTGTTCTGCTAATTAACCGACCACAAGATAAATGTCTTTAATCACGAACGATGCTCCATCAACCCTTGGGTCTTGACCGCTTTACACTTCGTAGGTTTAACAACAAATTACTAACTAGCTTTACTCTACAAGTAACCTTGTAAATCGCACTTTTAATAATTTATTTAGGGTAAGTAAAGGGGTCATTGTCATTTTCATATTTCTAAAAGCAACATGATAAATTTTATTATGAAATCATTTTAATCCTCCGTCCTACATATTGATATTTTGAACATTTCATGATCTTGGTATATTCACTTAAGATAGTGAACTACACAATTATTTTTGTCATTGTCTTTTGTCATGAGTTATAACTCTTAACATTAATCACCATGAAATATTATGAAAAATATTTATTATCTAATCAGTTCTCTCAAATTTTATAAAATAAGGATAAAATTAATTAGATTAATAAGATTCAAACAATAAGAAAGATAGGATGTTTTATTTATTCTTTTATGTAATCCGGATAATTTAAACCTATTTCAAATGATAACATTACAAGTTACCAAATAATAAATGTTTTTATTAATTTGTCCAAAGCCTTTGATTGCGTGGACCATCGGACGTTGCTATGCAAACTAAACCACTACGGTGTACGTAACGCTGCGCTTGATCTTATTGCCTCTTACCTGAATCAAAGAGTCCAGACAATTTACATAAATAATTTTAAATCGTCTGGTTCTCACCTAAAAATGGGTGTTCCACAAGGATCTATTCTTGGCCTCTTTTTGTTTTTACTTTATATTAATGACTTGCCCTTTTTTGTTGAGGGTCTGTGTGACATTGTACTCTTTGCTGATGACACCTCGCTTATTTTTAAAGTTGAGCGTGATAGGATTAATTATAACGAAGTAAACAGTGCTTTGTCACGAGTCCTTCATTGGTTCGAAATTAATAATTTAGTCTTAAATGCTAAGAAAACTAAATGCATAGAGTTTATACTTCCTAATGTGAAAAATAAAAATTTTAACTTGCTTCTTAACAATGAAGTTTTAGAATTCATTGACTCAACAAATTTCTTAGGTATACATTAGATAAAAAGCTCCAGTGGAACCGCCATCTCTCAACACTCGCAGCCAAACTCAGCTCCGCCGTCTTTGCAATTAGAAAAGTTAGATAATTAACGGACGTTAATACGGCTCTACTTGTTTATTTTAGTTATTTTCATAGCATTTTATCTTACGGTATTTTATTATGGGGCATTGCTGCCGAAATTAATTCTATATTTATTTTACAAAAAAGAGCTGTGCGGGCTATTTATAACTTAAAAGCTAGAGATTCTCTGAGAGATGTTTTTAAAGAAATAGGTATTCTTACAGTCGCTTAGCAATACATATTTAATAACCTAATATATATACGTCAAAATTTAAATAGTTATATAAAAACAGTGACAGACACGCGATAAATACGAGAAATAAAAACAAACTCGTAACGCCAAAATTCCGTCTTCAAAAAGTTAATAAATCCTTCATGGGTTTGAGTAAACGCATATATAATAAAGTTCCACAAGATATCTTAGAACTTCCTTTTCTTAGTTTTAAATCTAAAATCAAAAAATTATTATTAAATAAATCTTATTATAGCGTTCAAGAGTTTTTAGTGGATCAAAATATATGAAACTTAAGTTCTTGAATCATTTGCAGGATTTATATTATAATGTACATCACCTAAGATTGTTATATTTCTTTTGAAAAGAGCAACTGTTAAGTTTCTGGCCGGCTCTTCTCAACAGAGCAGCATTCCGAGCCGGTGGTAGCTTACTTACAGACTGACTACACTGACCTTTTTTTTTGTTTTGTAATAATTGACGATTCAAAAGTGCGTGTAAATGCCTACTTGAATAAAGATATTTTGAATTTTGTAAAAGTTATTAATTACGAGTATGTTAGCGATTGCAGATACAACATGTTCATTTTAACAATTCCCGCTATGAATGCCAACATTAACATTAACATTTAGCTTTTTCATAATAAGTTAATAAGAACTATGTAAATAGACTAAAATATCAGAAAGAGCAAGTTTTCTTGTTACTAATTTTACTAATTAGTAGTTCCGTTTGTACAAATGCCGAGTGAGCTTTTTAACGTTTATAAGATAATCCTTTAAGTATGGTCGGGCAATAAATGGAATTGTAGAATAATATGTACAATAATGTACAGTACATGTGAGTTCACACACACACACACACAGCTTCATGTTAGTTAACAGTGTAAAAACGTACATCTTCAAATATTGTAAATGTACCAATGTATAATATTTGAAATAAACAAGTTACATACGTATTTACCTTTAATTTTTTTTTTTGATATTATTATTCAAAAATCTAAAGTTTTTTTATCTATTGAGATACATTGACAAAGATTAAAGATATAATTAAATAATATTGTGTTTATTATTGACTACATAGAATCGTGAGTGACAAATATATATTTTTTCAATAATAACAGCTAATAATTCACGACACAATGTAACGTTTATAATTGTAATCAATCGGTTGGTTAGTATTTAACACGAGCACAAAAATTTGGCCTCGTGGTACAAAGTAACGGAAATAACAATTGAATATTGAAATAAATTTATAAGATGTATTATTTATTCGAGCAATATTTTAAAAAGTTCCAAGAGGTAACAATTATTTACGGGTATAAGATTAAACTATAAGTAAATAAAATCTGTAATTGCCATTTAAAGTTATACTTTATATGAAAAAGAAAAAATCTGTTTATAATATTTATAATAAAAGTTATTATAATATAATTAAATTAATGATACTCTCTTTTTAATTAGTTTTTAAAAGAATATCGTTTTCTTAAGAGTATATTTTTATCCTCATCTAGCCCTTATGACTAAAATGGTGCTACAAAATACTATGCATTTAAGCCAGATCCTTGGAGAACCATCAGTTTTTATCACTCACACTTTACATTTAAAATATTAAGTTAAACCTCGAATAATTTTACATGAATTACTTACTTATATTTTATACCAAAAACTCTAAATATCGTAATTAAAAACAGAAATCCCTTATGTGTTTAATGTTAGATTTTAGCAGAGAATAAAGTTTGTTTATCTATTATTTATTTTAGTTCACTGAATATCAAAATATTAAAGTCTTTTTTAATTAATTAACATTTCACTGCTATGAATCGCAAAGTTTTTCTCGCTCTAGCTTTTTATCGTGGAAGTAGAATATTTAACTTGCTGTTCGAAATCAGCAAAGATTTTGTACCAAAAATAATCAAAAAGAGATATGTTTTACAGTTTTGTAATATTTAAATAAAAAGCAAACATAAATCTTGGAGTATATAGATAAGTATGAAACGAATTATAATAAACAAAAAGTGCTAAGACTATTGCTTTTAACGCCAGAGTGTATTATTTATTAATTTAATTAATTTGATACCAACAGAAAAACTAACAGAAATGGTGCGATGGAAAAAAGCGGAGTTGTATTGAGATAGAACTTAGTTGTTGTCAATTCTCTGAAATTACTTTCATCGCTCACTTCTGCTGCAATCAAATACAAGACAATTTTTAGCCTTTCCTCTCTTCTACTGTCTATATTTCAGTTATAAGTTCTTCTTATATCTGCAAAAACATTGTCTATAGGTTAGGGTGACTTTTCATCATTTACCAACACTTGGACTATTTGTTGTTTGTAATGGTTATAAACATATGTATTATAACTTTGGAATAAGGATTCTGTAAAATTTAACAAGATTGTAATGATATTCATATATAACATATTTTGCTTTGGTAGTAAAAATATATAGATTAATTTTAGTAGACTTTGTTCTTCTTTGATAAATACTGAAATATTTGAGCTCGATTACACTGCTGTCTACTATCATTGCGAATTTAAACTTTTAGAAAACTACTTCAAAATACACAAAAAATTGTATAAATAGGTGAAGTCGTTTATGGTAGAAGGTCAATGAAGTACACACGTACAGAAGTATTATATACGTATGAGACACGTATTAATATTACGAATGCTTATCATAAAATAATGTAATACGCTCGAAAGGTGATAAGGTATTGGTTCTTTTTTTAAATAAAATACTTAACAATAATACCTTAACTCGGATTTACTTTACCTAAAAGATTTAAACTTCTGAATTTCAGAGTTGACTTATTTATTTTATGAATTTTCATAGTAATTACGGTATTTTATTATGGGGCAGTGCTGCCGAAATTAAAACTATATTTATTTTACAAAAAAGAACTGTGCGGGCTATTTATAACTTAATTGCTAAAGATTCCCTGAGGGATGTTTTTAAAGGAATTGATATTCTTACACTCACTGCTCGATACATATTTAATAACATAATATTTATAGGGCAAATTTTAAACACATCAGTAAAAAACAGCGACAGACGCGATACATACAAGAAATAAAAATAAATTCGTAACGTCTAAATTTCGTCTACAAAAAGTAAACAAATCCTTTCATAGGCTTGACTGTACGCATGTATAATAAAGTTTCACGAGATATTCTATATTTTCCTTTCTTTAGTTATAAATTTAAAATGAAAAATGTATTATTAAGTAAATAATTCTATAATATTGAAGAGGTTTTAATGGATCGAAAAGTGTGGAACTTAACTTAAGGTGACTCATTTGCGGGTCGATAGTATAATGTATACATCTAAAATTGTTACATTTCTTTTAAAAGGAGCAGTTGCTCCTTTTAAAAGAAATGTAATAGTTATTGAGTCTCTGGCTACTCTTCTAGCTGACTCACGGACTGACTGCATTGACCTTTCTTATTGTAATGATTCAAAAGTGTAAATGCCAATTTCAATAAGGATATTTTGAATTTTTATTAAAAGTTGGAATTTACAAATTGAATTTCAAGTACGAGCTTTACATTCACTAATATTTTTTTTGTTATTGCACTTTTTTAATAAAAAATAAAATTAAGGCGTCCATCCTTCAACTGTTAATGTAAAATGGTATCAGGTGTCGCATTAAGACACCCTCATAAGGTTTATAAATAATAAAGTTCTTAGCTACTTTAAAATACGTTGTTATTTTATTGTTTAAAACAAACACAAATATGAATATATCTTTTTATTTACTCCGAGGTGTAAAAAATCGGCATTCAACTGAGATAATTCTTATACTACGAATTTTAGTTAGGTCATTTTTAATTTCTGTAAATATCTAGACAATTTGACTTCCATGAAGGGGAGCGTATATACAGAGGTTACAAAAATTAAACTGTAAAAAATAACACCAGTTTGTATTCAATGTTTATTTAATAATTACCTTTTTGCGTAAATTGTTTTTTTAACCGATGAAGTGAGTCTGAAAATAGAAACGTTAGCTAGTACCGTTACTTTAGTTTTTATAAACATAAAATGACAGAAATTTCACAACTAATAAAATATTAGCGTGTCATAGACCCTAGTGAATAGTCTACAACGCGCACCAAGAAAATTGATGAGGAATCTGTATTCACGGTACGGTTACAGCGCGTAGTGAGCAAGAACGACTCGCGCTTTGCTCAGACCTAAGATAACAGCCGTCACGTGCCGCCTTTGGACCTCTCGTGTGACACATTTACATCCAAAGTGTAAATAAGTGGTTCGGATCTGACGGACGCAGGTGCGGAGTGCGCGGACGTGAGCTGTAGAGGAAATGAAATACGACCTGAAATATATCTAGTCTACAGAATCGAGGAAAATTATAGAAATTAAAACCAAGGATGCTTCTTGTAAACATATAGGATTTTAAACATAATATTTTAAAATTACATTTTATTTATAATCATTTAAAAATTATAATTATTTTCTAAACATTTCGAATTTATAGAAACATATATAGATATTAGAATGCTTGAAGATAAATGTGATGAAAAGCATAACCAAGTCAATAATGGGTGTTGATTACACCCATTATTGATTTAATGCTAATGTGACACGGACACGGATAACATCAAAAAAGTTTCAAATGGAAGTATTTATAATTTCATTTAGAGTTTTACACGCGTACAAACATAGCCGACTATTTTATGAGTTGCTTTAATCTTTTTTTGTCCTTTAATAACTGTATCACAATATACTACATAAATTTCATTTTCTTTTAATAATATATTTAAAAGTTATTTCAAAATCATAACAATTAAGTCTACATAAACAAACTTACACGGCAGTACATAAATAGAACTGCAGAATTATATGAGAATGAATAAACAGAATAATATTCAAACACAATAAAATCGTTGGAAATAACTAAGTTCAAAGTAAATTATCGATACAATTTATTAATTGTGTAAAAGACTGACTTAGTGATGCGAATTTATAGTCTCATTGAATAGCCGCAAATAAATTGCGTGGATTTGGCTTTAATTGAGTAAGGCCTCTTAAATTTTTTGATAAAATCAGATTTTTCCCCTAAAGATATTGAGCAGGAATAATTAAATATGGCGAAAGCAGCTTACCTGCGACTGAGGCTTTGAGTTACATTTACTTAAAAAAATATGCATATAAACTTTTAAATTTTCTTTTGAAGGTTACTCATAGAAAAAAAAGATTTGAGTTACTTAAAGATATTACAATGTCTTGGTCCTTTTTTATAATAAACGTTTATTTCGGGACAAGCCCATATTTTGTTAGTTACAATTATTCTTAAAGACTAGTGTTAGTATTATAAATCAAAAATTCAAAAATTAACAAATTAAAACAGCAATTACTAAATAAGCCAGCAATTTACACATGTAGTTTAATCCAATGTTGCAGCATTGGACTCTCCCATCTATCAACAAATATTTTTAAAATACTATTACGGCTGCCGCGGAAACGCTTTAGTAACGATGCGCTTCTATTACGCATAATAGCTTTGAAGTCATTAATGCGTCTTTCCGCGAACATCAGCGAGGCACTGCAGCGCCACGGCAGCCGCAACAGTATCCTGAGCGCATTATTATATTGTATGCGGAGGTCACTGTAAGCACGCAAGCTGTAATTTGTCCACAAATTACACGTGTAAAATGATTGGCAATAGGTCTTAAATAGCGTTATTTTCACATGGTCAGTACATCGTGCAAATCTGCGACCCAGCATGTTACAGCGAACTGACAGTGACCTTCGCTCCCTATCGATATCCTTATTGTCACACAAGTTTTCTGTTAGCCAATGACCCAAGTACTTAAAACTGGTTATATTGCAGTAAAATAATAAATTATATTTTAAGTTCAATATTTTAACAACATTGCTAAATAAATACGTAGGTACTAGCGAATGGTTTAATTATTTTATTATTTTATCTATGACATAGACGGTGTGACAATTTAAAACAAAATATTATAAAATGTTTTTTTATTATTCAAGAACAACAGATTCTATTGTTTAATTGGAGTATAAAAATATTAATTTACAATTTTGTAATTTATATATATAAATTTATATATATATGAAGTAAAGTTTTGTAAGAGAATACTATTACAGAAATATTGCGACAAGATTATAATTAATGTATAATATATAATTACACTTATTTACAAATAACAAATTAATATCTTATCTGTAAAAACAAAGAAATGACGATTAAAGTGTATTATTTGAATTCCCAATTCCCTTTATAAATGTTTTTTCATTTCCAATACTGTGTCACAAATTTTACGAGTGTCTTGTTTTTGACAGAATTGTAATCCTTTTCTTTAGCTTAATTACTAGTACCACAGATAATAATATAATAATCATATTACGTACATACTGCGCCATCTATGTCAACCTTTGTAAACATAGGTTTTAACTAAATAATTTAGGACAATAAGATAAAGGAAATATATTTTCTTTACATTCAACTCCAAAGTTTATAAAATTCGTTCCGTATATTTTTTACGATTTCCAAATATCGCATCATAATGGTTTATTAAAATCTGTGTTTACTGTTAAAATTTTTAATAAGAAAAATACTTTACTAAGATTGTCATATTTTCTTTTCTCTTCAATAATATATTTTCAAAGAGTTGTGGCCGACGGCCACCACGGCAGAAGTAGAAAAGTCGAAACCAACCCAAAGAAACTTATAAATGTCCCCTACGGAGCAACGACCCTTACTGCTTCCCATCCTTCGAACGAATCCAGATGACTTGGAAAGCGGACAGATTCACGAGCAAGTTACCAAAAAGAACCCTTATTTTCTAAAACTGCTTGTAAGTTTATTAGGAACTATACATATATAACAAATCAAGGTGAACGTTAAAATATCTTTGACATATAATTTTCTGATAAAAAATACATTTTTTAAGTAAATTGTATATAAATATTGCTTTTAGAATTCCCTGACGAGGGGCTTCACTCTCGCTATCTATTTGTTAATTTGTTTTTATAATTTAAAATCGAATCAGTTCAGTTAGTTTAGAAATATTCTTATTTAGTCACTAAATATGAGCAGAGAATAAATATATTTGAGGCTTATATGTTCTTACATATTGTAACAACAATTTAGAAAATGATAAAACATTTATTCTTATTTTTCATACAAATTGATGATTGATAATGATGATGAATGATTAATTGGATACTTCTGGTTATTAACATAGTTGTATTCTAAGTGTTTAAATAGTCACAGGCCCCAAAGTACTCATATTTTTGTGGTACTGGTCTGATTTAAATGGTCCACATCACAAATTTGGAAATGGAAATCGTGTTTGTAAACTTTTTATACAATATTTAATTAAAATGTAGATCTTTAATTATTAAAATGTATATGTGATATTTCGTGAAAGCTTTAGATAATACGAAAGCCAATGCCTTGTACTGCTAATTATACTACCACAAGATCCATGCAATCACGAACGATACTCCACCAACTCTTCGGTCCTGACCGCTTTACTCGTCGTAGGTTTAACAACAAATTACTAACTAGCTTCACCCTACGGGAACCCTTGTATATCACATTTTTTAATTCTTCCTTTTAAGGGTAAGTTTAGAGGTCAAATCACGGCATAAAATATTTTTAAACATTACCTAGGTTTTTGTAAAAATGCGAACTCTGCTTCTGGTCAGTTCTTAAAAATATTAAGTTCTATAAAAATAATCAGTTAAACTTTTTGTGTTCGTTATTAATTTAATAACCAGTGTTTGCTGTTTATTAAATTAAATTCAAGTACGAAATAACAGTGTATTATCAAACATGTCGACGAAAAGATGGCCTCGAGGTACACTGGTCGGTACACGCAGAGCTCAATTTGCGACCACGCCAAGTAGTACAACTACTTTGTTAAAATTACTTTACTTGTTCATATATAAAAGTTTTATGAAAAGCGATGCTTCGCAATATTGAGGGTTAGAATAAAAAAAAGCACAATGTAAACAAACCGCCAAAAAAATCTGAACATTTTATAAAATTAGCGACAACAGATCTCAACCGTTTTGAATAAACGCTTTTGTCTACTTGTTACTTTTGTCTTTTTGTTTGTTTTCTGTACCTATAAGTTGCCAAAACATAAAAAGAATCTCAGATACCCCGAGCTAACATGTCGGTCCACCATACACTGTACACTAAACAAAAACATGATTTAAGAAAAAAATATATATTTATTGTTAGGAGTTATGTGTTAAATAAATAAATTCTATGATTCTACATCAAATATTTTCAGTATAATATTTCTTGTGTTTTAATAATATTCTTTATATGTTTGTCACCCTGAAGATATTATGTTGATTCATTATTTTATTGCGGATAGACATGTCAATTCGAAGATGAACAGTTTCCTCGAATGTTGTTGAATGTGAAGCCTGCTATTAAATGACGGTAATAGTATTAATAAAGTTTTAGTACAATTTTGTTTAACATAGTATTAACACCACATATGTTATTACTGTTCATATCTTAAGTGTCCTCATACGCAATACGCGTCCAGCGCATATATATCTTGGAAGTAGTTTAAATTCAATAATATGTAACAATAGGAAATATCATTTAAAGGGATCCACTAACATTTAAGAGGTAACAAATTATATTATTTCATAGTCTTAAATCTATAGAACTCTGACCACTAAAACATAAATCTACCTAAAAGCCTTCTGTTTCCATTAACGTATACGAGTTACTTTCTGTTTGTATACATTTATAAATATTTGTGGCTTTTAAAACGTTTATTTAATATATTTGTGCCGCTCTTTGTACGGTAAAACAATTTTATTTCCTATCTATTAATTCAGAATGATGCAGCTTTTATACTTTTTATTACTTTATGTAGGCGATACATTTGGAGCCTTCCATAATAATGAGAGTATATTATATCATGCATAATTAATTAGCAACTTCCTTTCTTCTTATCCCGGGATAGGAAGAAGAAACATGCGATAAGAAAAATATTTAACACTGAAATGTGAAATTCTCAGAATATAACATAGGTCTTTCAAACAACCCATTGTGGAACGTAGTTCAGTTTTGTTACGGATGGACGCAGCTCGTAGAACCAGTGTCGGAATAAATCATTCTTCTTTGATGTAATTTATGAAACAAAAACCACTTTGCAATTTTTAAACCAATATCTTAAAACACATTTTTCAAAATAACAAAATAAAAATACAACGTTTCGTAGGTGATTTGTGAATATTGTACTATTTTATAATTGTTGTCCCAATAATAGTGATTTTGTGGTTAAAATGTTAATACTTAAATAAATAAGTAAAACAAGCACGGTCTTATTATAATAATACAATTTAATTAGTAGTAATATTATTTTATTTTACTTATTATTCACTACGTTTTATTTTTAATTTTTCAACGCTTATTCACTTAAAATCAGTATGTTTAACGTTTTTAATGTACATTATTTAAAATAATATTTCATTTAAACCACAAAAATCGCCTGCAATTCATGTTTTACTTAATTCTCATAAAACACAAGTAGAGTAAACCATACAGCTTTAAAAGTAAATGAATCTTTATTTGTTCTTTCATTATTATATAAAATTTTATTTCAGTATTTTACAGAACAATGATTAGCTTGTTTGAAACATATAATAAGAAACTCGGAGAGAACAAACATCTTCAGCTTCCATGTTTGATGAAGTTGTTGATTTAATTTACAAAATAAAAGCGAAACAAGAGACTTCAACATTACACTGGCTTAGTAAATGTTAATTCTTCTTAAAGTTTGCAGAGTTCTCTTGATTGTTATGACTCAGTGTTTAATTAATAATATTATGTATAATAGTCACAGATTTTTCTTCACTCCAATAAACGTCCTGTCATTTGATTAGACAATAATGTGCCATACTACTACTACTATTTTAATCGTCCTAATAATATTGATTCAGTTATATGACTTAATATATCGATGTTTAAAGACATGGCAAAAATGTACTGCATCATATATGTAACAATATATAGTACATATACAACTATTATATTTCAATTCATATATAACTAATAGAGATAGTGTACGTAGATGTTTTCCGTAGTATTCTTTTGAATTAATTAGTAAACTATTTACGCTTCAACGACATTCAATAGAATGTGGCCATCTGGATACTTATATATGTAATTAAATACTGTTTTCGTTTATATGCTAATTTATAAAATTTTCTTCCGGTTTTACAGATCATACAATAAATTATAAGTTAGATAATTGATACTTACATTTTTATATAAAAGCCCTGTTTAAGCTCTCAGCTTTTTAATTTTAACAGCTGTCGTTAATCTATAAATGCAGGTATATTGTATTAATTATTTCATTAACATTAAAATAATGATTTGTTAGTTCTCATCGTGACTTCAGGGACGAATACAGTAAGAATAAATAAGAACTCGATAAGGAATAACACTGTATATACTATAAGGCAAAATATAAACATCAATGAAACAGAGGATATGCCTTTCCAAGCAGTCTTTGGAAAGAAATATCATGATGATCGATCGTGTTAGGCGATTAAGTTAATATTATTTACAAATCTATTTATTGTGTTATGGTCTCTCTGTGGTTGTAAAGATTTGAAACTAACTATAATACTAGTTTATAAAAGAACTTTGTAATTTCAGACAAAATATAAAACTAACTAATTGACCTCCATAAGTATGTGATTATTCCTTTCTTTACGCGAACGGATTCAGTGAACAATTAAGAGCAATCATAATAGCATATTAAAGGATTTTACGACTCGTTGCACTGCGGCCTGTGCAATTATGAGAGATGAAACTAGCATCAAAAGATAAATTAGCATATTTTTGAAGGTTTTAGGCATCACATTTTAATAATATTGTGATATCACAACCTTCACAGAGCACTCTGCCTGCTGCGATGTTATGAAATAATATAACATATTTCTATATAATAGATAAATTTATTTAATGAACAAAAACTTAATCCTATAATGTGATTTAATGTCGTGTTTTATAAATGATTTTATGATTTTATAATAACGCAGGTTCATAATTTTATGTAAAGGGTTCCTGTATAAACAACGTGGATTTGTACACATTACAGTTAACAGTAAAATAAAATAGCAACCAAAGCTGTTAAATCCGAACCTAAATAGTTGAATAAGTTAAACTTGTAACTCAAAATAATGCGGTGGTTATCGTTCCTCCGGATTACATTAACTGTAAATATATTTTTTAAAAGCAAAAAAAAGCCAGTAGACTTCAACTCAAAAGATTTAATGAAGTCTAAAAACAAAGTAGTGTATTATAACTTAGAATACTGTATTAAAGTAAATAGGTAATTTAAATAAGACAGCTGTAATAAATGGCTCCATCGCACCAGCGGGAAACGATACAACAAACAGTTCAGTATTTATGACTATCATTTCCTCCCTTCAGTGATATTCACCCCCTACACACTCTGTACACAGACACTTGAATTGGCATTTATAATAATAGCTTCTTAATATTTACAATAATAATAATAATTATCATTATTATCACATATTTGGTTCGTTTCATTATTCGAGAATAAATACTTCATAAATAAGTTAATCTTCTACTAACATAGAAGAGACGAAGGATTATTAAGTGTATATGTTAATTCTTATTAATTAACAATCTACATGTTATTGTGCAATTGTTATAATTGAAAAGATTTTTATAAACATTTTCATTGACTTCATTTTATAATTATCAATTTAAAATAATTAAATATAAAACTTTTGAATGTATTTTATTGAAATTTAGCGAAACAACGTAACGAAACAAAACGCTAACATTTTGCTTTTTCGCAAAAGAGCAAGTTTTCTTTTTACTAATTAGTATAGTTTCGTTTGTTCAAATGCCGAGTGAGTGTATAACGTTTATTAGATAATCCTATAAGTGTGGTCGGAACGATAAATGGAATTATACAATAGAGTCATTAAAATTTAATCAACAACGTTACTGTTTTAGTGTGCTTCTAATTAATTTTCTACATTAGCAACATTTTTAAAAATGAAGTGTGTACTTAATCCAAACAATTATTTTCTTGTCGCGAAGGTCTTTATAGTGTATCATACAAATATTATTTCTGAATTCCCTGAATGTATGCGGACTTAGCCTTCCGGGCTGAAATGTTGCGATGTAAGCTGTATTACTTAAATATTGTAAAAGCGTACACCTTTAAATATTGTAATATTGTAACTATATATTTGTAATAAACAATTTTTACTTATAATTTTTTTTGATTATAAAGTTATTTTGTTTATTGAGACACATTAACAAACATTAAAGCTAAAGTAGTTCAAAAATATTGTATTTTTACTGACTACCAAGAACCTTTCGAGACTAATATATATTTATTGTATAATAAAGGTCAACAATGTAACGTTTGTAATTATTATCAATCGGTCGGCCATATTTATATTTTTTAAGTTTCCAGAGATAACATATATTTACGAGTTAAAGATTAGACTACTCGTATAACTCAGTAAATGAAACCTGTAGTGTTAGTCATTCAAAGTTATGTTTTAAGGGAAAGATAAAAAAACTGTTTATAATATACATATAAATTAATTAATTATACTTGCTTTTTATTTAGTCGCTCCTTTGTTTTCTTATGTTTTTTAATATTATATTTTTATCCCAACCTATACCTAATAAGTTTTGCCTTATCTTTAAGTAAACTGCTACTGCATTTAGGTCAGATCCTTGGAGATCCATCAGTTTTTATGACATTCACAATTAATCAAATTATTCGAGGTTCAAACCTCGAATAATTTTATATTAATTATTTATTTAGAATTTTATATCAAATATTTTAAATAGAATATTCAAAAACAGAAACCCCTTTAGTTTTTATTATTAGTTATTAAGTATTAGTTTATTTATTAATTACATTTATTATAATATTGTTTTAGTTCACTGAATATCAAAATGTTATAATCTTAAATGGTATACTCTTACTACATACAATAGCTTTCCACTGATATAAATCGTAACGTTTTCAACTATCTTGCCTCGATTGCTAGAAGTAGAACATTTGACTTGTTGCTTTATGTTTTTGAAATCAGCAAAGTTTTTATATTAAATAGAATCAAAACGAGACTTTGTAATTTTCTTCTTCTTCTCTTCTTTTACTGCAACTACATTGTCCATAGGTAAGAGAAATTTTTCATCACTTATCATCACTTGGACTGTTTGTCGTCTGTATTGGATATAAATGGATAATAAATAGGGGTCGAAATATGGAAAAAGAAAAATTAAATTGTAATGATATTTATGTATTAATAAAAATATAATTCTATTTTAGAAGACATTACTCTGCTTTGGTGAATACTGCAATCCTTCAGTCCAATAACATTGCCGTCTCGTCTCGTTGCGAATTTAAAACTAATAGGATTTTATTTCAACACAAAAAAGTATGTAAATTGCTCAAGTCAATTAGAAGTATTATATACGTATGGGATACGTATTATTGTTATGAATTCTGGTCATACAATAACATGACATGAGCAACAGGTATTGGTTATTTCTAAATAAAACAACAATTTATACCCGTATTTGGTTTTACTTTACCCGAACTATTTAAAACTTTTGAACTTCAGAGTCACGTCGCTGTACTGATACGTGTACGGTGTGTAGATTGGAAACTAGCAAAGTGATAAATTAAATAAGGTGAAATCTTACCTTTGGAATTAGAAAAAATGAGTCTGAGTAATAGCACATTCTAAAAAGTTTTCTTTGCTAAAATATTTTTTGTTATTATCAATGTTGTTTTTAAGGAGGATATATGTTTTTTGTTATATCTGGAGATAAAAGAATAGTAAATAAAAATAAATAAAAATTCTCTGAACAACCAGTTTTATTTACGGTTCCTCCATGTCTGTGTCTATCATGTGTCATGTGTCTTGTGTCATGTGTCATGTGTCTTTGTCGTCCTACTCTACCTATGTACTGTACGGATTTTAAAACATTTTTGTAATTTTTTCTTAGCGTTATTCAAGAGGGCATAAAATTCTGTCCCATAGAAAAAGTGAGGTTAATGTAAATGAAAATTGTAGTATTTAAAATATAACCTCGACTAAAATTATATTAAAAAGTTTTGTTTCTTTGTCCGCAATTTTTTAAGTAAAAATATCATTTTTATAACAAAGTTTCTAATTTATTATAAAAAGGCCGTCGTATCGTAGATCGTAGATAGAGCATCAATATTTTTGTAGACCAAGTTACCAAAATCAACAGTAAATTTTTCAAGATAAAAGCAAATCGAGTTAATTGGTTTATTTTAGTGAGAGAATATTTTTAAGGATCAGTCAGTCCTGTGCATTGATGACAATGTAATATACTAGGCATTAAACAGACCACATGTTTCAGAAATGTGCTTCGCGCACGTGATAGCTGCCTCATTGCACATACGAGTTAAATTAAAAGTAGGAATTTACATAACTTACCTTAATTTAAGTTTAAGTACGAACGTGACATTTTGGAATATTCATTCTGTTAAAGCTTAAAGAAGTGCTTTTATAAAAAAGAAAATTTAGTCGTCCATCCGCTAACTGTTAATGTAAAATGGTATCAGGTGTCGCTTTGAGAAACCCTCGTAAGGTTTTATAAATAATGATGCTCTTAGCCACTTTAAAATAAGTTAATTTAAAAACAAACACAACTGTGATCATATCTTTTGAAATATATACTACGAGGTGGTTTCGCCTTTAATTGACCGTTTTAGTTATTATTAAAAAAAGTATTCAGGTCGGATAATTTCATAAACTACAAAATTTAAGTGACTTATTTTCTTTTTAGTTAGGTGAGTTTTAGTTACTGTAAATATCTTGACAATTTGTCTTCTATGAAGGAGTAAGGCTTCGGAGATACAAAAACAAAAACTGTAAGAAAATAACATTTTTTTCTAAATCGTGTCACTTATTTAGAAATATTATCGTATGGGTTCAACTCAACAATAATACACTTTAATTTCCTTCCTATCGAACACCGATCAGGAATCAAATATAATGTATTTTTATTACAATACTTCTGTCGTAAATTATATTTTCAAGCCATTGCTTGAAAAGTGAGTTTGAAAATAGAAACATTCGCTAGTTGTGTTCATTTGAAATTTATTTACCTAAATATTGTAGAAATTTCACTGCTATTAAAATATTTGCGTGTCAATAGTGTATAACACGCACCAAGAAGATTGATGATGAATCTGTATTCAAGGCACGGTTATAGCGCGTAGTGGGCAAAAATGACTCGCGCTTCGCTCAAACCTTAAAGATAACAGCCGTCACGTGCCGCCTTTGGACCTCTAGTGTGACACATTTACATTCAAAGTGTAAACAAGTGGGTCGGATCTGACGGACGCAGTGCGGAGTGCCCGGACGTGAGCTATGGAGGAATGAAACACGACCTGAATGATATATCGAGTCTACAGGCTCAATGGAGGAAAAGTATGCAAATTAAAGCCTAGAATATTTCTTTTCCCTTAACGAGATTTTAAAGAAAAATTTTTAGAAATTTTCTTCCTATAGAGACTCCTTTCTATAGAGTGTACTTAATTGACTTTCTATTAACGACTCTAATGTTTTTAAAATTCGTTCAGTGTACCTTTCAGGTTTTCAAACATTTATAAAACATAAAATTTAATTAAAATCTGTATAAAATTATCGTTTAAAATTTTATGACAAAAATATTTTGATAAGGTTATCAACTTTTCTGTTCTCTTCAACAACATTATATTTTTATTGAGTCGAAGCCGTCCAAGGCGGAATTAGTAAAGCCGAAAACAAATTCAAAGAAAGTTTTTAATCGTCCCCCACAGAACAACGACCCTTACCGCTCCCCACCCATCGTACGACTCCAGGTGACTTCGATAGCATAGATAGATAGATAGACTTACGAGGAAGCTGTCGAAGAAACCCCTTCTTTTATAAAAATGTTTATAAATTAATTAGGAACAACAAGTCAAAAGGAGCATAGTTAGCATTGATATATCATTTGCTGATAAAAATATTATACTTAATAGCTTATTTTTATTTAACACAATTTATGACCGTCAAGATAGGAATTGTATGTTAATAGAATTGCATTGTATTTTATTCCAACATTATTTTTAGAAAATTTTCTGCCAGAATTACTCAATTTAACAATTTAGTAAATTACAGATCTTCCGTTTCTGTCAAAGCCTAAAACGTACGAGCTGTCCAATGATGCCGTCATCTTTAGTTAAGAATAAAATTAAATTTATGAACTTTAAACGCCTTCAATAATGTTTTACTTTCTTATATTTACTTTTTAATTAAGATTCTAAATATGAACAAAAATATAAAACAGACAAATAATAATAACTTTACTGTGTGAATATAAATACGATCTGCTCACTGTACGAGGTCGGGTATCATGTGATTGTACCCGGTCTCTGTACCGCGTCATGTGAATTGATAATAAATACACTGTTAATAAAGGATTGTATTGTGACACCCCTGATACTCATGCAATGTATCGTTTTAACTTTAATATAATAATTTTATTAATAAAAACTCAACCCATCTCTTAAGTTTGCATTTGTCGTTCAATTATGTTAAATAAATTAGTGATAATAGTTAAATATAAATTAGCAAGTTATTTACTAACCATAATTTAATATCCAGTTGAATATTCATACTTTTAACATTCAAGAAATGATAAAAGACTACTAATAACGGGAAAGGAAGTGCAAATTTCTTACTCAAATTAATATGAATTATTTATTTTATTTATTTATTTATTTATATCTTTTCCACTTTGAATCATTATCAGTGATCACTTGTGTACGTCAAAATGGAAGTGTCAGGAGGGCCTATTTCGATACCAGATTTATCGTAATAAGCCCTTCTGTAAAAGCACTGTCCAACTTAATGTTAAAGCTATGAGGGTTCCAAACGCGTCCAAGTCTGAGAAGAACCACACAACAAACTCAGCCGGATATATATTTTTTTTATATTGTGATCACTGTTTCACAAATGTCAATCTTAAAAGCTATTTTGGAACAACTAGAACCGTCGCAATATAATGAAAAAAATAATAATTATTATTACAATAATTATAATAATAGCAAAAAAAAAATTAATAATAATGATAACAATAATAAAAAATAAAAATAGGCCTGCTACACAACCAGTCACCGCAAGCAGCACCCGTTCACGAGCATAACGCAAGAGTCAGCCATCACCCCCTTCGCACATATTTGAGGGACGAGCGCAACCCGACTCCCGACGCTACCGCAAGTAATGACTTCTAAGGAATCGGTGTGATGCAACAGGTCGATAAAACGAAATTAATCTACAACAAAAATCAAATTGCGGAGATTACTAGTTATTCGCAATATAATACAATTCATTCCCAGGCCATACCGTCGTTGATGTAATCCTGTACACTATAGTAGGATTTTTTTATCAAATTTATTTTTATATATAATTTAAATTTATTTAACGATAAACTTAAGGCTTCATTTGGGAGCTTATTATAAAAACGTATACAATTAACCTTAAAGGATTTACCTATTTTATGGAGCCTAGTGTTGGGCATAGCGAGTTTATTTTTATTTCTCAAATCAAAATTTCTCAAATTTTCATAAATATATTGATTATAAACCGTCATTATTTTAAATTCTTTAAATTTGTTTCTTAAGGATTCTCTAGGTCTCATATTATATATTGCTCGAACAGCCCTCTTCTGCAGTGTGAATATGGTATCGATGTCGGCTGCATTACCCCATAAGAGTATACCGTAAGACATTATACTATGAAAGTAACTAAAGTAAACTAATCGAGCAGTTTCCATATTTGTCAATCGACGTATTTTTTTAACCGCGTATATAGCAGAACTAAGTCTACTTGATAAATCAAATATATGAGGACCCCATTGCAATTTTTCATCTAAGGTAATGCCCAAGAAAGTAGTAGATTTGACCAAGTCCAATTCCTCATTGTTTAATTGTACATTGGTTTTAACATTTTTAACATTTGGTAAAGTAAATTTAACACATTTCGTCTTTTTTTTATTGAGCAACAAATTATTGGCGTTAAACCATTGTACAACATCTGAGAGAGCATTGTTTACATCGTCAATAACAGATTGCCTTCTGCTAACTTTAAAAGTAAGAGAAGTATCATCAGCAAACAACACTATCCCATGTTTTTCCCTCACTAGGTGAGGTAAGTCATTTATGTAAATGAGGAACAAGAAAGGCCCTAAGATAGAGCCCTGTGGCACACCTATTTTTACCAATGAACCGGGGGAACGTATTCCATTTACGTCTACTTTTTGAATTCTATCATTAAGATATGAACTGATCAAATCTAGGGACTTATTCTTAACTCCATAATGTTCTAATTTTTTTATAAGGATTTCGTGTTGAACGCAGTCAAACGCCTTAGATAGATCACAGAAAATGCCAAGTGCATCCTGGGATCCTTCCCAGGCTTCAAATATATTGAGTAATAGCTCAACCCCAGCATCTGTTGTAGAGCGACCGGCAGTGAAACCAAACTGGTTTTTGTGCAAGAGATTGTTTTTACTGAAAAAATCAACAAGTTGATTAAGAATTATTTTTTCAAAAATCTTGCTAAATGTAGGTAAGACTGAAATTGGTCTATAATTACTAGGATCTAATGAACTGCCAGATTTAAATAATGGAGTTATTTTACTTTGTTTCATTAGATCAGGAAATATACCACATTCTAAACAATTATTAAATATCAATGCTAAGTCTGGCGCTACAATGTCAATTATGGACTTGAGTACGTCAACAGATATTCCCCAAAGATCACTAGTCTTTTTAACGCTAATTAATTTAAATACTTTGATTACTTCTTGAGCATTAACTTTTTTAAAATTAAAAATGCTAACACATCGATCTACATTATCTCTAAGTAATCCTATAGCTGCAGCGGGAGAAGAATTTAAAGATAACGTTGTAGTCACTGGAATATTAGTAAAAAAGGTTTCAAAAGCAGTAGCAACCTCGAGGTCAGACGTAACATATTTATTATCTATATTTAATTTAAAGTCGATCCTCTGGGATTTAGCTCTTCCAGTTTCCTCATTAATTATTTTCCAAGTTGTTTTTATTTTATTATTGCTACTTCCTATTTTTTTATTAATATGTTGAGATTTAGCTATTTTACATTGTTTTTTAAAAGATTTGGAAAATAATTTTACCTCATCCCTAAACTCATTACTAGTATTATACATCAATTCACTATACATATTGTATAATTTTTCTCTATTTTTGTGTAACTCAGCAGATGCCCACTCACTAAATACTAATTTATCATTAACAACCACTGTTTTTGTGGTAAATACAAAGTTAAATAATTTAATGAAAGTATTGAAAAACTCATTATACATAACATTGGGATTTGATTTTTTCAACGAGGGCAAATAGTGTAATAAATCATTTTTAATTTGACTAATACGTTCTACAGTCACTGGTATAAAACTTACTTTCTGTTTTGATTTTCTTATCTTGTTACAACTGAATTTAATAAATTGGCCATAGTGGTCGGAATCTAATGTATTGAATAAACATTTAAAATTTGGAATAACACTTGTAAAAATATTATCAATACAAGTGGCACTAGTAGTTGTGATTCTAGTAGGCTCCATAAACATGTGTAAAAGATTATAAGATTTGAATAAATTTAAAAATTTTATACTTGTTGAATTTTTTTCAAGAATATTAATATTGAAGTCTCCACAAATGATTAGCTTTTTACTAGAATGTGATAGATTAAACAATATCTCATCCATAATCTTTTCAAATTGTTCAAAGTTAGATGACGGTGGCCTGTATACATTTACAATTATTAATTCCTCTAATTCAACTGATGCTAGTTCAGCTGTTCGCTCAACAGAATGGCTCACTATGTCTTTACGTTCTTTAAATTTTATTTGTTTATTTAATAGAATTAAAGAGCCACCATGTATGGAATTAACTCTGTTGAACGAACTACCAACCTGGTGGTTATTAAAATTAAACATTATTTCATCATTTTTAAGCCAGTGTTCAGTTACACAAAAAATATTAATATTAAAATTATTCAAAAATAACTCTATTTCTAATTCTTTATTTCTCATACACTGGATATTCTGATGCACCAGGTTGATATAATTTACATTGTTATTTTTCTTACTCACATTGACAATATTTTCTTTTCTATAATAATTATTGTGATTGCACATTTCATTTATTCGGCTAGAGAATATCTCTTCTGTCTTAGAATCTAGTTTAAACTAATATTGTTTGGGATAGCATCCAAACTTGTCTTACTTACATCTATATATTGCTCAATAAAAGCAGTTTGTTTAGCCAAATTATTGGCTGTCATTGTAAAAAAATATGATAGCGATACAGCTACCTGTCTCTTAATAGAAGAAGATAGATAATATCTATCATGAATCCGGTTACAATATTTACTAACAGTATTGTTAGTGTCAATAATATGAAACTTTTTATTATATAAACATAAGTTATATAATAATAAATTAAACTTATATCTAATTTCATTTTCAGTCTGTGGCAAGTTTTTATTATAGGGTAATGTAAACCACACTATTTTATTTACATTTAGTTTACTTAAAATTTCAAAACATTTTTTAAATTCTAATTGGTTTAAATTACCCCTGTTTCCAACAAAAATTATTAAATTTGTTAAATTATTAAAAAGTTTATTGGATTTATTAATTTGAGAAGTAATATTTATCAAGTTAGAGTCAGGTAAACAGCTGTTAAACACCCTTTGTCCATTAAAACAAGAATTCATTACTGAGCCCATTCCCTTTCCAATACTATCACTATACATATAAGTGTCATATACCATATTTGATTTGAAGGAACTATTACTATTTGAAACAGGGATATCAAGCCTGTCACACAATTTTTCTGGTGCAGTAGGAGATGATTTTATTATGGGACTAAGACTCTTTTTTTTATTACATTTATACAAACAATTATTTATTTGAGAATCAGCACATTCTATATTGCACTGTGATGTTTGTGTCAATTTATCTATTTTGAGCTTATGCTCGCTAAGCATTACCTTATTTTACTGTATTTATTATTTAATTGTATACGAAATGACACTCAATTACTTTTCCGACATTCGTAGACTCGTGAAAGTAATAGTATATTGATTTAAACGAAAACAAAAACTAATTTCAAAATATAGACATGAGTGATAATTCATTAAGGACTGTTTTTCTCTACGTTTTGATTTTAGGCCTAAGAAAATATTGAAAAGATATACGATTTTGGACATTTAAAACTAAATACCCACGGTATGAATTTAGTGAATGCTATATAACTGACTAGAAACCAAAAATTCTTAACCACGAAATGGCGGTGAATCGGGTTCAGGTTGTGGCCGCCGTAAATGTGATCACAATCAAAGCGGACCGCAATTATGCTGCACAAAGGCTTCGTACAAAATAGGTTAAAGCGAATTTACAATTACCGTTTTGGAAATACTGCTTTTTATTATAATAATTACAAACATTTGTAAATCTACAACTAATCGTTTTAAAATAAAAGCGTATTCGTTAAAATATTTGGACGGTGTGCTGAATTTTAGTTCGAACCGTTTGAATTTCGCGAAGTACCAAATTCTCGAAATCCGAAAAAAACTTAAAAATATATGAATATAAATAGTTTGTATTTGGTTAAATTTGGTGAAATGGAAATGCGATTATTTAGCCAGAAGCGTAAAATATATTTAATTATTCATTAAACTAACAAGCAGCTACACCTTTCACTTCACTTGGGACCTGTAGCTTATATTATCTTCTTGTCCATTTTATGTCTGTATTAAAAGGGAGTACCTTTTCCTTATCGTTTGAAATTTAATTTAAATGTAACATTAAACATAAATAAGCCATTAAACAATATTTACAGATTTGGATAATATTGGTTTGGGTGGTGATGCCTGTTGGTTTACTTCTTTTTTCAAAAAAATGTATTTGTCGATCTGACAACCGTAAGTAATGTTTGACTTAAGTTTAATTTCTCTCAACTAATGTTTGTCTCACAAAAAATATACTGTTACATGAAGTTCATTAAGAATTATTTGAATTTGTTTTTATGCAATGACAGAAAGAAGAATATAATGTATAAAATGTAGTCTAGAGGGTATTTATTTCCATTCTTATACATTGTTACTTTTATATTTACTGTTTCTGAAATATTATTTTGTTTTTGTTTTCAATAAAATGTATACAATTATATTTATTACTACAATGACTGTAAGTAAAACCAAACAATAAGTCATTTTTATATGTTTTATAAAATTTGATATCAACTAATTTAATTAAAAAAAAATCACTCTCGCTATTTGTTTGTAAAGTTGGTTTTAATGTTTCAAATAAAATGGAGACAATACTGAAACTCGACGCTCAACTTCGGTTGTTTAAAGTTAATTATTGTATCAAAATAAACATAATTAATTTAAAGGATTCAATTCGGATGCTAATTATTGTACATAGATAAAGTTTGTTACAATGGTAGCATTAAAACTGCTTCTATTACTTATTATACATAGTATGAATTTAATTGCGCTTTAAAGGAAATTATTGAAAAGAGCTTTAAAGTAAAAATATGTGAAGCAATGTTTAATTATTTAATTCTTACTATTGTTAAATATTTGTACTTGTTTACCCGTTTGTCTGTACTTTGTATAAATACTCATTCAATTATTTTTACTTCAAAGTTTTGTTATTTATTAAGCACTTCATGATCCATCCATCACATTATTTAATTAATTTTAAATTAGCTTTACAATATCGACATAAAAATACAGAGTTCTTTAATAACTATGGTTAATACAGAGCATAATGCAATTTGTCTGTATTGGATTGAGCTATCAAATATATTACTATAAAGTTAATAAAGTCATTATTTACATCACGGAACACAGTGTCTGTTACAATCAATGTTAAGGAAATATATTTCTATATATTTCAGTGTGTTATTTTAAAATGTGTTTTTGAGCTGAGCGAAGCGAAGCTCTTTACTGGTCAGATCGCAAAAAATGCGAACTCTCTGTTCTTAAAAACTGTTTGAGCTACGTTAACGAAACTCGCCACAACGATTGCGAACATAAGGCGCTAAGCATATATTTAATTTTGTAAAAATCGTTATTCTAAATTCAGTATAATTTACTAATTCAGTTTAGAACCATTTACGTGCTAGCTCGGAAACTACGCATACCACAGTTCCGAAACTCGACACTGTGTTTGATGCTCCATTGATTTATGACTGTGCAAAATTTCAGATAATTTCGATCGACAGATCTTGAATAATTAACAGAACTAATTTAGTTCGACCAGTGACTCACCAGCGCGCGCCTGCTCGATGCACGAGTTACGAGTGCATTGAAATCTAAGAAAGTTTGTAACTACTCTCATACATAGCAGAACTGACTATAAATTTGTCAGAATGTTGTTCACATTGAGCTCGAAGCACACTAAAAGAATGGTAAGTATATATTAATACAAATATATAAATATAATAATATATACTTACGTCTTTATATATTAATTTAGTTTTGAAAATCATAAACTATAACTATATATTTATATTATACACATTCTATACGATAACAATTAATATTGTTAACAACCATAATTTGAATAGGCAACCATTTTATTCGTTACCAGATAGTAAAAATGTCGTCTTAAATTTGTTTGGTTTATTTTAAAGTCTCTAATGTTTTACCAATATGATTAAAATAGTTTACATTGCTCACGGTAAGTAATATGAGTGAGAGGCAGATAGCGTTCCGTGGGATTGTGAGCGAGACGTCAATAGTTCCTATGACACTTGACGTCTCCTTAACTCATCTGTCACGAATTATTATATCATCCCATTATAATAAAATGGAACGTGGACGAGGCAGAGGAAGAGGCAGACGACGTGCAAGTGGCATATCGCGATACACAGCAACTTCTGTCCGTTCACAACAGTACTATGTACGATGGCAACTGTACTTCCTCAACGATCTGCAAATAATCATTGTACGACGCGAAGCAGCAACAGGCTTTCAAGACTTTCGTATAAGACGTCAGAAAGTGCTCGACGCTCTCCGGTGGCTGAAACAAAATAACGAATTCTGTCAAGACATTCCGATTGATTTGAGAGAACTGTACAGGCTACCGTCTGATGATACAGATGTAACAAGCCTCCTTACATGCAGAAAAAGGAAACAACGGAATGAACGACGTTACCGAAGATGATGACGTAGTTGAAACTGCAGTTATTAATTTGCCTTATGTTACAACTGATCAACAAGTAACGAATCGCTTAGCGTGGCCATCGTCAACTGCTCAGCCTATTAACGAATACAGAGAGAAAGGCTACATTGCAAAAAGATTTCCATACCTGTTCCCGACCGGCAAGGCTATTTTTAACAGCAGTAGACTAACACAAAAAGTAGAATTTAAAAAACGGGTTAATTTTTTGATGCATTATCCAGACAAATGGTTTGCCCAGGATCCCAGAGTTCGGTTCTTTTGCCTGAATACAAATCAAAGCCATGATAGTGCTACTAAGTGTTCAATATACGCAAACCAGCAACACTTCTCTGAAACTGTTGAACAACTAGCTACACGTCTTGAACTGCAGCCTTCGCTATTGAATAACTTTCTTGCTTTCAATTCAGGAATCAAAGGCACACCACCTTACTGGTATCAAAGGAGATGTGAATTAGAAGCAATGATCAACCAACTTGGCTTCCCGACAATTTTCCTTACACTAAGCGCTGCTAATCTGTGTTGGCCAGACATTCAAAAACTGTTCTTAGTAGACGATAGTGTTTTTGAAAACGAGAAGAGTCTTGCAAGACATATGAAAAGATATTTAAACGAAAATCCTCAAATAGCAGCTGAGCACTTCGAGATTGCTTGGGATGCTTATTTTCATGAAAGAAGTAAAGAAAATTCTGAATCTCAAAGACTTTTGGTACAGATTTGAGTGGCAGCACAGAGGATAAGGGCATGTTCACGTCATAGCTTGGATTCAAAATGCTCCAGATGTACGAACATTCGATGCTTGCACACCTGACGAATTCCTTCAACACTGCAGTTTTTATGACTCAATTGTTTCAGCAATGAACCCGAACCGCAGTGCACCACCTGCGTCTAAGCACCCGTCTCGAGAGAGTTGCATCTCCGTTGACATTGGTGATCCAATGAGGCAGGCAGAACTCCTAAATAGAGTACAACGTCACACAGAATGCCGAGAGAGCTATTGTTTGAGGAAAGTAAATGGGAAGAATACTGTCGTTTCGGTTCTCCAAAAGAGCTCCAGCCACATTCTAAGCTCGAACGAGATGCAAATGGCCAATGGCAATTTACACCAGCACAAAACGATGACCGTCTTGATGCACACAATCCTATAATTTCTGGAATGTGGCGAACAAACACAGATTGTAAGATTGTGACGTCATCACACGCAATGCTACAGTATCTCTCTAAATATGCGACGAAACCTGAAAAAAAGTCGATAGACTGCAACACGATCATTCGTGACTGAATTGGTCAACTCCCACCAGAAACGATTGCAAGATCCGCAATGACAAAAGTGGTGAATAAAGTCACAAGCCAGCGTGAGTACAGTGCTCGTGAAGTATCTTCTGAGTGGTTTGCCGCTTTACAGACGCTCAAGATCATTCGTGATAATTGGAATCGGTGACGACGTATACAGAGAAGTTGTTAACGCGAAGGAAGAATTTCTGGACCAATATATGCAACGAAATGTCGAATTAGAGATGCTGACACTATTCGAGTTTGCAAGTCGATACAAAAAGGTTGGCGGTCAATTCAAAGCAACTAGGAAAGAACAGATAGTTCGTGTTGTACCCAGTGTTACACGCGGTCAATCTGATTCAAGGGGCCACTTATTCTGTAAACAGCAGGTGTTGCTCCGATCCTACTTCCGAACAATTGAGTCATTGAGAACACACTCAACTTGGAAGAAGACATATGCCTCTTTAGGAATCGATCATTGGATTCTCGAAGGTGATATAAGTGAAATTGTAGAAGAGCCAATAGTGTAGCCAGAAAGAGAGCCGTTCCAGTGGATGGAGGTTTGTGCAGTAGCTCCTAACGTGGTCCCTTCTTCTGTTGCTGCCGGATTTAAGGATATAGATCGGGAGTACGATTGGTTTGCATCGTATCACACACTCCCAGATATCGAACAGCAACTCAACTTTATCAAAACGTCAAAATAGCATGCTTCACTCCGTACAGAACAATCGAATCTGGTCATTTCTTTCAACACTGAACAGTCGTAAATACTAGATCATTTTGATAAGCAATTGAATATGCTATATTTCCATTTAACTTTCTTAACGTTTGTAAGGACTAAGCTAAAGAACATCGTAGTAAATAGCCTGCCGTGCACACAGCAAAAGTTAGCTCAGCTCACGACCCCGCTTGCGTGACCTAGTATTATTTATTTTGATTTGTAATTCAGTATTGTAGATTACTATTTAGATGTACCATATAAGTGATTTTATAAAATTACCTTTAAAATAACTTATAATGATACTATTCATTAATTACAATAATAATTATGAGTTGACTTTGAGCATGTCAACAACAAATAAGATAATATAAGACCCGCCGGAGATGTAATTAATAATAATAATAATTATTATTAAGATAATACCTACACTACAGTAAACTAATTCGACAATTAAACTATTACTATAATCAAAGATATCGTTAAATGACAGTCGTACCTTTGACTAATAATAATAATTTTAATTTTATCTTAGAAAAAATAGAATATCTAAGAAAGTCGAAAATGTATCCATAAATTTAATGGCAGGATCAGAAATAAAATTACATTGTGTCTGTTGATAGTATCAATTAATTGTGTTGTAACTGTAAATTAATCTTTTGACAAATTAACATTTAAAATCTTTATTGACGAGAAACAAATGCCTTGTAATATAACATTTAAAAATAGGGCTTGATTTTATACATAGAGTGAGAAAAGTAAAGCATTATTAATTACTTTATCAATTAATTAATTAATTATTTACTCTCATAACACGTTTAAAAATCCAAAAAAACAAAGTAAACACATAACCTTATTTTGCTAAACGGATTCAGTGTCAATTAATGACTCTTACACTAATCCTTTGAAGTCGTTCACAACTCGCTGCATTGCGGTCTGAGAAATTACGTTATATAAGGATAAGTACAAAACTTTTAATGTTATATTTTTATTAGTGTTCTTATCGTTATTATATTTTGGATTTTAATATAAAGTTGTACTTTTTGTTATAATAAAAGTATAGATAATTTCAATAGCACTTCTAAAGTGATATTAAATCTATATTTATGTAATTACAAAAGTGGGTAGAGTAAAGCTTTAATTAATTGTAACATTAAATTTTTTCAAAACTTCTTCTGCTTTCTTTAGCTTTAATATTTAGATTCTGCGAAATTAGAAAAAAATAGAATGTTCCATAGAAAAAAGCATCCAACGTGTTAGCTCAGATAATAAGCTGTTTCTACACTAAATCTGCATCAAGCTATACTTTCATGCGGCATGTTCTTTTCTATTATTCTAGTCGTAGCACATACCAGTTTTTAAAAACTGAAATGTTTCACGGAACAGTGATATCAGATAATTCAATTACAAACATTATTCCACATTTTGAATTGGTTATTATTATTGTTTATATTTTTTAAACGTGTATGTATAGGTATTAAATTTCTTTAATATTAAATTTCGTAAATACCCAAACTTCCATTTATATTAATGAAGATTTCAATTCAATCATTGCAGTAGTTTATGCATAAAGCGGGAACATACAAACAGATAACCAGAAAAAGAAATAGCAACTAAAATTTCTAATAAATTTACCAATAATATTATATAATTACTAAAAAATTTACCGATTAATATTCAGTGATATGTTATATAATTCTCATAACAAATGTCAACCAACCTAAAGGAGTCGAATACAGCTGTTAACAATGACATTTAATATATAGTTATATAAGAGATATGTCTATAATATTACCATTTTGTGTAAGTGAGGTTGTACTGTTACAAATATGTTTATGAGATGAGAAAATCTATTACATTAAAGAGTACCGCGGTTGGCGCAGTTGTAAAAGACCCGCGACAAAGCCTTTCATACATCTGACAACACATCACACGTCTCTTACTTCACATTGTCTATTTGATCTCTTTCATGTCTTTTATACTTCTGTGTTCTGTGTGTTTTAAATATTTCCGTCTGTTTTTGTTTTTTTTGATGTAAAGTTCGTTTATAATTTAGATAAACCGTCCTACGTTCTTAGTAAGATTTTACCATTCGTCTTCAAATTGCACCATTATGAAAAATACGTTATTTTTGTGCTTGAGATCAAATATTACAATTGATATTGCTTATCTTAACTTAACTTGTCTACCGTAAACATACTTCATTAGGAAATACTTGTAAGAGTTGTCAAGTATAAAATTAATTCCAAGAATTATTCATTAATTGAATTAGTGATTTTGTAAAATAGGCCTATAATAGGACTTGTACCATAACTCTACGGAGAGATATCCTCGCGGCACACTGGCCGCTGCACGCAGAGACTAATTTACGATCACGCCATATAATACTTACTCCGATTATTTGTTAACGCAAAGTATAGTTTTAATCAATTTTCTAGGAAATAAGAAGGCTGTATAAATGGAATTACTACTGATTGTCTCGTATTATTTTAATCGTGACAATAATATTGATTGAATTGTATGACTTTGAATTATAATATTGATGTTCAGAGACATGACATAAAATATACATAGTCATATATGTAATTAAATATTATTTTAAATTTGTTTTCGTTTATATTCTAATTTGTAAAATTTAGTTACATTATAGACGATTGAATAATTTATAGGTTAGATAATTGATACAATTATAATATAGAATTTTAAGTTTCAATTAATCTACAAATGCAGGTAAATTAATATTTATTGTTCTTATTTTAAAATAAGAGAATTTTGATTAATTAAATACATCATATATATAAATATACGTATATACATATGTCTATGTTAGAGCAGGACAAACGAGAGTGCGGGTTGCCGATGATCAATGATCACCGCCGCCTATGAACTATTGCAACATCTGGGGAAAAGCAAGAGCGGTGCCAGCATTGAAGGTGGGAGTATTCGTCTCTCTTGAAGGTATTCATGACGTATCATTCCGAAAATACCTTCTAGGGATGTTAGTTATATCTTAGTGGTATTTAGAAAAAAAGTCCTTAAAATCGCACAAGAGATAATAACGCATCCAGGTGGTACGAATGGTATTGCAGGTGATCACGTGGTGTGCCGTGATAAAAAAAGATCAGCGCTAGGCATCAGATTAAATAGAGATAAGAGGAGCGAGATGTTGACGTCCAGTGTTCTAATAGAGAGTAGTGCTCTCAAAGAACGGAGATACGACAAATCGGGTTTTTAGTGGTAATCGCACAAACTTGTCTTTTAGGGATTAAACTGAACGAGGTCCAGTTCCCTCCAATCTGAGATCGTCCCAAGGGATAGAGCATCCCCAGGGATATCTATAGAGGGCATTAGTTTCCTTCAGTACTCGTCAACGTATACCCGAGAGGTCCTGCACGGCCGGAATATACTGCAACCCCAGTGATATCACCCGCATAACAATGTATGTTGGAAATACCCAACGTATCATTGATATACAGGAGGAACAGATTTGGAGCACATAGCCTTGGGATACATCAGTATTCACGGGCTTGGAGTACGAACAATAACCCTCGAAAGCGACATGTATGCTGCGCCTAGTAAGAAAGATGGTTGTGGTAAGAAATCACAGAAAATAAGCTTCGTAAGAAGCCCTTTGTGCAATAAGTGGTCGAAAGCTTTAGAAACATTCAGACGAACTGCTAGACCCCCTCTCTTGCGAAAGCAATTATTATTGAATATTAAAAAATATAGTCAATTCAAAAAATATATATATTCAATTGTTGAAAAATAACAACTGTCCAACGATGCGTAAGATATAACAGAATATCACCAGCAAATCGAACATGACGAAAGCCATATTGCTGGTCATTGATCAATTGGTGACTCTTGAGGTATATTAGGGGCTGTTGATAGACCATGCCTTCCATTATTCTGGAGAGCAGAAAGGTTAAAGATCTGTAGTTAGCTGGGTCCGAGCGCTCATATTTGACTTGCACATTAAATGTTGTCATAACGTATCTGGAACCCGTACTGTTTAATAATAATCTTATCGGAGGTAAAAATAATTTAAAAAAAGAACCAAAAACTTTCTAGAGAATATAAAACTTCGAGCATGAATATAAATATTTTTTAAATAATTTTCGATTGGCTTCAATACGTCGTAATGAAGGACCAAAGTTTTATAAATAGTTTGTCGATAATTAATGACTAATCAATTTACTTCCCCCATAAGTTTTTTCATCATTCATGAAAATCTAAGTGTAGTTCACGTGGATGTATTATACATATATAAATAAAAGGCACCTTTTTTTTTTTTTTTTTTTATGGAAGAGGAGGGCAAACGAGCTGGCGGGTCACAGATGACTTGTGATCACCGCCGCCCATGACCTCTTGCAACATCCGAGGATTTACAAGAGTGTTGCCGGCCTTGTAGGTAGAAGTAGACGCCTTTTTTGAAGGTACCCATGTCGTACCGATCTGGAAATACCGCCGAAGGGAGTTCGTTCCACAAGCGAGTGGAACGTGGAAGAAAGGTCCTTGAGAACCGCACAGTGGAGGATCGCCACGCATCCAGGTGGTAGGGATGGTAAAGAAGTCGATGACGCGCTGTGCGGTGATGAAATTCGGCGGCAGGCATCAGATCGAAAAGTTCTTCGGAACACTCCTCGTTGTAAATGCGGTAGAAGATATATTATAATATATATATATATATATATATATATATATATATATATATATATATATATATATATATATATATATATATATACTATAATACTATAAAAAATATACTACAGAATGTGGTATAACGATAAACATTTATATATATAATATATCTTTTTTAAATTAGAACTCACTGTCCTGTTTAGTGATTATTATTTTTTTACCTAATGCGTTGTTAGCTCTCACTGCCAATTCATGAACGAATTCAGCAAGAATATTACAAAGTATCTTACAATAAATTAGAACTTAATAAGTAAAAAACTGTAACATTTATAAGACAGAATACGAACATCAATAAATAAGACGAGAGCCATTCCAAGCGGTTTTTGAAAAGAAATATGATGATCGATCGGTGTTAGGCGATTAAGTTGATATTATTCATAAATTTATTGTATGTGTTATGTTATATATAATAAAAGTTAGCTAGGTATTATAACTATTCGTTAAATATTTTTTATTAAATTTAAAAAACTAATTGACCTCGATATGTACTTATTCTCTTATTTACGCCAATAGATTCGGTGAAGAATTAATAGCAGGCATAATAGTGTATTGAAGGCTTTTATGATTCTGAGTTTTACACCGCAGTCTGCGAAATCACTAAGAGACGAAGCTTCTTAGCATTCCATGGATTCACCGTGCGGGTGCCGGGCCCATCGCGTTGCAAGAAGAGGAGCGCAAACAATGCCTGGGACTTGCGACCCAGATGTAGGTTTAAGGGGCCCCTTTACTATGCTCATACACGCTCACCTTCACTGTTTACGCTCCTCTCCCTACCTAATCAAATATCGTAAGAACCTACTAAAGCCGCCTTTGAAATACGTTCCAGAAATGAACTGATGATCGTTCTAGAAAGGCCGAGATCCTTAAATAAGTTGTAGAGAGATTTTGCTGTTATACCTCTCGCTCGTACTTCTACAGCGTACAAATTAACTATAAATTTATTCCTGATCAGTTCGTTACACAGTTCGTAATACTTGTTAAGCTTAAATGTATGATCTTTGGGTATGTTTGTTTCCCAGGGTACAGTAAGATCCACAAGTATAACGCGCCTTAGTTGTTTTGAATACAGGAATAAGTCCGGCCTAGATGACGAAACACAAACATCCCCGGGGATTTTGTATTGCCTTTCATACGTGTCCATCATGAGAGTCCAATCAGGAGACGCGTCCAAGATGGAATAAGGTTTTAATTTAGATTTTTTGGACGAACCTGCCTTTACGAACTCTACTGATTTTTTGGTGGTTGTTATACCCCTCTGCGCTCTTGCTACAGAAAGACTAACCGCTTCTCGTATGATTTCTAATACTTTATCGTGGCGACGCGAGTATTTACCTCTATTTAATAGTACCCTACACCCTACTAGCAAGTGTTTCGCGGTTCCTACTGCCTTCCCGCAGATGTTGCAAGATTTTTCGGTGGCTTTGCCCCATCTTACTAAGTTACTTTGATCTGGGAGAGTCATTTGGAATGCCTTAAGATAAAATTTTTATAATGCTGGGGACCAATCATGAAGCAGGGTGCGCCATCGTAAAGCTAATGGAATACAAAAATCTCCTATGGTCACCCATTCGTTTTGCAATTCTAGGCTCATCGCGTGCAACCGGTAATTATCATGTTCATCGTGCCGAATAAAGGATTTTATTATTTCTATGTCTGGTTCTTTCCTACTTGATCCTAGCCCTGTTTTATTTGTTGGAGCACCTATCATAAATTGTTTATGGAATTGAAGTCGTGACTCCAGCTCTGCGGCAATTTTATCTTTTGGGAGAGATGTTACAGTATCATCATTCGACTTTGAAATGATATGTCTCTTGGTCACTCTTAGGTGTTTATAGAGTTCCGATGGTTTCTTTAATTTTAACCCAAAATTATGTCGGTCTCTAAATAAGGTAGAAGAGTCAGCTGGATGCGCTAACCCGAGCCATGACTTCAATGTCCTTATGACGCTTGCATCTAACTTTAACAAAAGGGTCTTATTAATATCGTAAACGAGGAAAGGCCAATTTAAACGTGATGTTAAATAATTATCGTATATCCAAGCCTTTTTGATGTTACTTATTGGCTGATTGTCTACCTTTTTAAGATCATTCAAAAAGCTATCGACTATTATATCTAAAGATGGAGTACGCCCTTGGTAATCGATTTTTTTGCCTAAGAATTTGAACGGAGCTGCGTCGGTAATAGTAGTAACGCACTTACCGCCTATTATAAGACCCGGATCATAAGAGGTATATCTGGTGTTCCGCCTACCCAGACACAGACTGTCTGATAAAGCTGACATTAAAACTCGATTAATTGACATGTTTTTTTTAATATTTTAAGCATTATACTTAATAACAATAATTTTATTATCACTGACCACTGTGTGTACCATAATTAAAGATTCGTTTCCTTTTAATAGAAATGCTAATATTATGTAGACAAGGTTTAATTCCGAAAACAAAAGAGGATTTTTCTATCGTTTTGTAGCTACTGTATCAAAATGTAGGTCGTATTTAAAAAAAATATATTGTTATTTGCTATAAAACTGTACAAATATATTTTGTTAAAATTCAAATACAGTAATGTAATTCATGTGATTTTTTAATAAATATCTAAACGTTCGTGAGTAATATTTTTATGAGATATTATCGTCTAATAATTTAGTTGTAAATATTCTGCTACACAAAGAATTTTAAAACTAGATTATATAAATATATTTACAGTTTTATTTGATAGTATCTGTGTAGGTTCTATGAAAATGATGTTTTCAGCAATAATGGTTTAAAAATATATGGTTTAAAATATAGATAATAAAAATAATAAAAGAGAGGTTTTTGTAGCTGCAAAAACAAAAACGGTGTCAAAGCCCTTATCATAATCTGTCAACGTCATCTGTCAAAATATCATTCACGGTTACTATATGATATTCGTTTTTTTTCCTGGACATTTTCAACTCCATTCCATTTATATTCATTAAACCCTTAAATTTACTAGGTCACGCAAGCGGGGTCGTGAGCTGAGCTAACTTTTGCTGTGTGCACGGCAGGCTATTTACTACGATGTTCTTTAGCTTAGTCCTTACAAACGTTAAGAAAGTTAAATGGAAATATAGCATATTCAATTGCTTATCAAAATGATCTAGTATTTACGACTGTTCAGTGTTGAAAGAAATGACCAGATTCGATTGTTCTGTACGGAGTGAAGCATGCTATTTTGACGTTTTGATAAAGTTGAGTTGCTGTTCGATATCTGGGAGTGTGTGATACGATGCAAACCAATCGTACTCCCGATCTATATCCTTAAATCCGGCAGCAACAGAAGAAGGGACCACGTTAGGAGCTACTGCACAAACCTCCATCCACTGGAACGGCTCTCTTTCTGGCTACACTATTGGCTCTTCTACAATTTCACTTATATCACCTTCGAGAATCCAATGATCGATTCCTAAAGAGGCATATGTCTTCTTCCAAGTTGAGTGTGTTCTCAATGACTCAATTGTTCGGAAGTAGGATCGGAGCAACACCTGCTGTTTACAGAATAAGTGGCCCCTTGAATCAGATTGACCGCGTGTAACACTGGGTACAACACGAACTATCTGTTCTTTCCTAGTTGCTTTGAATTGACCGCCAACCTTTTTGTATCGACTTGCAAACTCGAATAGTGTCAGCATCTCTAATTCGACATTTCGTTGCATATATTGGTCCAGAAATTCTTCCTTCGCGTTAACAACTTCTCTGTACACGTCGTCACCGATTCCAATTATCACGAATGATCTTGAGCGTCTGTAAAGCGGCAAACCACTCAGAAGATACTTCACGAGCACTGTACTCACGCTGGCTTGTGACTTTATTCACCACTTTTGTCATTGCGGATCTTGCAATCGTTTCTGGTGGGAGTTGACCAATTCAGTCACGAATGATCGTGTTGCAGTCTATCGACTTTTTTTCAGGTTTCGTCGCATATTTAGAGAGATACTGTAGCATTGCGTGTGATGACGTCACAATCTTACAATCTGTGTTTGTTCGCCACATTCCAGAAATTATAGGATTGTGTGCATCAAGACGGTCATCGTTTTGTGCTGGTGTAAATTGCCATTGGCCATTTGCATCTCGTTCGAGCTTAGAATGTGGCTGGAGCTCTTTTGGAGAACCGAAACGACAGTATTCTTCCCATTTACTTTCCTCAAACAATAGCTCTCTCGGCATTCTGTGTGACGTTGTACTCTATTTAGGAGTTCTGCCTGCCTCATTGGATCACCAATGTCAACGGAGATGCAACTCTCTCGAGACGGGTGCTTAGACGCAGGTGGTGCACTGCGGTTCGGGTTCATTGCTGAAACAATTGAGTCATAAAAACTGCAGTGTTGAAGGAATTCGTCAGGTGTGCAAGCATCGAATGTTCGTACATCTGGAGCATTTTGAATCCAAGCTATGACGTGAACATGCCCTTATCCTCTGTGCTGCCACTCAAATCTGTACCAAAAGTCTTTGAGATTCAGAATTTTCTTTACTTCTTTCATGAAAATAAGCATCCCAAGCAATCTCGAAGTGCTCAGCTGCTATTTGAGGATTTTCGTTTAAATATCTTTTCATATGTCTTGCAAGACTCTTCTCGTTTTCAAAAACACTATCGTCTACTAAGAACAGTTTTTGAATGTCTGGCCAACACAGATTAGCAGCGCTTAGTGTAAGGAAAATTGTCGGGAAGCCAAGTTGGTTGATCATTGCTTCTAATTCACATCTCCTTTGATACCAGTAAGGTGGTGTGCCTTTGATTCCTGAATTGAAAGCAAGAAAGTTATTCAATAGCGAAGGCTGCAGTTCAAGACGTGTAGCTAGTTGTTCAACAGTTTCAGAGAAGTGTTGCTGGTTTGCGTATATTGAACACTTAGTAGCACTATCATGGCTTTGATTTGTATTCAGGCAAAAGAACCGAACTCTGGGATCCTGGGCAAACCATTTGTCTGGATAATGCATCAAAAAATTAACCCGTTTTTTAAATTCTACTTTTTGTGTTAGTCTACTGCTGTTAAAAATAGCCTTGCCGGTCGGGAACAGGTATGGAAATCTTTTTGCAATGTAGCCTTTCTCTCTGTATTCGTTAATAGGCTGAGCAGTTGACGATGGCCACGCTAAGCGATTCGTTACTTGTTGATCAGTTGTAACATAAGGCAAATTAATAACTGCAGTTTCAACTACGTCATCATCTTCGGTAACGTCGTTCATTCCGTTGTTTCCTTTTTCTGCATGTAAGGAGGCTTGTTACATCTGTATCATCAGACGGTAGCCTGTACAGTTCTCTCAAATCAATCGGAATGTCTTGACAGAATTCGTTATTTTGTTTCAGCCACCGGAGAGCGTCGAGCACTTTCTGACGTCTTATACGAAAGTCTTGAAAGCCTGTTGCTGCTTCGCGTCGTACAATGATTATTTGCAGATCGTTGAGGAAGTACAGTTGCCATCGTACATAGTACTGTTGTGAACGGACAGAAGTTGCTGTGTATCGCGATATGCCACTTGCACGTCGTCTGCCTCTTCCTCTGCCTCGTCCACGTTCCATTTTATTATAATGGGATGATATAATAATTCGTGACAGATGAGTTAAGGAGACGTCAAGTGTCATAGGAACTATTGACGTCTCGCTCACAATCCCACGGAACGCTATCTGCCTCTCACTCATATTACTTACCGTGAGCAATGTAAACTATTTTAATCATATTGGTAAAACATTAGAGACTTTAAAATAAACCAAACAAATTTAAGACGACATTTTTACTATCTGGTAACGAATAAAATGGTTGCCTATTCAAATTATGGTTGTTAACAATATTAATTGTTATCGTATAGAATGTGTATAATATAAATATATAGTTATAGTTTATGATTTTCAAAACTAAATTAATATATAAAGACGTAAGTATATATTATTATATTTATATATTTGTATTAATATATACTTACCATTCTTTTAGTGTGCTTCGAGCTCAATGTGAACAACATTCTGACAAATTTATAGTCAGTTCTGCTATGTATGAGAGTAGTTACAAACTTTCTTAGATTTCAATGCACTCGTAACTCGTGCATCGAGCAGGCGCGCGCTGGTGAGTCACTGGTCGAACTAAATTAGTTCTGTTAATTATTCAAGATCTGTCGATCGAAATTATCTGAAATTTTGCACAGTCATAAATCAATGGAGCATCAAACACAGTGTCGAGTTTCGGAACTGTGGTATGCGTAGTTTCCGAGCTAGCACGTAAATGGTTCTAAACTGAATTAGTAAATTATACTGAATTTAGAATAACGATTTTTACAAAATTAAATATATGCTTAGCGCCTTATGTTCGCAATCGTTGTGGCGAGTTTCGTTAACGTAGCTCAAACAGTTTTTAAGAACAGAGAGTTCGCATTTTTTGCGATCTGACCAGTAAAGAGCTTCGCTTCGCTCAGCTCAATAAATATAAGGTATTTGCACATGCACACGCAATGAATATATTATAAAATGACAACAGGATTAAATCAAGATCTAACTATTCTAAAGATTCAATAAAATGTGTTTGAATCAATAAAGTATATATGAATAGATTAAAATATAGAATTTAAGTAAATAGGAAATTTAAAAAAGACAGCGGAAACAACGAAACAATTATTTATGAGTACTATTACCTGCCATGAGAGATATTAACACACTCCGCACTCGATCGCAGGTAATGCCCGAGAATAGCAACCTGTCACGTACCATACAAATAGATTATTTATTAATAATTGATACAGGCAGTTCGAATCCATATTGACCGGATATCATTATTATGAACCATTATTATTTAATGTAGTTTCAAACCAAAAATAGGTATAATAATGGGATCATATTAATTTATTGCCTGACATCAGAAGAAGAAAATTAATTTACATATTTTGTAAAAACCTTGACAAAAACTGATTATTGAAAATGACAAAATACAGACAATTAAGAGTATAGTAAATCAAAACTATTGAATAACTACAGCGAAAATATGACGAATACTTTATTACTTGTCAGAGGAACTTTTTTGTTAAAAGACTTACATTTCAAAATATATTATATAATAATGCATACCATCATGTATCAATAATAAACTATAATAATCCCTGAAAAACGTCAAACATAATTGAAATAAAATAGGTAATTATTCCTCAAAAAATTTACATCTCATTTGTCATGCCGTTACAATGGAGCTTATGGCATTACATAAAACATATATTATATAAATGCCAAATCAAGCTCGCACAGCGAGGGTATTTGGAGTCAATAGTATGAAGTCAGCTCGTATACGAGTTGCAGAGAGAAGAGTACACGCAGGATGCTCCGCCGCAAATATAATTTGCTTAAAACGGTTAACTTTTAAATGCTAAGAAATTCTTTAAGAGAAACTTGAAGTTAAATTTAGCGGATATATTTTTGGTATAGTTTTGTTTTGAAGGAAGAATTTAACAACTTATTGTAATTTTTTTATACAACGGAATATGAGTTTTTTTGCAAAAGATTAATTTATTATTCAATAGGAACTGACATCGGTTTTTATTGAATAATATTGAAAGAATTAAATTCCTTTCCAAACTTTAACCCAATAAATATTGTTGTATAGTTTGCAGGTTTGTTAAGTTGTGACGGTAAAGTTTCTTGAGAGTTACCACATATATCTTCCTCGAACTCTTGACAACATCCTTGTCCTCCTTGAGAACTCTTTTCACGATTAACAAAGAAACAGTTGGAAATTGTTGTATTTGTACGAGTTATAATAACTGACCACAAAATATAAGATTGAACAACAGAGTAGATTAGTTTAAAATAAGTTAGTGTTTGGATAGATTAAATAATAATACTATTTAATAAGAATTGATAGTTGAATGATGATGAATGATTGTTTAAAGGACCCCTTGTTATTTAAATTCTTAAAATTAGCACCGACAAGGCAATAAAGTAAATTTAGTGTTAAAACTATATAAAATAAAATTTTATTTTATAGTCCTTTTTTTTTATAGGGATAAAGCAAGCATTCTTATATTTTCAAATAGATATACAGATGTAGAAATGAACAGTTCGCTAAATGTTTCGTATCCAAAAGTTTTGTAAGTATAAGTGCTGCTTGAGAAATTTTCGTGGATAACCGTCACTAAAAATAATCATTTTTATAAAATTTTATCATTTTTATAAAATTTGTCGCCAGCACTTTTATTATTATAAGGTGCCAAATGTCATTCAACATAACCTGCAACCTTAAAACATAATACTTTATCATATCGACAAGTATAATCAGGGGTTATTACAGATTAGAATAAATTTGGAACAAATTCCATTTACGAGTACTTACCACAGTTTATGTTCTCTGTTAATAACAAAATTAACCTTTTCATTTTCACTTAGCGGAATCACTCGAATATTTAACAGTTGAAGTGAACCAAACTTTTGGGGTTTACCGTCTTCATTATCTAGTTATAGCAACAAATATAAAAGTTTATAAACAACTTAAAGATTACATTGAAAAGTTCATTTTAAGATATTAAAACAAAGATTTGTTATTGTTCTGTTTATAGAATAAATATCGAAGAAGACTTCGGAGATAACTTTAATTTATGTTATCTTTACACTAGTTTACGTTTTAGTTTTCAATTGGAACAAATGTTATTGTTACATTGCATTATTCCTTTATGTATCAATAGGTCTTTTTAACTAACCAAAATAAAAATTGTATTACAGAGTAAATTTGTTTAATATAATTCACCAGAAAGTCCACAATTTGGATGATATGGAACTCTGAATAAAACAATTTTGGTGTTCAATTTCACTACTTTTCTCTCTACATCGTTTACTATCTTCATCAAATTTAATATACTAACATTCATGATTCATATGTTTATATCAATATAATTATGGCAACGACCATTAAATTGTTTGGAAAATGTTTATAGTAATTTTTGGTTCATCGCAAACAAGATAATGCTGCACTTTATCACTTTGGTAATACAGATCCTCTGCTAATAAAAATATCCATAAACAGAGTAACGTCCGCCCGTTATTGTAATTAAATTCAAACATAAATGAATAGATTGCTACTAAAAGAAGTTTATTTCTCTTATATTTTTATATCCGTTTTAAATTCTTAAACAATCTCAAAAAAATGCAGCAATTTTATATTTAATGATATTATAAATACAAACATTAGGTATTCTATTAATATAACGAAGATAGTCACAAGAAAAAGCAATATCATTAGTATAAATATTATTAGATGCGTATTGAAAGAACTATGGAGTCCTCATCAGGGAACTTGGGATTATCAGGGAGCGTTTGTCGTCACAGAATGAGAGTCGATTATGACCAAATCACCTCGCACCGCGCACCTCTTGATATTCACGTGAAAGAAATGTAATATGTATAGATTTGAATAAAACATTTCACTTTAAACTATTAAATAGAACATTAAACAAAAATAAATTTTGTTAATTTTATAATGTACCTTCAAAATATTAAAATCATTTATAATTATTTAAATACTATTTACAAAAGGCACATGTAGCCGTTGCACACGTGAGAATTCATTATACATTCGTAAATATTTTGATCACGTTCTAGATGTAATTTTAAATAAAGATATGGACTAATCTTACACTAATTTCATTTTTTTTATATGTGGTATGCTTGGTGACAAGACTTGTTGTTTCAGTGTAGAGTGTAGCTGCTGAAGATAGTGTGACAGGATGAGTAGGAGTTTATTTCATAATCACACTAGTTGTCACACACGCTTTGTCCATATTATGTTAGTATACTGACCTCGCGAATATAAAAGTATAGTAGACAATGATCGGTCCTAAAAGAGCCTTTTATGCTTGATGCATCCTGTATGTTCTACCCTTTAAATTATCGTATTTCTTACCGGGTTACGTTTTGTTCATAATTTTAAGTTATCATATATTTGGATTACAAAATTTGCTTTAATTCTTTCACTATGTTAGTCTTGAGCTGAATAGATAAAGAGTCTTTAACACTAGTGTTACTGAAAGTATTTCGGATGATATCTTTATCCAAAAATATTTGTACCATTTAGTTTTATATTTTATATTTCTTAAGAGCAAGCACTCCAACTCTTGGTTACTGGTGTCGTAGTCAATAGAGGTCTACAAATATTTACAGTTACAGATGAATAGTTACCATTAAGGAAAGATATGTACCAAAATATTACAAATTTAATAATTATATACTTTTTATTATTATTGCATTAATAGTTTGAAACTACGATGAACTGTATTAATAATGGTAGAGCGATTACGTTTTATCCAAGCATTAACATCAAATAAAATAAACCTAATATATATCGTTAGATAAAGAATAAAGAAGGAAAAATGAAAAAACCTTAACAAAAGCTAAATAATTATAAGGACAAACTTGTAAATAAAATATTATATTTGTAATATCTAAAATAAATCCTCCAACAAACTCTAATACTATTTCCGTTTTAGTTAAATATTAGGTACTCTTTCAGTTAACTTAATTTGGGTTGCGTTTATTATAACATAATTATTTTTGATACCATTGTGTGAGTCATAAACGGCACGATTTTAATTTCAGCTGCGGGTGTACGTGTTAACAACTACGTTGAACCTTAGCTTATTTACATAAATATAACTATTTAAGATGACATTATTAGTTCCGAGCTTTAGAAAATTATTTGTTACACGCACAATCTTTTTACTGTGGAGAACATAACATCAAACTTTACAACATGTTACTGTTTCTGGAGAGAAAGGAATTATATTATCTTATGGAATAACCAAAAATGACTACAAGAATATTTTTGTCATTGTGTTTTGTTCTGGCTGACTCAAATATGGACGGACGCACAGCCGAAACTATTATACCGAGAATAATAAAGTATTAGTTTATTTATTATTTACATTTATTACGATGTTGTTTTATTTCACTGAATATCAAAATGTTATAATCTTAAATGGTATACTCTTATTAAATTAAATAACATTTCACTGATATAAATCACAAATCTTCACTCTAGTCATTTATCATAGAAGTAGAATATTTAACTTGCTGTTCGAAATCAGCAAAGATTTTATACTAAAAAATATTTAGAAGAGATATTCTGATTTAGTTTTTTATCTTTTAAATAACCCTTACGATATTAATTAACGTAATCAAATAAATAAATAATAATAATTCTTCGATAAAAAACAAATATGAATCTATATACTATAGATAGGTATGATATGATACACAATAAAAAACACATGTACTAAGACTATTACTCTTTAACGCCAGAGTGAATTATTTATTAATTGAATTAATTTGATACCAACAGAAAAACAAAAAGAAACTTATGCGAAGGAGAAAAAAAGGCGGAGTTTTAGAGCTTAGTTGTTGCTAATTCTCTGTAATTAACTCAAATACTCAAAATCCTTCTGCTGCATTTCTTGGAGTAGATTAGAAGGCTGTTCTCGCTTCTACTGTATACTACTATATATCAACCCTTTTTATTTCTTATTATATTAGCATTTACATTGTTCATAGCTAAGGAAGACTTTTTATGACTCAGCATCACTTGGACTGTTTGTTGTTTTTAATGAATATAAATGGATGTAGCAATTATTAAATAGAGGGATCGTGGTATGGATTCTGTAAAAAAATATTACTGAGGTACGAGTAGTTAAAATAAAAAAATCTGTTTCAGCAGACATTGTTCTGCTTTGGTAAATACGAAAATTACATTGCATTACATTTTCATTACATAGAAAACATTGCAATCTACTGAGTCTCATTTGGAATTTGAAACTTCTAGGAATCTATTTTACCATATAAGAAAAAAATAATCAATCAAGTCATTTAGAAGGTCAATGAAATACGCAGATAGATATAAGATACGTATTTTTGTTACAAATTCTTGTCCTGTAATAACATGATACCAACAAAAGGTATTGCTCATTTCTAAATAAAACATTTAACAATATATTCCCGTACTTGGTTTTATTTTACCTAAAAGATTTAATACTCCTAAACTTCACGTATCTGTTACTGATATGTAGCCCTTTGATAGTTTCCAATCTATACATAAAGTGAAAACTAGCAAAGGGCTATACTAGATTCTAAAAAGTAGCCTTTGTTCAAATAAATTTTGTTGTTGTTAAAGTTATTGTCAATAAAGATATACATTTTTTATCACGATTAGAAGTGTAAAGTGTTAAAATATTAGGTCTACAACTTTGCTCCCGCCGTTTTTTTTTTATTTTAAATATAATATTTAAAACAAATGGTATCTTATTTATGTTTCAAAGTATTGTCCGTCACTTTCCACTACTTTGGCCCATCTTTCAGGCAACAAACGAATCCCGCGTCGAAAAAATTCTTCATCCTTTGATAAGATCCCAGAATCCATCCATTCTTTCACTTTTTCAAAAGGATCGAAGCACTGGCCCGCCAGGCCGTGTGCCATCGACCTAAATAAATGGTAATCAGATGGAGCAACATCTGGAGAGTATGGCGGGTGAGGTAGAATTTCCTATTTCAGTGTTTCGAGGTACGTCTTGACTACTTTCGCCACGTGAGGTCGAGCACTGTCGTGTTGCAAAATTACTTTTTCGTGTCTATCAGCGTATTGCGGCCGTTTTGCTTTTAATGCCCGACTCAAACGTATTAATTGCGTTCGATAAAGTGCACCAGTAATTTTTTCAGAAGGTTTTAGCAGCTCATAATAAATTACGTCAAGCTGATCCCACCAAATACACAACATGACCTTGGATCCGTGAATATTCTGTCGAGGTGTCGCCGTAGGGGAGTGGCCGGGCAATCCCCATGATGTGCGTCGCTTAGGGTTGTCGTAGTGCACCCATTTTTCGTCCCCAGTAACAATACGATGAAGAAATCCTTTTCGTTTTTGTCTTTCAAGCAGCTGTTCACAAGCAAATAAACGTCGCTCAACATCTCTTGGTTTCAACTGATACGGTACCCAGTTTCCTTGTTTTTGGATCATCCCCAGCTATTCCAGGCGTTTTGATACTGCTTGCTGAGTTACTCCCAATGATTTTGCTAGCAGTTCTTGAGTTTGGCACGAGTCTTTATTAAGTAAAGCCTCCAGTTCATCATCTTCAAAAGTTTTTTCTCTGCCACCGCTATGCCGATCTTCAACAACAAAATCACCGCTTTTAAAGCACTGGAACCACTCGCGACACGTTCTTTCACTAATAGTGTCATCACCATAAGTACTTGAAATAACCCGATGAGCCTCAGCCACCTATTTTTTCATGTTGAAATGAAAAAGTAAAATCTCCCGCAAATGACGTGAATTCGGTTTATAAGTTGACATATTTAATTAAGTTTAACTATATGACGCAAACAAAAATTAACTAATATCGATGTAAGGTTATATTTATAGATGTCAAAACTGATGGAAAACAACTGTGATTTATTTATTTGAACTATTACTGGCTACTAGCGCCATCTTTTTGAAAACGGCGGGAGCAAAGTTGTAGACCTAATAAATAGTGTAAAAGTCTGTGAACAAAAAGTTTTATTTACAGTTTCTCCATGTCTTTTTGTCCAACTATTCGTAACTATGAGTATGAATGGAAATAAAACATGTTTATAATTCTCCTTAGCGTTATGTAAACGGGCATTTATTCTAACATGTAGAAAAACGTCACGTGACGTCAACCTAAATAAAAATAAAGCAGGCATCTCACACACTACGTGCTTCACGAGCGTACGTGATAGCTGCCTCAGTGTGCCAACAAGTTAAATTAAAAGTAGGAATTTATATTACTTACATTAATTTAGGTTTAAGTACGAACATAACATTCTTTCTCTTATTAATCTTATTTCAACTTATAGAAAAGATTCACGTTATGTTAAAGCTGAAAATGCTGCTTCAATTACTTATTTTTATAAAAAAAAAATATTTCCATCCACTAACTTTAATATAAGATTTTATAAATAATGAAGCTCTTAGCTACATTAAAAAATATTAATTTAAAAACAAACACAACTGTGATTTTGTCTTTCTAAGATTTACTACGAGTTAGTTTCGGATTGAAGAGTGCCTTTTACAATTTTTTTATTTATTATAAAAATGTTTATTTATTAATTAACTCAGATAACTTCTCATACTACCAGTTTTAATTACTTATTTTCTTTTTAAGTTGGATCATTTTTAGTTTCTGTAAATATCGAGACAAAAACTTCAATAGGTGAGGCTTCGTAGATACAAAGATTACAAAATGTAAAACTATATAAAAATCACACATTTTTTATTAAGTATAGACGACATTTTGTCGTTTGGATTCAACTAAATAATAATATACTTTTATTTTATTTATATCTAAAAACGATAAGAAATCAAATATGTTGTAATATTTTGTTATATCTATATAAATATATGGATATATAGATATGTAGATATATGGATATATAACTGAACTGTAGCCTAACACAATCTATAAATTTAATTGTCGCAAATATTGTATTGAAAAGTAATTTTAAACTCATAACATTTAAGTTTTCGAAAACAAACATACCTGTACTACCAGGTATAATTAATACTCTAAGTTTTGAGTATCACCAAAGAAGATAATATTCATCATACAATAATATGTTTGAAAATAACTAAGTTAAAAATAATTTATAGATAAATTTGTAATTGTGTAGAAGACTGATTTAGTGATGCAAATTTATAGTCTCATTAAAAAGCGGCAAATAAATGGCGTGGGTTTGGCTTTAATGGAGTAAATCCTCTTTAAAGTGTTTATTTTGATAAAATGCTTTCTTTCGCTAAAGATATTGAGCACGAATAATTAAATAGGGCGCAAGCAGCTTACCTGCGATTGAGGCTTTGAGTAACATTTACATAAAAAATGAGTAGGTAACCTTTTTATCTTTCTTTTAAAGGTTGTTTAATAGAAAAAAAATATGAAATTACTTAAAGGAATGACAATGTTATGGTCTTTGTCTTTATATTGTAATAAAATAATAAATTATAAGATATTTACAGTACAATTATTAACAATGTTGTCTGTAATCACGTACCAGCGAATGGTTTTAATATTTTATTTAATTATCGATGAAATAAATGGTTTTACAATTTAAAACAAATGCTACATAGTATTGTATATTTTTTATTAAAAAAACAATAAATACAACAACTAAAGTTTTCGTAAAAGAATACTGTGATAATATTTTCTTACTTAATTAATATAATACTTTTAGAATACATATTATCTCAAGAAATAATATTTATAACGAATTTTGTTTACGAAACTATTTTTAAGCATAACATTATTGTGGAGGAACATAGAAGTCAGTTGAATTACGTATTCACTTTACTTCTGTTAGTTCCTGGACGCAGTTCAGAACGACTTCATTGGTATTATTTCTTCGCAACTTTAATTGGTTTTCTGAAAATTTATATTCGTAGATAGAGAATCACAGCGGGACTTTAAACTAACAAGTGCGAGAACAAATGGGACGTAGCGAAGAATAATAGATTTACTTAAATGTTCCACAACTTTCGAATATTTAATCATGCCTCATTTTCAATATGAAACATATTCTTGTGAATCACGACGTACATATTATGAAGATGTCTTTTTAAAAGATAACAGAAATCTTTGCTTTTTTATAACCAACTTATAATTTTTGAATAATTTGGTTTAAAATATTGAATAAATAATATTATACGAGTACATCATAAGAGGAAGAGAATTATGAAATAAAAACTTATTCACTGCTCTTTGTAAATACGTATTATAGAATATATTACTATATATATTATATTATACGTTAAAGTTAAATAGTCTTATTTTCTTTTGTATTTAATGTCCATTTTATTTAAGAAGCGAGGCTTTATAGCACCAACACAAATCACAGAGTATTGGAGGTTTTGTTTTATTTTCCCGTTCGACCAATAGATTCTGGAGTAATGCTCCGAAAGGTGAGTTAGAGCTTAGCTATAGTCCATGGACTACACTGTTTATGCTAGAAGGCTACTTATATAAAAATCAACAATAAAATCTCTATCCGCGTCTGTCTGTTCTTCTAAATTGACTTAGATGGATGAAAACTAAGGTTTGGACACAGCTTTTCGTTAAAAATATTTATATAATAAATTCAAATTGAATGAATTTCATCAATATTATTACCATATAGTAGTAAAATTTAAAAACGTAACTGTAGTCCTCATTTTCTTTCATTCTATATTTAAATAACGCTCAATTAGTACATTTTAATTGCTATGGGGCAGACCGCCAACGGGGTAATAATTTTAAAAATCATAAAAAGTTATAAATACTCGTGAGCGTACAGCTTTTTTCTTTTTCATTGTGCCTTTATTATTTATTTTAGTCTAAATATCATTTTGTCCAAAATTTCTTTTGAACGAAATTGCGGTAGTAATTTGAAGCAAACATCTATTTAGAAATTAAAGCCAAAATTTTAGCAATGCTGCCTCGTTACACCACAAATCAGAAGTAAATCAAATTGTGATCGTCCACTGAGCGACCGAATTAGTGTTGTAATATCGAATCGTGCTTTTGGAAATAGACAAACATTTTTATTTAATTTTTATCAAAATAAATATTCTATAAATATATTTCTTATAAATCGTCATAAAAACAACATTATTAGAATGATATTTTTTTTTTAATATATTCTTATTATAATTCAAATTGTCATAATTTGTTGCTTCAAGTAAATATTGATAAATGGCAAACTACGGATTAATCGTATATTATATATATCCTTAAAAATACAAAGGTGATAGCGGCTTTGCATTTTGCAAAATATACTGAACCTAAAATAAATTGTAATTTGATGATGTTGTAATTGATCAGTTGATGGGTTGCTATTGATTAAAAGGATTTCGATTACATTATCTTTCTGTACTTAATTTCAACTAAAAAGTTTAGAGAATTTGTTCCATGTACATTTTAGGATTTCAAAACATTTGTAAAACATCATAATATTTAATTAAAATCTGTGTGTATTGTTTAAAATTGTATGAGGAAAATACTACATTAACATTGTCAATTTTTCTGTTCACTTTAACAACGTTATATTTTTACAGAGTGCTGACTGACCACAATGGCGGAATTAGCAAAGTCGGAAACAAATTCAAGGAAATTCATTAATGGTCACCCATGGAGCAACGACCCTTAGCGCTTTCCACCACCGTACGAATCCAGGTGACATCGATAGCGGACAGACTTACGAGGAAGTTGTCGAAGACAATCCTCCTTTTCTAAAAAGACTTATAAGTTAATTAGGAACTATGAATATATTATAAAGCAAAAGGAACGTAATTAGGATAGACAAATATACAATAAATTATCTTTAATTTAATAAATTTTTTGACCTTGAAGATAACTTAATATGTATTTAAAATGCATTGTATTTTATTGTAATACAACTTTAATAAATCACTCAAGCCAGAATTTTCCAATTTAGAAACTTAGTAAGAAACTCTTACAGGATAAACATCTTTTGCTAGCGTATTCGGTTCAAGTTGAATAAATTGAGCAAGTAACTATGAACCACTGAACCTCAACTACAACTTCGACTAATAATAAGCTTTAATTGTTAGATATTTTTGTTGCTCTCTGAGTGAAGACTGTTATTAATGGTTAAAAAACCGAATTATTATTTTTTTGTAATTATACTGTAATTAATAGAGAAAAATCTTTTAAATCTTGATGATAAGTAAAATTCTATATTATTTAATGTACACAAAGAAATAAGATCAAAGAAGTCCATTTTATTGAAAGTAAAAGATAAATTGTGTTACAGATGCTCTTCCGTTTTTTGTCAAAACCTAAAACCTACGAGCTGTTTAATGATAACTTCACCTTTAGTTATAAAAATGATTTTCTGATCTTTCATTATACGCATATATAATAAAGTTCCACAAGATATCAAGATATCCTTTTCTTGGTTTTAAATCTAAAATCAAAAGTTTATTATTAAATAAATCTTATTATAACGTTCAAGAGTTTTTAGTGGATCGAAATATGTGGAACTTTTGTTGTTGTTGTTCAATCATTTGCAGGATTTATATTATAATGTACATCACCTAAGATTGTTATATTTCTGTTGAAAAGGGCAACTGTTGAGTTTCTGGCCGGCTCTTCTCAACAGAGCAGCTTTCCGATTCGGTGGTAGCTTACTTACGGACTGACTACACTGACCTTTTTTTGTATTGTAATAATTGACGATTCAAAAGAGCGTGTAAATGCCTACTTGAATAAAGATATTTTGAATTTAGATTTTTTTTTAATTTTAGATGCCTCGAATAATATGGATATTTCTTTGATTGTAAATATATTCCATAATATAAAGATGCCCAAGAAACCGTAAGAAATGTATTATATTTTTTTCATTATCCACAAATTATTATATATTTTTTAAACTATGTATAAGCAATGATTTAAACAGAATTTATTTAAATAAAATTTTGTTTGTAGTGAAAACCATTACTCAATATACAAATATGACTTTTAATGTGAACATCGATGAATTATTTTATGTTTAAACATAATAAAAAAGATATTAATACAATCGTAGGCAGTAGTAACTCGTGAATATAAATACGATCTGCAAACTGTCTCGTACAGTGTCGGGTGTCATGTGATTGTATCCGGTCTCTGTACCGCGTCATGTGGACTGATAACACACTGTTGATAAAGGATTGTATTGTAACACTCCTGATATGCATATAATATATCATTGTAACTTTAATATAACAGTTTCATTGTATAATATTAATTGCAATTAGTATAATAACTCAGTCCATTTCTTATGTTGCTATTTAACGTTGAATTGGGGTAAGGAAATATTGTTAATAATCAAGTAAATAGTAAATAAGTTATGTACTAACCAATATTAAAAATCTAGTAAAAAATCCACAGTTTTACCATTTATGAAATAAGAAAAAACGACAAATAATAATAAAAGGAAATGCAAATTTCTTTCTAAATTAATACTCTTTACTTACTTCAGTCAATTTATTATTTGTTTAGGAAGGAACTACCACTGGATAGAGGAATCTGTTAAGGTTACCTCATAGCAAAATAAGTTGGCAGTTAGTCAGCAGGAACATACAGCTAATATTAATTATTAATATTACTAGCTGTATGTCGCTGCAGCCAATAATTATAATAAAACAACGTAATTTCAGCGAGAACAAAGAAAGGTGAGGTTTCTTTCTAATAAACATTGGTTAATGTGTGAGATACAAGATGTCGCTAGTAGTAGGTTCAAACATATTTTGCAATTACAATATTATTATTGAAGGCTTTCCCAAAACGAAATACCAAATTTTTGGAGGAAATATTTTTGACTTGCATATTCTTTTTATATATTTCTTTTCAGATACTCATAGTATTATTCAAATAGTATTGTAGAGTAGTAGATTTTGTACAAAAATAATAATATAGAATTGAGTGAAATATAAAAAAAATAAAAAATATGGCATTTTGGGCATTTATAATGGCTGTGATATTTTATACAACGATAATGATTCGTTGCAGCGTAACCACAAAATGGCGGTGAATCTGATTCTCTTCGTGGTCGCAGTAAATGTCATCAGAATTAAAGTGGGCTGTACAAGGGCTTCGTACCAAACAGGTTACAGCCAATTTACAATTACCGTTTTAAAAATACGAGTAGTACTTGTATAATAAAATAATTACAAACATTTTGCAAATATACAAATAAAAGTTTTTAAATAACAGCGTATTCGTTGAGTTATTTGGATGATGTGCTAAATTTCGTCACAGCCGTTTGAATTTTGCGAAGTAAAACCAATTTTACGAAATCAAAGAAAACTTTTAAATATATGAATATTAATAGTTTTTACTTTTCGTGAAATGGAATATCATTTATTTTCCCAGAAGTGTACAATATATTTAACGAATATCAAACAAGCAGCCACACCAGACATCTAAAGCGCTGAACCCCTCCAGCGGATACGCAAATTAAGCTCAATAATATTTACTTAGAACCTCTGATTTCTAGTATCTTGTTTCCATTTTCTGTATATATATATATATATATATATATATATATATATATATATATATATATATATATATATATATATATATATATATATATGCTATTAGTGCAAAGAATATATATATATATATATATATTATATTATTTGCACTGATAGCAAGATGAAATTAAGTAACAAAATTAACATTTTATAAATGTAATATGTATTTTTTCATACATTCACTTTTCATACTTACTGTTTTGTAATATTATTAATTTATTTTCAATATTAAGTAAACAATTATATTTATTACAACAATAGCTCTAAATAAGTCCTTTTTTTATTAGAATGAAATTTTTATATTTATAAAATTTTAGACTAATTTAAAATACAACTTTTAAGTAACAATTTCCGTACGAGGAGCTTCACTCTCGCTATCTATTTAGATTTGTTTTAATGTTCCAAATAAAATGGAGACAAAACTGAAACTCGACGCTCAACTTCGGTTGTTTAAAGTTAATTATTGTATCAAAATAAAATATAATTAATTTTAAGGATTCAATTCAGATCGTCAAGATATAATATAGTGAAAGTTTGTTGTAATGGTACATAAGTTTTTATTATTTATTACTATACATATATTACTTTTTTGCCAATTGTGCTTAAAAGAAATTTATAGAAAAGAGCAATAAAAGTACAAATAAAAGTTTTTTTTTTCCGATACTCCTGTTAAGAGTCTGTGTGACATTGTACTCTTTGCTGATGACTCCTCGCTTATTTTTAAAGTTAAGCGTGATAGGACTAATTATGACGAAGTAAACAATACTTTGTCACGAGTCCTGCATTGGTTCGAAATTAATAATTTAGTGTTAAATGCTAAGAAAACTAAATGGATAGAGTTTACACTTCCTAATGTAAAAAGTAAAAATTTTAACTTGCTCCTTAACAATGAAGTGTTAGAATTGATTGACTCGAATTAACGGACATTAACACGACTCGACTTCTTTATTTTAGTTATTTTCACAGTATTTTATCTTACGGTATTTTATTATGGGGCAGTGCTGTCGAAATTAATTCTATATTTATTTTACAAAAAAGAGCTGTGCGGGCTATTTATAACTTAAAAGCTAGAGATTCTCTGAGAGACGTTTTTAAAGAAATAGGTATTCTTACAGTCGCTTCGCAATTCATATTTAATAACATATTATATATACGTCATTAGATATGAGTGACAAGTAAATTTGTTTGAGACCAAGATTATTGGCATTACATATTCTAACAAATTGGTGGCAGCAGGAAGCATATCTTTTTTCATAGAAATTGATGAACATAATTATGATCAATGGTTCTAAGCGCTTAAAGAGGCAGAAGGACTAAGGCAATATTTATTTAAAAATTTCATTTTTATAAAATGTAAATTTGTCATTTCATGAAAACTTTAGATAGTACTAAAGCCAACGCCTTGTACTGCTAATTAACCGACCACAATAAATGTCTGCAATCACGAACGATACTCCATCAACCCTTCGGTCCTGACCGCTTTACACGTCATGGGTTTAACAACAAATTACTAACTAGTTTCACTCTACGGGAAGCTTTGTAAACCTCAGTTTTAATTCTTTTATAAGGCTTAGTTTAGAGGTTATAGTCAAGGTCAATGATATATTTTTAAATGCAACATGAGAAGTTTTATTTTGAAATCATTTTTATCCTACATCACAATGGAGCTTTTAATGATAGTGGTATATCAAATAAAATAGCAACTATGTTTAGTAATATAATTAATATATTATTATTTTGTAAGACAAATATTTAAAGAAGAGATTTATAGATGTGTATAAAAACATTCTATTAATATTGAGGCTTCATATTAATTCGACCAGGATTGTCTTTGTTTGGCTTTACTGGCAACTTGATATCTGAAACCTTTAAATATATGCGTTATATTAATACTTGATGTTTAATGAATTAAAGATAGAATTGATGAAAACCATAGCATTATTAATATAACTAGTCGTTCTGTGAACAGTAGACCCCAGTACATTAGAGGATGAGACAAAGTTTTAAGTGCCTTTTCCAAAAAGTAATAAGAATTACCTATTATGTATGTAGGTACGTAACTACCAAACGAAATTTGACTCCACCAAATAACAACGGAGTTATTCTACTTTATTTTTTTTTATAATTCGCTATGGCCGCCATTTTGGATTTTGAAATAACAAAAAAATACCTCAGATTTCGGCAAAGAATAATTAGACGAAATTTCAGCCCGCTAGCAGCCGCAAAGTCCGTTTTTGTGTTACGGATCAGAAATCCGCCATTTTGAAATTTTTTGCCCAAGCAAAAAAACGGCTCGACATAAAAATTTTAATAATTCAAAGAACACACCTATCAATTTTCGTTACGATTGCATAAAAAATATGTCTGCTACGCCAAAACAAAAACTTAAATCACCGCCATTTTGGAGTTTTCCTCCCAGCAAGAAAAATGGCCAGACGAAAAAAAATAATAACTCAATGAACATGATCACCAATTTTTGTGGCGATCGGATGAAAATTGCTCCTTCTACGCCAAAAACAAAATTTAAAAAAGCCGCCATTTTGGATTTTTTCGCCCAATCAAAAAAACGGCTCGACATAAAAATTCAAATAATTCAAAGAATACGCCTGCCAATTTACGTGACGATAGAATGAAAAAATACGCCGGCTACTCCGGAACAAACATGCTGAATTACATATGGAAAAATAGCAGAATGGGCCTATCTAGTGGAAACGTAGTCCTTCGGACAAACGATTCACTACGCTCAGCATTCGTCAAGAATAATATAATAATTTTAATATTAACGACAAGCAACCTTAAATTTCGAAAACCTATCTAGAGCTTAACTTGAGCTGAGCTCGTGTCAACTGCCTGCAGTTCCTATATAGGGATTAAATAGACTAAGACAAATTATTATTATAAATCTGTTTGTTGTCCATAATGCAAGCTCAATATTAATGTTAGTTTATGAGAGTGCTTATTTCTCCTTGTCCCCTTATAAACATAAAGTGATATAAAAATAATGCTTCTAAGTGTTTGTGTTCGATAATTAAGTTTACTAAATAGTTTAAAAATCGAGTGAAAAACCACAGAGTTACTAAATATCCTCTAACACTGAATAAGGCGACATAAGTGTACGTAGAGATAGCTCGCGGTGCACTGTCCGCTGCACGCAGAGACTTAATTACGACCACGACATATCGTATAGTGAACCAATTTACTATCAAAAGGCAAAGAATAAATTTAATCTTAGAATAGTTAAAGTAATACAGAATTAGTTATTCGTGGATAAACGTCTTTTAAAAGTATAATAAAAAATAAACAGCGTCAAAATAATAATAAAAACTTGACGTAAACAATCGGCAAAGCAAAATTTTATCATTCTATATAATTTTAATTTAGCGTCAACGTTTCTTTTTATATTTTATAGATTGTAGGAGTTCAGAGATAAACATTTTAATAACATCAAGTTTGGTTATTTTGTATAAAGGCTTGATGGTTTTTAGTCCTTTTTTATTTGTTTTATGTAGCGATAAGCTACTAAAGTATAAAATGAATCTCACACGTGCCGCAGGTCGGACCCAAACATTGTGACTCTGAACAAAGGACTGCCATTGCTCTCCATGATTTAAAAGAAGAGAAAATATCTCATTTGATTTATTTATTGTTAAGAGTTTTGAGTTAAATAAATAACAGAATTTTAAAAATAAAAGATAATAAAAAAAATCAGATTTAAATTTACTTTCATTTACTTCAACCTTATTATTAAATAAATTAAGATTATCGTATCACATCACATCTTATCTTTTCTAAATTATTTTGTACTAAAGATTTTACTCTGCAATTGACTTTGTTTTGACAAAAACTTTAAAATTTTATATGTTTATTATAATTTTACTACAATATTACTTTTCCTGTACTCTTCGTACGTCTATTGGTAAAGGGTGTTGAAGTATTAGTTAATCCAACCAATGGTGTAGTAGTTATCCTAGTGCAACAGTCTTTAATAAATATATATATATATATAAATGCGAAAAAACTGTGTATCTACGAACAAACGTATAGGGAGAACAAAGAGTTAAAAGAGTTAATAAAACGAATAGCAAAACTAGTAATGAGACAATTCACTTGGTGAAAAACCATCTTCAAATATAAGTAAGTGTACATGCGTTGAAATCATTGAAGAATGGAATTTTGGTGATAAGGACACATGTGTTCTAGATAAATAAACCATTTAAAGAATAATTGTTAGTTGTTGTGTTCTGAGTTGTTGTGTTGACGAACAAATAGGCCGTATTTATACCTTATCTACTTCATTGGAGGGTTTTACCATTTACCAAATCATCATTATAATATTGTTCTTATTGGATATTCGAATGTTTACCTCAAGTAACTCACTGAGTCTAACTATATTTCTTGTAAAGATTGAAAATTCTATCCATTATTTGTTTGGATTTAATAATAGAAAATAACATAACAGAAAAACTCAGACCACCATTTAGTGCATATAAAAAAATAATAATAATTAAGCAGCAAAATAGCAATAGCAAAAAAATCGCAAAAAAAAAACTAAAATTATATGAATGTATTGAATGAATCTCCGCAAACACAATGCTAATTAGTTTCTATACCGATCTAACTATCGTTACTATAGTAGCAGTAATTAGTGTAACTTATTTAAATGTAATATTTGAGATGTGGTATCTTAGGATTAATTAAATATCAAATGCTTCAGATAGGTTGCTATTGCTATTATAAGAAAAGAGGCGTTCTAATATTAATGTTTAACTTTACTTTAGATATCTTTTTTCTTTTTTAATTTGAAAAAATATTTTATACAGAAATATAAAATTCCCTGAATATAACATAGATTTTTAAAATAATTGTGTCACTTGCTTTACCGGATGGACGCAGCTGTATCTCCATAAATCTTTCTTATTGGGTGTAATTTATGAAACAAAAATAATAGACAATTTTTAAACCAATATCTTAGAAATAGCATTTTCAATTATATTCAAATTAACTACAAAATAATAATACAACCAATTATATATAATTTGTCAATATTGTAATATTGCATAATTATTGTCCCAGAAATTGTAAGTTGTGAGTAAAATATTAAAACTTATATTATTTATTATTATGCTACATATTTTATTTTAAATTTTTCAACGCATTAACATTTTTATAAATAATAAAAAATTTATATCATTTTAACTACAAATTTAAAAGGGTGAAATTTATGTTTTGCGGAATTTTATTGTAATACAAGTAGTAATTATAAATACAGTAAATGAATCTTTATAACAAATAAAATAAATGTTATATAAAATTTTAATAAATTCAGTATTTTAAATTAGAATGAAGAGCTCGTTTAGAACATACTAACGGGAAACTCAGAGAGAACAAACATCTTCAGCTTCCATGTTTGATGAAGTTGTTGATTTAATTTTCAAAATAAAAGCGAAACAAGAGACTTAACATTACATTAGTTGTAGTAAATGTTAATTGTTCTTAAAGTTTTAAGAGTTATCTTTATTCTTACGGAGTCGGTATTTTCTTTAATAAAATTTTCGTATATTATTCGCAGAATTTTGTTTACTCCAATAAATGTTCTGTAATTATAAGAAATAATAATAGAATCAATATAAATTATATTTATTTCGATTTCTTGAAACATTATTCATCAAATTTGACCTAAAAAAAGAATAGCTTTTTTATGGTCAAATATTAAAATTGATAAATAATTAATATCATAATTGATATCAATTATTTAGAAAATAAGACATACAAATGGAATGGAAAAAAGATTTCGCCGTCCATATAATATTCGTATGAAAAAGGCGATCGAATCAGTAGCAGAAAGAATTACAAAAAATCCACCCCGAAAGTAAAAGATTTTATCTTGAGAGATAAAGATGGCAAGGCTAAAGGAGTTCTGTCGTTTATTTTAAAAGCACAAGATACTTTAGGACTAACAGCTTTTAAGAAACGTACTGGTCATTTCTTAACTGATAGTTAAAAAAAGAATGGGGTGGTAAAATTAAAATAACTACTTTTTTTTTTAATTGAGTAATATTTCAATAAACAAAATGAACGTTTTTATACTGAAAGCCATACATTTATACCCAATCAGTCAACAGAGTAAAACATGGGCATTATCAGACTTCAGTTATGATTTGCGGGGTGTTAACTATGAAGTGACTGAATCATATTTTTTAGAAAATGATATAGAAACATCGGTACAAGTGTATCAAGATAGGAAAGGGATTGAGAAGATAGTTAAGCCCTTTAATAACACCATGTTTAATTACCAAGAATAATTTTTTCACCAAGACTGGGCGTCGGGTCATAAAGTACGATCCAACCAATCTTGGTCAGAAACGAATCATCACTTCATCAGAGCTGAAGATCGGCCGTCATCTAAACCCGACTTTAATTCACTAGATTTTGATTTATTGTCAGTTTTAGAGGCTTTCTCTAAACGCCATGATAATGCAGAGTTCCTAAAATAATCCATACAATTGGCAGTGAAGAATTTACCCATAGAAAGGGTGCGTGCTGATAATTGGCCTCAGTGTTTAAAGGACTGATTTGCAGACTGTGATATCATGTACGATAACGATGACTTTAAAATGCATTTAAATGATTTGGTTTAATAATAACCACGTCTTTTTTAAGGTTTCATGATAAGGTGATATCATAATAGAGCACTCTATCTGCTATAATATTATTAAATAATATAACATATTTTATCATCATCATCACACATTCTAGAAGATAAAGTTATTTAATTTATAAAGACGGCCATTTTTTATCTGAATAGTAATTTATGGACAGAAAAAAATATAGATTTTACAATCGATTTGTTGCTACTGTATTAGAATATAGGTCTTGTTAAAAAAATGGTAATTGTTATGGTATTTTAATATCCCAGAAGGTAAGACTTTCGAACTACTATGTGATGAAATAGTAATAAACAGAAATGAATATTTAACAATTTAATGTACTTTTTAAATAAATATCGGAGCTTTCGTAGTTAATATTTTTATGAGATATTAGTATCTATCTAATAATTTATTTGTAAATATTCCGATATCTACAAAATTTTTACTTTCAAAAACAACATTGTATAAATTTATTTACTATTTTATTTAATATAATCTGCGTAGAATTGTATCAGAAGGACGTCATTAGCAATATTGATAATAAAATGTCAGATAATAGAAAACTATTATAACAATGAAAGTGAGGTTTTTGTAGTTTGAAAAAACAAAACCAGCGTCTGATAACCTTCATCATAATCTGACATGTCCTGTATTTCACATTTAGTATTTGTTATTCGATCTTTTATTCATGATTATTTTTTATCCCTGTTCATTTATATTCATAAAAATTCATATTTATAAACATAAAGTATTTCGTATGAAGTGTTAATGATCAGAATTTGGTCAAGGATATGATAAAACTGTTTCCTAAAAAATTAGTTTTTTTTATTAAATAATAATTCTTGGCACGTTGTTGGTTGACACATTATGAATAATAGTGAAAAATGTATTTGTGTGACTTGTACATGCAATTGCACAAATGCAATTTAAAGTTGGTTTCAAACCAAAACGATGTTTACGAAAATATATTCACAGTATCGTATAATCTACAATAACACTTATCAAAAATATTATAACATAACTCAGCATTAACTAACAACATTTTATTAAAAACATATTTTTTGTGATATAATCAAGCAAAAAATTCACAGATTTAATTTTATAACGTGACTTTACTGTCGTGTTTAAAATAACGCAGGTTAATAATTTTATGTAAAGGCTCTTCATAAAGAAAGTGGATTTATACATAATATAATTATATATAATATGTGAATGAGTTAAACATATTACTCAAAATAACGGTTTTACTCCGAATTGCCTTTATTAACGCATAAATATAGTCAGTATATTTAATAAAACCTGTACAATGTCAGCAGGCTTTAATTAAGATATTTTACCTAACTGAATATAAAGATTTAATAAAATTTATTTGTATAAACAAAGTGGTTTTATAGCTTAGAATTGTATTGAAGTAAATGGGTAATTTAAATAAGACAGCTGTAATAAATGGCACCATCGCACCAGCGGGAAACGAAACATCAAACAATTCAGTATTTATGACTACCATTTCCTCCCTTCAGTGATATTCGCCCACTACACACTCTGTACACAGACACTCTTCAATTGGAGAGTATAATAATAGTTTGTTCTTAATAATAAAAATAACAATATAATTGATACTTTATTTTATTTTAGTTAAATGATTACTTCTTGATTACGTCAATCTTCCAAAAAGGAAGAGAAGGGTAATTTACGAGTAAGTGTAAATTCTAACTTCTTTCTTAACCTAAAATTGTACAGTTATTATAAGTGAAAACACTTTCACTGTCTTTAAAAACACACATTAATTTTAGAATTCAAATTTGAAAATAATTAAATATGTTACTTCTGAAGGATTTTAGTTGAAATTACAGAAAGTTATGATAGTTCAACACGCACTTACAAATAAGGAATCCGACTCCTCGCAATTATCCCATTACAAGATAAATGTCTACAATCACGAACAAAGCTCCATCAACACTTCGTTTCTAACAAATTCGACTGTCTTTTCCGAAGTCGCCCATAACTACTAAGACATTTGACTTCATAAACTTTCAACTTTAGACTATCTGCGTTTCTAATATTAAAATCATTTTATACTACCATACATTAAATACAATGTCAAGGAAACATAATTGTCGAAAGTATAAATACAATCCTATTATATTAATTTCATAAAATTTCATAATAATATTGAATTCAAAACATCCCTAAATATATTTGAAATTCGGATCTTGGTTTAAATCATCAAAATTAAAATTATATAGGTATCGAACTTTTCCCCACAGATTTATTCTGGGTAAAGTTCGCTGCCCGATAGTATTTTTCCGGGGTAACCTTTTGGGCACTTGAATTAAATACATTATTTTTCGATAAATCAATGTTAGAAATCTGTCAAACCATGTTATATATTTTCTATTACAAGCTTTCTTGCAGCAGTATCAAATATCTTGAAAAATATAGTATCCACCACGTATATTCGTTGAAACTTAGAAGTTGGGGAGAGATCGTTCTACGTTTTGTTCTTTAAAATTAAAATGTAGCCACAGAGTTACTCGTATATTTGGATTATTATAATAGTTATAGTGAATCATCAAAATTTTAATTCAAAAATATATTTGTACGTGTACTTGGTTAGATAAATGATTACTCTTAAAATAATAATTGACGAATCAATTTATTTAGAAAAGAACATGGTGCCATTTTAAAAGGACATTAACTTTTTTAAGCTTTGTCTTTCTTCCTCTAAATTTAGTTAGTTATAAAGTTAATTGTGTCTGAGATTTGTAAGAATCGATTTTCAATAAATTCATATTTAAATAACTTTAATAGTAACCTAGATCCAAGAAAAATATAGCTCGATTTCTTTAAACAAAATTATGCACTACACTTATACGCAACTGTTACGCAGAATACAAGTAGATAATTTGTTAATAATTGATATGGAGCGTTTAAACCCATATTGATAACACGAAAAATTTTGTATTCAATCTCTCTTTCTACCATAACTATCCCTGTTTTCCATTTCCCATTATTTTCTGAAACTAACGTTTATTCATGAATTGGTATGGAATAATTTTACTAATATCATTAGTATGAACGAATATTATTTAATAAACGTTAAAACCAATAAAAGGTATAATAACAGCATTTTATTACATATATTAATTTATTATAAATTTATTTTATTTGAAATAATCTACTTTTTGTAACTCTCGTATGTATAAATGGCTAACATTTTTAATCTAACTCCTACGTTTGTACACCTTTTTAACGACATATTTTAACTTAACTAAACATTTTCGAACGCTTTTATTTACTTTTATGTAGTTTTTTGCAGGATTTGCTTACACGACGGAAACTTATTGTATGACATCAGAATAAGAAAATCAATTCGCATTTTTCGCAATAATCTATACTCAAATAAAAAATTGATAATTTTAATTAGATATATATATATATATATTCTTGGTTTAAGATAATATATCACAGTGAACCTAAAAAATACTAAGTTGAGGCATTCATGAGTACAGTGCAACAACGTTATTCAAATTAAAATTAAAATTCAAATTCAAAATATCTTTATTCAAATAGGCATTTACACGCGCTTTTGAATCGTCACCGGCTCGGAATGCTGCTCTGTTGAGAAGAACCGGCCAGAAATTCAACAGTTGCTCTTTTCAAAAGAAATATAACAATAGGTGATGTACATCATAATATAAATCCTGCAAATGATTCAACAACTTAAGTTCCACATATTCGATTCACTAAAAACTCACTAAAAACTCTTGAACGTTATAATAAGCTTTATTTAACAATAAACTTTTGATTTTAGATTTAAAACTAAGAAATGGAAGGTCTAGGATATTGAAAAACCATATCGGAAATATGAACAATACTTTTTTACCCGTCATAGGAGCGTTTTTGTTAAAAATGTTTTTAAATCAAAAGTATATTATAGATTAATACATACCACGATGTATCATTAATAAATTATATTCACTGGAAACTGCCAAATGTCATTATTATCAAGAATGTAATTATTCTTTACAAAGTTTACAGGTAATTTGTATACCTTTAAAACAGACCTTATTTAGAGCCTAAGCGTTATAAATTAATTTTATGGATGTTAAATCAGACTAAGTCTACAAAGTTTTTGGACCCAACATATGGAGCTAACCTGTATACGAGTTGCAAAAGAAAAGACTATGTGTGACTCTGTATATAATCTTAGAAGACCACACATATATATTTTAAGTTGCTAAAAAAGTAATTTAAAAATATATGAGTGGTCATTAATACTTATCTTCATAAGAATACATAAGTCTAACGTTTACAAAAACTAATTATACACGACTTTAACAATATTTTATTTATAATATATTATCTGAACTCTATTATTATATATATCTATATTTCTTATAATATTATTAATATTGTCTGCTTTATTGTTACATGTCTATCGACAGACCTTTATTTAAACAATGTTTACTATTAATTATTTGAACATTCAACGTACCACTTTGAGAAAACTTTAGTTTTGATGGATTTATTTATGGATATAGCTGTTCGTTTGAAGAAGAACTTAACAAGTTATTGTTAGTTTTTATACGATGAAATATGAGCTTTATTTACAAAAGAATAATATTTATTCAACAGAAAACGATATATTGACGTAGAGTTTTGCAGTTTTGGTAAGTTTTGAGGGTAAATTCTCTTGAGAGTTGCCACAGATAACAGGAGAGGTATCTTCCTAGAACTGTTTTCCTGAGAAAACTTTTACGATTGACAACGAAACAGATGCAGTTTTATTATATTAGGAATTATAAGATTGAACATGTTGGACTTGTTTTAAATAAGTTAGTATTTGGACATATGTTACATAAATAGGCTACTTTTCAATGATAGGCCGGTAAAGTATAAGAATTGTAACCAAAAGTTTAGTGCTGCAATAAGTAGTCCCAGTGAATAATAGAACCTATCAAATACTCAGTTACGTTATAAACGACCAGCTTCCAATAGCATGGAACCTAAGAATAATATGAAACTTGTCCTGTCAATGATATATAATTAATATCAATATAATACTCGCAACAATCAACAACACCAGCAAATATTATTTTCATTTTTGTAGCAGTGGATTCATTCATTCTTCGGAGTATATAAGTTTTATCTTAATAACGTCCTTAATACCCGTATACGAGGTTCAAGCTGAAAGTTCTTAGAAAATCAAAAACTAAGCATTCTAGCAAGTTATTAGATTTATTGTAACTTTTCAAAATAGAGTCCATTTACATCAATACATCGCTGCATTCGATGGAACCATTGAGAAAAGCACCTTGCCCACTCGGCCTTAGGGGTCTCTTCGACGGCGTTTTGAAACGCGGCCACTGCTTCTTCGGCGTCTATAAAACGTATTCCTCGAAGTTTTTCTTTTATTTTCGGAAATAAATAAAAATCGCAGGGTGCGAGGTCGGGGCTATACGGCGGGTGACCCAGTAATTCCACGTCTGAGGTCACCAAATAGTCGATCGTTTGCCTGGCGGTGTGCGACGAGGCATTGTCGTGATGAAGGAGAATCCTGCTGCGAGGTCGTTTCTCTCGAACTTTTTCCAAGACAAGTGGCAAACAATTGTTAGTATACCACTCTGCATTAACCGTTTTCTGATCCTCTAAGACTACTGTCGCGTAATGACCTGTCTTTCCGAAGAACGAGACCACCACCTTTTTTCCAACACTTCGACCTCTCTTCACTTTAGTTGGCAACTCTTCGGAAGGAAACACCCACTGAGCAGACTGTCTTTTGGTTTCCGGATCATAACAGTAAATCCAGCTTTCGTCACCCGTTAGTATGTCGAACACAGCATTTGAGTCACCTCCGTTAAATTTTTGGATCATTTCTCGGCACCAATCAACACGGCGGAGTTTTTGAGCCTCGGTCAAATTATGCGGTATCCAGCGGGCACAAAGCTTCCTCACCGCTAAATGTTCATGGAGGATTTTGTGCACTTGACTCATACCTATGCCTAGACTTGTCCGAATCTGCTGATAGGTCACTCTTTTGTCAGTCTCTATCATACGCCGCACAACACTGATGTTATCTTCAGTCGTCGCTGTAGAAGGCCGTCCCTCACGCAAATCATCGGTGAGATTAGTTCGACCACGTTTGAATTCATTAAACCAGTTGTAAACTGTGGCACGAGATGGGGTCTCTGTGGTCTCGAGAAGCTCTGTGGTCTCACTTGGAGGCAAATTCAAACATTAATTTGTATTATATCAAATCGATGTAATTTAAATTAATGTACCATTTGTTTTATATCGATTACACTCTAACATAACGGATAAGTTTAGAAAAAAAGTTGGTTCCATTCACTTATTTACCAAATATGTTTAGTAATATTTGTCAGTCTCAAAGAAATTTATTATTATATTTTTTTTAACATGGACACCTAAAAAAGAAAAAAAACGTATTTACTTATTAATACAATAAGACGGTTTTAAGTATTTTTTGTTTTACTACGAGTAGGTAATAGGAATTAAGGTTAGTTTAACTATTATCGGATATAGATTACTTCGAGGATATACGTTTATATTAAATATATATATTAACCAATAATATCAGATTCAATGACATCTTGATAATCATAGGTACATAACCTATATATTTATTTGAGTTTTTTCATATAAATCAATACAATAGACATAACCAAAATTAATCACAGATTCTCAATTAATATAAATAGCTTTTGTACTACTGTACTTTTTACTGTACTGTACTTTTTTGTACTTTTGTGTTTGTAAGTATACATAATTAAGACATTACTTTGATGTTCGATATTGGTATTTTTTATCAACTTACAAATATTACTTATAATATAAATTTTATTTTAACTTCAATTTACGAAATCATTACAGTTTATTAGGAAAATGTTTGAAAATAGAAAATATCATATTATTAATAATTCTAAAGTATTTAACCAGGAATCATAACAAATTATAATCAAAGAAATAGAGTGAGTGCGAAAGTTTGTCAAAATAACAGAGAGAGATAAGAAAAACGTGCTACTTTTATTTTTTGTTAAAGCCTAAAAACAAAGTGTTGCTTAACGATGGCATTATTTCAAAGTTCAGGATAAATTCGGATTGTTGGGAAAGTCTTTTGATGCGCTGATTCTATTCTTCATTCTTATTTATTGTTCATTCATAACTGCTCAGTTAAGTTTATAAGACAATGATAATATAAAAGAAAACTTGACGGTTAATTCGGTGTTAAATATTTAATTACATTCTATGAATAGAAATAAAATTTCAATATGATGCTTCATTCTTCAATTAAAGTAACTTGAAGCAATTTATCTTAGATATTAACAAAAGCTTATTTTGTCGGTAGAAAATGGACATAGACGTAGAGCTATGTACAGGCCCAGGTTGAAAGGGTGTACTTTCGATATAAAAAGGAAATTGGTACCTACTATTTATGGGTGATGTTGCGTTAACTATTTTCGCTTAGAAAAGTGAGTGAGTTAAGTGGCCGATCCATTATAGAAAAACACTTTTATTCAATATATCTGGAGTCTTGTGTCCAAATTTCAGCTTTCTAGGTATTACGGTTTGGGCTGTAGAGTGATGAATGAGTCAGTGAGTGTCTTTGTGTTTTATGTATTAAGATAACATTTATTAAACAGAAAACGATATATTGACGTAGAGTTTTGCAGTTTTGGTAAGTTGTGAGTTAACTCTCTTGAGAGTTGCCACAGACAACAGGAGAGATATCTTCCTAGAAATGTTTTCCCAAGAAAACTTTTAGGATTGACAACGAAACAGTTGTCGTTTTATTATATTAGGAATTATAAGTTTGAACATGTTGGACTTGTTTTAAATAAGTTAGTATTTGAACATATGTTACATACCATTTAACATACCATTTTTTAATGAAGCGCCTAAAAAGCATTAGAGTTTTTACTAAAAGTTTAATGTTGGAATAAGTAGAGATATATTATAATAGCTAATACCACTTTTTCATAGACAAACTGTGAAGGTGAATTTGATAGTCCAGTACCCAAATTCTCTCTTTCTATGTAGACTTCGCCGCTCCCCCCATTCTTGATTGTCAATTGCATTGCAATGTCATTTAAAAAGTCACTGATATTTGCCATCTTTGTAACATTGGTTATATATGGTAATAAGGATATTTGTTACCTTATTACACTGGCAATAATATGTGTCTACGCATTCTTCTACAGGTCTCGCAATTTTATGTTTAAGTTATCTCCGTGTAATAAAATTACGGTTGGTATAATAACAAATATTGTAACACAAAAGATTAAAAATTTATGAGGTTTATTAATAGTGTTATTATTTTATAATCATATTATGAAACTATTAGTAGTTTTATGCTCAATAATTATGAGATATAAATTGATATATTGTCATTCATTTGAGTCTTATAAAATATTTTCGAGTTTTAACAGTTTTCTGCCTTCTTATAAAACAATTAAGGCTTAACGCCTATTCCTTTGAAGTGTTGTGGATAATTCATTCAACAACTAAAACACGTAAAAAAAAATGTTTATTTTGCAGATTTACCGAATTATTGAACATAAAGTTACTTGCTATAAAGTTGCTATCACAATTAAACAGGTACCTTGACAGCGCCATTGTGTTTATTTATTAAAAAGTAAAATAATTACAAGCACTTTACAGAGACAGCAATAATAACTTATATTACAACAACTTTGGCAATATAGAATATATATAAATTGAAAATTCAAAAATCCCGTTTCACCAGCAAGCGACTACGTGTTTATTTCTAATTTATATGACGTGTCGCCACCACGACGAGAATGTTCGAAATATCATGTATCTCTGATTTGTAGTACAGTGTTATTGTTTGAACGCCTGTGACATTTGCATTTACTTTTTAATATGAAGATATTATCATAGGACAATTATTTAGATGTTCAAGTAATACAGATGATTCTTTAATGTATATCATATCTACCTGTTAAATAGTTAAGACCAACAGTTTGTAATAATTCCAAATATAATTTATAAGTATATTTTTATATATAGAAGTAGTATAAGTAATAGCCAATATTCCTTATAATATTTTTTGCCGTAAAAGTCGGCTACAGTACAAAAATACATGACGAGAGCGTCTTATAAGATTTTTTCAAACGGTGGCGGAAATTCCACTAACATAAATTCCTAGAATTTCATTGCTTTAATTATTATAAGAATTAACTAGCATCATATTTATCATCAATAATTATTGATTGAATGTCTCTTAAATACATAACGGCGGTTTAAAACAAATTTGTTTAAATATAAACAGTTGATAAAAATGGTTATAATTCTCAATCAATATCTTTAAAATTAGTCCTTTTGATTTTGAATATATCATATATTACTATTTTAGATTTTCAAATAATGAATTACTAAAACACACAATTTATTATGTGAAAAGAATATAAAAAACAAAAATGTATAAACATTTTTACTAGTTGTACTTGAGTTTCAACTTTTACGAGAATGTTGTTGGACACTTACACTTACAATTACTTACACTTAGTCCTGGGAAATGAGCTCCTTGGTTGTACCGAGTTAAATTTACTAACCATCATAAAAACTTGCTTTTACTATTTAAAACGCCTCTAAAAGTATACGAAAATGGTTACAAAATGGTCAGTGTTAGTCCATATCGCCGTTCTACATCATTAGACACACCACTGTTTACGACAGAACTTGTAATTCTAACTACAAAAAATATTTAGAACAAATTTACAAAAGGAATTGTTTAGAATTAAATTATTCACAAAATAAGTCTAATATTCAATAGCAATTCTTAATTTTTACGTTTGATAAAAAAAAAACAAATAAAAATATATTTTTGGATGTTATTTGACATTAGACGATTACACTTTTTAGATTCATAATATTAATTATAATAAGTATATGCATAATTATAAAACATATTAATATGAATCTTAGAATTTGACACTCCTTCTTGAAATTATCTTTTTGGAAAATAATGCGCAAGTCTCACCCATACGTGCCAAAAATATGTTTCTTAAGAAAAATAACGTTTTTTATTAAGGCGCTAATCTGTATAACATATATAATACCAGTTTCCTGAAAATTGATATCGTATTTTATTCAAATGAATTCAGGAAGTTAAAACATATACTGCCTTTCATTATTCGTCAACACCATTTCAGAAAATGAATATTAATTAATTTGTTGGTAAGTATTTTCTTAAAGCAGCGTTTGTGTGTTTCCTTGAAAATGAAATTTTGCGCAATAATAATCATCTGCTGTTCTCCTAGGACAATAGGCCAACGCAGCAACAAATTTTATTGAAATCGGTCTAGTTTTTCGTTGTAGTGTAGTTAGCCCAAAAAGGTTTGGAGTTTTCCTGATAACATGAGAAGCAATTCTTGTTATTACACTATCAGGTTATTACTTATAACCACATCAAATATCATCCTTTCCATCTTGTAGTTAGTACACGTAGCAATATTTTTTTTTCCAAAAATATTTGATATAGTACTTTTTTGACTAATTTCTATTTTACAATATATGAATATGAAATATTTAATTATACAAAAAAAAAGGTTTCATTATACTGTGTATGAAAAACTAAAAGCAAATAAATGGTGATAATAATTATTACATAACAGTTAGTTAGTTATCTAAGGAATTCGACAATTTATTTAAAATATTTTCGTATTTCACAGAAATTAGTAGCTAAAGAAATTAGTAGTAGTTAGTTTTTTCTAATAATAATTTAAACTTTTATTAAGCAAGTTGTATTTATATCTTGAGCAATGTAAAGGATACATGAAACAAATCTTACCAAAAAAACATAACTTTCAAATATTAAGTTCAATCATTTCAACGGGTTTTTAAGTTTATTCAGGTACACTTCCGAATAAATAGAGCTGAGTGATTTGGATTGAGGCCCCGAAACTGGAGCAGATCTGCTATAGTGCAACTGAGATTGCACTAACGTTTTGCAAAATGCGGCTGGATTTGATCATACATATCGACATCTAGCTCGACATATCTTGTCAATTTGTTTACGTCAATGTCGCAAGTGTATTTATTAACTAGTCGTTCTGTGAACAGTAGACCGCAGTACGTTAGGGGATGAGGCAATGTTTTAAGTGCCTTTTCCAAAAAGGAATACGTATATCTATAAGTATACCTATGAACATAACTAACGAACGAAATTTGGCTCCACCAAATAACAACGGAGTTATTCAACTTTGAAATTTTTGATAATTTGCTATGGCTGCCATTTTAGATTTTGAAATAACAAAAAAAAACACCTTAGATTTCGGCAAAGAATACTTAGACGAAATTTCAGCTGGCTAGCTGCTGCAAAAGTCCGCTTTTGTGGTACGGATTAGAAATCCGCCATTTTGAAATTTTTCGTCCAAGCAAAAAACGGCTCGACATAAAAATTTAAATAATTCAAAGAACACACCTACGAATTTTCGTGACGATTGCATGAAAAGTACGCCTGCTACGCCAAAACAAGAACTCAAATCACCGCCATTTTGGATTTTTCCTCCCAGTAAGAAAAATGGCTGAACAAAAAGAAATGAAATAACTCAAAGAACATGATCACCAATTTTAGTGGCCATCGGATGAAAATTGCTCCTGCCAAACAAAACTAAAAAACACCGCCATTTTGGATTTTTTCGCCCAATCAAAAAAATGGTAGGACATAAAAATTCAAATACTTCAAAAAACACGCTTACCAATTTTCGTGACGACAGGAAGAAAAATACGGAACAAACATACTGAAATACATACGGAAAATAGCAGAACGGGCCTATCTAGTGGAAACGTTGTCCTTCGGATAAACGCTTCGCTACTCTCAGTATTCGGCCTTCGGTCAATAAGATGCACCTAAAAGTCATTTATATGTAAAATATTAATATTAATTGATACATGCATACATACAAACATACGGACACACATCTGTTCCCAAATTCTCGTTTAAAATAATAAAAAATAGAACAGACATTTCTTTTCACTTTTCAACTTTCAACAAAGAAACTTACGTGTTTTATATATATGGTATCTCAAGATATTTTTGCATAATGATGGTAAGTAAAAAAATATATAAAAATATATATTTGATTGCTCGTATGATTGATATATGGAAATATAGGGTATCTAGCTCACGTTCTCAAAAGGTTGACGAGAGGAATTACTACCGGGCAGCCGACCCTACCTAAGTAAGTAATTATAATATTAGATGTTTTAAGCAAAAAAAAAGTTTAAAAATTTGTCTGTTATGAAAACATATCATTTTAGTGGGTTAAAAGTGACATCGCTAAAGGCGTCAAATGTGGTTAGAAACGATGGTTCAAGGAAACTTCGTTCGTAACTGTAACTGTACCTCGTGGTTCTATAGTTTGCTGGACCAGACGTCAGCTCCAGTACGGTTATAACTTTGATGAGGTAAGTAACAACCACACGCTTATAAAATTCAGTCAGAAATGTTTAGATGTTAAATTTATATTTATTTCAAGGCAAATTATATAAAACTTTGATTAAGGAGATTTAAAAAACATTTGCAATAATAAGTATTTTTATTTTTGTTATTATGACAAATTTTAAGAAACAATTATTATACATACCAATAAAGAAATCAGACAAAAAAAATAACACGTGGAATGTGATTTCGGTGCTAAAACTGACAAAAGTAAATGGTTAGAAATTTATGAAAGTTAAACATACTCTAGTGGTTGGCAACATTAACAAAAACTTGAAAACGTGGTTAGAAACGAAGAGTTGAGGGAACTTCGTTCGTGATTGTAGACATTTATCTTGTGGTGGATAATTAGTTAGGCGAGGCATCGGCTTCAGTAGTGTTAACTCTTTGATGAGGTAACTACCACAAATATTTTAACAATGTTAACCAAAATAGTCAAATGTTACATTGTAATTTCTTTGATCGTAAATTATTGTATTTTTTGTTTATGGAGTTATTAAAGATGTTCACATTATAAAAAGTTGCAAATAATATATTCAGTTGTTGCGAAAGTATTATTCAATTAAGTTATTATCTTTAATACAATTTATACTAGGATAATATCATCAGACAGGTTAATTGAAGGGAAATTTATATCAGCGTGTTTTAACTCGATAGTGGGATTAAATAGTAGTCATAAATACTAACTTGTTTCGTTTTTCCGGTTTACACTCCACGCCAAAGCAGTATTGCTCTTTATTTCAGTTATATTTCTTCTTTAAATTATATATTTACCTTGATTCATTATTCTAATCTTAAATTATATACTTTTATTAAACAAATACGTTTGGTAAAAGTATATTAGTTAACGCTGAAAGGTGTTATTATGTATACTTAATACACGTACTCCTTAATCAAGATAATTTAAAATAAAAGCATAAACGCGGGATTAGCTTTACTTAAATATATATAATAGATATTTCACATTCTTACACGTGCTAAATGCTTAAATATTTTCAAACATTAATATTTTTCACATTTGCTTATTATTCTACTTTACTCTTCAGTGTGTATTGTGTGCACGTTGTCTGTGAAATTGCCTTCCTATAATATGTTACGTCCTTAATTTTAAAATCAACAATTCATTTCATTTAACAACACAACAGCGCCGCCATGTTAAATATTGTTATGTATGCTTGGTATAATTTCAATAAAGTACTCGTACTTTAGGTATGCGCGTGTTCAATAACAACTTGAAATTAGTTAAATTAATGATATAGTAACATAAATAGCTATTTTTACTTTGTGGTTATTTATAAAACTTTTCTTTATTTGTTTGTTTTATTTGAAAAACAGAGCATATTTGTTATATTTTTGGATATATACTTTAATCGAATTGTTCAGTAAAAAGATTAATTAATTAGATTCTAGTCCAAATTATGATAATTATTGTATAATAAATAAGTACAGTTATGATTTTAGCGTCTTATTTATAAAAATGTAATGGCAAAATATAACATACATGAAAAAACGTCGAATAGAAAATGGTGAAACTATGAAATGTATGATGTGTTGTCAAACTATGATAAGATACTTCTTTGTTAAGTATTAAGACTCCATGGAAATTGCAAGATAGCTTAAGTACCTCAATACCAATAATTATTGCATCAGCCTAGTAACGAGTGTGGGAACGCTGAATTTGCTCAACGTTACCCAGAGACATGGAACAAACAACGGCGTCAAATTCGACACCTTGGATCAGCTCAACGCGGTTGCGACAAACAGCGGCATCGCATTCAAGACCTCACCTCATTCCCTTTTTCACCTTCACTTTCTGTTCTCACATCGAACACGATTGTCGTCTTATAATTATAATTAAATAGTCTGTAATTTTTATTAAATTTTTAATAAAGCTATTGTAAGAGTTTCGGTTTTTTTTTAAACTTGTCTGCCGGATCGACTTAATTTCTTCACTGTTTTTGAAACTACACAACCTCTTTTTATAACTATAATGGATTTTCCTTCTCATATATATTTTTTTCATTAATATTTCTACGTTTTCATAAAGTTTAATGCAAATTCAGTTGAGTGAAAAGATTTTTTTGTCTGATTTAAAAAACCACAAATTAGGTAAGATCCTAATATCATATAAAGTTATTTGCTGTTGAAGTATTCAATAGATATTTATTTCAAAATCACATAAAAACATCTCAAATGCGGTAAGGTAATTGTTTTATTTCTTCATTTACAAAATATTTATTTTTTAGTCAAAAGTAAAAGTATGAACACTTTACTTAAATGTTTTTTAACTTTAAGACTTTTCTTTTAGATGTATACAAACGGAACAGAGTGTATCAAACTTTTTTTTGTGTTAAAACTTCGAATGCAGAAATTGTGTTTTAATTTGCTTGTTCAAAGTTTAATTATCGATTTAGATCATTTGTAAAATGTTAAGAAAAACAACATAGAACTTTTTGGAAATATTTTATTAAGTGGAGAATTTTATTTATACTAATTTCACTTAACATTTATTTTTAGTTACACACAGACAGACTATTTAATTGCAATCACGTGACAATCGCATACACTTATTAATAATGTTAATAAAGTTCCCTTAACCATTTGATATTTATAATCTTTACAAGACATACGAGTATAGATTCAATTAAATAACCACAAATAATACCTAAAGAAAGTGAAAGTTCGTAAGTAAGAGAAAATTCGTAATATATAAAATAAATACAATATACACAAGCAATAATTTAAGTGAAAATATATTATACTAAAAAATATTACGAGTATTTTATAAATAAGTATGTACCGAAATTGTATGCAGCAATTGTGTCGGAAAAATTCATTGGACGACACCGCTGTAAAAATGTTCAAAACAGTGCAATATATATCAAAAGCACAAACAGTAAAGCAAATCAAAATCCTTTACATTCTGTTCAATTACGAATGGTTCTCACAATATTAAAATTTAATATCGTGAAAACCATTATATGACTGAGTGTACCATTTGGTTTATATCGATTATAGTGTAACCTAATAAATAATTTTAGCTAAATTTTGGTTGAAAATACTCATTGCCCAAAAATACATTATTTAATTTTTTTCATTGTCAAAGAAATATTTAGTTAACTTTTTTGTTCTTAACTTAACACTCAAATAATAATAAAAATGAAAAGAAACAATTATAATAATTTATACAATAAAACAGTTAATTAGTAGTAGTAATTACTTTTTGTTTTTTTGACAAGCATTGCTAAAATATTTCATTACTTTTACAACACTGACTGAGAGTCATGTCGTAATTATTAATCAAATTATTAATTAAAAAAAAAAAAATTGTATAATAAATAAACTGTCGATATTTTACTGCTAAGTTTTGTGAAAATCAACAGATTGTTATAGAATAATTAACATTTATCAAAGCCTACTTTTGAAATTTTTTTGCTATTTTATTCAACAACTTCAGCTAAACACGTAAAAAAATCTGCAAAACAAACATCCATTTATGTTTGTTTTGCAGATTTTCTTAATTATTGAAAATAAAGTTGTTATCACAATTATACAAAGTATATTTACAGCGCTATTATGTGTTTATTTATTATAAAAATAAAACATTGACAAAAGCTAAATTATCCATTTATTTTAATTATATAAAATTTAAAAAAAATCAAATAACAAAAGAAAATAAAATTAAATAAACTTTTATAAAAGATAGATAATTCTTTAAGATATGCATTATTCCTTACAATATTTAGTCGTTAAGACCGGCTATGTTACAAAAACAAATGTGGATCGAAGTGCACATTTGTAGGACGATTCCTACACCACTTATCCAAATGGTGTCAATTCCACCAACACGCATTCGTGGAATTTTGTTTGCAATAATTAGATTACGAAAATTAGGAATCTTATTTGATCAGAAATTTTATAGCAAAGTGATACAAAATATACATAGGTCCAATGTCTCTATATTAAATAAATAAATTTCAAAAATATTTATTTGAATTTGCAGATACAAATACTTGTGTTTCTCACATCGATCTCTCTCCGTCATTTCTTGTGATATTGCTTATTTTTCCATGTAATATGGTTACGGAAACAGTTTTATTATGTTAGAAATATTAAAAAAATAAAGCAAGTGTAAACATTTACTGCTTGTACTTCATTTTTAGTGCATATTGCCATTCTTCACTCACCATTTTTTACGACAAACGTTTTTAATTCTCACTACAGTATAAAATTTATTTAAATGAAGCACCGATATACTTTTTGATATTACTTGACAATAATTTATTATTGATGCTAATAATATTTTTTTTTATATATTTTTATATATTTTTGTGTAATAAAAAAAATGTATTTAGTATTTTTGTAATACATATTACATATCTTTTTGCACTCTTTCTCGACGTAAACTTGTTGCCAAACAATGATGAATGCCATTCCTCCGAGTGACCCGAGTGACCAATATGCTTCTTAAGAAAAACAACGTTGTTTCTTCACCTCTAAATATATAGATTAGCGTTTTCTACTAGAAACCTGTCACTTAACATTAAAATATAACTGATTACATTTTATTTTAGTAATAATTTGTAATTGTTCTTGTCCTTTAAGAACACGGTATTTAATTGTATCTTTTTAATATTAAGTTCTAAGTAGAGTTTAATTTTATAACATTAAAAAATGTATTGTCTCAGTTTTCTTTTTGAAAATAGATGGGTGGCATCTAATTTCTCGTTCCATTTATCCATTAAGTTTCTCCTGGTTTTACATTTCCTCGGTGAAGTACTTGTTCATGTGGAAAAACTTCCGTTTACTCATTATTATGGTAAATATAACAGAAATTTAGTTCATTTATTTTATTTCTTTATATATTGTACTAGACCAACTATTATGAGCAGTTTAATTTGAAATATATACAAATCTATATTTATTTAGTTTCTTATTATATACATAACTTTTTTTAATTAAAATAGATAAACTATTTTTATATACCGACTTTGATAATTCGTCAACACTATTTCAGAAATTATTAATTGTAGTTATTCCACAAGGCAGCTTTTTTTTACTTTATATAATAATCGGTGTAACGACTTTATTACAATGTGGTTATAGCAAGGATTTGGATTTTCCTGAGAAAATGAGAATAAAATCCTCTATTATATATGATTATATACCGAATATCAAATATTATATTTTATTATCTCCTAATTAGTACACATAGCAATATAATTATACAAATATATAATATAAGTGTGCATACACTGGATTTATTTAATTTTACGCTACAAATGTTCTTAAATACAGTTTATGAAAAACTAAAATCAAATCAGGAAAGGAAATAATTATTATATTTCACTATTACTGAAGTATTCGCCATTTATTTATAATCTTGTATATATTTCGCAGAAATTATTATAACGGTAGTAGTTAAGTTTCTTTTTATAGTAACTTAAACTATTATAAGCCAACTTTCATTTATATTTTGTGAAATAAAACATATATGATTCACATTTAAGTAAAATAATTAAATTAAGCATTTCAACGGTTTTTAAGTTTTTTCGGGCGTACATCCAAATAAAAAGTCCTTAGTGAATTGGACTGAAACTCCAAAACTGGAGCAGATCTTCTAAAATGCAAGCGCAGATTATACAAAAAGTTTGCAACCTTTTCAATCTGAAAACTTATTTTATAAAAAAACTAATATTCAACTTCTATACAACGTATGTTTTGTATATTATAACATTTAGAACAGCAACTATATACTTGATACAAATTATTATAAATGTGATACAAAGTTATTACAAAAGTTGAAGAAGTGATTTAACTAGTTTCAATGTGAATTTTAAAGTTTGTAGTTCTACTAGACTCACCACATTATTTGCATAAATAAATTTCATTATTAAGAGAGGTAGAGTGATATGTTTCATAACTTTAGATACACAATGTTGGTAACTAGCCCTTTGGTAATTATCGGCTAGAAGTAAAAATCAATATTAATTTCTGCTTGTTACATATGTTAATATTACATATAAATATATATATAGAAAATAAATCTATTCTACATGACTTTCTGCGATTCTTAATGGTAAACGTATCAACCATGGTCTTTAACGCAATTATTTTTATTTATTGAAATCCTATCCTTTCAGTTTTCAAGTGCTAACAAATAAACGTATGTTTTATAAATATTTCTTAAGACACTTTGCCTTTGACATTTTTACGGAATAATTGTAAGTGACGAACCATGTAAACGAGATTCGACTGCTTCAAAAGTTTATTTCTGGAAATATAATGTATTTAGATCACGTTCACAAAACGTTGAGGAGAGGAGTTACTATCGGGCAGTCGACCGATAAATCAACCGCGGTGTCAGAGCGCAATGTCGGAAATAATTTCTAGGCAAAAAGCCATCATTCATAATGTAAGTGAGCCGGATGGTATTTCACCATTGGTACTACGAATATATGCCCCTGAGTTGACTCCAGTGATAATGCGTCTATTTCGGTACTCCTACGTTAAAATCATAGTTCTGGTCTCATGGAAGCGTGCTCTTGTCCATCCGATTCCTTAAAAAGGTTATAGCTCCAAATCAGCTATCGCCACTCTTCTCTTCAAAAGTAATGGAGAACATCATCAATCAACAGCTCCTCACGTACTTTTAGGACCCCCAGTAGAACAATGACGGGTAATATGGCTTTTGTCTTGGTCAATCTGCTTTTGATCATCTTTTATATTTTACGCACCGTTGGGCAGCGGTTATTAAAAGCAAAGAAAACGGTCTGGCATTTAGTCTAGATATGGCGACAGCTTCTTTCAAAACTTCCTTCCTATGGGCTTCACGAGAGTATGAAAGTGTATACCCAGCTTTCTCACTAGGCCGCGCGTACAGGTCGTTCACGATCGTTTTTGCTCGGACCCCAAGCCCGTGAACGCCAATAAAGCCCAAGGCTGCTTGTCATCTCCAACTCCTGTAAGCCCGCATAACAATTTCTGTTCGAAATATGCAACATATTACTTCCAACATACATTGTTATGCGGATGCACTGGGGATGCGGTATATTTGCCGCGATACAGTGCTCTCTGGAAAACGTCGATGAACACCGAAAGAAACTTGTGTCTTCTATAGAAACCTCCCCGAATTGGACTTCTTTAAATTTGACCCCCAAAAGACACAAGTTTTGCACGTTTATACACATTAAAACACATTTTCGTATCTTCGCGTGTCAAAAGCACCCCCCCCCCCCAATGCTTTACCAAGTATCAGAATACTGGCTCTCGACATTTCAGTATCCTGGTCATCTGGAGGGCAAGGATTAAGTTGGACTCGAGGCAATTGGGAGTGATCGATAGAGTGATGCAGTATTTCAAGCCTGGTTAAAGGCGCTCTACAAGATGCAAGTCTAGTAACATATAGAGTACTATTCTCATCTATGGTCCGGGTCACCCCATTATCAGCTTCTACCTTTTGACCGCGTATAAAGGAGATCCGTTCGGATTGTTGGGGACCCAGTGCTTTATGAACGACTGGACTCTCCAGCATTGCGTAGATACGTGGCTTTTCTTTGCATCTTCTATCTCAATGGGGAGTGTTCCAAAGAGCAATATGATCGGATGCCTGCCGCCAAATTTAATCATCGTTCAGCACGCCATCATCTGCAACACTATCCATACCACCTGGTGATATAGTAATCCTCTACTGTGCGGATTTCAAGGACCTTTCTTCCACATATTACTAAGATGTGGAACAAGCTTCCTTCGGCGGTGTTTCTGGATTTCATAGGTACCTCCAAGAAAGATTGCGCTCTCGTGACTCCAAGAATATTGCTAGAGTTTGTGGGCGGCTAGATGAATAATTTTAATAAAGTTCCCTTAACTTATTGGATATTTATAATCTTAACAAGACATATTATACTAAAAAGATTCAATTCATAAATCACTTAAAGGATCAAAGAAACTTAAGTTTTGAAAGTACGAGAAAAGTAAAAAAAAAAATTTAACTTACATACACAATGCATGTAAAAAAGAAATAATTGTAGTGAATATGTTTTAGTGACAAATGTTAAGAGTATTTTATAATAAATATATATCGAAATTTTATGCAGCAATTGTGTCGGAAAAATTCATTGCATTACACTGCTAAAAATATGTTTAAAACAGTGAAATATATTTCAAAACCGCAAATAAAAGAGAAAAGCTAAATTCTTTTCTTCTATTCAACTAAGAATGCTTTTCACAATATTAAATATAACAGAGGAGTACCACCGTAAGAGAAGAATGAACAAATATTCTCTAAGATTAAATTAATAAATATTTTAGAAATAATTTCAACTTTACAATATAGATTAAAAGTTAACCTTTTATAAAAAACATGTTCCTAAAAATAATTATCCAAAAAATAAAGAAATTTATCGTTTTAAAATAATATTAATTTAAGTAAATGTAAAAGTATAAATTATATTTGACTTCTAAAATATTATTAAAGTATTATTGAACTTTGAAACGTTGTTTCATAATATCGAACCATTTATATTAAAGTTAATAGCAATCTTAACCCACTTATGTCTCCGGGAAGTTGAATATGATTTACGAGAACGTTTTTACGTATTTATTTCTAGAGTACTAAATCATTATGACGTTGTTACTACCACGCCCCCAACCTTATGAAGTGTTAACAAAAACACATTTCATTATGTGTATATAAATAGATTGATGTTCGTAATATTGATAATATATAAAGAATTAGGTATCCTTTTGTTTTTAATTTGTGTAATGATACATTCATATGTTTTCAAATGGATGTACTGACTGAACAGAGATGTCTGGTGTGGAACAATTTTGGGTCTTTATTTATAACCTCGAAGTTTTACGGAAACGCGGCGTCTAGTCTCTGCAGAAGCTAAATAAGTGGAAGGTGTTTTAAATTATGTCACAATAATAGTTTAAAAATATATACAAACGCAATGTTTTTTGTTGTGGATGTTAATTACACCCTTTTGCAAAACCACAAAATTATCCCAAACTATAAACAACTGGATATGTCTATATATGTATGCAATTTACACAGCATAGCTTATTAACTACATAAAATACGAGTCATAGACCATTTTACATTCATCTCTGAGAGTGAAAAGTTAATGGCCTGAAAACCATTTAAATAAATCGATGTCATACCATTATCACAGTTATAGAGCAATGGCGCTTGTTTATTGCATTTTATAATTATTTAAGAGCCTCATCCGATATATATAAAATGAACCAACATATAATATATGTATTAATTTACAATTTTCCTGATTTAAATACAACATACAACTTAATACGTACTACTATGTTTCTTTAGGTACTCGTGTAGATCACATATAAATTAAATAGTTTGCAAATAGTTTCTGTAATCTCCCTGCATGCGTCTCTGTTATCAAGAACATGTTATTTATTCATAAGAGCAAGAGGTAAAGATAATTAAAAATAAGATTTAAAATAAAAAGTTTTACAAAAATTTGTGATGTTTTACTTAGTGTTAATAGTTTATAAGATATTCAAGGTACAGGGTATATTCATCATGAGTGTGATGGATTGTATACACAATATTGTACAACGCAGCAAATAATAATACATATTAAAATGAACAGCTACGTTGTAGTGATAATCAATTAACTGTTTTTATTAACCTGATAAGTGTCCCACACACACACACACACACACACAGTGGGGGCTATATCTAGACACACAAAAAGATCTACATGCTACACTGATATCAAAGACGCCATTGTGAGATTCATTAGGCGGGCCGGCGATACCACCTATAGAAACCTTATAGACCACAAGATGGTAATTTCTTACCGTGACTCCGAGAATATGAAAAAGCTATTGAACCTCTGCATAAAATAACCTAGCGAGGACTTATTGACTTACTTCTTACAACTTATTAACTTAGCTTAAATATATGACTTATACTAAACTGTAATGTAATTACTAAAGACCATGAAATAGCTTTCGAAAACTTGTGCAGGTGTGCAATTTACTGCGAAGTCACCATCATAATGAAAATCATGGCAATATTATAATTTAAAAACTACAATGAAAGACATGGACGAATGTCTATGGATGTCGATTTATTAATAAATATATATAATACTTCATAATAAATAAATATACAATCTTTATACAACTACAAAACAGTATTATAAATGTAAATAAGCAATTTATCAATATTAAGGTATCGCTATCACTACTGAAAGCAATTTTTTTTTTAATATTTGTAAATTTAATGCTGTTACTTGATTTAATTTTATTTTATAATTCGGTGTACTATAAATCAGTTGGAATCACTTATAATTATAATTCAAGATTCAGTAGAAATCTACCCTAAAAAAAACATTGCTATACTCGTCGAATGGAAACATACGGAACTTCTGAATGGTAAAGATGCAATTTAAATCCGCTTCGGACATTCGAAAAAGAATTTATAAGAAATATTGCTTTACAAAATAAATAAAATTATGTATCATTTGAAATAAGGTAATTAAGCCATTGTGGTCATATCTTTATAATATATAAGAACATAATGTGAACAAAAGTCTCGTCTCATATTCAGATTACTTGTGTTATGATATTTATACTACATTAAATATGCCACTTTGAATATACATGTCATTTTTGTTTTTTAATAAAAATAGTCCATTTTGTAAGTAACAATAATGAATAACTGTCAAGATGGATCAATAATGTTTTGCTCGTATTAATATACTTGGAAGACTTTGAGGATTATTTCTCTGTAGAAAGTATCGCGACAACGACCAAAAATGCGAAAGCAGAGTTTTCTATTCTTCATAATGGAATTTTCTTTTCGTTTTGTGAGTTTCAAAAACTAACTATAAAAGTAGTGATACCTTTATATACTCGTATGTTAGTGCATTAGCAAAGGCTCATTACGACATTAAGAAATGATTGTACTATCATTTATTTTTAAAGCTACCAGTTTGTTTTATAATATGTTAATTACAAAAGAGAACTATTAGGTAAAGTATATAAAAGTATATCGAAATAAAAGTTAAAGTTGAAAAAACATATAGTATCCAACCGTACTTCGGTATTGAAGTAGCTATTAATTACATTTTATTACCAATAAAACGTTTTAATGTTTTCGTACATTTACAATTATTTAAGAAGAAACAGGATCAGAGCTGTTTGAATTGAGATACACTGGAAGTTATAGTTGAGATTGTGACAATATTAGACGAATAGGTACATTACAAAATGTTTACTTATACAAGAAATTCCTTATCGATAGCAACGTGAATACGGAGATTATTAATTAAAGAGGTTATAAAGATATTTGGTTACTTAAAAAAATATGGTAATGTGACTTTTATGAAATATTACCTAATAATATCTATATATACGTATTTATATAAGATATCGTTATTTCATAAAAATCGGTTTACAAGTTACCAAAATAAATAACAAATATCAAATATTAATAATTATTACTATAATTTAAATAGTTTTTGTTGTCAAATATTACAAAAAGAAAAAATAAGTATATATAATTAAGAAATTTTATTGACTTTGAAAATGTAAGTATTACGAAATGATTACAATTTGTAAGGAAAAAGTAGAAAAATCATATTATTAATCACTTCAAACTAACTAACTAACAAACTAACTAAGCTATCAAAACAAATTATCAATAAAAGAATTAGGAAAGTTCATTTTATTTGTTCGAAATTTGTCACCTTTATCAAAATTACAGAGACAGATATAAAAAGAACTTTTCACTTTTCTTTTTATCAAAGCCCAAAAACAAAAAGTTGCTTACGAATGGCATTATTTCAAAATTAAGGATAAATTTGGTTTGTTGGGAAAGTCTTTGACGCGATGCTTCCATTGTTCAATCTTATTGTGCCCAGTAAAGTCTGTAAGAAGGTATAACTTAAATAATACTCATAATGTAAAAAACCTTGAGTGTTAATTTGGTGATAAATATAAGTTACATTCCATGAATGGAAATTTCAGTGTGTGCTTCATTCTTCAAATAAAGTAACTTTAAGGAAAAACAGTGTTTTCTTTCAACCCGTACAATTTATCTTCAAATGTTAACAAAAGCTTATTTGGTCGGTACATAAAGGACGTAGAAAGGGTGTACTTTCGATATAAAAGGAAAATTGGTGCCTACTACTTGAAGGTGATTTTGCGACTATTTCGCTTTGAGTAGAGTTAAGTGGCCGATCCATTATAAGATAGTTTCGTTCTATTTTTCAACGGAATAACAAAATAATAACTAATAGATAATAAAAGTTTAAAAATATTACTTATTTTCATTAATTTTTAGACGAACAGATATTTGTCTGCTTTGCAACGTCTCAAAGTATATATATATATATGTGTATATATATATATATATATAGTTTAATTTTATAACATAATAAACGTATTTTCATAGTTTATTTTTTAAATGGATGCCGCCGTTCCCGTTCCCTGTATCCTTTAACTTTCTTCGTTTTCTAGTTTTCCTCGATGAAGTGGTAAAAGTAGGTAGTGGTACTTATTCATGTGGAAAAAACTAGTTTTGTTTATTTTCATTAAAATGGAAGAATTTGATCAATAAGAATCATTGTTTAATACGTTATATAATAAGCCAACCCCATAGACTAACTTCATTTAAATAGGTCCAACGGTTTTATTGCATTGTATTTATTGCAATAAGGTTCTGGGTTTTTATAATATTTAATACAAATATTTGAATTCGTTTCTATCTTATAATATACGAATAGATAAGATTTATTTCATTTTACACAATAATCTTAAATATATACATAGAAAACTAAAATACTGACTAGTAAAGGAAAAAAGTATTATATTTTACTATCACGGAAAAATTTACTATTTATTTACTAAATTGTATTAAATTTGCAGAAATTTTTTTTGTTGGTCGTACTTAGGAGTTTTTATTAAATTAAACTTTTAGAAGCTAACTTCTATTTATATTTTGTGCAATTCAAAAGATGATAGACATTTAAGTAAAACAAAATGGAGTTAAAGCATTTCAACGAATTTTTAAGTTTATTGGGGCGCAAATCCAAATAAAAGAACTGAGTCAAAACTGGAGCAAAACGGCTATAGTGCCAGCCCGGATTATATACAAAGTTCGCAACCTTCTTAATTTAAATTCTTATTTTATAGAAACACAAATGTTGAAATTCTATAAAAATATGTTTTGTATAACGCTTAAGACTATTGAGCTTACAATTCTGTCTTGAAAATAACACTTTAACGTTTCCAATAGCAATGTCTATAAAAATTATTAATATATTACGCTTGTACGAGGGTCAAACTGAAAGTTCTTAGAAAATCAAAAACTAAGCATTCTAGCAAGTTATTAGTTTTATTGTAACTTTTCAAAATAGCGTCCATTTACATCAATACATCGCTGCATTCGATGGAGCCATTGAGAAAAGCACCTTGCCCACTCGGCCTTAGGGGTCTCTTCGACGGCGTTTTGAAACGCAGCCACTGCTTCTTCGGCGTCTATAAAACGTTTTCTTGGAAGTTTTTCTTTTATTTTCGGAAATAAATAAAAATCGCAGGGTGCGAGCTCGGGGCTATACGGCGGGTGACCCAGTAATTCCACGTCTGAGGTCACCAAATAGTCGATCGTTTGCCTGGCGGTGTGCGACGAGGCATTGTCGTGATGAAGGAGGATCCTGCTGCGAGGTCGTTTCTCTCAAACTTTTTCCAAGACAAGTGGCAAACAATTGTTAGTATACCACTCTGCATTAACCGTTTTCTGATCCTCTAAGACTACTGTCGCGTAATGACCTGACTTTCCGAAGAACGAGGCCACCATCTTTTTTCCAACACTTCGACCTCTCTTCACTTTAGTTGGCAACTCTTCGGAAGGAAACACCCACTGAGCAGAGTGTCTTTTGGTTTCCGGATCATAACAGTAAATCCAGCTTTCGTCACCCGTTAGTATGTCGAACACAGCATTTGAGTCACCTCCGTTAAATTTTTGGATCATTTCTCGGCACCAATCAACACGGCGGAGTTTTTGAGCCTCGGTCAAATTATGCGGTATCCAGCGGGCACAAAGCTTCCTGACCGCTAAATGTTCATGGAGGATTTTGTGCACTTGACTCATACCTATGCCTAGACTTGTCCGAATCTGCTGATAGGTCACTCTTTTGTCAGTCTCTATCGTACGCCGCACAACACTGATGTTATCTTCAGTCGTCGCTGTAGAAGGCCGTCCCTCACGCAAATCATCGGTGAGATTAGTTCGACCACGTTTGAATTCATTAAACCAGTTGTAAACTGTGGCACGAGATGGGGCTTCATCGTGAAAAGCCAATCGAAGTCTATAATAACTTTCTTGTTGACTTAAATGACATCGAAAGTCATAAAAAATCAATGCACGAAAATTTTCTCGGCTTAAATTCATTCTGACGTGCACAGACAATTTTCAATTTGCCGCCAAATCGTAAAACAAATGACAAATGAATGAAATGTACACTCAATAATATTGGTAAAGAGCTCTATTTTCAAAATTTTAACTATTTTTTTTAATATAATGCTTTTAAGTGGCCAGTTCTAAAAACTTTCAGTTTGGCCCTCGTATAGAATGTGATAAATAACAATGATTTAATTCTTTTTGATACAGATATTCAACTTTGTAGCTATATTATGCTCAAAACTGCCTCGATTCAGCGTCAACCATTATTTGAAAAAATATATTAATTTGCATTATAATGGTATTGGTGAAAAGATACATTTCAGAAAATAATTCAAAATAGAAAGCTGCTATTCTTCTTATGTACTCAGTTATGAATATGCGTGGGTTTGTTTTATGTAAGTTGAAAAGATTATTTAAACTGTAATAGAATTCCCATGGGATTTTCACGATCTGTGCAAATAAAGACAGGTAAATTTTAAGACAGCGCCAGGTATATCTAAAAAGGGCAAGATTTTGCTCGAATTATCTTATCGATATGTTTGCGTCACCATCTTCATCATTCATCAACAACAACACAAAATATACTTCAGATTTTTTTCGTTTAAAAAAATGAAAGTAAGATAGACTTTTGTTGTTATTATTTGTAAAGCAAGTAGTCTTTACATACATTTTTAAATCTATATAATTATGAAGATTCCTAAAATGAAAACTATTAAATGAAATATAAAATAACACTATGAAGTTACAATATAACAGTAAATCAATTAACCGATTGTTATCTTAAATCTAAAAAAAATATACTCTGAATGTATAAAATCAACTGTTTTTTGTTTCAGTTAACAAATTATAATGTTATACCGAAAACTAAACATTCCACATTTAAATAAAAAACTATGTAAGTTATAAAAATCAAATGAAATAGAAAATAAACAAAAAAAGATCGAATAGAAAATGTATAGTGTGTTATCAGATTTTTATAAGAGACTTTGACATCGATTGTTTTACAACACAAACCTGTTTTTCATTACCATGATGAACTTTTATTATCTGATATATTTTCACATCAATATATGATACCATCCTATTCATTAAATTCAATGCAGATTCTGCTAAATAAATTGATAAAAATATATATTAGATAATGTTAAAAAAAATGTGTAGTTTGAAGAATGTGAAAAAAATTAAAAATGTCCTAAAGCTCACACATTTTATGCCAGAAAAACTAAAACATCATGGAAGGCGGTGAATATCACGAATGCAAAGCATTGCCTCGTGGTAAAATAGTCCTTAAACTATATACATGATCCCAAGTAGTACGTGGTAAGTCCTTTATTTGATACTTACTGGATTCAAAGGAAAATTGTGTTAATGTAAATGTTAATAAAATTATGTTGCCATAAAACTATTTAATACCTTTTATATCTCTACTAACTGTTGATCGTGACTTCATCCACACGGAATCGCTTGTTCTCTTGGGAGTAGCGGAAGAAAAATAAGCATGGATAGAAATGCAATGTTGTGGAAAAATTTAAATTCAATGCTTTTTTCAAGTTTTCAAAACTTTGCAATATTGTGAAAGAAATTTTTATATATGAAGTTTTATCTGTACATTATGTTTCTATATCAAATCGAAATAAACTTCTCGAATAATTTAATGGAGTATCATCAATTTATGTATTGTTAACCTGATTTATGATGTAACGGTTCAGTGATAACTGCCTCAATTGCATAGGGCCTTAGAAGTTCAATAACTGACATTTATGATGACAGTATTACGATGGCGATGACGATACATACTCCTACTCTACATCCATACTGTAATTTAGTCAAATTAAAGATATCCAAATGTCATTTCTGCCTTCAGATTTGGTAGACTATGTAAAGGTGATCTACAAACATGTAGTATTATTTGAATAAACTATGTCAACTACAGATTAAATATTATATTGATTAAGATTTATTGTTTTAAAGTTAATGTGACACTTTTATAAAAATGTTTGTTGTTGGTTTTAACCTCATAGTATACACAAAAATATGTCATAAAACTGAACCAAACGAAGCTTCGTTTGGTGGTAATTTGTTTCTGAAATGTACATTAGACATTACTTTATCCGAATACCCTATAATATTTTTAGCGTCCTACAATCTTTTCTTTTAATAATAATCTAATGTAAAATTAGTTACTTTATACACAAAATAAAGAAAATGTGAAAATTAATAAAACTTATTTTTATAAAGTTAGTCTAAAGAATACTCTTGAGAGCGGGTCATGTTATGTGTTATATTTAATTAATTGAAGAAGAATTCCTTTTAGAACGTAGCACTGAAGTAGAAAAACACTAACTTATAAAAATTTTATCATTGCATGAATGCAGATGCGAAGACTTGTTTCGTTGTTTTTGGACATTTTTGTACCACATCACATAAACTGTTTAAGGTACTGGTAGATGGTGCATTTTTGACATTTCTTATTGCCGTTTATTATCTATGCTTTTACCATACATGTATTTTTAGTAACAAAATAAATTAATGTGTATAAAACCAAAAAAACACAAGAATTGGACGAATAATACCTATGACTTCTGGAATATCTCCATCTGAGATACATTATCCACATACTATACATATATCTGTGAGTAACAGTATGACCGTAAAATCTTCTGAAATGAACGATGAGACAAAATAAATTGAAAATATAAAATGAAATGTCGAACCTTAATCATACAGTTTCATGATGATAGGAGAAGAATCTGTAAAACACCTTGACAAATATTTGAATAGAATTTTTAGGACAGCTACATTTATTTAGTTTTTAATTTTAAATTCACCAACTCACTCTAAACTGACGTGTACATCACATTTAGTAAATTAATTAAGTACAACCTAAACAATTTATTATTATAAACCACGATGATATGAAGCTGAAAACTTTTGTTTAAAACAATTAATTCAAAGACGAAAATTAAATAATTAACAAATATTTCACAAAGAGGAAGAACCTTTAATCTTCGCTCAATCGAAATGTTTTGTGTATGGTTGGTTTTAGATAATAATTAATCAGCTCAACGAGCAGAGGAAAATATTTTCATTATTACAGAATGCCTTTACAGCAGTTACTTGAATACTATAAATATTTGAAAAGTAAGCAAACCAAATTTTATTTATTCATAAAAAATCTATATTGTTTTAAGCTATTTTTAAAAAATCTCTCAAAATAAAAAATCTCTATAGAATAAAAAGTGAGGAAGAAAATAATTTAAAATATTTAAATATAATATGTCACTTTATCTAAATTAAGTCAGACCTTACTCTAAATAACTTACTGAAACTAACATATTTATATACTGGTTATATTAAAATAAAATGTTATTTACGTATGTCAATTTAAATGGATAATACATGTAAATAAATGTTTACTGGAACTGATATATTTTTTTGCTAACATTGTAATATGAAGTTCTTTAAACCGATGGTATCTGTATATTTAAAAGTAATTGAGATAAATAAATGGTACAAAACTTCATTATAGTAATGTAATACTTTGACTGATAGTTTGCAAAATTTTTAAACCATTAATACTACTCCCTCTTTACTCATAATATCATATATATTGTATTTAATTTATCAGAGCTTAAACCACACAGTTGACATTTCATCGTACACCATTTATACTATACTATTGTGTTTCTTAAGTAAAGCATAACTTAATCTTAGTAATAGTTAGCGGAATGTTCAAGGCACCGCCACTACAAGAAGAAGAACAAGTCTTATTATCTCTTAATTCTACACATTTGTTATTTAACAACAAAGGAAGACATTGTAATTTCAAATGAGCAACTAACACAATAAAAGCTATATGAATTGTGTTATTGTAATGACAATTGACTTTCACTTAATTTAAACATTAATATTATTCAGTCAACCATCTTATGACAATAAAAATATTAATTAGTTTAAATGTAGAAATTTTTGGGTAACTAAAACCATAAATTGAATAAACTTATATCACTGGCCAAAATTAAAAGGTATAGTTAAGTAAGACGCATAGCCGTAGTAACGTAACACTGACGCGGAAACGGAACACGGAATAGGGCAGTATTTACGAGCATCATTTCCGACCACTGGCTTCATTAACACACGCTGAGCAACATGCACTGCAATTTGTATTTATTAGAATAGACTGCTGAGGAATAATAAAAAGGTAACCTAGATTTTTATGAATAAATAGAAATTCACTTGTTCTTATAAGAAGAATTCTTAGTTTTCAAATATTTTTGATATTCAAGTAACGATTGTAAAGGCATTTGATAAAAATGAAAATAATTTACTTTACTGGTTGAGTTGATTAATTGTTATCTGAAAACAAACAAAACATTTTGATTGAGTGAAGATTAAAGAGTTTGGTTATTTTTGCAATAATTGCTATTTATAATAACTTCAAGAAAGACGCCTTTAAATAAATCGTGTTAAAGAAATGTTTTTAGCTTAATATAACCTTGGCTTTTGGAAAAAAAAAATATTTGTATCGAATTTAATTTTTTGATCTTAAATCCTTTACAAATAATTTTAAAGTGAGTTTGTGTAAAATTACAACCAAAAAACCATTGTTGAAAGTTAAAATGCAATTTGAGGCTCACAATTAACTGTCAGTATTTATTTATTTTTTCTAGATCATAAATATATTATTTCATCTTCATTAGAAATGTCTACAGACTAGTTCAGTTATGTTAAGGAGAATTTAAGTTTTATATAAACATAGAGTTAAAATTCATAGAAATATTCGGTACTAGAACCTTCGTCCACTGGGTGTCGATGAATTTAGAATTATTTATGTAATTTTCTTAACAGGACAAGAGACAACTTTTATTAGCATTTTCACAAAAATCCTGAACCAGTTTTTATAACTTTTGCAGTATAGAATAAACAATAAACATGGAAAATATGTCAAAACCGAAAAAAAAAAATGTTTATGAACATGTTTCTTAAAATTATTTAAGCTTTTAAACTCTCTTTAATTTTAATGATAACCTTAATGTTTCTATTTAAATTATTTTTTTATCTAAAGTAGTTTTGTAAAACTCCGATATTGATAAGCACATACTCATTAATAGTCCTTCGATGGTTATTTATTTCGTTACATTTACATTTTTTAAGACAATATTACCAAGTAGTCAAACGAACGATGACGGCCTACGGTAGCTCTTCAAGATTCTAGAACAGGTAATAGATAGGTTTTCATTATATGGCATACATTAAAGTGAGGTAAAATATCATTTTGTATTTGTTTTGTGTAAATAGCAACTTAGAATTCAAGTTATTAATATATTGATGTTGATATTTTGTACATTGTTAAAGATTAGAAACATCAGACATTGTACATGCGGCACGTACGAGCAATTTATCTTAATAGTATCTGAAACTTCGATACCATATGATTTAGGGTTTAATTAAAGTCTTAAGTGTTCTCGTAAATCAAACCATTTAGATACTGGACCACTGACAAACGACGTCAGTTTATGAATCATCGAATCAGTATTGTTATGAATTAAAATGACACAAAAACCATCACAATATTCTGCTTATTATGAATGTTTTTAAATTGTGAGCAAGTTGTTAATCTTTAAGTTAAATTAAATAAGAAAATGTTTAAATTTCTTGCTAGTAATAAAAACTTTTATTAAAAACTTTATTATAAGGCAGTTGTTGTGTGTTTGTTAATACGTTACATGTAATACGAAGTTGTCGGGATTTATGTTTATTCAAGCAATGAAATAAAAAAGCTCAACGAATTTGATTGAGAGTCGAAAATTAAAGCAAATCTTTTATACTGAAACCAAAAATTACTTAAGAGTTTTAACCTGTAATATTTTTTTTATTACAAATACTACATATATTATGTACGTTTTTGTTCTTAATGTCAAATATCTTTCTTTATTGATTTTTGAATAGAATATACTGGTCTGTATTGTTAAAGTAAATGTAAAACGTAACATAAAACCTAAGAAAGAGATTTTGATGGCCAATTTTTGGAGTGAATAAATATGATTATAAAATTAGAGGCGCTTCTCAGTTGATTAATTTTGAAAAAATATATTTAAAGTACTTTTAAATACATAAAAAAGATATTTTGTTTGTGTTTATCATTATCACTATAAATCATGAAAATGTTAATGTTTTCGTTACAATATAAAAAATTTCACATTAGGGACTAAGATTCTATTCTTAAGCAGTACGAGTCCAAAGCACGCAGGTGCACTGATGTATGTAATACATGTAACATGTAGGTTCTATCACACGTGTTTGATTTACTGCGGATTGTTCTTATAATATGAATAAGTAAATAAGTAGTTATTTTTAAATGTGACAATTAATATTAAGACAAAAGACATGAGTCATAATTTTAAACCACAAAATATTTTTTATTGTATACAATATTATGTATTTATTTTTTAATTTCATATAAGGTACAGTTTAGACTTACTATATTAAGATGAAAAATGCATGTATTTATCTCGTATGTACTTTGTTACAAAAGAAAATAATTATTTTTATAACAACATTAAAGTAAACCAAATATTTGATATATGCTATATATATAAATCAAAAAACTATGTATGCTATATATATATATCTATAATATAAAAATGAATCGCAAAATGTGTTGGTAAGCGCATAACTCAACAACGCATGGACTAATCTTAACAATTCTTTTTTTTTAAATATTCCTTGAAGCCCAGGGATGGTTTTAACGGCGAGAAAAATTCGTATAATTTCCAGGAAAACCCTAAAAAGGCCTTTTTTTCCTGTACAAATATTTTCTAACTAAATGTAGAGTCAATTTGAACTGTATTGCTATTCAATAAAGTTCATATTAAATTACAAGCACTCATTGTTATCTAAATAATGTAGGTGTGTTGCTAACATCGAAGAGTCAATTCGCGCTTTATTGTCGCTGCACAACGTTCAAATTTAATCAAATGAATGTGTACACCCGACCAAATTGAAAAGTCAAAAAATATCAGAGCTATAGATTTGATTGGCCTGGGAATGTTCTTTCTTTTGTTTTAGTTTCGGAATACGACATAAATTGTCATCAGTTTTCACGTCATTGCATCTGTCAAACAAACTGCGTTAAAAAGCATTTATAATATTTAATAATTAAATTTAATTGTTTTATATCGTGTTTTGCGCAAAGTGTTTTAATACCTGTGATTAATAATTATTTCATGTGACATAATTTAGGTAAGTATATACGATATGCCTCCTATAAAACGAAGTAATTTAGGTAGAAGAACCCGAAATGCTACAAACCAAACTAATTACCGATCTTATCATACTGCACATGAACGTGACTACCGAAATGAACGCGAAAGAATTCGTATATCACGAACGCCGGAAGCGAGAGCGAGAGATTCAACTAATAATTGCGAAAGTTTGAATCGAGCTGCTTTCAATTACGATTTGTCAATTGACTACAGTAACCACCAATGTGTTACTATTGGATCTATGAACTTGGTTTGCTCTTATTGTAAGGCATTGAAATACAAAAATGAAGCAAATGGGTTGTGTTGCGCAAATGGGAAAGTGAAATGGATACCATTGGATCCACCACCAGAGCCATTGTACTCATTGGTTTCAGGAATAGAACCAGATTCCATACACTTTTTGTCAAATATTCAACAATATAACAATTGCTTTCAAAGGACGTCATTTGGGGCAACAAACGTAGTTCGGGAAAATCTCATGCCAACTTTTAAGGTATGTATTACAGCAGTTAATCATTTTTATTTTAATGAACAAAATTTCCTGTTAACTAAGTAAATATGTGTCATTAACCTTCAGTTCACCACACAAGGAAACACACCGCTCATATGAGGCACTGCAATATCCCATTATATTTTGGCAAGGTGAAGATGGCTATAATTTCTCAAACAAGATGATAAATCTCATTACAGATAATAAAAAATATTAATTTAGAGGAGATGGATATGGAGATATATTATCAGTCACCATATAATTTTTTTTTTATTTTCAATGTTATGAAAACAAAAATCTATTTTCAGGTTCTGAAACCAACAAAAAAGTCAGTTCAATGAACTATTATTCCTACCGCTTAATGATTCGTGAAAATGAAGACAATCACATACTCAAATGTCGGCGATTACATCACAAGTATGTTGTAGACATGTATGTTAAAATTCAAACGGAGAGATTAACATTCATCAGGTTGAATCAGACCAAACTCAGATCTGAAGAGTATATTCACCTTCAAGATGCGATTAATGAATGAATGACACAGAATGTTGGTCGGTTGACTATTCTTCCAGCAACATACATCGAAAGCCCTCGACATATGCATGAATATGCTCAAGATGCCACGTCATATGTGCGTCATTATGGTACAGCAGATTTGTGCATCACATTTACATGCAATCCACACTGGATAGAAATCAAGCAGGAGTTATTCCCTGGGCAATCACATTGATCGTCATGATATTACAGCCAGAGTCTTTAGACAAAAGTAGAAATCCTTAATGGATTTCATTGTGAAACATTATGTGTTTTGAGAAACACGCTGCTGGATGTTACACATTTTAATTTGGTTAGTTGAAAAGATAATAAATATCTGCTGAAATCCCTAATGTAGAAGCAGATCCTGGATTGCATGAGGTAGTTATTAAAAACATGATACATGGTCCCTGTGGAACTCTTGATCAATAGTCACCGTGTATGGTGGATGGTAAATGTTCAAAGCGATATCCACGGACATTAATATCTGAAACAATCACTGGTAATGACGGTTATCCTTTGTATCGTCGCCGATCGACAGCAGACAATGGAAGATCAACAATTGTCAAATTAAATCAACAAGATATTGAAATAGATAATCGCTGGATTGTTCCATATTCACCCATTTTATCAAAGACCTTCAAAGCGCACATCAACGTTGAATCTTGCCATTCAGTAAAATCTATTAAATACATTTGCAAATATCTAACCAAAGGGAGTGATATGGCTGTGATTGGTATTAATGCAGAGAATTCCAATGATGAAGTTACCCAATACCAAATGGGTCGCTATGTTAGTAGTAATGAAGCAGTTTGGCGAATATTTTCTTTTCCTATTCATGAAAGACACCCTACTGTTGTTCATTTAGCTGTGCATTTAGAAAATGGACAAAGAGTATATTTTACAGCACAGAACGCAGTAGAAAGAGCTTTACAGCCACCATCTACTACATTAACCAGATTTTTTGAGATATGTCAAAACGATGATTTTGCTCAAACATTGTTATATTCTGAAATGCCAAAATATTATACTTGGAATCAATCCTCAAGAAGATGTATACGACGGAAACAAGGAAAACCAGTTACAGGATACCCAGATATATTTTCTACCGATGCGATTGGTCGAATTTATTCAGTACATCCAAGCAATGATGAATGTTTTTATTTACAACTGCTATTAGTCAATGTACGTGGCCCAACATCGTTCCAACATGTACGAACTGTTAATGGTGATTTGTGTGGATCATATAGAGAAGCTTGCCAACGTTTGCGATTGCTAGACAATGATGCTCATTGGGATCAAACTCTCAATGATGCTGTAATATCATCACAAGCTCATCAAATACGAACATTGTTTTCTATAATCATATCTACCTGCTTCCCATCAAACCCAAAGGATTTGTGGATCAAGTACAAAGATAATATGTGTGATGATATTTTGTATCAAATACGGATTAGAAGGGGAAATCCAAATATACAAATAAGCGAAGAAATTTACAATGAAGTATTGATTTCAATTGAGGACATGTGCTTGATGATGTCAAACAAACTATTATTTCAATTAGGCCTGGCCGCACCCAATCGTCCAATGCATGATGCTTTTAACCAAGAGTTGCACCGAGAAAAACTGTATGATCTCAACACTTTGAAAGAATTAATTCAAACGAATCTTCCACTATTGAATGAACAACAGAAGTATGTATTTGATACACTTTTGAAAGTAATAAATGATAAAAGAGGAGGGATTTACTTCTTAGATGCACCTGGTGGTACAGGAAAAACTTTTTTGATTTCATTGATATTAGCAACAATTCGCTCACAAAATAAAATTGCACTTGCACTCGCTTCGTCGGGAATCGCAGCAACTTTGCTTGAAGGTGGTAGAACAGCTCATTCAGCACTAAAATTACCATTAAACATGCAAAGCAACGAAACTCCAACCTGCAACATTTCGAAGAACTCTGCAATGGCAAAGGTTTTGCAGCAATGTGGATTGATTGTTTGGGATGAATGCACGATGGCACATAAAAAATCTTTGGAGGCTTTAGATAGAACCTTACAAGATCTCCGGAGCAATAATAACCCATTTGGTGGTGCAATGATTTTATTAGCAGGAGATTTTCGTCAAACATTGCCAGTGATTCCACGATCAACGCCAGCTGATGAACTTAATGCCTGTTTAAAGTCCTCCAATTTGTGGAAACATGTGAAGGTATTACACTTAAGCAAGAATATGCGTATCAAGTTGCAAAATGACAAATCTGGAGACATATTCTCTAAACAACTCATTGACATTGGTAATGGCAAATTTCCTATAGACACCTTGACTGGTTGCATTAACTTTCCTCAAGGTTTTTGTCAGTTAACTAGATCAAAAGATGAACTTATTCAAAAGGTGTTTCCAGATGTTGCTCAAAATTATAGAAACCATGATTGGTTGAGCGAACGGGCTATATTGGCTGCAAAAAACATAGATGTAAGTGAATTAAATTTCAAAATTCAAGAACAAATTACAGGCGAATTGAGGATATATAAATCAGTTGATTCGGCTACTAACCAAGATGATGTCGTTAACTATCCGCCTGAATTTTTAAACTCGCTGGATTTACCAGGATTGCCACCTCACAATCTTCAATTAAAGGTTGGTTCGGTAGTAATAATGTTGAGAAATATCAACCAACCGCGTCTTTGCAACGGCACACGGTTAGCGATAAAAAAATTATTGAACAACGTGATAGAAGCAACTATACTGAAAGGAAAGTATAAAGGAGAAGACGTTTTGATACCACGCATCCCAATGATTCCGACTGATGTACCATTTGAATTTAAACGACTACAATTTCCAGTGCGGCTTGCTTTTGCTATGACCATAAATAAGTCCCAGGGGCAATCATTAGGTGTTTGTGGTATTAATCTAGAAAACCCATGTTTCTCACATGGTCAATTGTATGTTGCCTGTTCCCGTGTTGGAAAACCATCAGATTTATTTATATATTCACCAGGTAATCAAACAAAAAACATTGTGTATCATAAAGCACTAAAATAAAAATAAAACAGATTTTTGTTAATAATTATGATTCACTGGATTTACAATAACGCGATTACTGAAAATACTTATGTACGTTTTATTTCATTATTTTTTATTTCATCGGTTATGAACCCTATGTTAATAATAATAGTAATAAATAATTAATTATCTCTATACTTTGTAATTGAAACACCCACTTTTATATTTATAAATTATAAATATTTGTCACCTTTAGGTTCCCACTATCCCTTTAGATTATTTTTCAATCAGGTTTGAACCTTAAGTTCCCCTCTTGGTTTGAAGCCCTCTGGCAGACATCCCAATCGGGGTTTTTAGTGGGTCTCAAAAGGGTGACCAAAGTTCGTGGAAGCTAAGATACTTAAGTCACCCGAGCTGACCTTTTTCTTTAATTCTCCTGAACAGAACCGTCACCATGATGATAGGGCGATGTGTGAGGATCAGCAGAGTAAAAACGTCTAAAGGTCGAAATATAAACTGCCACATTCCAAATCTATTTGACAGAACGAATTCTGCCGAGTTGTATAAAAATTGTATTTATTAAAAAAAAAAATCTTTTAAAATTTAAATGTTTTGAGTTTAACTTTCATTGTATGTATTAGTAAAAACCACCAAATACTTTTAATTATGAACGTCTTAATAAAATGATGAAGTAACATATTAAAAAAAAAGGAAAATTTTACGATTTATTTATTATAATATTAAATGATAAAAAAATCCACCAGAATTCTTAATATATATAAATCACGTGTCGCGTTATTTGTCCGCGATGGACTCCTAAACTACTTAACTGATTTAAATAAATTTACACACCACGTACAGTTTGACCTAACTTAAAAGATATAATAATTTTCAACTCAATTCATAGTCGCAGTATTATTTTATTGCAAATTATTAGTTTATCATTTTGCAGTTAGCTCTTAACAATTCTAAAAGATGGCGGTATCTATTGACTGGATTGAGTAATTACGAATGAGATATCTACCCTACCTACCTCATTCGTAAGTTTAGTGTTCCAAGTTATTTACTAAAAACTTTGTAATATACAAATAGTGTTATAAACTTGGATAAAATTAAAAAAATAATTATAATTATTTTGTTTTGATTTTTGCTTAATATCGACTATAAGAAAACATTATGGTTTTCATGACAGATGTACTCTGAACGTTACCCCTTAAATAGTTTAGTACAATGTAATATATCAAAAATAATAGTCACAGCAACGCGTGACCGGGTCTGCTAGTATATATATATATATATATATATATATATATATATATATATATATATATATATATATATATATATAAAATAAAACTGACTATAAAAGATCTCAAAGAATAATATTGACTTAAAAAACTATGATTAAGATTAATTGATAAAAAAAATTATAATAATTTAATTCTATTTTCAAAATATATATATGTAAGATACATGTACAACGCCAAAATCTGGATGATTGAGTGACTACATATTTCAATCGTAACAGGTGTTATAAGTGAAATGTTTTACCATAACTCTCTTACTGCTCTTTTCGATCAAATTATTTAGGTATTGTTATAACGTGACTAAAGAAACACCTTCGTGTAAAATTAAAGTTTCTATACTCCTTTTTTGAATATTAAAAGTACAAGTATTCCGTATATTAATAAAGATTTCGGCAAAGAACACTTAGACGAAATTTCACTAACTGTCGCACAGTCCGTTTTTATGGTACGGATCAGAAATCCGCCATTTTGAAATTTTTCGCCCAAGAAAAAAAACAGCTCGACATAAAAATTTAATTAATTCAAAGAACACCTACCAATTTGTGTGACGATTGCATAAAAAATACGTCTGGTACGCCAAAACAATAACTTAAATTACCGCCATTTTGGATTTTTCCTCCCAGTAAGAAAAATGGCCGGATATAAAAAAAAAATAAATAACTCAAAGAACATGATCACCAATTTTCGTGGCGATCGGATGATAATTGCTCCTGCTATGGCAAAAACAAAACTAAAAAACGCCGCCATTTTGGATTTATTCGCTCAATCAAAAAAATGGCTTGACATAAAAATTTAAATAGTAATTTAATGGGCCTATCTAGTCAATTATAAGATTTATACTTTATATTTTTAGACTAAATTTTAATTTCAAAATAATGATTTAACATAAAAATGTTAGTCTTATATCTGGAAAATAATCTTAAATATAAAGCACTGTTCTTTTACTTTTAATGATAAAACAGAATTGGATCCTCTGGACCCTCTAGTTGTTAATGGAAATGGTATTAAATGTCTCTTAAGCTTTCTCCAATATCTTTACCGATCGTATTTTACAAGGACTTGTTGTTTATGTTTTTAACTATATCATGAGTGAAAAAATGTGTACATTAATAATAATATAAATGAAAGATTATTTTTAAACAATATTCTAAGTTCAAAAGGAATAGTGAAGACAAGTTAGATTCTGACAGGAACCCCTTCAGATATCAAATGTTAAATAAAATATTAAATGTTAAATTGTTCAAGAAGTCTTTCCTTCAGAAACACTGAAACAATATTGAGAGCGTTAAACATCTCTCTGATAAATACATTGCCTCGTAGCAATATACTAATAATAAGTTGGTCAATAAACTATATATGTGGTCTCAAGAAATACGTAATATATAAATCATTAGCTCAAGGTGATGTGGAAGAACAATTAAATACATTTAAAATACTGTTTGAAGACGCTCAGCAACTTTCAGTTTGTTAAACCTTAATTTAACTTTGATAAAATTATATAGTCCTTTTTTATATTATCTGTTTCCCACGAATTTATTCGCATTAAATTCTTGACATGGATTCTTTTGTGGAAACTCTAAAATAAAATATGCCTGTTTAAAAATGCAAAGTCGTAATAAAATCTATTCAATTTATTTACTCTTTATGTATTTAACTCTCATTAACTTAAGTTTTCGTGGCTTTGCAAAGTTTTGAAAATGATTTTTATATTAAGATTTATTCATTGATTCAAAATTCTTCTAAACTATAAATAGACATTTATGATGACACTATTATTATAGCGATTCTAAGCGACACATACTCTCTATAATTTAGTTAAATTAGGAGTAACTAAATGTCATTTATATCTTGAGAAATATTTTTTATTCTTTTCAAAGCAACGTAACGTTTACTATAATAAATGTATTTAAACCCTGTGATATATTCTTTGTCAGGTCATAAACAATTTCAATGACACATCAAAAAGAATTATTATGTTAAAGTTAATGTGAATCTTTAATTATAATATATATAAGTAACAAGGTGTTTCTAAATAACAATAGTGAACAAAAATGGCTTATACAACTGTTCCAAACTGCGAATATTTTTTTCTTTGTAAGGAAGAGAGCAAAAGTTATTTCCAAGAAATTAATTAGTATCCTCAAAGTTCAACCTGTCTTGTAAAGTGTAAGGTAAAAGATCTAGATTCTAAACTGAATTTTGGTTAAGTGTAGATGTATAAATATAAAGTTTATTTCAAAACATTACTCTTAAGTTCTAAATGTTAATATATCAAATTCGTACACCACAAAAAATAACTACAGAAACAGAGGTTTTTTAAACAAGAGAAAAATTAATAATACTCAAATATAAAGTACATGTTAAATAAAACAAGGAAGCATTTTAGTGAAAATATATTGTACTGACAAATGTTAGAGAAATTATTTAACAACAAATATAAACAGAAATATTATGCAGCAATTGCGTTGGAAAAAATCATTGCATGGCACCGCTATAAAAATGTTCAAAACAGTGGAACATATATCAAAATCACAAACAGTAAAACAAAGCAAAATCCTTTACATTCTATTCCACCACGAAGGATTCTCATAATATTAAATAACGGAGCAGTACCATCCGTAGAATAGAATAACGAATATTAATTTCAATATACGGACTTCAAAAAATACTCACGAATTTTAAAATATGGAATACCAATGTTTAGACTAATGATTTAATTATTATTATTATTATTAGCTTTACTAAAATATCTGTGAACTTTAAATGTAAAAAAATGTTAAGACAACTTTAATTTGAGGTTGAATCCAACTCCGACTCCGAGTCCGAATCCGAATCCGACTCCTACACGGCCCGTAAGACTCCTATTACACGGCCCGTAAGACTCCTAAAGTCAGAAAGAGAAGACCCAAGTCGGTACTTTTCGATCCGGACGACGCGATTACGTTAGGGAACGCTACGTAAAAGCGGCAAAGCGAACATAAATACTACACATACACACACACACAGCGTCTTCGCCGGCGAAGACGAGGCCCCCATCCAAGCACGTTGCTCTGGCGTTTTGCCGTCGGAGGACGTTAGTGTTAAATCCTAACCCACATCCAACCCTCGCTTCCCACCTAACGGCGTCCTGAGCCGTGGTCCGAGCCTCACAGGAGGCGCGTTCCCCTGGGGCCCTTCAGGCCTCCCTTTTTCAAGGGCGGGTCTCTGCAACCGTCCATTCCACCGGTGACGCTGTCATGGCCAGTAGGGCTAACAGCAGAGACACACAAAAAAAAAAAAAAAAAAAAAAGAATCCGACTCCGAATCAATTTTGAGGTTGGCGCAGTATGTTCTTATCTTCCATATTCTCCTGTTACTCGTCATCTCTATATACACTTCTTACTTCTCCAGATCGTCTTTCACGCAAGCCAACTACCAGTTTTTGGCCGTCCTCTACCTGTACATTCTTTCAATATTTTAGTTCATGTCATTTACAATGGCCGAAATTATTAAGTTTTGTAACGAATAAGGCCTGATTTATATAATTTAAATACAGAATAAATATATTGTATCCATTGTAAAGTTAATTTTTGATAAGGAATTAGCGGTATATTATCTAAATCATTATAAAAATATTTATAGTTTGAGGTTCATTTCTGTATTTTATAAAAAGTTACATTCCATGAACAGAAATACAATTCCATTGTGCTGCTTCATTTTTCAAATAAAGTGTAAATCAAAAACAGTGTTTTCTAACAACTCGTGCAGTTTATCTTCGAATGTTAACAAAAGCTTATTTTGTGAGTACTTTCAATGCGTAGAGAAATTACATAAAATAGGTCCAGTTGAAAGGGTGTACTTTAGACATAAAACTAAATTGGTGCCTACTGTTGATGGGTGATGTTGCGATAACTATTTTGTCTTTGATAGAGTAAAGTGGCGTTCGTTTAATTTTGTAGTAAAAGATTTTGCAAAAAAAAGATATTCAAAACAAAATGAAAATTAAAACAAAACTTATACTATTTAATATAGATGTTAATAATAATATTATAGATATTGTAAATAACAATTATATTAAAACTTTTGTAGCAATATACACTTTTTCTTTAATTTTTTCGCTTTAATACAATTTCAAGGTCTAAAAACTTTCATATCAACCACTCATTAACATTTATATATATTATAATAATATTAAAAGATTCCATATATAGATATTATACAAAAATAGATGGTACTAATTAAAAGTAATTCCATGAATTCGATATTAAATTTTCAATTTTAATAATTGAAACCAAAAAATAAGTGAAATATTTAATTAATAAAAAATATACAATCTTCATTATTATATTTTATATGAAATAAATAATAATATGAAAGGAAAGAACAAGTAAAATAAACCATGTGTTACGAGAGTTTAAGGTAAACCAAAGGTATTTGGTAGTTTGATGTCATTGTACGATACTAAAGTGGTTAGGAGCAGGGTTTATGAGGCGTCATGAGGGATATTTGTCTCCTGGTTGTATGATAAGCTGCACTGAAATTAATTGAGTTAAGGGATAATAAGACTTGTTCTGCTTCATGTAATGGCGATGCATTGAACATTACACTAACTATTATTAAGATTAAGTTATGCCATGCTTAAGAAACCCAATAGTATTGTGTAGACGGAGTATGATGAAATATCAGCTGCGTGGTTTAAACTCTGATAAACTAAATACAATATATATTATATTATCAATAAATTGGAACATTTTTAATGGTGTCAGAGATTTTGATGTTTTAATCGAATTAATTTATAACTATAATGGACTTTCATAGCTTTGATTTATCTAAACTGTGTTTATTAAGCTGATAACATGATTGTTATAGAAATCAGTGGAGCTATTATCCAACGAAGTTGAAATTAAAACCTTTAAAAACGCAGGATTAAATTATTTTCTCATCAAAACAACAGAATATAAATTCGATATAAGTTCATATATTTATTTATTCTATGTTTATTTCAAACTTTAACAAACTTAACATTATTATACGAGTCTATTATTATTTATTTTTATATTGCATGTCGTGTGAGATATTTACAACACCGTGAGGCATTGCAGAATGTGTCGCTGGCACTGAGACTAAATGGTGATCATTTTGGCTTTTTAGTAAATTACAAAAAAGGAAGATGATAATAGTATCGTATATATAAATATTTCTGATATATTATATTTCATACATTAATTAAGAAAAAGTATTTATTTTTGAAATTGTCTTCAATTGTGTTAGTCGTGTCAAATTTATTAAAATTTATGAATAAGAACAAAATATTATACCATTGATTCGTTATTATCCGACAGTGCTGTAGAGTAGGTCCTGTTAAAGAATTTAATGTTTTACATTGTTTAAAAAGATACATATACAATACAACATGTTACGTATTATTTGTTTCTTTTATAATTAAAACTGAAATTAATAGACAAGTCACAATTATACTTCTGCGGCACCTAAAATGTTATATTTACAGACACTTAATAGTCATTTGTATCGTTTCAGAAATCTACAAAGTAAGTTTGGTTATTACTGGATCTGTGAATATTGATAATGTCGAAAGAAAACAGGAGAAAGAGCGATTTAAAATATCAAGGGTATATGATAAAACAAAGATATGTAGAAATAATAAACTCAGTTGCATATAATAGGCGGCGAACTAAATAAGACGCATAGCCGAAGTAATGGCAACGCTGCTGCGATAACGGAAACCAAATGGGCCTGTATTTACGAGCGACACTTCCGCTCACTGGCTTCATTAACACACGCTGGTCAGAAGGCCTCTGCAATTAGCATTGAGTACAATGTTTTACTTTAAGCAATAAAAAAGTGTTATAATAATAATACCTATTTTAAAAATTCATTTTATATCCAACTAATATGAAAATATTTTGTAAAAATATTTTTTTTCGTGGTTTTATCATCGCTATATTATTATAACAATCAAATTCATTAATAATACATAGATGTTAGTTTAATGAAAATAAAATACATATTTACATCTTACTTAATAAGCATTTGAAAACTTAGTAATTTAAGCACATGCATTATAAACCTAAACAATCACAAGGTAAAATAATTTCATCATGAAAGTTGTTCTTTTATCCGGTCGACACTAAGCGTTGTTCAAATCCTACTTGCAATATTAATTACTAGATAGCTTTTATTGCCTTCCTTAATATTAGTTTATAATTATTCGATTAATTGTTTAATAAATAAGTCAAGCAATTTTTATAGTTTTCTACGGTGTTAATTTTCACCTATTAATTCTAAATACTAATTATTACTAAATAATTAGTTATCAATAAAATAAAGGTACAGATTTTTTATTTGTATCTTTCGTTTGTTACAACCGTAATTATTCTCTTACAAAGTATGAATCTTAATAATTAAGTAAACTATAATTGGTAAAGTTAAGTTCACCCAAAAAGTTGTATATTTATAAAACTCCTTAGTATGAGTTGTTATTTGAAAAAAACGCTTTTCTTTCTGTATTTAATAGTTTTGTTACCGAACTTATTACACTAAGAGCACTAAGAGGTATCTATTTATTGTGTCTGTGCATAAAGTTAATAAGAGCGGGTACTCGCGGGCTGCAGTTGTAAAAATACAAATGAAAGAGCTTTATACAAGTGTTTGTGTATCTGCAGTGCGGCAGAGCTACGCTGAGGGAAACATCTAGCAATACGAGATCCCACTGTTCATTAGTTTAAAAGACTTTTATATATTATAAATAATAAAAAATGTAGCGTAATTTACAAAAAATTTAATATATTTAAAGAGACCATGCTATTTTGGTAGAATATTAACCAACTCTCTCTGATAAACAAAGTGTTATGTTTGAGGTTCTTATATTAAGAACTAGCTGATAGTTTATATATCAAAGTAAAAATATAACTATAAACATAGATTGCGTATGATACTGAAAGATACGAATATTGTTTATTAAATTCACTTCTTTTTAACATATGATATAAAATTATACCATGTTAAATCCTTCTTCAACTAAGTAACCAAAAATATTATATTCGTAATGGTCCAATAAAAACAAATATAATGCAAAGTAAAATGACAACAGTATTGAAGGTAAACACAATATGTGAGTAATTCAAAGTCAAACACTGCACGTTGTTAGTTGAACCACAAATCATTGGTAATCATATTTCGGACGTCACTGTGTGATTGCAGAGAGTTTGTGTTGCACTCACTTTACGATTACCGAAAATACCAACGGGTAGGTTAGGTCATGTGGTATTGAGGTCTAATTTTTCAGTCAGGGTAATATTTAAAAAAACATTAGTAAAAAATCAAACTATACAGTAATAATATTACTAAATTAAAATTCCTCACAAGTGCCCTACAACTAATTAAAAAAAATATACAAAAGAAAATAAGGTTATTGTTTTGGTATAAATAACTTTTAAATTTACTAATTAGTACAACTACGCTATAAAATGTCCGCTATAATATATAATATAAGACAACAAAATATTAATTTAGATGAGTTGAAATTAAGTGAGTGTCTGAAATTTTGTTCCGAATTTCATGCATGATATGAGTAGAAGATTCATTCTTCGTTATTAAAAGCTAATATAACCAAATAACAAAAAGAAAAGAATGTTTTTGAGATAAAAATACAATTATATTTGTGAAATATGTAATGTAATATTATACCATTTGAAATGTTATCAAGGATCCTTCAAACAATAATAATAATTATTAGAAATAAGTTATGAATCATTTGCTTCTGCAGGATATAATAAAGTTTGTTGTTAATATTAATCGGCTCTATCTACATGTACTTCGTCTTTAATATTATTAAATATCAATTCATTAATAAATTATCTGTAAATACATATAAATTCTTTAAAAATCTTAACTTTATTTTATTTAACTACATTAATACTTAGTTATTCCATATAACGCTATCCGGGAGACAAGTTTATGTGATAATTTGTACAATGCTTCGCTTTATTTATCATATTTATCATATTACTGATAAGAATACATTATTATTTTATTTTAAAGTAGTAAGATAACTGTTCCTTCAGATATGAAAGTCAATAACAAAAGCCTAAGACTAAAGCTTTGTAATAAACTTTATATTCATACTCGTATATCCGCACTCACACAACGTTGAGTCCAGAGTCTAGATGTGTTAGATACGACACTTTATAACACATGTTGAATTTAAAGTTACATTTATTATAAATAAATATATACTTTAAGTTCAACATGTGTTATAGTACCTTACTTTGCGAGGAAAGAGAAGTATTTGTCGTTTGAATAGTTTTATGGCGTATTTCCGTTTATATTAACCATGTGCTTAAAAGTATATTAGAATGTTATTGATATATCATTATAATTGTTTCCTGATTTACATTGTTTATATTAAACCACGGGGTTTTAGTGCATTTATTGCAATGTAAAAGATATTTTGCTTTGAAAGAAATAGACAAGACCTCCTTTACATAGTGTTCTGTATCTGAAGAGACAGATGACATTTAGATACCCGTAATATGACTTATTATCGAGGGATTACTCCCTTATATTTGCCATCGCAAAGTGTAGTCACTGATGTCAAAACTTGTATTTTTAAATGACCATGGAAATACGTAAATCACATTATAAGTAAAGTGAATTTTCGTCACACACATATATAATAAAATTAAAATTTTATTTGATATTATTGATAACGTTGATTTATATTTTATAAACAAAATGTAAAGATAAAATTTCCTTTATAAAACAATACTTTTAAGTCTTTTCAGAACTTCAGAATCTTAAAAAGAAGTCAATATACGAGTATTGTTTTGAAATAAACGTTAAATATATACATATAAGGTTCGATTTTTTTAATAATATTCTCAGAAGAACAAGCAAGCCCAAATTTTCAACAGTTAGTAGTAATATAAAAAGTATCACATGGTTTATAGTAACATATTTTAGTTTAACAAACCGCAACGGTTGGAAGTTGCTAACTGCTTCCAGATGTAATTTAAATATCTTTAATTGTCCTTCGAAGCTAAGCGAAGTAAGAGCAAATAAAGGACTTACCACGTATTACGCGTATAATGACTGTTTTATCACTATTATATTTTCCTATCGTCTCTAAACTGACGACGGAATCAATAAGTCAATTAGTCGAAAATGAATTCATTCTACTGAATTAATAGTAAATTGCTGTGAATAATAAGAAAACAGTTTCAGTATGATCTTGAAATTGTTGAAATAATTCGGAAATCAATTATCATTTATTAATTTATCCACGGACAATCATTTGATCATTATTAATTAACGACATCGTTAATGAGCAGTTAATATAGAAATTGTTATACTTTTTAAGACATTTGATAGGTTCAATTATTACAATAGAAAACCTGGTTTTTAGAAAATGGTTTACCATCTGCCATAAATATACTGATAACAGATTAGCCGACGATCAGGTGGAATGACCGCTGCATGACCTCAGTGTAGAGCATAACTTACAACTTAGAGACATTACACTTACTTCATTAGTAACTTACTATGAATAACAAAACATACAGTATCTTAATTTATATCAATTAATGAAATAAAAGATTAAACATAATGAATATATAACAATTAAATTATTGGTGGTGAAGATCGAATATTAAAAAAAAAAAATGTACTGTATCCAAATATTGATATAAAAGCGAATTTAATATCATTTATGCAAAAAGTATTATTGTGAAAAAAAACTAAATAGAAGTATTATATTTATCAAAATCGCGAATCGCACAGCAAAATAACTCCGATTTTTTGTTTTAAACTGAAAACATTTCTCACAATAACTCAACAGGGAGTTTAGTGACAACCATCGCTGTACAATGGAGTAGGGACGGTTTGTATGATGTACGCTTGATATACTTTGAGTCTTTGTTTTGTTTTATATGTCCATGACGTTGTAGAATAGGAAACGAATGTATTCTATGCTCGAGGTAACACGTCGCTGTCCCGCAACCAAAGAGACTCAAAACAAAGAGCTGCCAGAGACTAATAAAAACATCATGTAAGACCAGATAAAATTATGCAGACTCAATACATTTATCTTTGTTCACTTACTGCTTAAAGATCATAAAAATAGTTTTAGATAGAAATAAGAATAAATAACAGATAGATAATAAAATTAAGTCGTTAATTAAACTGTAAAGTTTTATAAAAAGTAATAGAATTAATAAACAAAGAGCCATGACGAAGTCACTTTTAAAAATGTACAAAATACTATTTATATAATTAGACAAAAAAATAAAATAAAAAATGTTAATGTTTATTGATTTTGAAAAATATATAAATAATTTAAAGAAATTATATTATTTTGTCAACGTTTCTCTCTGAGTATAAATCATTACAATGTTAAACATGTCACATTACAAACTATGATTATATTCTTAAGTAACTCGAGGTAAAGGACTCAGGTGCAGTGTTGTATGACATACATGAAATATAAGGATTATGTTCACAAGTGTTTGATTTACAGCGGATTTTTCTTAAAATATAAATTAGAAAACAGTAAATTAATTGTTTTTAATTTGTTTTAGCTCTTTATCGAGAGTCTACTATATGCTAGTTTTTAATATAAGTATGTCAAACACAATACTTTGTTCCTGAAAAAAAGTTAGTTAACATACTATCAAAATAGCATTCCCACTCGAACAAAAGCCAATATCGTGTAAGTTAAGTTACATTTCTTTTATGCACAATAGATACAAAAAAGTTACTCCATTAAGGTAATGAAAAACAGTGGGCTCTCGTATTGTTATATTTGTTTCTCTCAGGTACCTCCGCCGCCCTGCAGTTACACTAATACATGTGTAAAGCTCTCTTTCATTAGGATATTATTTATTTCAAAATAAATAAATTATAAAAAGCAAACCCTTATCTTAAAATCCTATATAGGCTTTCTTAATAAATAGGGCATCAATTCGTGGCTAAGTTAGAACTGTATTTTGGTGAAAAAGCAAAATAAGCTTTTAAACATTACTGTACAATAAAACATGCAACTTTTATTTCAAAAACATTTGTTTTACTTACCTTAGATTTAACATTCAACCTGTGACTGAGCTTCTTCATATTGTTGTCCTATTTTAAGTTATTTAAGTCTCCTTAACTAGTACACGGATGTCTCAAAGGGAAGTTTTAGTTACCATTAAAACTTACTCTGCTACACCACTAAGCCATTACAGTACAGACGGGATCAAATAATGATAATATCTCTCTATAATCTATCATTATTTAAATTTCAATCAACAATCTATCATTATTTAAATTTTATTTCTATTGTTATTATAAATCATATCAATTAGATATAATTCCACAATGACAAGTCTCTTTTTTTTTTTTTTTTTTTTTATGTAAGAGGAGGGCAAACGAGCTGGCGGGTCACAGATGGACGTGATCACCGCCGCCCATGAACTCTTTCATATTGACTCCGATAATAAGCTCTGTGCGCTAAATTTAACAAAAAATTCGAAAAGTAATTCTCTTAATTACTGTTCTGATTATCACTAACTATATATTATAAACATTGGCAAATGTTTTTATTTATATCATCCACGATCACAAAAGGTGTCCTTAATCACGCTGGCTTGATTAAATCTGTAACACGAGGCTCGGCGGCTCTACTGAGACAAGTAACTAATAGCTACTTCCGAACTCGGCGCTGACGTGCTGACACTTCAAATACACTCTTAAGTGGCACCGAACAGTGACGTATTAAAAGAACTACTAACTACCTTATTACCAACATTGGGGTGTGAAATGTTTCCGAAGGTAACATAAATAATCTCTTACAATGTTCTTCTACATTAAGATCCTCATTACTAGTTTTTCACAAAATGATATAAATGATATCCCAAATGTAATAATGATGATTTATTTATTACTTTAAATAAACGCCATGTTTTTAGTCTTAGATAAAAATCGATCAATTGACTCAGAGTAAGCCAATGAAAGTTATGAAGTTTAAATAGTAACATAGGTTAAGATTCTTTAATAGTATTAGTAGCACTTACTTTTCTTGATATTCTAAACCTTAAACGTCAAATGAAGTGGCCATTTTCATTGATGAGAATGTACAAAAAATAAGCTTAACTTAGTAGATAGGTGAAATGAGATGCTGTAATATATTATAATTACATATAACATATAATGCCCTCAAAGAGATAGCAACAGTTTCATTTCATCCTAAGCTGCGAGATGAATAAAGTTGAGTTTTATGTAATATTTTTAATTTTGAACTCACTTTTGAATAGTTCATTATATAGTAGTTTGTTTCTAACACTGTTACGGTAGTGTTAAAGTGGCTATTATGAAACTGAAAAAATGGTTGTGTTTGTTGAAACTCGCACACCGCTGGTACTTGCATTGGAATTGTTAAAAATATTTTTGTTTGAGAGAACACATAGTATATTGTATAAAAACTGGGACCTTCACAATTTTTTTAAAGCACATTCTTAATAAATATACCAAAGAGACTAACGCGCCTTTGCAAAGATGAACTGCCAATATAAGCATATTACGAAATGGGTGGCATATTGCATATTTTAATTATATTCCCCAATGAAAAGTTGCAATCGTGCACTGCAAGTTGATCTCATGCAAAATCTTATATACTTAGCAAGAGTGTTATAATTAAAATTATTCATAATTTGCAATTTGTAACACTTAAGTAAACAGAAAGTTTATTATGTGCGGTAGACTTGTTCCATGAAAAGTGTATGCTCTACATGTGGACCATTTCTTAATTGAAAATAAACATTTGAGTTTGCTTTGTGCACTGAACCTCTCGAGCTTCTCAACTCGCAAGCACATGGTTTACCTTTTATTATTGCTTCAATAATAATTTAATGTTTTTCTACAATTTTATTTAATATTGTGGAGAATACAATCTAAGTAGTAGTAGTAGTTGTTGTGAGATTACTTAATACCCTTAAGTTATTAGGCTTTTCCAAGAATAACACTCATATAGAAACTTGAAAGCATGCCAGTGAAGTGTGAGCTTAAATTTGAAATATGTTAAAGTATTAAATAACACTATAAGAAGAACATAAAGAAGAACGTACATTTTCTATTACTTTTATACACTTATTTCATGTTATTAAATTAGTTAAATATAAAATGAAATGAATATTATGAAAAACTGATTTCTTTACTTATTTTTGTGCCAAATTAAATAAACGAAAAGAAATGTAAATAAAAATAGAAACATTCATTCATCAACTAATAGCAGTATTCCATTTGGCGGAGCACTTGTGAAATCATGGTATTCTCAAATATAGGTCTCTCGTAACTAATACAATCAATCTGTGCATCTACTGCCGATAGAAAACGCTTTGATACACACACGTTTCTTGAATTTGGTAAATTTTTATACCATTAGAAATATTTAAATATTCGTGTGTTCTGATGCATTGAAATTAATGTAATGCTTTTAACATTTTATGGTTACTATTATTACTAATGAGTTACATGAAAACAATAACCAAAAGAACTACTATATAACTTTGTTAATTTTAGCCACTACTGCAAACAATATTACATCCACTCCAATAAAAAAAATTATAAACATATTATTTTATAAATAACAGTTTTCAAGTAACAAACGCTTAAATGGAATTGATATAAAGAATGTAAACTTAATAAGCAAAACGAGAAACATTGAGTTTTAAAAGATAAAAATTTAAAAAGTTTTATGCAAAGATAGTAGAGTTATTTTACCAATAACTTTAAAGGAATTATAATTTAATTACGTAATGAAACGGAATTAAATTAATGAAATGTAAAAAACTAAATAGTAATATAATATCAAAGGTTATAAGGTTTCTACATAATTCATAAATGTATTATGTTTGATACCACTTATACACTTCATTTATAAGAATATATTATTGAAATATTGTCATCAGAATTTTCTTTAAAATTTGGTTTAAAGAGATTTAATAATTATTTAATTCACTATTATTATATATATTACTAGCAGACCCGGTCACGCGTTGCTGTGACTATTATTTTTGATATATTACATTGTACTAAACTATTTAAGGGGTAACGTTCAGAGTACATCTGTCATGAAAACCATAATGTTTTCTTATAGTCGATATTAAGCAAAAATCAAAACAAAATAATTATAATTATTTTTTTAATTTTATCCAAGTTTATAACACTATTTGTATATTACAAAGTTTTTAGTAAATAACTTGGAACACTAAACTTACGAATGAGGTAGGTAGGGTAGATATCTCATTCGTAATTACTCAATCCAGTCAATAGATACCGCCATCTTTTAGAATTGTTAAGAGCTAACTGCAAAATGATAAACTAATAATTTGCAATAAAATAATACTGCGACTATGAATTGAGTTGAAAATTATTATATCTTTTAAGTTAGGTCAAACTGTACGTGGTGTGTAAATTTATTTAAATCAGTTAAGTAGTTTAGGAGTCCATCGCGGACAAATAACGCGACACGTGATTTATATATATTAAGAATTCTGGTGGATTTTTTTTATCATTTAATATTATAATAAATAAATCGTAAAATTTTCCTTTTTTTTTAATATGTTACTTCATCATTTTATTAAGACGTTCATAATTAAAAGTATTTGGTGGTTTTTACTAATACATACAATGAAAGTTAAACTCAAAACATTTAAATTTTAAAAGATTTTTTTTTTTAATAAATACAATTTTTATACAACTCGGCAGAATTCGTTCTGTCAAATAGATTTGGAATGTGGCAGTTTATATTTCGACCTTTAGACGTTTTTACTCTGCTGATCCTCACACATCGCCCTATCATCATGGTGACGGTTCTGTTCAGGAGAATTAAAGAAAAAGGTCAGCTCGGGTGACTTAAGTATCTTAGCTTCCACGAACTTTGGTCACCCTTTTGAGACCCACTAAAAACCCCGATTGGGATGTCTGCCAGAGGGCTTCAAACCAAGAGGGGAACTTAAGGTTCAAACCTGATTGAAAAATAATCTAAAGGGATAGTGGGAACCTAAAGGTGACAAATATTTATAATTTATAAATATAAAAGTGGGTGTTTCAATTACAAAGTATAGAGATAATTAATTATTTATTACTATTATTATTAACATAGGGTTCATAACCGATGAAATAAAAAATAATGAAATAAAACGTACATAAGTATTTTCAGTAATCGCGTTATTGTAAATCCAGTGAATCATAATTATTAACAAAAATCTGTTTTATTTTTATTTTAGTGCTTTATGATACACAATGTTTTTTGTTTGATTACCTGGTGAATATATAAATAAATCTGATGGTTTTCCAACACGGGAACAGGCAACATACAATTGACCATGTGAGAAACATGGGTTTTCTAGATTAATACCACAAACACCTAATGATTGCCCCTGGGACTTATTTATGGTCATAGCAAAAGCAAGCCGCACTGGAAATTGTAGTCGTTTAAATTCAAATGGTACATCAGTCGGAATCATTGGGATGCGTGGTATCAAAACGTCTTCTCCTTTATACTTTCCTTTCAGTATAGTTGCTTCTATCACGTTGTTCAATAATTTTTTTATCGCTAACCGTGTGCCGTTGCAAAGACGCGGTTGGTTGATATTTCTCAACATTATTACTACCGAACCAACCTTTAATTGAAGATTGTAAGGTGGCAATCCTGGTAAATCCAGCGAGTTTAAAAATTCAGGCGGATAGTTAACGACATCATCTTGGTTAGTAGCCGAATCAACTGATTTATATATCCTCAATTCGCCTGTAATTTGTTCTTGAATTTTGAAATTTAATTCACTTACATCTATGTTTTTTGCAGCCAATATAGCCCGTTCGCTCAACCAATCATGGTTTCTATAATTTTGAGCAACATCTGGAAACACCTTTTGAATAAGTTCATCTTTTGATCTAGTTAACTGACAAAAACCTTGAGGAAAGTTAATGCAACCAGTCAAGGTGTCTATAGGAAATTTGCCATTACCAATGTCAATGAGTTGTTTAGAGAATATGTCTCCAGATTTGTCATTTTGCAACTTGATACGCATATTCTTGCTTAAGTGTAATACCTTCACATGTTTCCACAAATTGGAGGACTTTAAACAGGCATTAAGTTCATCAGCTGGCGTTGATCGTGGAATCACTGGCAATGTTTGACGAAAATCTCCTGCTAATAAAATCATTGCACCACCAAATGGGTTATTATTGCTCCGGAGATCTTGTAAGGTTCTATCTAAAGCCTCCAAAGATTTTTTATGTGCCATCGTGCATTCATCCCAAACAATCAATCCACATTGCTGCAAAACCTTTGCCATTGCAGAGTTCTTCGAAATGTTGCAGGTTGGAGTTTCGTTGCTTTGCATGTTTAATGGTAATTTTAGTGCTGAATGAGCTGTTCTACCACCTTCAAGCAAAGTTGCTGCGATTCCCGACGAAGCGAGTGCAAGTGCAATTTTATTTTGTGAGCGAATTGTTGCTAATATCAATGAAATCAAAAAAGTTTTTCCTGTACCACCAGGTGCATCTAAGAAGTAAATCCCTCCTCTTTTATCATTTATTACTTTCAAAAGTGTATCAAATACATACTTCTGTTGTTCATTCAATAGTGGAAGATTCGTTTGAATTAATTCTTTCAAAGTGTTGAGATCATACAGTTTTTCTCGGTGCAACTCTTGGTTAAAAGCATCATGCATTGGACGATTGGGTGCGGCCAGGCCTAATTGAAATAATAGTTTGTTTGACATCATCAAGCACATGTCCTCAATTGAAATCAATACTTCATTGTAAATTTCTTCGCTTATTTGTATATTTGGATTTCCCCTTCTAATCCGTATTTGATACAAAATATCATCACACATATTATCTTTGTACTTGATCCACAAATCCTTTGGGTTTGATGGGAAGCAGGTAGATATGATTATAGAAAACAATGTTCGTATTTGATGAGCTTGTGATGATATTACAGCATCATTGAGAGTTTGATCCCAATGAGCATCATTGTCTAGCAATCGCAAACGTTGGCAAGCTTCTCTATATGATCCACACAAATCACCATTAACAGTTCGTACATGTTGGAACGATGTTGGGCCACGTACATTGACTAATAGCAGTCGTAAATAAAAACATTCATCATTGCTTGGATGTACTGAATAAATTCGACCAATCGCATCGGTAGAAAATATATCTGGGTATCCTGTAACTGGTTTTCCTTGTTTCCGTCGTATACATCTTCTTGAGGATTGATTCCAAGTATAATATTTTGGCATTTCAGAATATAACAATGTTTGAGCAAAATCATCGTTTTGACATATCTCAAAAAATCTGGTTAATGTAGTAGATGGTGGCTGTAAAGCTCTTTCTACTGCGTTCTGTGCTGTAAAATATACTCTTTGTCCATTTTCTAAATGCACAGCTAAATGAACAACAGTAGGGTGTCTTTCATGAATAGGAAAAGAAAATATTCGCCAAACTGCTTCATTACTACTAACATAGCGACCCATTTGGTATTGGGTAACTTCATCATTGGAATTCTCTGCATTAATACCAATCACAGCCATATCACTCCCTTTGGTTACATATTTGCAAATGTATTTAATAGATTTTACTGAATGGCAAGATTCAACGTTGATGTGCGCTTTGAAGGTCTTTGATAAAATGGGTGAATATGGAACAATCCAGCGATTATCTATTTCAATATCTTGTTGATTTAATTTGACAATTGTTGATCTTCCATTGTCTGCTGTCGATCGGCGACGATACAAAGGATAACCGTCATTACCAGTGATTGTTTCAGATATTAATGTCCGTGGATATCGCTTTGAACATTTACTATCCACCAAACACGGTGAATTTTGATTAAGAGTTCCACAGGGACCATGTATCATGTTTTTAATAACTACCTCATGCAATCCAGGATCTACTTCTACATTAGGAATTTCAGCTGATATTACTGCATCAACTTCATTTGGCCTTATCTTTTCAACTAACCAAATCAAAATGTGTGCATGTGGCAATCCCCGTTTCTGCCACTCCACAGAATACATCCAGCAGCGTGTCTCTCCAAACACATAATGTTTCACAATGAAATCCATCAAAGATTTCAACTTTTGTCTAAAGACTCTGGCTGTAATATCATGACGATCAATAGGTGATTGCCCAGGGAATAACTCCTGCTTGATTTCTATCCAGTGTGGATTGCATGTAAATGTGATGAACAAATCTGCTGTACCATAATGACGAACATATGACATGGCATCTTGAGCATATTCATGCATATGTCGAGGGCTTCCGATGTATGTTGCTGGAAGAATAGTTATCCGACCAACATTCTGTGCATTTCCATCAGTATTAATCGCATCTCGAAGGTGAATATACTCTTCAGATCTGAGTTTGGTCTGATTCAACCTGATGAATGTTAATCTCTCCGTTTCAATTTTAACATACATGTCTACAACATACTTGTGATATAATCGCCGACATTTGAGTATGTGATTGTCTTCATTTTCACGAATCATTAGGCGGTAGGAATAATAGTTCATTGAACTGACTTTTTTGTTGGTTTCGGAACCTGAAAATAGATTTTTGTTTTCATAATATTGAAAATTAAAAAAATAATAATATAGTGACTGATAATATAGCTCCATAGCTAAACTAATATTTTTTATTACCTGTAATGGGATTTATCATCTTGTTTGAAAAATCATAGCCATCTTCACCTTGCCAAAATATAATGGGATATTGCAGTGCGTCATATGAGCGGTGTGTTTCCTTATACGTTGTAATTGATCATTCCGACGATGTAAAACAATATCACGGGATTCCAAGTTTTCTCCAACTACAACGATGGCAACTTCATCAATAGTTGGTGCATTAAAACGTCTTGCATGTTGGCCAACAGGTGTTTTATCAGCTCTGATTACAATTTTGTGATTATCAGATGGCATCCGATCCAGTGCAGTTTTAAACAACATAACCAATTGATTGTACTCATGAAATAAAGTTTGTAATTGTTCTACAATAGACCTCTTTAGTGAATTGTTATGTGAACAACGCATATCAATTTCTCGTGGTGAATTGCCCATGAAATAAATTTGCAGAAATTTGTAATTGCTATCTGACACTGGTAACAGTGAACCTGCTCTATGATATATTTGGCCTTGTATCTGTAAATTAAAAAAAATGATTTTTGCCAAATAGAAATAATATTTGTTCCTAAAAAGTATATCTGTCTCTTAATTTGAATCACCAAATAATAATTGATATGCTTAGGTATGTCAATATGTAATAATTAGTTGTAACTAATATCCATCGTCAAATAATTATATTGTGTTTCAAAATAATAAAAGTGTTGCTAATACTGAATCACCAAATAATATAATGACTAAGTAATATATGTTTTGGGGTTTAGGAAACTGAAGGTTAATGACACATATTTACTTAGTTAATAGGAAATTTTGTTCATTAAAATAATAATGATTAACTGCTATAATACATACCTTAAAAGTTGGCATGAAATTTTCCCGAACTACGTTTGTTGCCCCAAATGATGTCATTTGAAAGCAATTGTTATATTGTTGAATATTTGACAAAAAGTGTATGGAATCTGGTTCTATTCCTGAAACCAATGAGTACAATGGCTCTGGTGGTGGATTCAATGGTATCAATTTCACTTTCCCATTTGCGCAACACAATCCATTTGCTTCATTTTTGTATTTCAATGCCTTACAATAAGAGCAAACCAAGTTCATAGATCCAATAGCAACACATTGGTGGTTACTGTAGTCAATTGACAAATCGTAATTGAAAGCAGCTCGATTCAAACTTTCGCGATTATTAGTTGAATCTCTCGCTCTCGCTTCCCGCGTTCGTGATATACGAATTCTTTCGCGTTCATTTCGGTCGTCACGTTCATGTGCAGTATGATAAGATCGGTAATTCATTTGGTTTGTAGCATTTCGGGTTCTTCTACTTAAATTACTTCGTCTTATAGGAGGCATATCGTATATAATTACCTAAATTTATTCATACAATCAAAATTAATTATTAAATATTATAAACGCTTTTTAACGCAGTTTGTTTGACAGATGCAATGACGTGAAAACTGATGACAATTTATGTCGCATTCCGAAACTAAAACAAAAGAAAGAATATTCCAAGGCCAATCAAATCTTACATTTACTTTTTTTGACTTTTCAATTTGGTCGGGTGTACACATTCATTTGATTAAATTTGAACGTTTTGCAGCGACAATAAAGCGCGAATTGACTCTTTGACGTTAGCAAGACACCTACATTGTTTAGACAACAATGAGTGCTTGTAATTTAATATCAACTTTATTGAATAGCAATACAGTTCAAATTGACTCTACATTTAGTTATTTATTCTACATTTAAAATATTTGTATAGGAAAAAGAAAAGGGCTTTTTTAGGATTTCCCTGGAAATTATTCAAATTTTTCTCGCCGTTAGAGCCATCCTTGGACTTCAAGGAACATTTAAAAAAAAGAATTGTTAAGATTGGTCCATGCGTTGTTGAGTTATGCGCTTACCAACACATTTTGCGATTCATTTTTATATAATAGATAACATACTGCTAATACTTTGAAGTTTAATTGTGTTTACTACAAATGGACATAAAAGAAGACAAAGTGTTAGTAGTTTCAAGTAAACACTTGAAAGTTTTCAGAGAATTATAAACTTGGAGCTGTCAGGCAGCTTTACACTACCAGCAGAACTAGAATCTGCACTTCACATTTCGCAAAACAATATGATTGGAATAAGATAAGACTGGCACAACACATTTTTGATCTACTAAAATATTTCTATTTATTATAATATTTATTTGTGTTGTTTGTTTTTTATAAAATTATAGTTAATATTAATTTCGAAAACTTTTATAGGTAATATTAAATATTCTTTAAATTTTAGTCAATTTTTTTTATACCATGAAAATTGTTTCAGCAAGAAAAAAAAACCGATATATGTGAATATAGTATGTAAAAAATTTTTGACTTTTGAAACTTGAATACATATAAGAAATAATATACAACATTCTTAGGTTATACAAAAAAAGTAAAGTAAAATAAATCAGAATGTTACTGTGCTATTTTTTATTTAATGAAGAACAGGACAAAGCGTGCAACTTCGAAATGAAAGTATCCGCTTTGTAGTCCAACTTGTAAAAGTTTAATGACATGGTCTCTAAACAACTTGAGAATAGTCTTATGAGTACAATAATTGATCTATTAAAAATACATTATATAATGTTATTAATAACAACAATGTTGCTACATTTACTTCTATAATACCTTTTAATTTTTTAATAATTTTTAAACATTTTATAACCCGTATTATAATTCATAATAATTTGTCCCCCGTGGTTCAATTAAATACCCCGATACCAATACATATTAGTTGCCAAAATAAGTAGTTACCACAGTATAGAAAGCGTATTTAAATTTATTTATCACTTCACATTTATAACACAGAATGTAACTTTAATTTAATTCAATTCATCAATCAGCAACGTTGTGTTTCAATCACACACGTCATGTTTGATATATTCATCAATACAGAGTTTATAAATAAAATTACCACATATTATATGTAACGAATGCGATTTCCTTTCTGTTGAATCAAGCCAGTAAACTCCTCTTTTTTAATGCTTTGTGAGGTTAATGAATAATTTAATTTAAACATCAATAAATCCAAGTTCATCCATTACGTTTTTTTTAAATTGAATTATTATCAAGTTAGAAAATACTTTTGTAAAATCAATCTATCTTCCGATAAATCAAGTTAATACAGACCAAGGCTTAAAGGGAAAAATGTAATTCATCATTCCCACTTGTTAGCTAATACGGAATCACTGCCATACATAGTTTGTTACTTACTTAATGAGCTTTATAACAGATAAACATTGGATATCAATTTAAATTTGTAAAATAATAATTGAAATATCCAGTGAATCCATTCAATAAATATTGAATAATTAAAATACATATTTACTTAATAATTATCATATATATTGAAATCTTTCTGTAGGTTAACAAAGTATTATATATTCAAATAGTAATTAATATATTAAACATTTCTGTTTCACTTTAAACAGTTACTTGTAATGAAAGATATATGATAAATTATAACAACAAAAAATTAACTTATTAAAATTATGATGTTTGTGTTTGATATTACCATTAAAATCAAACAAGTCAACTTAAAAGAAAGTACTGTTTCCATTAACGTGGTACTAATAACGTCATCGTGAAGTCGGTCGGTAAGGACGGGTATCCGGAACACACAGCGTACCTACAGGTACATACCCCGGGTATAACTATAACATCATTTAATAACTCACGCGGGGTATGTGTGCTCGTGAGGAGGATATCTGGTACCGTCACCGATATCACACATGGTGTGTAACGAATGTCACTTTTCTTCTATTGAATCATCTCTTTTTTAATGTTTTGTGAGATTAATGAATTGTTTATCTTAAAAATTAGTAAATCCAAGGTAATCTTGTACGTTTTATTGACATTATTATAACTCAGTAAAATTAAATGTAACAAAAAGGTGTGTTTAAATCAAAATCACTTTGCGACAGCCGGTGTAATAAGTTTAAAAACAATTAACCTTTAATGAACGAAGTTTATTGATAAGGTTAGGTCTCGTGTTTCTCCGTTATTTGTCAAATTAATTCTACAACTTCATCCAACACACAAGTGAAAGATGTTTGTTCTGTCTGAGATTATTACTTAACAACTCTTTAACTTGAACTAAAATTTCTTCAACTTCGAGAGCTCTTAATTGACTTCTGTAATCCTATTATAACTTTAACAAACTATTTAAGAGAGTATTTCAAGAACTGTGTACTCACGTTTGCGGATTGACATGAACTATTTCATGAAATAAGACGATATGTTCATACATATATATATATGCAGGGATAATGTAATAATGTTATAAAAAATATAAAAGTATAAAACATATCTATCATGTTGATAAATTATTATCAACTTCTAAATAAGTAATTGTCATATACATAATATTTTTGTATAATGATATTATCCTAATGATACATATGTATCTCGCTAGCAGTTCAATCTAAACGCATCGGAAGCATCACTTATTTTGTATTCTCCGTCCATCTTGTATATATTTCCTTAAGTTAGACATCAATTAGTTCCTTTGTAAGTTTCATTATAATATTTATTATGTTAGTGCGTTCTTTATATGTTTGTATTAAACTAATGTTGGATTTTAATTTCTCATCAACATCACGCTCCTTCTTTGTTTCCGTGTATTATTATAGACACTGTATATTATAGTTATGTGGCATTTTTCCTCCATATCATAGTTCTACAGCGTCCGTTGAGTCAGTAAATAATAGCTCCGTACTTAAGGTAGTTACTAACAACTTTATTAGAACATTTTTATCTTTTGTGTCATCTCAAGAACTTACCTTATATTCTGTAATTATAATAAAAGAACCTGTGAAAACTGAAATAAAAAAATATATTATACTTATAATAATATATGTATATAAATTTTTACGACAAATATGACTCTTTTATCTCTTGCAGTAGAGCACTACGAGTAGTTGACGACGTCAGGGATTTAAATTATTTAATTATTGGTCACACAAGACTAATATAATAAACAAATTTGCAATAGCGATCTCTAAAAGTTTGTATATTTATTATCAATATATAAATAATAAACTTTTCAATCAAAACACAACAGAAGACCAACAAAGAACTCGCTAACAATCTGTATTTATTCGTAACTTTCCATTAATACCAACAATAAACAACCCTTTGTTTTCGGGCTTTGATAAAAATGGCGGATACTACCACTGAATGATTTTATTCTGTCTTTCGCCGCGCTTTGAATAAAGGTATTAATATAATAAATAAATAATAAATACAATAGACTCGTTTTATAACAAACATACTTACTTACTTACCTTCACGCCATGTCCCTTGCGGGGTAGCCAGAGACGACGGAGCGCCAAACGCTACGGTCCCTGCATACCTCTTTCGCCTCGACCACAGACATCAACCTCTTCATACATGCCCTCCGGGGGGTCCTCATGCTTTTTACGTGACCTTCCTCCAGTATCATAGCTACTGTGTTTTCGAAGGGCACTCGAGGCCTCCCCCTGTCTCTCTTACCGCTCACTTTTCCTTTATAAATCTTTTTTACCATTATTTCATCACTCATTCGTTCGACGTGCCCAAACCACCTCAGCACGTTCTTCTTCATTCTCACTGCGACATTTTCGCTAGGATCTCTTCATTGCGGATTCGGTCAGCTAAACTGACTCCGCAAATTCGGCGAAGAGATCGCATCTCCACAGCATTCATCTTTCTTACGTTCTTCTTCTGCGTTACCCACGTTTGGCTGCCTAATAACAGCGTCGGTAGCAAAACTGCATTGTGTACAGCCAGACGTGCAGCTATGCTGACGTTTCGCCGTCTTAACAATGCAGCCAAAGCACCTTTAACTCTGTTACCGGCAGCAATACGTCTCTCCACATCCATTTCGTATCTTCCGTCTCTGCTAAACATACTTCCCAAATATACCACTTCATTCACTTGTTCTATTATCTTACCATTCACGTTGATTTTACATTCTGTTCTTTCTTCATTTCTTTCAAATATCAGAACCTTCGTCTTATCTGCATTCAGGTTTAGACCATTATTTTCACACCCATCTTCCAGAGTGGTGACCAATGCCTGCAAATCGCATTCTGATGATGCAATGAGCACTGCATCATCTGCATATAGCAAGCAATTGACCTTAAGGTCACCTACTTTCACTCCCATGTCACTGTCTTTCACGCCTTGGAGACAACTATCCAAATACAAATTGAATAACCAAGCTGACATAGCGCAACCTTGCTTAACACCCGATTGGATGTCAAACCAGGGCGACATGTCAGCTCCTACTCGCACACAGGCTGAGTGATCTCTGTAAAGAGACTTTACAGCCTGTATCAAGGGTCCGCTCACATTGTATCGGGGTAGTATCTCCCATAATTTCTTTCTCACAACCCTGTCAAACGCCTTTTCCAAATCCACAAAAGCACAGAAAACTTTTTGGTTTAGGGCCAAAAACTTTTCCGTGATCATGCGGAGGGAAAAGATCTGATCTATACACCCTCTTCCAGGTCTAAAACTTCCTTGGGCCTCCCACAACAGCCTTTCAGATCTCTCTTGCATTCTTCTCGCTAATATTTTAGCATAAACTTTACCGCCCAAGCTAATCAAACTGATAGCCCTATAGCTTGCACAGTTTATCTGTGAACTTTTGCCTTTATACAAAGGTACGATGACTGCACCTCGTCAATAGCTTGGGACCTCCCCTGATTTCCAGCATAAATTGCACAGAAACCAGAACAAGTCCCAGACGCGTGGCCCACCATATTTGATCATCTCGGCAGTAATTTCATCTGCTCCCGCAGACTTTTTCCACATTTCAGACTTCGAATCGCGCTCTTCACTTCTTCCAAACTGATTTCACCATCGGCTACATCCGGACTCAGCATTTCGCTGGTACTCAAGGCCGAGGCGTCCTCACATTCATATGTCTCCTTGTAGAACTCCGCCCACCGCTGCAAAACGGGTTCTTGCTCTGTTAAGATTTCACCGCTTTTCGAAAGCACCCCTTTCATTCTACAGGTTACCGAACTACCCCGGGAATCACTAACTTCTCGACAGAAAAGTTTCGTGTTTTCCCGGAAGTTGTTAGTCAACCTGTCATTCCTTTCTCTCTCAGAATTTTCACGCTTCATCTTTATAAGTGCTTTCGTTTTGTGCTTTTGCAGCTTGTACTCTCTTTTTCTTATCTCTCTCATACTTTTATCCTTACCCGAGGCTTTATAATCCAGCCATGCTTTCTTCTTTAACTCCACAGCGTCTTTCACTTCATCATCCCACCATTCATCGCGCTTTTTACTAAAACCTCTTTTCCTTTTACCACATACCTCTGTCGCTACTGTCACCATACCATTCCTAAGGTTCTGCCAGCATACTTCAGCATTTTAATTTCCAGAATCACACCTTTCAAGCTTCTTGGAAACCCTTTCTTGATATTCCTCTCTGATCGGTGGATCTTAAAGCTTCCAGCTTCTTATGCGATAATTCGACTCCAAGCTAGGACACGTTGTGCGGCTGCGCCAACCTGCAAACAGACCTCTTATTCTAGCAACGACTAGATAATGGTCCGTTCCCAGATCAGCACCCCTAAACACTCGCGTGTCCATAACTTGGCTTCGAATTCGCTGATCCACTAGGAATAAATCAATTATACTTCTTTCGTCCGCTCGCTCCCATGTATACAAGTGAATTTGTTTATGATCAAACATCGTGATTGCCACAAACAAATTTCTCTCCTTACAAAATTCCAAAATAAGCTTTCCAGCCTCATTTACTCTCTTATCACCGTACTTGCCTAGCACGCTTTCGTAACCACTTCGCGCGGTTCCAACCCATCCATTAACATCACCACATACTATCAACTTTTCATTACTTCTGACACTACTTAGAACATCCGTGACACCCTCCCAAAACTCCTCGAGTTCGCTCACTGGAGCTGAGGATACTGGCGCGTAAACGGCTAACAAGAATACTCTTGTTATCCCCAGCTTAAAGCGAACCCAAAGAAGTCTCGGGTTGATAGCCTTGTATTCTACCATTGCATTAACCATTCGAGAGGACAACAACACGCCTACACCTTGGCAACCTCGCTCACCCTCTGGAACACCAGCCCAGAAAGCGACCCGGTTGCCAGTCACTGTTTTTAATGAATTCTTTCCAAAATTGATTTAGTCTAATAAAGGTTTACATATAGAAAGATAAAAGTTCAAGAAGTCTACTTTTGGAATTCGAGTGTCCTTTTGGCCAGTAATGTTCAAAGCTTCCAAATTTCGCCATGTTATGAAAACGTATCCAGGAAGAAATACGATGGTAAATAAAATCCCTATAGTATTGGACAAGCACAAAATATTTGACTATTTTAGAGACAAACAATGTCTAAAGTTTCCTCGCTGAACCACATTCAGTGGTAAATCAGATTCCTCACGGTCTCTGTGTGATTGTGAATGAGTCTGTGGCGTGGCGGAGTTTTACTGACCGATGACACGGACGGTTATATGATGTGATGTGATTTGTATTTTCAAATGTATATTAATGTTGCCAGTAATATTCCATTATATATAAATACATATAAAATATTAAAAAGCAAAAGAATATTTTCGTAAAACAGAAGAAAGATGACTTATTTGCGAATAATTGTTTTATTGAATTTAAAAATAATTGACTGTGATAACATTATGACATTATTAATTTCTCACCAGTGCTCAGAAGTAAGTTGTTAAATAATTAATAAAATAATGTTAGCATAGACATCCGCATTAGGAGGCGGTCACAATCCGGAAGAATATTAATGTACCAAAAATAAAGTTTAATTTTATTCCAAGCCTTAACTTTAATACATAATTTTAATATAGTATTCATTCTTTGATACCAAAAGCTTAAAAAAGCAACACACAAAGAAAACACAATGTTTTTGGAATAAAACTACAATGCTATTTATATAATACGGAAGTATTTGTTATATTTATACACCGCTACGGATAGGATTAATTAATTACATTTGATTTATTAATTAATGTAATCGGTTCTGTTAATAATTATAATTATATCTTGAAAATAAGTTACATTCTAAAATGTTATAATGATATTCGGTGGTTATACTAATTGGCTCGATCGATATACACTTCGTATTTACTATTATAAACTGTCAAAACACAAATAAACTATCATAAACATGTAAATATAATAATAGTTATAATATATTTATAGTGAATGAGATATATGTATTTACTATATAATTTTGAGTTCTGCAGCATTTTACATGTATTTAATAAATAAAGATAATTGTAATTAACAGAAGTATAATTTGTTTTATAAACTATTACAAATAATATCGACTTCTTCAAAGACAGTGTAGTATTTATCATTATGTCTTAACTGACAAGTGATGTTATGGATAAAGCTGTTTCTGCTTTTTGTATTAAAATACCACTTCTGAAGAAATGTTTTTAATATGTTCCGCTGTAGCAATGGTAACTGCTCTTTACAAATATAAACGCGTCAATTTTCAAAGCTACCTGTCCCTTGCAATATGCAAGTTCATAATTAAAGACTTCGAAAACCTATTCGAAGTCTTTAATCATAATCGGAATTTGCACAACCAACTACGAACCTTCGTAGTTGGTTGTGCAAATTCCGATTTAATTGACGTGAGCACAGCCGTCATATAGTATATAGTACCTACTCATAATGGAATATGATAATTTATATTAAAAGAGAAATTATATAGATTAAGTAAAATTATAATACAATTCTAAAGATCCAAATGTACAATAAATATATCATTTTATAATAATTTGTGTATTTACGAGTACATACACTCACTGGCTTCATCGACACACATTGAGCAAGAAGCCTCTGGAACTTACTAAATGTAAGTTAGGAATGATATAAAGATGATCTAATAATTTTAAAACTGATCATTTATATATAATTGAAAATAAAATACTTTTTATAATTACAACATTGATGTGTTGTTAGTATTATGAAAAAAATCAATAATCTTATAACTTAACATATCTTACTTATAAGCTACTAGCCTTACAAATCAAATTATTCGGTAACAAAATAAAATCGTGCCTGCAATTAGGAAAGATGTTTGCTTCATTCTACTTTAAGCATTTTCCATGTTGTACTTTTAATAACAAATTACTAACTAGTTTCAAACTAGGGAACCCTTATAAGCTATCGTTTTTATGTTACAGTCTTTGAGGTTAATTTTCGATTGTTTTATTAATTATCACTACGTATGTTAATGTAATGCTACAATGAAACAGTTAGTTTTGACCTCTCCAGTGACACGCAAAATACAAAGAGGAAGAACCTAACTGTTAAAGCAGTCCAGTAACTTGCTCTCTGTAATAATAGGACAGATATATCTCTATTTATTTATAAAAAAGAATTGACACCATAATACCGTCGAATTATTTAATGGCAAAAAATCTGGGAATCAGGATCTCTTACAACTTTTCTATTTCATAGTCTTCTGCAGCCTTCCTCACTCTCATAATTATTCGTCAAAATACATTTGCTACTTCCTATATGTTTTGAGATATTCATGATCATTAGTGTCATCAACACAAATTATTACCAGATTGACCATCGGCTTATTGGAATAGATTGAGGTTTTTGTGTTTTCTTATTTTAATTACAAAATAAGTTATAATTAATATTACCGGTACTATTTTAGCGACGAGTCACTCATACTCGGGGAATTGAAAACGAGTTTTAATATCTTACGAATCATAAATATTTCATCGTAAACCTTTTATATTATTACTTATGTGGAGAAGTTTTTATTGTACCGAATAAAAGGAAAGGTGGCTTATAATATTCTGTAATATATAAAATTCTGTTTTATTTGAAGTCGGGTAAGGTAAGGTAAGGCCTAATAAAGTAGATACCTACTTGTTAAAACAAAACCATTTATGGATATGACAATTCTATTAAAATGTGTTGTGATGTATATTTTCAAGTAATATTTTAAAGTGACGTGTTCCTAGTTTAGAAAATCTTTAGGTACTAAATGATTAAATTTTAAAATAGAGCGAGATTCACTCAACCATATAACTGATTATATTTCAAAGTTAAACTTGAATAAAATATTACTTTAAACTAATGCTTCCTTTCCAGAGCTCTGTTTCAACATAAATGTTTTTCTCTGGAGATCATAAATGCAATTTGTTAAACTCAATATCTCACTTCTTGCGAGTGAACTCGTGCTGTCTGAATGTTATAATTACCTCAATACAAATGCTTATGTTATTTCTTATATACACACTAACGGACGAGGTGTACTTTTAATATAATTATTGTTTCTTACATAATTTTTATCAAGTTGAACACGATAGCACATTCAGTCAACTTTATATTAAATATATATAGCAACCTACTTTCATATTGATAATTGTGTGATATTATAGAATATTACCTACATACATGTTATTAACATTATATGCTCTACAATACTTCCTTAGAAACTATTCAATACGCGCCTCAAAGCGGTTACGAAATCATAAGACGACGAGTGGATACTTCTTAGATGTTTTCGATATTATTGTATTTTATTATTTATCAAAATATTATGTTGTATTTGGGATTAGTTATTATATCCTATTCATGTATTACAATAAAGGAATTCTCTCACGTGACTGATTTTCTACATTTACAACAGTTTCTCCAAATTAATTGTAGATGTAATTCATCTGAAACTGCAATGCAATCATTTGAATTGTCTTGAGTCGTGATAGCGATGTCAAACACCAGCTGAGATTAAATAAAATAAAGCATCCTAAAAGATGAACAGGATTTAGGAAAAAACGAAACCTTATTATATCATAAGTAAAAAAGTATATAATAAGTCAATAATATGTTCATTATAATACATATAAATCATAACTTGAAGCAGAAATATTATACTTAATGACAACACTAGGAACAATGGGATTGTGAATTTTTTTTTTTAGATTTTATTATAAACTATAAAAATATATCAAAGAAATTATTAATAATATTACATTATTTTATTATGTCTAACTAATTATATTTTAATATTTGTAGTATGGAGCTACTATTGAAATAATTTCTCAGAGATATGAAATGACTGTAATATAACACTGGCAGCTTTGTGACGTAGAAGCACCGCGCGCTCTCTGTACTAGAAACATTTTGATGAAATTTTTAGTATTAGGAAACTATACTACTTTATTTTAGCACAGCAAACTATTTGAATCAAAGCATAATATATTCTGTATTTTTTTTCACTATTTTAGTTAACTGTACTCATAGCATAATGTGCATGTGTGATAACATAATGTGCAATAGTGAGCTAATATGCTGTAAACTTTTTTTTAACTGTATCCATACATATTAATAAGTTTTTAAAATATACTGAAGTGATAAAATAACTCAGACCCGCACCTGAAGCGTGTTATTAGGATGTCCGATTTCTATGCAATCAACAGTAAATTAATTGGTAATGAATGAAAACTCCCTAACTTTAAGAATTATGCACTTAAATAGGGATTGTTTCATTTATAATATAATAGTTCAAAAAACAGATAAACAATAAATAATAATAATACGTTGTGACGCTAACGTCTTATCTACTCTGTAAATAATATTTTAATAAACTCAAACTAAGGAATGGCGCCACCATTTCTTTCTTATTTCAGTTATATTTGGAATAACTTAACTTACCATTTCGATCATTTTTAATAATTTAAAATAACAATAATATTGTATCTTTATTAACTTTGTGATGTAGTTAATGTACATACTCGTATAACTACAATTATAATTAATGGAGTACTTATTGGATAGCTGTGATTAAATACATATTTAAATGGAACTTATGTCAGTACTCATTAATTTACTAATTTTATATCTGGATAATTATTTTTTGAATAACTTCTAATTTACACTTCTATAAGACTTGTTCCATCTATTCGAAATCGACTCTTAGTATATTTACCTTGTATTTTGTATTTTACTGTCAAAGTAAAGAACATGTCATTTATTAAGAGTATTTTACTACAATATTTATTCATATTTTCTCTACAATAATATCTCGTATGTTTGAGAAAATAATCTCATTGACGTTTTATTTCATAAAAGTAATTTTACAAGTAACAGAATGTTTACAAGCATTTTTTACATTTATTCACTGTTATAAAAGTATTTTGTAGATGAGTAACGAGATCAAAGGGTTTGTGATGAAATATTTATGATTCTGTAAGAGGTTGAACCGCTTTTTCCCTTGTGTGCAGTCAAAGAGACTTTTGTAAATTCTTTCCTAGATTTAGACGCAAATATTTTTAACTAAGAAAGTACATTATATTCGTAATAACTTGTCTTAAAGAAATATATATTACTAATACTTTTATAAGTACAATTAATTATATAAGTCATATGAACAAATTGTTTTTTTTTTAAGTCTTATTATAAATATGTTGCATAAATAAATAATATAAATCAAGTAATTTTATAAAGATAAACAAATTAATTTAATAAGGGGTGAAACTATTACAAGTCAAAGTTTGTTTGAAATCCATAAAACAACATAATATATCGTATTCATTAATATTCAAGAGATAGTACTTAATACGTATTATACAATTAATATTTCCTCGACTATTTTGTTAATGTAATTTAAAGCAACTTGTATTGAATTCAATTTCGTACTTCAATTTTAAACAAGAATTAATTGGATAAATATTTATACATTTGTGTATTTAGGACTCTAATATTCAAATATACCTAATTTCCGAGTATTCTATTATGAGATAATAACTAATGCACACGATAGATTAATAATGTAGTACAAATGTTTAATGATAATTGTATCAAATCCTGGTTGTTGGAGCATTGCGTAATTGAAAGTAAACCCAATTGATTTACTTTGTCCACTGCAACTACTTTGTTATTTTATTTTGAATAAAAAAACAATGTTTCGAAATTGAATTTTGAAATACCAATAGTACCAAAATACATTTAAAACTTGTTATCAGAAGCTATAAACAAAATTTGTACTATAGTAGTTCAAACAGCTTGGTAGAGCTTTGGTTTCTTGTTACTCTTATTAACTCGCAAATAAATAATTCTTACAAGGTACCATTCTCCTTGCCGCCGACTTTTCTTTTGTTAATAAGTTTGTAGATCATGATCAGACAGCTCGTGCTAACAGTGGCTGTGCGTTACCTCACTATATTTATATATTATACTTAATGTTTAACTTCTTTTTCTTAATTTGTATTAAAACTGAATTACAAGTCAAAATACAAACATGTATAAACATGAATTGTCTTTTAAAACGCCTAGTAACGAAAATTATATAACTACTTATTATATTTTAATGTGATATGACTGGAGCACGGAAATAAAACGATCTCATTTTCTATAACGGACTCATTCCAACTCATTAACTTTTTCAGTCGAAAATCGACTTCAGATATTATAAAATGGAACTGAGAGCTAGTGACTATTTGTTGGTCTGTATTATGTGTCTGGAGAATTAAGGTTTAATATTAAACTAAAGATTATAGAGACAAGTAACTAAGAAGAATGGATTAATAAATACGAGTAGTACTTACTTGTTTAGGTTTAATGAGTTTTTCTTTGTAAGCATAAAACAGTGCAACTATTCTGAAGGGAATTAGAATAATATTGTTAGATGTACTTATCAAACAATTTGTTATAGTGTTATAGTGAGGTTTGTTATTTACAGTTTAAGGTGATATTGTTTTCGTTTTAACTTATTAATAAAACATCATCATCAATGCCTGCAAAATGCATCATCAGAATACAATTTGCAGGTATTGGTCATCACTCTGAAAGATGGGTGTGAAAATAATGGTCTTAACCTGAATGTAGATAAGACGAAGGTTCTGATATTTGAAAAAAATGAAGAAAGAACAGAATGTAAGATCAACGTGAATGATAAGATAATAGAACAAGTGAATGAAGTTGTATATTCGGGAAGTATGTTTGGCAGAGACGGAAGATACGAAAGGGATGTGGAAAGGCGTATTACTGGCGTCAACAGAGTCAATGGTGCTTATGCTGCATTGTTGAGATGGTGAAATGTCAGCATATCTGCACGTTAGGCTATACACAATGCGGTTTTGCTACCGGCGATGTTATACGGCAGCCGGACGTAGGTAACACAGAAGAAGAATGTAAGAAAGATGAATGATGTGGAGATGCGATTTCTTCACAGAATATGCGGAGTCAGTCTTTCGAATCAGTCTGATCGAATCCGCAATGAAGAGATTCATAGAATGGCAGGTACTAGCGAAGATCTCACGGTGAGAATGAAAAAGAACGTGCTCAGGTGGTTTGGGTACGTCGAACGAATGAGTGATGAAAGAATGGGAAAAAAGATTTATATAGGAAAAGTGAGCGGTAAGAGAGACAGGGGGAGGCCTCGAGTGACCTTTGAAAACACAGTATCTATGATACTGTAGGAAGGTCACGTAAAAAGCATGAGGACCCCCCGGAGGGCATATATGAAGAGGTTGATGTCTGTGGTCAAGGCGAAAGAGGTATGCAGGGACCGTAACGTTTGGTGCTCAGTCATTTCTGGCTACCCCGCAAGGGATATGGCGTGAAGATGTTAGGTTATTATATCTCTGAAGTATTTATTCTACTATTAAAATAACTAAGATTTTGCTTCACATGATCCTTTCCAAAGTTTTTTCTACATTATTAATAAAAAGAACTTAGGACAAATATTATGTAACTGATTTGAAGTTAAAGATCTGTTTTTGTTTAAAATATGCTAACCGCTAAAACTTAGGACTGAATTTGGAACAATATTTAGTATAATAATAATAATATGTTTTTCAATATTGTAAAACTACAACATTTATTAAATACTACAAATATCATTACAGGTTAACGTTTTATGAAAATGGCTGATATAATAAAATTTTAACAAATGGATAAAATATTGCATGTTCCTAAATAGATCATCTAGTGAAAACTTTGCCGAAGTCCAATTTTATTGAAATTTTCCTTGTAAACTTATATTGATAATTCATTAAGCGTTGGAGATTTGTTCCATGAAGAGTGTGTGGGCAACTCTACAAGTTGGTCATTCCTTAATTGAAAGTAAACATTTCAGTTCGTTGTATCCACTGAATCTTTCGAGCGCTTCTCGACTCGCCAGCACACGGCTTATTTTATATTGTTGACTTTAAGAATATTACTAAGTTTTTCTACACGGAACTTAAACACAAATTCTAGTTTACAATAACAACTTGTATAAATTATTTTTTTATGTTATCACCCTTCATTATAAGAATATTTCTTATTAAGAAAATAATATATATCATTGTCGTGTTTTAGCTTATAGAATTATCAAAAACAATAATCGAATAGACTTTGAAAATTGTACAAAGTTATATAAAATTCAGATATGAATTATGTTTAACACTAATTATACTTCCAATATTTATACGAGTACTATCATCAGATTGTTTTTAAATATTGCTGTCCAAAGAGACTTGATAATTATTAATTGATTATTATTATTATTAAATATTGCAACCTTTTGTGTGCAATTGCTAATACTTTTGTGTTCACCTGAACTAACTTCAAATGGATATAAAAGATGACAAAATATTAGTACTTTCAAGTGAACACGAGAAAGTTTTCAAATTTAGAACTTCAAACTGTCCACCAGCTGTGCACTCTCAGCAGAACATGTATCTACACTTCTATACAGAAAATATTAACAGAAATACATTTTTGATTCACTAAAATATTTGTATTGACGACATATTTATTTGTATTTTCTTTATTTTATAATATTTTAACGATTCCAGTTATTTTAAAATATTCATAGAAATGCATAAATTTTGTGATTAATATAAGCTATTCCTTCCACGGCGAGTCCAGCAACTTTGAGATGCAAGTATCCTCTTTGTAGTCCGACACTTGTAATAGTTTAGAAGCACTTCAGTTAAGCTCTAAGTACATAGTCTTAGGAGTACTAAAATAGTGCTAATAAAAATACATCCAAGTCGTATTAAAGATATTAAGTACCTGCTAAAGCATAAATTTCTCCTTTTTTAATGTTTAATGTGTCAGTTTGTTGAAGTAGTTATCATACAGTAAGTATACTCAAATGTATTTACTCGTATCACTTTACATTTATAATATAGAATATCATTTTAATTCAATTCAATTTGCCACTCAGCAAAGTTGTGTTTCAATTATGAACGTTCTTTTTCATTTTTCCATCAAAACATAGTTCACACATAAAACATAAGAAATGAGTTGAATCAAGCTAATAAAGTCCTTTTAATGCTGTGTAAGTTAATGAATAATTTAATTTAAACATTAATAAATTCAAACTAACCTGTTACATTTTTGTAAATCAATTCGTATTAAGGTTAAAAAATACGTCCGTAGTATCAAAGTAGCTTGTAATTAACTAGTAAATATATGAAGGCTTACAGGGAAAAAACTATTTAGTCAGTCGCAGCTGTTAACTAATACTGAATCCCTGGCCTGTATCGCTTACTACTTACTTAATGAGTTCTATAACAGGTATACACTGGTTGTCAATATATGTTTGAAGATTAATAATTGAAATACACTGTGAATTTAACAACATAAATGCAATAATTATAAAATATGTTTACTGAATAATTACCACATCCTTTTAATGTAATCACTGTGTGTGTTAACAGAATGTTATGTACAGCAATTATAATATGTTAAACATTTTATACTTCTGTTTTGTCTGTAAAAATATTTTGTTAAATAATTACGACAGAACTCGTTCATCACTTCAGTTTGTTCCATATATCCAACTGTAACTGAGGTCATTAACCAATTACATAAAAATATTCAATCGTTACATAAAAATATTAATTTGCAACTAATACTATAGACTAATATAAAATATAAAAGTCGCACTCGCGGCGGTGAGAATTATAATTCATTATTATTTTGTAGTTATTTGAGTTTGATGACGATAATTAAATAATAAACGGTATATACGGGATTTATTGTCATTTATTAGGTTATTATAATTCATTATTGCTCCCATTTATTAGTTCTGGTTATGAGTGACGTAATAAAGTATAAAAACAATATACTTTACAAATTAAAACTACCATCTTAGTACTTTTAAGTATTATGTATTAACAACTAAGTTTTGAATGACCGCTCCGTGATAGCAGTGAAAGTGAAAATACGTTCCTCAACGCTGCTCAAGTAAGTGTCATATCTGTTATCCATTCGTGTCGTTATACATTTCATTGTAAAGCCCTTTAGCGGTAGATTTAAAATTTTATGAATGTAGACGAAATATAATCCTGCTATAAATTTCTTTTTATGAAACTCATATTAAGAGATAACATATTTTATCAATATAGAAAAGGAAAATAATTTAAATATTTTTAGTCAAATTTTCTAATTTAAATGTCTTTCTTAGTTGTGTAAGACAGACATTTAAATAACTCTGAAGATATTAGGTTGATTACTTATGCTGAAAATCTTAAGGCACACACAAACAATCTGCACAACAAAAGGAAGTGAAAACTTTCATACAGGGTGGGCCATGAATTAGTTAACATTTGAAAAAATCGTATAAAAAAAACCATTTAACATATTTTAGAAATATTTTATTTACGAAAAAGCTAATTAGTTGTAATTTATTTTTTAAAAATTATTTCGTCTAAATGACCACCGTTTCGGTTTTTGCACTCATCTAAGCGAGTCCTGAAGTTTTCGAATACTCTTCTGCAAAGAGACCGTGAGATCGCCGACATCTCTTCGAGTGTATTTGTTTTATCAATGTAGACACGACTCTTTAAATAACCCCATAAAAAGAAGTCTGCTGGGGATAGATCTGGACTTCTGGGCGGCCATGCGATGTCACCTCGTCTGGAAATCAGCTTTTCCGGAAACATTTCTTTGACCACCGGCAAGGACTCGTTCGATGTGTGACACGTGGCTCCATTTTGTTGAAACCATGTGTTACGATTATAGCCACCAAATTCCAGTAGCATCGGTGCTAAAAACTCCCGTAACATTTTCACATACTCGGCAGAATTAACAGTAACTGAACGGCCTCGAGAATCTTCAAAAAAGTAAGGTCCGATGATTCCTTTTGCTGAAATTGCAGCCCATACAGTTACCTTAGGAGAGTGAAGTGGCCTTTCATGTTTAGCTTTGGGATTTTCGCTGCTCCAATACCTGCAATTCTGTTTGTTTACATGTCCATTTAGGTGGAAATGGGCTTCGTCAGAGAATAAGATGTTGTCAGAATTACTGAATCGAGTTAACATTGTTTCGGCATATGACTTACGCAAATTTAAATCATTAGGGTTTAGTTCTTGCACTATCTGAATCTTATATGGATGTAATTTCAAATCTAATTTCAAAATACGGCGTAATGATGTGCGGGATAATCCTAATTCAGCCGAACGTTTGCGCGTCGATAAATCTGGATCACGTCGAACAGAATGTATATAATAGTAATGAGCGAAAAGTTGTTTAAATAAAACTGTTTCACACAGTAAGCGCGTTGTGGCCCCATGAAGCGATCCATTGCGACTAAATTTCCAAGAAGCGAGCTATTGCCCCCGCACGCACCCGCGCCCCGCGCGGCAATAGTTTGCGAGGTAAGCTACATTTAAATGTTAACGAATTCTTGGCCCACCCGATATAATTACCTGAAATGATTATTTGTTATTGAAACGAACCTTTCTTCCTCAAGTCATAACAAGTTTAGGAAGTTTGGAGATAACCATTTGTGATGAGCGCAGCTTTCATACTCGTTTTCATATTGATAATCGTATTTGCTGTATTATATTTTAATATTGTTATAAGATTAAATGCATACAGATAACAATATCATCAACACAGTACTTAATATTTATGTTTTCATTTTATTTCTGTGAATATTTCCAAAGGTTTTAATTGGTATGTTATTCACATTGAGAGAACATATGATAATTTAAATAGGCCAATAACAAAACGTAGTACTTTGCCCGCCGAAGACACAATGGGCAGCCTGAGCAAAAACCGAAAAAAAAATCCTTGATTTTACTCGGGCAGGGTGTTTCGACTTCGTCAAAGCCGATACCCTCCTGGGGGATTTTTCATGAGAGGCTGGTCCTTCGCCGGTCGAGCCAGTCCAATACGATCTGCAGTCAAATGACTAGCAAGGCTGTACCACTAATCGTTATTACATTGAAGGCATCTATTTACTGTGGCGTTACATAAAGTTAATAAAAGCGGGTATTAGCGGGCTGCTTTTGTGAAACTTCAAAATAAATAGGCCTTTTATACATGTCTTTGTAGAAGTGGAGGTCGGCAGATAAAAATCTAAATACGAGAGGTCATTAATTTAATGGAAAAATTCTTTTTTGTTTCCACTTAAAAAATCGTTTACAAAAAAATATACATATTTTATTTTTATTAAAATACTACTTTGGAAGTATAATAACAGGCTCTTAATCAATATTAAAATATTGGGTACATACTTGAGGGATTTATAACATTGTATGATCTAGATAACCGTGTATACACTTATACTAAAAACATCGTTTGTATTATTTGTATTGTATTCGTCTGGTATTTAAATTTTTAGTTTTATAAAATCATTTCTTCTTTGTGAAATGTATCAAATTATAAATTACAAAAATATTTAAATAATAGGCAAAAAATTAGGAAAAAAAATATAAGATTTAAATGTATTTTTAAATTAAATGTCCTAATAGTTGAAGGTTGCCTGTAAGAGATCACTCGAAGGGATGAGCCCGCCTTTGTTCCAATTTTGTAGCAATAAATTTACTGTTCATCTTTTATATGTATATTGTGTGCAATAAAGTGTAATAAATAGATAAAAATAAAAAGATTGTTACAAAAATATTGGACGAAATCTGGCAAAATATTAATGTTAGCACACTAAGAATAAAGCTTAACACTTACTCCAAGTGCTATCCTGAATGGATGACGTGCATACAGTATTCAGTCTTTGTTACCAAAAATAAACAACAAACAAAGTAATTTAAATGTTAATGGAATAAAATTTGCAATTGTATTTGTAAAATAGGTAACTATTTGTTTTAATTTTTACGTGCCGGATATATTTAATTAATTACATTTCATTTGAATAATTAAATGCGATCATGTGATTATATTGTTTTTGGTAATTATATATTGAAAATAAGTTACATTCGTATAAGCAGGACGTTATAATGAAAATAGCTACTAATAATGTAATTCCGCTGTTATACTAATTGGCTCGATCGATATACACTTCGTATTTATTATATAAACTGTCGAAATACAATTCAAGTATCGGTAAACATAAGCATATAGTTATAATAATTGAGCAAAGTGAACGAAGTGAGCGGAGCGTTTTACTGGATATTTTTTTCATTCTTTGTCACGAATTGGCTCGAAAACTACTTGACGGTAAATTATGACTTTGCAATCAAAAAGACACACATTAGGTGATGGTTTTTAAAAATATATATTGAAAAATGTACTCAAAACAATTTTTTTTTTTTAATATCATGTCAAATAACTGACATCCCATTGAAGTTAAAGGGAAACGATGAGTCAATACAACTGGGCTTACTTCGCTCAATATGCAAACGGCATCCGAGATTTCGCGAGCGCAGCGAGTCGAAATTGAGGTTTGTTGGCGCCCCTAGTAATTTTAATATGTTTGTAGTGAGAGCCATAAATTTATTTCATTTACAGAATAACTGTGTATTTTGTAAGCCTTTCTAGCACTTTACAAGAAATTAATAAATGTTAACAGAAATATAATTTGTTTTATAAACTATTTATTAAAAATAATAATCACTCTTTTAAAGCCAAAGAATAAGAAAATATAAATAAATGATATCTTATAGGTCAACTAACATGAGTAATGTCAATCTTAAAGATCAAATATATTTTACGTTTACTTCCTATTCTTTTACAATATTTTGAAATTGCAGTTGTTGCTCCTACTTGAGTCCGAGATACATGAACAATTATATATTTCTACTTCTAATAATAATCAGAATTAAGACTACTATTGTCAACAGCTAGCTATAACATGTATGTATATTACTTAGTTCTATAAATAGTAATCCACAACGTCGATTGTGTCTACACTATTAATTTTATTATTGTGTTAACCTTAGTTTGACTCAACGCTTATATTTGCACGAAACCAATAATAACTCAGCCAAACTAAGCTACTAACAATTGAAATTTCAGATATTTCAGAAATTGGATGAACTTTGACATTAAACTCTCACTGGGTTCATTAACACAAGCTGTGTAAAAAGCCTTTGCAATTTGAATTTATTACAAATAATTGCTGATAAATAATATTGATTTTAATAATAAATTACTATGATAGTATTATGAAGTAATAAATTCCTCGAAAAGCGAAATTTTAATTTTTCTATCTTATTGTATTTTGTTATTTAATCATCAGTTGTTATCAAAATAAAGTTATATATGTGAAAATATTTTTTTAAATATTATAATATACTTTTAGGTACATTGTATAGATGAATTATTGAATTATTCTATTGCAATCGATGCGATGACGGGACCCAGACCCCAGAGTAGGGGCGCTACGCCGTTTATGAACTGGAGATTGAGAATTCGAAAAAAAAAAAATTATATATCCCTCTATATATATATGTATATATGATCCATCAGTCCAAATTCATCGTAGGCAAAATCTGACTTCACAGGTCGATAGGATAAATTAGTAGGACAAACGTAGCATCTCGTTTTTTTGGAAAAAATTAAAGGGGGGGCTGGGAGAGGGGGTGAAAGTGCAAACCTTTGGGACACGCTACAGGTCGCAAATATTGACGGAGGATTTTCAAACTTGGTATACACATTCTTAAGGACAAAATGAAGGTTAAGTTCTTGAACGGGGGAAATCGGTCGGGGGGTTGGAGGGCTGAAGGGGTTGAAAGTTAAAAACCGAAAAAAGTCACAGAAGAAGGCAAAATTTTGTGGTCGGAAAAATCTTAGAAAATTAACAAATTAAAAGAGGAAACTTTTTGTCCGAAAAGTTTTTTGATGCGACCCTCCGTTTAGGAAATAGGGGTGGGGGATGGTTCCCCGCTCACCAAATATATGCAGAGTGACCCGTCATAAGACTTGTAATGACCAGTAGAATACTGCTGCCTAGTTTTTCTTTGTCGATCCGACCGACGGGAATCTACCTAACACGATCGACCCTGTCGAACGAGGTATTTTTAACTACTGGAATTAAATTATTAAGATAAAATGTGGCTCTATAATAAATATCTTTAACAAATTGAATGTCTATACTATGGTTTATTATTTATTTTTTCATGTAAAAAATATATTTTTAATTTGATTAATTATTTTGTTCTTTTTTCAAGTATTACAATAAAGGGATCCTTTCAGATACCTGATTTTCCTCATTTATAATAGCTTCTCCAAATAAATTGTTTATATAATGCAGATGAAACTGCAATGCAATGATTTCGGTTATCCCGAGTCCTGATAGCGATGTCAAACCGCAGCGGTTGAGATTAAACGGGAAAATGCAACATTAAACATTAAACTGATAATTATAGCGTCATTTAGACACAGTATTTGCTGCATGTTATTAATACACAATAATGTGTTACAAATTATTTGAAGTACTGCTTTTCATAATTTTTGTATAACATAACGTAATAAAGAAAGAGTTAAAACTTTATTATATGCTAAAAAAAGTAATATTAAGAATACTTAAACTTTTATTTTTCACGCATTTAAAAAAATCAAGAAACAATCATAAAAGGAACTTATTTTATAATAATTTATATATTGCTATTTCGTAGATTTCTAATGTTATTCATTTTTATAGGAAAAGAAAACTAATTGCCTTTAAGAGTATACAGTACATATAATATACAGATAATACTCGTAAGCTGCCATTAGATTGTATTTTATAAAAAAAACAGTACTTTTGTGTGATAAGCGAACAGGGAAATTGATAAACAGAGAAACATTTTAAACGTATGCTCTCCGTTTCAATGACACAATACATTTTGTTGCCATCGAGGGAATGGGAAGATCTAACTCCTCCATCATCAGATCAGCATCTAGTTTAGAACGTTCAGATATAAGTTTACTGGCATCTTCCTGCGTGGTGCTGATGTTCCTTCTTCTTCCAATTGTTCATCAATGTTATTCATTGTCGCTGATAAAGTAGTTGGTGAAATAGTAATTTTGTTGGGTTCCTTGCTTTTTTGGTGAATTATAGGGATGATATCCAAGTACAGTAATAAATGCACCTGTACTTATGAAGAATATGTAGAAGGGTATTTTAGTATGGCATAGCATAGATTATGCCTTTGCAGTTGTAAGTTTCTTTTATTACTTTATCTTGAACACTGAAGTGTTCTTGTTGATTTAGTGAGTTGAGGTTGAGATGAGTACCTTGAGATGACGTTCTGTGCTAAATAGACCTATGCATCCACGCCCTGACCTATGTTTAAAAAAAAGCACTTTCATTCACTTTGAAAAGCCAATAAATTAATCTCAAGTTTAGAGTTTTCTTTTCACACTTATATAAGTTATATTTCAAAAAAGGTTTTTCTTTCCTATTTCCTTCGACTTGAGGTAAATATCTAAAGTTATTGCAGTACCAGTATAGATCATCTCTCGGTCTAAGATTTCTTAATGGTTTTAAGGCATTTTTTAAATTAAAAAAAAAAATAAATATCGTAAAGAATCAGTAGCTCTTTAAAAAGATAATTACTTCAATTTGCAATAAGTATTTTAATATTATTTGAAGCAGCGACTGGAACCTTTTTGTGAAATTAACGTTTATTACAAAACCGCAGAATATTATTAAAATTGATTATTAAAATATATTAATTAATGCACTAATTTCCATGTCCTATATCTGTTCAAAATTATTGAGTAATTTATGGTCATAATATTTATTTATTATTTATTAATCTTCACGCCGTATCCCTTGCGACGTAGCCAAAACCGCATTGTGTACCGTCAAACGTACAGCTATATTGACGTTTCGCCGTCTCAACAATGCAGCCAAAGCATCGTTAATTTTGGCATCGGCAGCAATTGTAATAATAGCCTGAAATAATTGTAGTGAAAAATGGGCTGTGATTTCTACTACTGTGATACTTCTTTTACTCTTAAAAATACTCGTGTGTTAAAATGATACCAACAGTATTTTAATACTCGAGTATTTTTTTTTGTAGTAAGTAATTTACACTTATTGACATATTCCCTCTTTACTTAATCCATTAGTATCTTTACGTACTATTTCTCATATCAAAGTAATTAATCAAGTGTAAATAAATTACTATAATATTTGTTTATATTTTCTCAAAAATGTGATGTAGATATCTCATAGCTTTAAGGACATACTCTCATTGACGTTATATTTTGTGGCATCTTTATATATATTTTTATATTTACTCGTATTTTCTGTTATAAAAGTATTTTGCAGATGAGTGATAAGATGAAAGGGTTTTTGATTAAATAATTATGATTCTGTAAGACATTGAACCGTCTTCCCAATTCCCTTGTGTGCAGACAGAGAGACTTTTATAAAATATTACAGTGATTTAGAATCAAATACAAATACGTGTTTACTTAAGGAGGTACATTCTTAATAATATTCTAAAGTAATTTTTAATAGTAGAACTTTTATAAGTATAATTAATTGTTGTTTTTAAGTCTGTCTATACCACTATAGAAACAAATAAACAAAAAAAAAACAAGTATTAGTATAAAAATAAACCATTAATGTAATTCATGTGAAAAGTTATTTCAAGCCAAAGATTAAAAGAAATACATTAAAACCACACTTATTCAATTTCAGCTTTAAATTGTAATCGCGGAGTTATTTGATAAATAAATATACAACTGTGTATTTAGTACTCTGATATTCAAATGTACCTAATATCCGTGTATCCTATTAAAAGCTGGAGATATTTGCTGTCGCACACGATAGTTAATTAAGCGTAGTAGAAATGTTTCATGAAAATTATTATATAATTAAATCCTATTCATTTACTTTGTCCACTGAAACTCTGCAGCGCTACGTTTTAAATATAATTCAATATTCTCACAGAACTACCCACTGAATAATGAAACGTTAAGAATTAACAAATGCAGTTAAAATGTATTATTAATTATTACAAAAAATCTTACATAGCTCCAGGAAAATAGAAATAATATAATAAGATGCAAAGTATACATTAAAACTACTAAGATATTTAGAATAAAATTTAAAAACATTATATTACGAAAGGTAGATTAATTATTGACACACGCTGGTGAAAGTGCAGATAATTAATTGTAGTGTGTTTAAAAAAACTGTATATCATTCCTGCCTCAAAACAGACGCACCTTAAATAATCCAGACATTCTTTATAATATTAAAATGTAAATAAATTTCTCTTCTCAGTGACCACAAACTCTCGGATAAGTAATCTAAAATATAATGAACTTAACTTTCGATAGTAAACACTTGTTGTACGAAAGTCCCGTACAAATTAAGATGGAATCCTTAACATGGAATGGAGTATGAATATAATCGTAACTATATAAAATAGACACGTTCCACACACAATCTACATTTTATCAATTATAATCTTTATTATATAACTTGTCTAACAACAGCTTTTTTTCAATTTTATTTCTAATGTAGAAAAAAATTATATATTTTATTTAAGAACAAAGGATTTAGTATTTTAATTAAATACCATTCCCTCTCGTTTGTACGAATGAAGATGTAATTAAATATTATACAATGAAAATTTCTATAATTTTCTTATTTAAATATAAAAATAATTTATTCACTTTGTTTTACTTTGTTTTGCACGTTCAATAAAATGTACAAATCAATAGGTTTTACTTACTTTAGAAACTATGTTTTTTATTGAAGAATCTAATTATTTTTTAATAATTGTAATTTGCTTGCTGATATTCGTAAAAGTAAAATAACATCGTTGGTAATTCAGTTGACATTAAATATTAAAGCATCTTTTGAAAAAAAAAAGAACAGTGTATTCATATCATACTTTGTTAAGCCATAAGCTGTATTTCTTGTTTATCTAAAATCTGAATTAATATTTTGCTGATTCATTTTCGGCTTAAAGCGCTTATCTTTGCTAAAAGAAGTTATTTTTAAAATTATTTATACTAATATAATAAATTTATTTTTGGTATGCCTTTTAAAATTACTAACAGAACATTGGTGAGGAGTTTTTATTTCATCGTGTCATTATAGGACAGTTTACTTCTTTATGAATTTATGTAACCTTATTGAAATATGATTAATTTTTATTACTAAAATAAATATTTGTTAGTTAATATTTCATTTCTATGTAATTTCAAACATTACTTAATATTAACTGGTAAATATTGAGTGTAATCGGTCAGGAGTTAATAACTCCTGACCAATACACGTGTGTATTATCAGTGAGCGTGTCGTCGCTGCAGCACTGACTCACTCACAATCACATAGTGGACGTACCAAATATGATGTACACTGATTGTGGATCAACGTAACGACGTACTGCGTTGTTTGACTTTTCAATACTCCGATAGTTTGTATTTGACTTAAATATTGATAAGAATTCATTTTGAATTACTTTGTTCGTATTGAACCATTATGGATATAAATAATAATTTACTTTAAATTTTTTATAGAATGTTTTAGAATACTTTTAAATACATAACACAAACCATGTTTACACTTTAAGAATGCAAACTATCAGCTAGTTTAGATATAAATAACCTCAGATACAATACTTTGTTCCTCATAAAGAGTTACTTACAAAATATCAAAACAGCATTGCAAAAAAACAAAAACAGTAATCTCGTAAGTTTTTTTAACGCACAATAGATAACAAAAAAGTTACTCCATTAAGGTAATGAAAAACAGTGGCTTCTCGTATTCCTAAATTTTTTCCTCTCGGCATTTCTCTGCTGCACTGCAGTTACACTATAATGTATCAAAGCTCTCTTTCATTTGTATGTTCCGCAACTGCAGCCCACGAGTAACCGCTCTTAATAACTTTTTGCGAAGGCACAGCACATTATGACTTCTGTGTGTAAGCAAAACCCAAGTACTCAATACGTAGTTTTATAAAAAAACCTTTCTATGTTTTGCAGTAGAACGCAAATATTTTGCGACCATAAGGAAATGTTACTAATTGATTATTGGTAATACCAAATATACAACAGTGCAATAGCGATTTCTGAAAGTTTGTAAATTTATGATCAATATATAAACAATAAACTTTGAACTCAAAACACAACAGAAGACCGACAAAGAACTCGCTAATAATCAACAAACAAACAACCCTTTGTTTACGGACAGTGAAAAAAATAACGGATAGAACCACTGATACCTCCTCTCTGTCTTTCGCCGCATTTTGTTCAAAGATATTTATTTCAAACTAATACAATATACAAACATACAAAAAATACGCACTCGCCTTGTTGAGAATTACTGTTCTTCATTATTTTAAATTTATTTAGTAAATTAATTATTCATTATTTAATTTATCCCTTCTAGTTGTAATGAACTATTAATTTATTTTAGTGAACGTTAACAACTGCAATTGACCTAATAACATAGAGATATAATGTATTTATCCTCTATAAAATAAAACTCTTAGTACTTTCAAGTCAAGTATGTGTTATCAACTAAGCTTTTCATAAGTGCTCCGTGATAGACGTGAATGTAAAAACACTTTGCACAACGAGTGAATTCCGTATCATAATAACAATAACAGAAAGTAATAAATACATTTATACAATGCAATAATTTATCCGGATTCTAGTTCATATTTATAATTTGAAGTATAAAATATGACATCAAAAACAAACAAACAAAACAGCGTAACAGCTGTTGATAATTTAGGAGCACAATATCGTCCTCCCTTCATTAAAATATGTTGGACCAACCTTTCCACTATAATACGATATTAAGTACACCTTGTTATAATAGTACTAGTAACTAACACTGACACATCAAATATTGGAAATAAGGGCTCGAATTTAGTTTAACAAGTATTGCTTCTTTATCATAACATAAAAAAAAACAATGGATACTTAATTCACCCAATAGTGGTGTGTGAGATCTTGACAATCTGCTAAGAAGAAAAGATCTACATGTGTAGAACTTTCAAGAAGGAGGTGGGTTGAATTAGCTCCGTATATGATTCTGCAGTGAGATGATTTGTAGGTTATAGCACTTTTAAGAAAGCCCTACGACTACATGCGTTATTATTTAATATTATTATTATTACAAATGTAAAATAATAAAGATTATATTGAAATATATAATAAAGCTATTTCAATGGCGTGGTGGTGAGAAAGGGTTTCAGGTTAATCATTTGATTCTCCAAAACGTTAATCCATCTATTTGATTCTCCATGTATGTACACGCATGTTAATAATTTCCTGTCTTCGAAATGATTTGTTCAACTACTGACAGTTAAGGAAAACAATATTTAAGTGTTAATGGTTACAACACTTAATACTCGGAGAATAGAGAACGCGTTTTAATATACTACGAACCATAAATATTTCATTGAAAACCTTTAATGTTATTAGTTATTACGTTTATGGACTGGTTGGACTATTATTGCACGGAATAAAATGAAATGTGGTTTGCAAATTTATATAAATAGTAATATACAAAATTATATTTTATTTAAAGTAAAGGCCTGCTCAGGTAAATAGCTAACGTTAAAACCAAATTATTTATGAATATTTTTTATTGAAGTGTGTTGATATGTATATTTTTATGTAACACTTTATAGTGATTTGTTTTTAGTGTAGAGAATCTTTAGGTAATAAATATTTAAACAAATAATATTTAATAATAAAACAAGATTCACTCAATAAAATGAACAATTATATTTCAAAGTTTAACTTCAGTAAAATATTACTTTAAACTAATGACTCACTTCCACAGCTTTGTTTAAACATAAATGTATTTCTCTGCAGATCATAAATACAATTTGTTAACTCAATAACTCTCTTCTTGTGAGTGATCTCGTGCTCTCTGAATGTTCTAATTAACTCAATACAAATGCTATTGTTACTTCTTACGTGTAAGCTGATCTTTCCTTACTTTACTTTTTCTTTTTTCATATAATTATTATTACTTATATAATTTGAGTCAAGTTGCACCAACTATCATGTTTAGTAGATATTTTCTTTGTGATTATTTTATATTAAATGATATTATTTGCACCTCCCTTCATATTGATAATGATGTGATATTATGTTATATTAATGTTAAACGTTATACAATACTCTCTTAGAGACTATTCTTTTTAAATGTTTTCTGTCTTATTTTATTTTATTATTCACTTTTATTTATTATTCGTTATTTCATCCTATTTCATTTCATTAATATATGTATAAAGAGATCATTTCATATTCCTGATTTTTCGCATTTTAACAGTTTTTCTAAATAAATTGTGGATATAATCTAGCTGAAAGCGTGATGCAATAATTTGTGTTATCCCGAGTCAATAGTCAATTATAGCGATGTCAAACCGCAGCAGTTGGGATTAAATGGAAAATCTATCTTTGAAACATTAAAGTGGTAATTAATGCATCTTTTACACCGTTTTTCATATTCTTAATAAATAATAATATACTATCATTTATGTTTATTTGGTGCTGCTTTCGAGAAACATAAATATTTTTTTTTTATTTTCGTTGTCGGTGTAGAAAACAAGGCTACAATTTTAAAATATCCTGCTATAATATATATTAAAGTTCCAAATTGTGTAGTTCATGCATATATTAAAGTTAATAATTATAATCATAATATAAACTTATTGATATGTACCAGAAAAATAAAATCCATAATTAGGAACGGAAAGATTATACTCATTGATCAACAAGGAAATTTTAATAGAATTTTGTTGTAAAAAAAATACTAAAAATAACTCATATTACCCACATTATCTATTTCAATATGTCCACTTATGTCTATTTCAGCGTTTATAGTATGTGAAAAATATTTAATTAAAAGAGAAAAGTCTATTGTTTCTGTTTCATTTCTCAGATACAAAATGACTTTAATATAATTACTTGCAGCTTTGTTTTGATCAAATAGATATTACTATTAAACACTTTGTATGTATTGTAATTGTAAGACAGGATAATTTATACAAACACTAAATTTAAAAACATACTATTTAATGTCATAATAACATTATAATTGTTCGTTATTTTCGCTTAATTATTGGAGTTCAATCATCTAATTCCTGTGTTGCAAATAAGTTAGCTGTACGTACGTTGACGAGGCGGGAGGCTTTTGCCAGCGCCGCTAGAGCTGCGCGCTGTCGGTGGAGCTGTTGCTGCTGCGGCTACTAATACAACTGTTACTGCGGCTGCAGATGTCTAAGATACTGCTGTTGCTGTTAATGCTTCTGCTCCTGCTGATCCCTAATCCTACGGAAATTACTTAGTGTCAGAAGCAAAGCTATCAAGGTAAGTTTCAAGCAAAAGATATTACATATTATTACATTATTACATGACAACACCGATACCGATTGGAGAAATACCGCGTATCATTGGAGAATCTCATTGGCAATGAATAGTTATTAGTTTCAATTATATAACCACAGATTTTATTTTACTTTTATCAAAACCGGAAAATAAAAAATATATTTACATTCAACATAATAACTTACAGAAACATCATTATGCGTTCCTTAAACAGATTCGTTGATGAGATCGATTAAGAATACCTTCTAAATGAAGTCCAATGTAACAACCCATCATAGTAAATTATCTTTATAAGATTACTTAGTAAGCACTCAGTTCGTCTTAACAAATAAGTTTGTTTTCATGTCTCAGAGAGCACTTTATATTCTTTGTTAATATAAATCTATTAACAATCTAAATAACTTTTGTACATTACTGTGATAAATGAAACACGTCAAATTTATTTTAAATACATTTACGAGTATCTTATATTTAACATTCAACATGTGACCTTCATATTATTCATAGCACCGTCCTAATGTCCTCAGAAGAATAACAAACTTGTTATTGGTGTCTAAACAAATGTTATTATTAAGACACTTTAATTAGTATACGGATATTCCAAAGGGAAGTTTTAGTTGCGAAAGAGAACTAAAGCTGGTACACAACTAAGACATTACCAGTACAGACTCAATCTTAATGCAAGTTTAGACAGACGGAGGTAGAGAGAGTTACAGCTAATAACCATCAATAGATATTGTTCTTGAATATTTTGTTATTTCTGTTTCCATTGTTTTATAAATAAGTGATAAGTGTAAAAGGTGTTTCGACGGTCTCACATATTAAAATTAGGATAGTTTTTTTTTTAATATAAATGTCGGTTTACACGTACGGTGTGTAATATATTCAAACATCCACTAAGTGTTGTCTAATACGAGTATGTCGATGCTTCACTTTGTTTCACTCCTATGAGTACTTACAAGTATATAATTTACAGTGACATTAGATTTTCTAAGTACATATACTAAAGTATACATTTCCATTAAATTTGTATAGTTTAAGATCAAAAAATGTTTTATTTATAATTATATTTGGTACTTATTTAGTTTTTATTAGGATTAAACATTTTAGCTTGAAAATACCTGAACGACCTTTCTAACATTGATGTAATCTTCTACTGTATGTAAATAATATAATCTGTTGGGAGAAGTAACAGGTGTTTTAATACGAACCAAGTCGCTTATCTAAATCTGTATTTATTATAAGATTTTTTAAACGTCTTATTCAATTTTTCTTAAATATTACAAAAACTATAATATATACAATACATTAGACTATAAAGTAAAGTATTTATACCAGTATTGTAATTTAAAATGTAGACGTTTTCAACGCATTAATAACTTTATTATTATAATTTAAATAATTTAAGACGGACTAATAAATTAGTATTTGTTTGCTAAATATTAACTGAAACAAGACAAGCGTGTGTATTACACACAACTGCGGATGACTAATTAGAATTTTATTTAATATGTAATCTCAACAAATGTTAAGATATTTAAGTTACTTTGACTAATACTCGGACATCTCAAAGGGGAGCTTGCAATGACTATAAAAACTGAAGCTAACTTAGCCACTACAGTACAAAAGTCTTTTTATTTCTATTGTTATTATAAATTATATTAATAAGATATAATTCCGGAATCAGAAGCCTCTTTTATGTTGACTCCAATAACTCAGGTCGCTAAAATTAACAACAAACCGTACAGTAATTCTCTACTATTGGGAAATATAAGGATTGTCGTTTAGCAACTATTTTAAAATAAAACAACTGTGTTCAAACAATACTTTTTATTTTATTTTTTTTACTTTTTATTCTATTATAAAATATTAGTAAGCAAATATTCAATATATTCGAAGGACTTGTAAAATTATATTAAAACCAATTATGTCATTGTATTTTGTATATTATTATATAACTTAACTGTTAATAAATTATATCACAGCTAAAAGATGTATGTCACCGGCTTGATTGACTCTAATTACATAGTAGCAATGTTGTGAAATGTTCTCATTTATATCCTCCACTATCACAAAAGGTGTCGTTAATGACGCTGTGACTTCATTAAATTTGAAACACGTATGAGGTAATTCTAAATAAGCAATCAATTTCTTTACATTAAGATCCTCATTACTAGGTGTCACATTATGAAATAAATTATGTCTCAAGAGTAATCTCTTTAAATATTTTTTTTTCGTTTTTCTATTCCAATTATACCAACTTTTGATTTGTTTTTATTATATTAAAGTTTAAGTAATTAAAATATTTTTTTAAAATGTGTGTGGTTGTCAATATGATTGTTGGTCACACCGAATATTTACCTCAAATGCATTTAAATAATATATTTTTAACTTTCTAAGAATAAAGTAATGATATTGCGCTCCGTTAGCGCGTGATGATAAAGATAATAATCTCAAGAAGCGGAGGAACAATCAGGATCAGGAGCTGTCTGCGATGAAGTCGAGATATTATTATACAAAATAATAACGAGGGCAGCTTCGCTTTAAAAATAAAAAATATTTAAATTTAAATATTAGTAAAAATTATACTTGACTTCACGAATTTTGAAAGCCATGAAATGACTGAGAATAAGTTAAAAAAAAAATAACAAAAAACTCTTTAAATCATTTACTTGTGCTACTACTGCTAATACTTGGTCTTAACTACTGCTAGTGGTTAAGTATTAAGTATTAACTATATCAAATATAGCGACCATCTCTAAAATATTAGTTACACTTTTATTCTACGAAATACAAGTTATTTTTTTTTTTATTATTTACTGTAATTTATTATTTGAGCGAATCTTATGTGGCTACGTCTTCATGTGTGCATTTTTATGACAATAAATTATATTATAATTAGTTTCTCTTACTGTTACACTCATCGTACTAATATAGAGCTGAAGGTGGTTAATACACGAAGTTTGAAAAAACTTTTCTTATTGTTAATATAATACGGTAAAAAAATGTCATATACATGTTAATAGATGAATACTAAAAAGAAATGTGTGTAACAGTCTCAATAAGGTTGCGGTAAATCCAAGTTCTTTGGTTTGATGCTATATAAAAAATTGTGGCTTTCAAATAATTACATTAAAATAATAATATTAGTTTCTCGATTACTCATTTTATTTAACAAGTTACAAAGAAAAGATGTATTAATCCCTGAGTGTGTGTTTTAAGTAAATGCAGCCGCCTGTTGTTTAACTAAAGTATATATTCATTTTATAATGAAGTATACTCAGATTAATTTAATCATTTTCTTTCAACAAAACAGTTTTTTTCCTTACAAGATCATTCTAAAAATATTCCTTTACCAATAAAAGAAGTTAAGGACAGAAATAAATTAACTATTGAAAATCTAAAGAAATATTTTTTTCGTTTAAAATGTGGTAACCGCTATAATTTCTAACTGGATTTGTAAAATATATTTGTTTGTGATAGTAAAGAGCTATTATAAGATTTTTTCACACACTACAAGTCTCACAACCTTATAAAAGCATTATTACAACCTCAGTAAAGATAGAGAATTAATATAGTAATTATATAATATCCATATAGATACAAAGAAAAAAAATATTCTATGAAAAATAATAGAAAAATCTTTTAAGTCTAAAATTAATATTCGATAATGTTCCGTTAATCGCAATAAGGTTCAGTAAATCCAATAAGTAACCACTCATCTTTGTAATCCGCAATAACTTAGAGAAAATTATTAAATATTTTTCAGGGAATTAAGATATAAGTGGAATTGTTTTAGCAGCTTTATTTGTAGCTTCGATATTAATTGTGTTACAAAATGTTAGTTCAATTAAAAATTTTATCGCTTTTGAAAAGTTCAATAGAATCTATCATCATAACATTTTTTTCATTTACTTGTAGGTGCTTCATTCCATTCATTATTTATAAGTTGAAAGTCGTTCGTTAATTTCTGTATTAGTATTAACTCCCTAAGGATAAAAATTCAATTTAAAATTGAAGATGAACTTTTCAAATAACTAAGAAATTGATTATGAAACTGGGTTGTCTTTCATGAGTTCTTTTAAAATTCTCTATAAAATAGATTTTTTTTTAATATATTGCCATATATATATATATTACCAAATATTTAATAGAGAGTGTTAAGAAATCCAAATTTTTTATACTTTTAATTATTGATTTAAATCTTGGTTTTAGGGAAATATTGTTATCTTATAATAATCGAAAACTTGTTTGTTTGAAAAAGCAGCTTTACACTTTCAGCAGAACTTGCATCTGCACTTCGCATTTTGTAACAATATGTTTGAATTAAGAAAATATTGACAAAAATACAATTTTGATTATTTCAAATATTTGTATTAACGACATATTTATTAGTGTTTTTTTATTGTAATATTTTTTACGTGGCCAGTGAACGTAAAACATTTACAGAAATTTATAAAGTTTAAAGCAAATAAAACCTGTCAATTCCATAAAAAGGCAAATTAAGCAACTTTAAGATGCAAATATCCCTTTTGAAGTCCGAAACTTGTAATAGTTTAAAAGCAATTACTGGAAATAAAACTTTAAGTCTAGTCTAGTCTTTAAGCATAGTCTTAGTCCACAAATGATGCTATTAAAAGTTTCAGATATCAAATATTTAAATCCTTAACTTTTGTCTTCTCTCATCCCTTGTTTTATTTTTTATGATAATGATAACGTATGCAAAGAATGTTCATATTATTCGTCTTTATACTATTTTGCTGAATCTCTAAAATTACCAATAAGGATTTTTTGCAAGCATAAGTAGTTGACATAGTAACCCATGGCATGGACAACGTATTAAATTTTTTTTCACTTTACATTTAAAACGTTGGATATTATTTTTATTAAATTCATATTACCACTAAGCAAAGTTGTGTTTCAATCACGAATGTTATTTTCAATATATCCATTAATTCTACAAATAAAATTATCAGATATTATACGTAACTAATGAGATTTTATCAACTGAATCAAACCAATAACCTCTTTTTAATTTTGTGAGGTTAATGAATAATTTAATTTAAACATAAATAAATCCAAGTTAATCTGTTAGGTTTTTGTAAATAAATTCATATTAAGTTAGAAAAATATGTCCGTAATATTAAACCTGCTTCCAATTAATCAAGTTAATACACATTAAGCCTTCTAGGGAAAAATGTAATTAGTCAGTCGCAGCTGTTAGCTTATACCGAATCTCCAGCCTACATCGGTTGTTACTTAGTGTGTTTTATAACAGAGAAACACTGGCTATCAATTTATAATTGTAAATTAATATACAATATGAAATGAAATATACAGTTAATAATGTTTATAAACAATTAATCATAATTATGATTTGTATCTACGCAGTATCTATCCAAACAGCTGATATTAATAGCTTAATAAAATAAGCTAATTGAGACAAAAAACATAATCTAAGCAAATAGACTTCTGTAATCCTATTATAACTTTGACAAATTATTTAAGAGAGTATTTCAAAAACTTTGCACTCGCTTTTGCGGCTTATCATAACTATTTTATTAAATAAGATGAAAGATATTAATAGAAAGTTTTAGAGTATAAAACACATAATCCATCTACTCCTAAGTAAGTAATTGTCATATAAATCATATTTTCGGGTAACTGATATGTAGTTCAGATTACATAACATTAACCCAATGAAACATATTTCTTGCTAAGGTCATGTGATCCGAAAGCTATTGATTTTAGCTTTAGACGTTTGGTTTATACTAATACTCTTGGTAATACTAAATAATAATAATCTTTTCTGACTTTTGCCGCAAATTAAAAAAATAATAATTTCGAAGCAATATTCATTTTAAAACAAAATGTACTCATCTATACAGAATTATAGTTCTTTATATTAAATGCAAATTATATATAAATGTATTGCCTTATTCAAAGCTCTGATTATAATTAAATATAGATCTATTTATAGTAAGCACTAATAACGCAATAACATATAAAAATATGCTTATAGTCTACAATAAAAACAAGTGTTATGCATTATCATTGAAGCTTTGAGTAAACGCTCTGTGACCTGATTGCGACAGTACTTCTTACAGCGCTGATGGAGAACAAAGTGAGAGCGATGTCTGTTACTCGTATACATTTTTTGTAGTTTTATATTTGTACAACGGTTTAGCTGTAGATTTAAAATTCTATGAATGTAGACGAAATAGCAATCTAGCAGTAGAGTTCTACTCGTGAATAAAGACTAAAATACATGTTTATTAATTTATTTATAGTCTTTACTCCATTTATTAAAACTTGTAAAGTACACACAGATAGCTTAAGCCTAGATAACTAAACTGTTTTCATTGTTACATTGTTACTACACCTTCTTCCAACGGACTACGGAATAAAACAATGAAATACTAGGATCCGCCAACCGCCGCCGAATAGCTACAGGAAATATCGATTTATTAGGACTAATTGTCATCTTCTAGATCAGCACATTGCTCGCACGCGCAGGGCAGCTATAATGTATTGTCTATGGCAGGAGTGATCTTTTTTGATAACTTTTGGATGGCTAAACATTTTTTCAATCTGTTTTCGCTATAACATCCGCGTTCGGCTCAAACATACATGAGAAAATTTTTAGCTTATTATCTCGTCGCATTCTGGAGACCACTAAACACAAAAAAGGTCTCCCAAACGGTTAAAAGCTTCGCTTACGCTTAGCTCAATAATATACCGAACACCAAATAGGTCAATTATTCTATAACTTAATTCTTTTATTTGTATATATTTATATATTACAAAAACAATGTTCCGGAGTTCGAAGGTTCGAATCCTATCCGTATCGATAAAATTTCAAAGTTACATTTTGAACAGTTTAATATCTATCCAGCCTTCTCAAATTGTTTAATGTTTAATGAACGGTGAAACCCAAAGGGGATATTATGTAAATAACACACTTCATAACCTTAACTGTACTACAGTTAAGGTTATGAAGTAAAAAGCGACAAATACTTATGATCTGTAGAACATTATAGTGTGGAGTTTGAGCGGGTTCATTCACTGTCATACACAGTACTGCCGTTGTAACAAGAAGGACTAGAACGTGAAAATACACAGAAATACAGTATTGTATATTATCAATATGGACGGCAACTTGCCATTTGTAAGAAAATTCATCAAATTTACCAAAAACATTAATTAAGCAGAATAAATTAAAAATAGAACTTACAATCCACTGTAAAAAAATATTACAGACATGTTTCGCCATGTTTATAAAGAAGGATAATCCATAAAGATATGATATAAATATAGATTTACTTTATAAAATTGTCTTACAATAGACTGACATCAGCTGTTTATAACTTCTAGGACTTTTGACTAAAATTAAAAGTTGAGGCAACCGCTTCACACTTCCTTCCGAACCAATATAATGAATATTTACATATTTAATAAAGCTCTGAAATAAACTATATTTTAGTTTTGAAATAGTTATAATTGAATAAATTATTATTAATTGACATTGAGTTCTTAAGTTTAAATTTAATGTAGCTCTGGGATACAAATGAGTGATAACTTTATTAACTGTATTTATATATTATTTAACTGTGTATTTATTTACGTGAGAAGTGTTTGTTTTCTATTAACTTTAGTGAACAGCAGATCTAATTTATCTGCTAGTATTTCAAGATTTATTGTACTTCAATATTGTTAACATATGTTTTGGTTTTATTTACAGCGAGATAAAGGATCTGTCCCTTGTGTACTACTATTCTAAATATAAGAATATTATTGTGCTTAAAATAAACTATATTATGAAAATACCAGACGAAAATTTAAAGTATATATTTATGTTAACATTTAAAATTAATACATTACGGTATTTGTCTAAAAATAAAGCAAATTAATCTTCAAACGACAAAAGTATTTAAATATATTTTGTGATAAAGTCACACTTAATAATAAAACATTATTAATAATTATTTTCCAAAGATATCTTGTTTAGATTTTTTTTTTAATACTAAAGGATATTAAATTAAATTTATTTTTATAAAATTAATTAATAAAGGATATTAAATTAAATATATTTTTATTAAATCAAAATGTATATGATAACAAACAAAGAACACAAGCACTTAAAAATACATTTTATTTTAAGTACTCCTTGTATAAGTAATATTTTTCCAAACTTTTATAAATTAACATGAAAATTGAGTTAACCTACATTCTAAATTGAATATTCTGCATGTATATTATAATGTAACTGCTGTGAGGTAATTACATTGTACTTGTTAAGCAGAGTATCTCAGTTTCTTCTTCTGTCTTTAAACACTATTTGGAATACTTCAAGTCTTCGAGGTCAAGTTTATAAATAAACAATTTCTGAAAGAATTCTCTGATTCTCAAAAACGCTAATCCATGTTTTCGATTCTCCGTGTAGGTACTCACATGTTAGATTCCTGTCTTAGAGACAGATTATAAATGGAAATTAAACGGACATTTTTATATCGTGTTGTCCTTATATATATTTCATAGTTATATTTTTATATCACTGAAGTTTTAAAAAATATATAAGTTAGTTATGATTTAAACAACAAAAGTAATAATAAAATGATAAGTTAGTCTGATCTTATTCAGTGCTGGTAATGTTTAATATGACATTCCTATACAGAAAAATAGTAGAATATTACTTATTTAGAAATGTACTTGTAGTAAAGCCGTATGGTTAAAATGCAGTTGGTGACAAAGCTGGTTTGTGTTCTAACGCAAAATTAAAGTCTGATTTGAAGTAGGAGAGTTGTCATTTTGTTGACAGAAGATAATGTCCTGTTAACATTATTTGGTTCGAGTTTATTTGTTTAATTGCTGAGAGTTAAAGCAAGTTCGTTTGCTATCTTCCTTACTGTTATATTATGATTATAATTCAAACTGAATGTTTTACCGTGACTACAAGGTACAAATAAATATATGAGAATCTGACGCTTTGCCAAATGTCATCACTATTAGTCCAGTATTTTCAAACCTATAAAACACAAAACTTTATATAGTTATGATATATAATATATAGCAATACCGTTTATAAATATAAATTCAGACACCTGTACTCACGATACGTCTACTAATAATAACATAAAGTGGTATATATCTTATAATTCGGTTGTTAGCATTTTATAAGAGTTAGACTTATTTTTTCTTGAATTGCGAACGTTAATTGAGGAAGTAATTTTTAAACAACCATACGGTAGTAATTGAGAGATGTGCATACAAACAGATACAAAATATTCAAAAGCAAAATATCTTGTTTAAAATGTGTCGGGACTTGTAAAAAATACAAATGAAAATAATATAAATTAAGAATATACTTGCTGTTTATATTGAGTATCCATCGGATGTCATGTGTTATTTATTGATTTAACAAAGTACATAACGTGCTGATTATAGTTGTACTTTTTACAAGTTAATTAACACTTATGAATAAAAATAATTGACTTAATACAATCAATAGCCGCCCCACCTATATCGGAGTGTTATTTAAATAAAATATCAAATGCCGTAAGAAAATATTAAATACTAACTTTACACAAAAATTAGTCCATTAAAATTATAAACACAAATAAACTCAAAGTTCATAGAAGTTTGGTTCATTTGAAATTTCAATACTGAAGCCAACCGGCTCAGTTTGGCTCAGCTATTATAGTGTACGTGCAAATACTCTACAAATAACTGTAACTTTGTTGTCAAACTAAGGATAACTGAATAAAACCATTACCAGTGTCGACCTAATCCGTCCTTCTACAGATCGTTTGAACCGCTCGGAGTTGTATTAGAACTATTCATAGAAATCACGACCCAAAATATAAATATATCTCTCATTGTCTATTAGTACACATAATGTTATAGTTTTACCCTTATCTATAATAAAGAGCTATTTGCACTTTATATATTTCAATAGAAGACACTAATACTGATAACTATATATACAGGTAATGCATTCAATGGTAGTTCTTTTAAACAACCATATAATATGTCAGGCCCCTCGCGTCCTCATCAATTTAACCATCAACAAAATCAAGGTTGGCGATCTAATAGGCCTCCAACGCAACAATTTCGTGGTCCCACAAGGACTCAACAAATATTCCGTGCTCCACCTCCAAATTATAATGCGAGCAGTAACGTTTTTAGGATTCCAAATAGACCATTCATGCAACCGAATAATAATTCTAATAATGTACCTCGTCCTATGAGTGGTGTTAGTCACTTCGTGCCTAAACCCTTACCATTGTCTGGGCACGACTGGCGTAGAAGTGGCAACCCGCCCTCAAATAATTACTTTAAAACTCGAGAAATTAACAATTATGAATGTGACTATGAACCCTATTACGACTATGACTATACTGATTACTACCAAAACTGAGACTCTTACCAGGAAAATGGAGATTACTTTCCAAATTATGAGCAATGTGAATCTCCAGTAGTAGAGGAGCTTAACTCAAACACTGATGAGATAAAAGATCAAAATTTTTTCGAAGCTACGAAGTCAGAAAAGCAAAAATAGATGTAAATTTTAATATTCAAAGACAACTCGGATATATACAAATTCAAAACCCACCTTTAAAATTTCTTATAGACACGGGAGCCAATCAGTCGTTTATATCCCCTCAAGTAGTTGAAAAATACTTTTCTCATTTACCTCTTAATTATACTCCATTTGAAGTTACGAATAGTCATAATGTGTATAGACAAGACTATTCTATTACTTTACCTAGTTTCTCGGAATTTAAAGAAAATGATGACGTAACCTTTTTTATTCTTAATTTTCATAATTATTTTGATGGCATTATTGGTTTTGATTTGTTAAATTCGTGGGTCACTAACATTGATTTTAGACGCAAGAAATTAATTACTAAAAATACCGAATTGCCTATTATTATGTATGACGCTCGAAATACAAATCTTTATGAAGAAATAATACCAGCTCAGTCATCCAAATTAGTGAAATTGCCAATAAACTCCAAGGACGGAGATGTATTTGTTCCTGATCAGATAATAAGTAATTGTTTAATTTCTGATTGCTTTACAAATGTGAAAAACAGTCGAGGTTTAGTACAAATTTCAAATAATTCAAAGAATGATGTAATCTTTTCAATGGATCGGCCTATTACAGCTGAGGTATTCAATATTGAATCTAAGCAATTAAAACAATTATCCGATCGTACAAAAGAAGTTCTATCGCGTCTCCGTACAGATCATTTGAACCTAGAGGAAATAGCTAATTTAAAAACCTCATTCGGATGTATTTTACCTTGACGGAGAACCCTTAACATTTACGAACAAAATTAAGCATAAAATTAAAACAAATGATGAGATCCCAGTTCATGTTAAAAGCTATAGGTATCCTTATGTCCATAAACAAGAGGTTAGAAGTCAAATCAATAAAATTCTTGAACAAAATATAATTAGACCTTCGGATTCCGCGTGGAGCTCTCCTATTTGGGTGGTCCCAAAAAAGGCAGATGCTTCGGGTAAAATGGCGTTTAGTAATAGATTTCCGAAAGGTAAATGAAAAGACAATTAGTGATAAGTATCCAATACCCAATACTTCGGACATATTAGACAAATTAGGGAAATGAAAACGGCCATTATGAATTTTTAAGAACGCCTATGGGTTTAAAAAACTCTCCCGCAACATTTCAAAGGGTAATGGACAACATTCTTAAAGATTTACAAGATATCTGTTTAGTTTATCTAGATGACGTCATCATTTTTAGTACGTCATTACAGGAACAAATGGTTAATTTTGAAAAAATTCTAAAACGTTAAAAAAGAAAATTTATTCCGGATTTTGCACGGATAACAAAACCTTTAACCCAGTGTTTAAAAAAAGGATCTAAGATAGTTTGTGATCAGAATTATATTAATTGTTTCGAGCATTGTAAGACTTTATTGACAAATGACCCTATTTTACAGTACCCCGACTTTAATAAAGAGTTTTTACTGACAACTGACGCATCGAACGTTGCAATAGGTGCCGTATTATCCCAGGGTTGTATTGGTTCAGACAAACCTATTGCATACGCTTCTAGAACCCTAAATTCAAGCGAGCTTAATTACAATACCATAGAATAGCACCCTATACTCCCAATGAGAATGGAATCGTTGAACGATTCCACTCAACAATTTTAGAACATCTACGCATATTAAAACTTGAACTTAAGAATGAATCTGTTATTAATTTAATAAATTATGCCCTATTAGCATATAATAGTTCGATACACAGTTTTACAAAATGCCGACCAATTGACATTATTACTGGACATTTTGATCCGCGAGATCCATTAGACATAGACTTAACCACCCATTTACTCCAACAATATATGGTAGAACATAAAAATAAAATGATCAAAGCTTTTAATTTAATTCATGAGTCTAGTTTAAGTTACAGAAATGAATTAACAAATACTCATAATAAGTCTAGAGAGCCCGAAAAGCAATTCTCTCCCGATCAACAAATATTTATTAGAAACCCTTTTGCTGTTCGTCAAAAGATAGCGCCGCGTTACACACATGATACAGTTATAGCTGATCTCCCGATACATATATATACGTGCAAAAAAGGCGGGCCAATTGCTAAGTCTAGATTAAAGAGAGTTCTTAAAAGCGTTTAATTGTTGCAGGACTCCTATTACTCCAACTGCTCCTGCATCCGGTTCTAATGCAGGAAATAAAACTTGAAAATCTAGATGATGGTCCCGGCATTTTACCTTTTAAACTAGGTCCTTGTCGCATAGTGTCTCATTATCACTCATTCTTGAAGTATATCGATATCCACGAATAGCAAGACAAAGTAAATACAGTTCATATCCAATTAAGCAATATAATCTCTAATCTTAATAATAAAACTTTTTCTTTGTTTGAGCCCCATACTAACTATTTGAAAGAAAAGCTTCAAGTCGTTATAGAACAATTGCAGTCATTTGAAATTAGCCGCTCTAAAAGAGGCCTCGTTGATGGTCTCGGGTCCGTAATAAAAAGTATTACCGGTAATCTTGATTATACAGATGCGTTACAGTTTAATAACGCAATAAGATCACTACAAGAAAACGATAATAAATTAGTTACGGAATTTAACAGTCATGTAAGCCTGACCAAAGATTGGATAACTCAGCACTCTAAAATAATAGATAAAATAGTAGATAATCAGAACAAATTAGCGGAACTAGTAAAAAACATTAGTCTAAGTTTGGAAAAAGGTATCTATGAATCCAATCAATATGCTCATTTAGGACAAACTATTCTCATAGTCGATGATAATGTTGACAAGTTGTCACAAGAGATAACTAAGTTACAGAATGTGCTAGCATTTACAAGGACATCCACGGCTCATCATGATGTCATTAGTTTAAGTTCTATTAGAAATATAATTAGAAAGCTACGTAGTATGTATGGTAGTAATAAAGTACTAGATATAGTGGCCCGAGAGTATTATGACGTAATACAATTAGGTTCTTATTATGTAGGAAATGAAATAGTTATAGTATATAAATTCCCAATTATAAAATCCCAAATATATAATTTATATAAGATATCCATAATCCCTAACAAAAATCATGAAATTCTTGTTCCCCAACACCAATTCCTTGCAATCCATTTGAAAGATTTCAAGTACATAGAGGCTGAATGCCCGAAGTTCACTAAAGGGTATCTATGTGAAGAGATACACAACATACATAGTCGTACATCGCCGGATTGTGTAACAGCCCTCGTTACTACGCAGCAAAAACTCCCCGAATGTAAACCAGTCACCGTATCCCTACTTACTCGAGAAACTCGACGATCGCCACTACACCATTAGCTTTCCAACTCTTACTAAAGTACGCTTGTCCTGCGATCAAGATATCTACAAGATGTTGCAAGGAAGTTATCTCGCTATAATTCCATATGATTGTTTCATTCAAACAACAGAATTCATCATCTCGAACCTCAACGATCGACTAAAAGGTCAAGCCTTGAAGATAATAGATGTCCCTAATGAAAATACACTCAGTTCAGCAGCTCATCTGATATTCAAATTAAACTCCATTAATTTGACTAACCTTCACGCTACCAATAGAGAGGTTATTCTACAGTCACCAGTAAACTTAAGCAAGACCAACGATATAAGCGTCTACCATACAACAATACCTTTATATACGTTACTATTCGGTGCATGTGTACTAATTAGCGGCCTTGCATACCGGAAATACCGACTTAAACATACGAAACACACCATCCAAAAAATTCAAAGGGATGAATCAGAACTTCCAGCGCAATTTACAACGAAGGTCTTCAATAGTCGCTGTTCTACGGGGGGAGGTGTTACGCAAGCATAGCCAAGGGCAATTGTTATAGTAAGAACCAACTTGGTTTCCCACGGTTAAATGCTGACACCACGCTTCGAGTATCCTGAAGACGACACCATACGGCTTGCGTTCTCACCATCGATGGGAATCGAGGATAAAATATATTCATTCTTGGGTCAATCGCTGACCTGGAATCACCTTTTTTTAGTATTAATTAATTATAAGTTTTAATTGTAACTCTTTAATATAATTTTATAAAATAATTGTTTTTCTTTGCATCCTTCGCTGCCACCAAACTTAATTAATGTGTAAATATTATGATTTGAATGTATTTAACATTTTTGTATGTTATTTACGTAAAAACAAGGCAATAAATTTTTTTATTTATATTTATCATTTTGAAGATTGTTGGTAATGATTGTATTGCGTTTGATATGTGATTTGAGTGTAAACTAATCTTTCACCATGAGAAAGCATACAAAACACTTGGACTATAAATACAACTTTTGATATTTTGATCTAATTTTAATAACAGCTTTCATAATGAATGTCATGACATGATAAATTTATTGGTTAACTAATTTCCTCGTATGCACATGTCAGTAACACTCTGTCAGTACTAATCAGTAATCAGTATTATTATATCAACAAATATTTTAGTATGATAATTCGTATATAAAGCTCGTGTAATACAAATTAAACGCAAACATTATTCCAGTTCGATATATATATATATGTGTATATTTCAATTATTAATTTACAAACATATTTTGACAACCAGTGTATCAGGTATACACTCACTTATAGAACTCACTTATAGAACTCACTTATAGAACTCATTAAGTAAGTAGTGAACGATGTAGGCCCTAAATTCGGTGTAAGCTAATAGCTGCGACTGACTTATTACATTTTTCCCTTTAAGCCTTGATGTGTATTAACCTGATTAATTTAAGCTGGTTTAATACTACGGGAGTATAGGTTAGTTTATATTTATTGATGTTTATATTAAATTATTCATTAACCTTACACAGCATTAAAAATAAGTTTATTTGCTTGATTCAATAGAAGAAAAACCTCATCTCTTACATATAATGTCTTATTTTATTTGTGAACTTATTGTGTGTGTATTGATGAAAAAATGAAAAATAATGTTCATGGTTGGAACAACTTAGCTAATTGGTAATTGAATTGATTTTAAATTATATTCAATGTTTTAAATGTAAAGTGATAAATACGTTTGAGTATACTTTCGATTATGACTTGCTATGATAACTACTTCAACAAACTGAATTATTTAACATTATTGAAAAAGAGAAAATTATGTTAAAGCAGGCGTCGGTACTCAATATCATTTATATGACTTGGATGTATTTTTAATAGCACCAGTTTAGTACTCCTGAGACTATTCACTTAGAGCTTAAAGGAAGTGCTTCTAAGCTATCACAAGTGTCGGACTACTAAGAGGATCCTTGCATCTCAAAGTTGCTTGACTTGCCGAGGAATCCATAATTTTTATTAGTTTAAAAAATTAATGAGTTTCTATACATATTTTAATAACTAGAACCGTTAAATTTTATAATATAAAAAATACAACTAGGTAGGTTGCCAATACAAATATTTTAGTGAATCAACAATTTATTTTTGTTAATATTTTGTTAATCCAATCTAAATGGGAAGTGCGGATACAAGTTCTGATGAGAGTGTACAGACAGTGTGTGAGTGTGTGTACGTGTGTCCGTGAGTGTGTGTACGTGTGTGTGAGAGTGCAGATACAAGTTCTACTGAAAGTGCACAGCTGGTAGATAGCTTGAAGTTTTAAATTTTCTGAAAACTTTAACGTGTTCACTTGAAACGACTAATATTTTGTCCTATTTTATGTCCATTTGAAGTTAGTGCAGGTAAACTTAAAACTATCAGCAATTGTTTTTAATATTTAATAATAATAATAAATTAATTAATTATTAAGTCCCTTTGGACAGCATATTTAAGAAAATTCTGATGATAATACTCGTATAAATATTGGATGTACAAGTGGTATTAAACTAAATCCATATCATTTTTATATAATTTTTAAATTCTATTTTTGTACTTAAGTTTTAGCGGTTACCACATTTTAAACAAAAAAGATATCTTTAGCTTCAGATATTAAAATAAATACTTCAAAGGAATAATAATTTATTGAACCGTTTATACAAAATTTTTTGTTGCAATAATTAAGCTGTTTTGTTGAAAACAATAATATTTCTCAGTATAAATAACTTTTATTATAAAATAAACTTTGTGAAATATACTTGTTCGATATAAATACTTGCTGAAATAAAAATATCTTAATATTGTTTTGAATTATTCAAAATATTGTAATATTTCAACGACATTGTCTGGAATTGAACAGTTTGACATGTCTTTATAGTTTTACTTTACTCTTCGATCGACATACTGTGCAATTGTTATATGAAATTTAAAACAATTTTTTTTCAAATGCATTCGTCTCATAATCATCTATGTGTAAGAAGAAGAGATATTGTTAACATTGGGTTCGAATAAAATTATCAGTTAGTGGAGCTATTTAATGTAGCTCGAGTCACTAAAGCGTAGTTAGTCACTGAGGATGGTTGAGTGGCGGCAGATTAAACTGGAGTTATATTTATATATTATCAGATTTATCGACGGACGACATCCGCAAATTCAAATGTTACTATATATTATATAGTCATACTTAATTCTTCAATAATTTATTATTTGCCTACGGATGATGAAATCTTAATACAGATGCCCATTTGAGAAAATAATTGTTAAGTATCAATGCAGCAGTAGTGACAATAGATCGTTAAGTAATATTTTTAAAATGTTGGTCTGTTAGCTTATCACGTAAAAGTACTGAATTTCTATAATATTCAATATGATAGTAGCTTATTATCTGAATCAACATGTACTGGATAATTTTAACAGCAATTTTTAGGTAGATTCCATAGATGAATCTACCTATTGCAATCGATGCGATGACGGGACCCAGACCCCAGAGTAGGGGCGCTACTTAATACGACGCGACGCCAGCGCACATCGTTGGTTGATGAGCCAGAGCATCAGGACGTATATAAAAAGTGACGACGAGGATAAAGTTCGGTCAAAGTTTTACTATTCACATAAAAAAAGAGCGGGAAATAGGATACCGCTTTTTGAAGCAAATTTGTTCTATTGTTACCGATTAAAGCTAAAAGTAACATAATTAGTTAAATCACCTACACATACCAAAGTACTAAAATATAATTAAGGAATTAAGGAATGTTCAACACGCACGTACACTTTTCATGGAATAATTCAACGCTTAATGAACCTCCGTGTTTCATACCTACCTCCATACCTACATACATACCTCCGTTTTCATCTTACATATTGTAAATTGTCAATATAAGTTTTAAAGAAAAATACAATTATGCAATAGCAATCTATAAAAGTTTGTAGATTTATTATCTTAATATATAAAAGACAAAGACACTCACTCACTCACTGACTCATTCATCGCTCTACAGCCCAAACAGTAATACCTAGAAAGCTAAAATTTGGACACAAGACTCCTGACATATTGAATAGGTGCAATAAGAAAGGAAAGGAGAAAAGGCAAACCGTTCCAAACAAACAAACAAAAAAAAAAACAAACGTTACAGCTAAAACTGAAAAAATATAACGCGGCTGTTTGATACCTAATAAGTGGTGTGGAAATTCAAATAAAATGTTTGATCACTTTCGCCGTCCGTTGCGAAGCATGGGTAACCTGCTAGTTAATATATAAATAATAAACTTACATACACACTAAATACAATAAAAGACCGACAAAAAACTCGCGAACACTCTGAATAAACAACCCTTTGTTTACGGACAGTGATAAAAATACCGGATAGAACCACTGATACCTCCTCTCTGTCTTTCGCCGCATTTTGAAAAAAGGTATTTATTTCAAACTAATACAATATACAAACATACAAAAAATTCGCACTCGCCTTGTTGAGAACTACTGTTCTTCATTATTTTTAATTTATTTAGTAAATTAATTATTCATTATTTAATTTATCCCTTCTAGTTGTAATGAACTATTAATTTATTTTAGTGAACATTAACAACTGCAATTGACCTAATAACATAGAGATATAATGTATTTATCCTCTATAGAATGAAACTCTTAGTACTTTCAAGTCAAGTACGTGTTGTCAACTAAGCTTTTCATAAGTGCTCCGTGATAGACATGAATGTGAAAACACTTTGCACAACGAGTGGATTCCGTATCTACATAACAATAGCAGATATTAATAAATACATTTATACAATGCAATAATTTATCCGGATTCTAGTTCATATTTATAATTTGAAGTATAAAATATGAAATCAAACGAAACAGTGTAACAGCTGTTGATAATTTACGAGCACAATATTGTCCTTTCTTCATTAAAATACGTTGGACAAACCCTTCGCTATATCATAGATATTAAGTACACCTTGTTATAATAGTACTAGTAACTAACACTGACACATAAAATATTGAAAATAAGGGCTCGAATTAGGTTTAACAAGTATTGCTTCTTTATCATAACATATAAAAAACAATGGATACTTAATTCACCCAATAGTGGTGTGTGAGATATTGACAATCTGATAAGAAGAAAAGATCTACATGTGTAGAACTTTCAAGAAGGAGGTGTGTTGAATTAGCTCCGGGTATGATCCTGCAGTGCGATGATTTGTAGGTTATAGCACTTTTAGAAAGCCCTACGACTACATGCGTTATTATTTAATATTATTATTATTACAAATGTAAGATAATAAATATTATATTGAAATATATAATTAAGCTATTTCAATGGCGTGGTTGTGTGAGAGGGTTTTCAGATGAATCATTTGATTCTCCAAAACGTTAATCCATCTATTTGATTCTCCGAGTATGTACTCGCATGTTAATAATTTCCTGGCTTCGAATTTATTTGTTCAACTTCTGACAATTAAAGAAAACAATATTAAAGTGTTAATGGTTACAACGCTCAATACTCGGAATAGAGAACGCCTTTTAATATACTACGAACCATAAATATTTAATTGAAAACCTTTAATGTTATTAGTTTTATAACGTTTATGGAAAATACTGTTATTGCACGGATAAAATGAAATGTGGTTCGCAAATTTATATAAATATACAATTTTTTATTTTATTTAAAGTAAAGGCCTGCTCAGATAAATAGCTAGTCGTTAAAAACAAATTATTTATGAATTAAATGTTTTAATTGAAGTGTGTTGATATGTATATTTTTATGTAATACTTTACAGTGATTTGTTTTTAGTGTAGAGAATCTTTAGGTAATAAATATTTAAACAAATAATATTTAATAATAAAACAAAATTCACTCAACAAAATGAACAATTATATTGCAAAGTTTAACTTCTGTTAAATATTATTTTAAACTAATGCTTCCTTTCCAGTTCTTCAAGTTTCTACAAAACGTATTTCTCTGGAGATCATAAATGCAATTTGTAAACTCAATATATCAAATCCTGGGAGTGATCTCGTGCTGTCTGAATGTTCAAATTAACTCAATACAAATGATATTGTTACTTCTTATATGTAAGCTGATCTTTCCTTACCTTACTTTGTAATATAATTATTATTACTTATATAATTTGAATCAAGTTGCACAAACTATCACGTTTAGTAGATATTTTCTTTGTGTTTATTTTATATTAAATGATGTTATTTTGCACCTTCCCTTCATATTGACAATAGTGTGATATTATGTTATATTAATTTTAAAAGTTATACAATACTGCCTTAGAGACTATTCTTTTTAGAAGTTTTCTTATTTTATTTTATAATCAGTTTTATTTGTTATAAGTTATTTTATCCTGTTTCATTTCATTAATATATGTATAAAGGCATCAACTCAGATTCCTGATTTTTCGAATTTTTAAGTTTTTCTAAATGAATTGTAGATAGCTAGCTGAAAGATGATGCAATAATTTGTGTTATCCCGAGTCCTGATAGTGATGTCAAACCGCAGCAGTTGAGATTAAATGGAAAATCTAACTTTAAAACATTAAAGTGGTAATTAATTCATCACTTACACCGTATTTAATATAATTAACAAACAATAATGTACTAACATTTATGTTTATTTGGGTGCTGCTTTCGAGAAACATAAAATATTTATTTTTTGAATTTTCGGTATCGGTGTAGAAAACAAGGCTACAATTTTAAAATATCCTACTATAATATATATTGAAATTCCAAATTGTATAGTTTATGCATATATATGGTAATAATTATAATCATAATATGAATTTATTAATATGTACTTGAAAAATTAAATCCATAATTAGGAACGGAAATATTATAGGTACTTATTGACCAACAAGGAAATTTTAATAGACTTTTTATTGTAAACGAATACTAAAAGTAACTCATATTACCCACATTATCTATTTCAATATGTCCACTTAAGTATATTTCAGCGTTTATAGTATGTGGAAAATATTTAATTAAAAGAGAAAAGTCTATTTCTGTTACATTTCTCAGATACAAAATGACTTTAATATAATTACTAGCAGCTTTGTTTTGATCAAATAGATATTACTATTAAACACTATGTATTGTAATTATAATACAGGTTAATTTATACAAACACTAAATTTAAAAACATACTAACTGTCATAATAACATTATAATTCTTCGTTATTTTCGCTTAATTTTTGGAGTTCAATCATCTGATTCCTGTGTTGCTTATATTGTGTCTATAGACCATGTGAGCAAATAAGTTAGCTGAACGGACGTTGACGAGGCGGGAGGCTTTTGCCAGCGCCGCTAGAGCTGCACGGCTGTCGGTGGAGCTGTTGCTGCTGCGGCTACTAATACAACTGTTACTGCGGCTGCAGTTGTCTAAGATACTGTTGTTGCTGTTAACGCTTCTGCTCCTGCTGATCCTACGGAAATTACTTAGTGTCAGAAGCAAAGCTATCAAGCTAAGTTTCAAGCAAAAGATATTATTATATATTATTACATTATTACATGACAATACTGATACCGATTGGAGAAATGCCGCAATGGCATGGTAATGAATAGTTATTAATTTAAATTATATGAACAGAGATTTTATTTTACTTTTATCAAAACCGGAAAATAAAAAATACATTTACATTCAACATAATAACTTGACAAAACCATCATTAAGCGTGCCTTAAAAATAGATTCGTTGATGAGACCGATTAAGAATACTTTCCAAATGAAATCCAATGTAACAAAGCAGTGCCTCAGGCATGTCTGCGGAGGCGCGTACGGATGACTTTTATGCTATTATGAGAAAACGGTGTGCCTCCATGTTAACCCGACTGAGCGGTGCCTCCACCAGAATGCTGAGTGTGTTTGTTGATCGGTGGGATTCGCCCCTGATGCATCGGTGGATTCGGTTGCACAACGGACCAAACCGTGGTACGATATTATACACAAGCAAATGATATTATAATTTGTAACTTTTGATTGCACTAACACTAGTTAATAAGAAATATTGTTACTAACACTAAATGCCAGCCCATTTCATTTTCATTCATTCATTCATTTTCCTGAAAATAAATAAATAATAATTATTATTATTAAAGCAAATTATCTTTATAATATTACTTAGTAAGCACTCAGTTCCTCATAACAAATAAGTTTGTTTTCGTGTCTCAGAGAGCACTTTATATTCTTTGTTAATATAAATCTGTTAACAATCTGAACAAGTTTTATACATTACTGTGGTAAATGAAACACGTCAAATTTATTTTAAATACATTTACGAGTATCTTAAATTAAACATTCAACATGTGACCTTCATATTATTCATAGCACCGTCCTAATGTACTCAGAAGAATAATAAACTTGTTATTGGTGTCTAAACAAATGTATTATTAAGACATTTTAATTAGTACACGGATATGCCAAAGGGAAGTTTTAGTTGCGAAAGAGAACTAAAGCTGGTACACAACTAAGACATTACCAGTGCAGACTCAGTCTTAATGCAAGTTTAGACAGACTGAGGTACAGAGAGTCACAGCTAATAACCATCAATAGATATTATTATTGAATATTTGGTTATTTCTATTTTTATCTCCCAACTAATACTTTATCGATAAGGTATAAAAGGTACTTCGACAGTTTCACATATTAAAATAGGATACTCACTTTTTATTTTTATATACACGTCATTTCATTTATAGACCTGTTATCCAAGAAATTATATTAAACCTTATAAAATGTTTGGGTTTGTCTACTTACACGTACGGTGTATAATATTTTCTAACATCCAAGATGTGGTATCTTATGTGTCGATGCCTCGCTTTGTTTGACTTGTATGATATTCAAATAATTTAAATTAGATTTATAAGCACATATGCTACAGTATACTTTTCCATTAAAGTATCGTATTAAGGCCACACAATTTTGTAATGATAATGACATTTGGTACTTATTTAGTTTTTATTAGGATTAAATAGATATTTAAGATAAGATTACCTTGAAAATAACTGAACGAACTTTTTAACATTGATGTAATCTTCTACTATATAAAAATAATATAATCTGTTGGAGAAGTAACAGATGTTTTAATACGAACCAAGTCACTTACGTACCTAAAATCGTATCTATTTTAAGATTTTTTAAACGTCTTACAGTACAAAATCATTTTATTTCTATTGTTATTATAAATTGTATCAACTAGATATAATTACGGAATGAGAAGCCTCTTTTATATTGACTCAGGTAACTCAGTTTGCTAACACTACAAACACAACCTAAAAAAATCTGTATAGAAAAATAAAAAAGGTTAAAGAGAAATCTGTTATTGTTATTGATTCACACATTACAACTCCTACAACCTCATTAGAGCATTATTACAACCTCAGTTAAGATATCCTGAACTGATATAGGAATGATATGGATAATGCAAGTGGATACAAAGAAGAAAATTATTATATGTAAAATAATAGAAAAAATTCTAAGTCTTCTAAATCTACAATTAATATTCGATAATGTTCCGTTAATCACAATAAGGTTCGTTAAATCCAATAAGTAACCACTCATCTTTTGTAATCCGCAATAGCTTTGAGAAAATTATTAAATATTTCAAGGGAATAAGATGAGATAGAAGTGGAATTGTTTGAGCAGCTTTATTCGCAGCTTCGATATTAATTGTGTTACAAAATGTTAGTTGAATTGAAAGTTTTATCGCTTTTGAAAAGTTCAATAGAATCTATCATCATAACATTTTTTTCATTTACTTGTAGTCTTCATTCCATTAATTATTTATAAGTTGGAAGTCGATCGTTCATTTCTTGATCCATATTGTCTCCCTAGGGATTAAAATTCAATATAAAATTGGAGATGAACTTTTCAAATAACTAAGAAGTTGATTATGAAACTGGGTCGTCTTTCATGAGTTCTTTTAAGATATAAATTATAAAATTTCTAAATATATTTCATGCTGCCATATCTGGGACTACCGTCCCACATAACTTCCCTTTGAAAATATAAATTTGTAGTTTATCATAGCGAGGATCATTATGGTTACTAAAACAAATCATAAAATAATAAGCCGAAATATTACAAAATATGGATCCATTAAACAAAAGATTGCTCTAATACAGAAGATTTAATATCACTATTTATTAGTAGGGATTATCATCAGAATATTTATAAATATTTTCGAACTAATTAAGCTTTTAAGTTCCCTTGATTTAACTTCAAATGGACCTAAAAGAAGACATAATATTAGTCTTTTCAAGTGAACACGTGAAAGTTTTAAAAGAATCGGAAACTTCGCTGCTTCGGAGCTGTCTAGCAGCTTTACACTCTCAGTAGAACTTTTATCTGCACTTCGCATTTCGTAACAATATGATTGAATTCAGAAAATATTAACAAAAATACAACTTTGATTACCTCAAATATTTGTATTTACGACATATTTATTAGTGTTTTTTTATTGTAATATTTCTTACGTTGCCAGTGAATGTATGTATGAATGCCAGTGTAAAATATTTACAGAAATTTATAAAGTTTAAACTAACCTGTCAATTCCATAAAAATGTCAACTTTGAGATGTAAATATCCTCTTTGTAGTCTGAAACTTGTAATAGTTTAAGAGCAATTACTTGAAATAAAACTTCAAGTGCCTGGTCTTAGTATAAAAATGGTGCTTATAATAGTTTCAGATATTAAATATTTAAATCCTTTACATTTTGTCCTCTCTCATCCTTTGTTCTATTTTTTATGATAATGATAACGTATACAAAGAATATACATATTATTCATTATTATTAGATTTTGTAGAACTTATAAAATTAACATACCAATAAGGATTATTTGTAATCATAAGTAGTTGACATGGTAACCCGTAGTATACGCATACAAAATGTCAGTTTACATTTAAAACATTGAATATCACTTTAATTTAATTCAATTTATCACTCAATAACGTCGTGTTTCAATCATGAACGTTATTTTAATATATTCATCAATACAGAGTTTACAAATAAAATGATCAGACATTATACGAGTACGTAACGAATGAGATTTTTTCTATTGAACCAAACCAATAACCTCTTTGTAATACTTTGTAAGGTTAATGAATACTTTTATTTAAACGTCAATCAATCCAAGTTAATCTGTTAAGTGTTTTGTAAATCTATTCATATTAAGATAGAAATATACGTCCGTAATATGAAATAGTCTTCTAATTAATTAAGTTAATACACATCAAGATTTAAAGGGAAGAATGTATTTAGTCAGTTGCAGCTGTTAGCTTACACCGAATATATGGACTACATCGATTACTACTTAATTTTTTTAACAGGTTTACAATGGTTATCAATTCATATTTGTAAATTAATATTTGAATTATACAGTGAATACAACGATAAAAATGTAATAACTATAATATACATTGACTGAGTAATTACCAGATATATTGTAGTTTATATTTGGTTAACAAAAAGTTATTTATAAAATTAAGAAATTATTGGTAAATTAATTTTACAACTTCATTTCAACACGCAAGCGTTATGTGCGTATGTTACAATATTTGATCTATCTCAGATTTTTTATATAACTTGTTAAGTAAGAATCAGTCAGAATATGGACTGAGATTCTTTGACATCGAGAGCCTTAAACTGATTTCTGTAATACTATTATAACTTTCGCAAAGTATTTAAGAGATTATATTATTAAATGAGATGAAATGTATGTTGATAAATTACAATCTATCTCTAAGTAAGTAAATGTGATATAAATAATATTTGAGTATAAGTGATTTGTAATGATATTATCCTAACGATACATTTGTATCTCTATCTAGTAGTCAATCTGAATGCATCGGAAGCATCACTTGTGTTGCAGATCTCCGTCCATCTTGTTTTCAATGTTAATAATCCAATACTATTTCAATTTTTTTCCTCCTCCTTCCAAAAACAAAGATGTATATGTTATATAAGATATCATACCACCATGTCATATTGTATAGTAAGTCCTGTAACTTTGTTTTGTCAACTACAGACAAACCAGTGTCAATGTTTGTTAGAGATAATTTTTCACAGTAAAAGTACTCTTTATTTTGACCCTGACAAGAAGCGATAAGTTTACGACATATTATTAATCTGTAGAGTAGTTTTGTTTTACTCTAATAGTCATAGACAAGAAAAATATAAAATTTTGTTATCTTTAAAGACATTTTGCATGATCGCGATTAATAAAACAGACAATAGTATCAAAAAACTGTTATTTAGGAATCTGCATTGCGTTACATTGTAGCAATTATTATTATTTTTTAATATAAAATTTCAAAACATGGTCTCGTAGGTATAAGTATGTTTATCTAAATAGTATTTTAAGGTAGAATATTAAACTGAGATACTCTGCTTAACAAGTATAATACAATTACCTCACAGCAGTTAAATATAATTAACACACAGGATTTTCAATTTAAAATGTAGGACAACTTAATTTTCATGTTAATTTAATACAAGTACGAGAAAAGCTTATCACAAAAGTAATTAAAAAATTATGTACATATATATGTTAAGTATTTACGTTCATTGTTGGTAACAACAATGTATGTTTGTATATACATATATTGATTATGAAATATATTTAATTTAAATATATTCTTGTTTGTGAGTAACTATTGACTATATTTTTGTTAACATACATAAATATTTTAATTATAAACATTTATTAAAAAACAGATAAATAATTATTAATATTATTTTATTATTATGACTTTATAACAAAATACTTTTACACACAATTGTCTTCTGCATATAGCTAAAACTATTGTTAATTTAAAAATAGTAAAATATAATAACAGCGCAGTTCACGCAATTTATTAAGATAAAGTAAAAACAAACAAAATAATGTAAAAAAACGTTGTATTTTAGTTTTTAGAATACAATAGAACATTATTATATACAACATATTTTTATACAAAATCTCTAAAATTTATATGCTAAAGTAAAACATCACATTTTAATAAAGTGTAGTAAGAGTGTAAAATCTTCACTTAATAAATGCTTAAACATCAAACAAGTCAAGTTTTTTTTATTTTTTATTATATCTTAATATCCATAGATCCATGCCTTTCATTGTAATTTTAAAACAATTTTGCCATGATTTTCAATTGCGATGGTAACTTCGCAGGAAATTGTACACCTGCACAAGTTTTCGAAAGCAAACAACAAGTCAAGTTAAGGTATTTAGTTGTATATATTAAGTATAGTGTGATATTAATAACATTTGATTATAAAATTATGCTTTTACAGCTTGGACTTTGATCTAACATTAGAACAACTCGGTATGATATCAGATAGTTTGGAATTGCAAAGGCGAAATGGTCCGAGTTATTATATATATTATACTGTACTTTATTTCATGTAAAATTAAACAGTCACTTTGGTCACTGGTTTTTGCATAAAACGGTTATCTAACGAATAAAATATTAGATCATATACATCTTAAACTACTACGTCTTGATAATTTATCTTATTAGCAAATTTTGCAAGGGATAGGATTGTGAATGGTGGACAAGATTTGAATTTAATATTTGTGTAAGTTACTTTTAATTTCAACGATACTTTCGTATCATATTATTTTTACCACTATATATAACAAAATAATACTGACCTATTGATTTTAATGTGCAGTGTTTTAATAAAAAAGAACACACTTATCAATCCTCGTCTGTTTATAAACTTTTTCAGTAAATTCAGATAATTGTTAACAAGCGAGTAGCGACTACAACTCGGTAGCCCGGAGTAATGTTTTGTTTATGAAGGTTTTATCGAAAAACTTTTAATGCTATTACGAATCTGATGTTTACAATGTCTGTTGTAACAGAATAACTTGCTTTTATTGTTCTACACGTGTCCAATATTTAATATTACGTGACTACTCTGGGAACAACAAAACATAATTAACAAAATGTTTGAAAGTGACGTTTAATTAACTTTCTCTCCGTTTTGAGATCTCATTAGACCTGTTTAGAATTATGTACGTTATATAAGAATCAGATAAAATTAGCTCATTACTTTGTACCAGGAAACATAGTATATATAAAATTTACATCCATAAAATGAACCGTAGGTCGTTAAAGGTAGCACTGAAATGGTAATTACTGAATAAAATTCACATTCACATCACAGAAAACAAAATCTGATCTCTTAAATAGTTAAAAGATTGAGTTGGTAACGCTTTAGTTAACATATCGGCTAATTGACTGTGACTAGGAATATAGTTTAATTTAATTACACCCATCTCAACCTTTTCTCATATAAAATTAAATTTTATATCTATATGTTTGGTTTTCTTATGATAAATAGGATTCTTATTGAGCTGAGCGAAGCGAAGCTCTTTACTGGTCAGATCGCAAAAAATGCGAACTCTCTGTTCTTAAAAACTATTCAAGCTACGTTAACGAAACTCGCCACAACGATTGCGAGCATTAGCCGCTAAGCATATATTTAATTTTGTAAAAATCGTAATTCTAAATTCAGTATAATTTACTAATTCAGTTTAGGACAATTTACTTGCTAGCTCAGTAACTACGCATAACACATTTTCGAAACTCGGCTTGGTATTTGATGCTACAATGCTTTATGACTGTGCAAAATTTCGGATAATTTCGATCGACGGTTCTTGAACAATTAACAGAACTAATTTATTTCGATTAGTGACTCACCAGCGCGCGCCTGCTCGATGCACGAGTTACGATTGGATTGAAATCTAAAAAAATTTGTAACTACTCTCATACATAGCAGAACTGACTATAAATTCGTCAGAATGCAGTTCACATTGAGCTCGAAGCACACTAAAAGAATGGTAAGTAATGGTAATGGTAATATAATAAAATATGCTTACGTCTTTATATATTAAGTTCGTTTTGAAAATTAAAAACTATAACTTTATATATATTATACATATTCTATACAATAACAATTAATATTGTTAACAACCAAAATTTTTAATAGGCAACCATTTTATTCGTTACCACAAAGTAAAAATAACATCTTAAATTTGTTTGGTTTATTTTAAAGTCTTTTATGTTTTACCAATATGATTAAAATAGTTTACATTGCTCACGGTAAGTAATATGAGTGAGAGGCAGATAGCGTTCCGTGAGACTGTGAGCGAGACGTCATTTGTTCCTATGACACTCTACGTCTCCTTAACTCATCTGTCACAAATTATTATATCATCCCAATATCATAAAATGGATCGTGGACGAGGCAGAGGAAGAGGCAGACGGCGTGCAAGTGACATATCGCGATACACAGCAACTTCTGGCCGGTCACAACAGTATCGAGATAGTGCAGCTACACATATCTTCCTTATATCGCAGAAAATAAGCGTCGATTCAATAAAGAGTTAGAAAAATTGGCATACGTTTCCTGTTCTAAATGTTCAAGAACGGATTTAAAAGAAGCAGGAGTTCCCTATACTTGCTCTACATGCTGTTCCATTCGAATATCAGGAATGTTCACCATAGAAAATTTTATGGATCCTGGGACTGCCATAGCCCATAGGCTTATATCCCCGTTTGGCATATAAGGCTGAATCTGCCATAGGGAATTGACAAAATTACGGTTGTTTGAGAACGTGTCACGATATCATCATAATAATTCGTTTTATCCCCAAGGAGGTCGAATGCTTTCTACTGTCTCAAAAGTATCGCAGTGGACCTGATTGTTTCAGCGTGATGCCATTACGAAAAGAAGGGTGTTATGAGCAATTCTGTAGAAAATTTTCCTTTTAAAGACCTGAAATGAATATCAAGCTTGACATGTTTGGTAAATGATTTATTGATAATATCCTATATTTCCATTTAACTCTCCTAGCGTTTGTAACGACTAAGCTAAAGAACATCGGAGTAAATAGCCTGCCGTGCACAGAGCAAAAGTTAGCTCAGCTCACGACCCCGCTTGCGTGACCTAGTATATTATTCTTGTATATTTCTTAGTGCTAAAACTTTTATTTGATCAAAATTGTAGTACAATTAATGCTTTAATAATTTATAAATATATTTACAAATGATGAGGCTTAATCTGTACTTATAATAATAAATTATTGAAATATTAATTTCATTAATATTTTAGAACAATAATTGTTAAGTAACAATAGTAACAGTAGATAGTTAAGTAATAGTTTTTAAATGGTTGTCTGTTCATCAATTTCTGTAATATTCGATGTGATGACAGCTTATTATCTGAATCAACATGTACTATATACTTTAAATTTATTTATTTTTCTATAAAAACTATAAAATTAGAAACCTATGAAATAAGTATATATAAATTATTATAATCAATTCATATTATGATTGTTTCGAGACTTTTTATATGCGTGAGAATAAAACTTTGAATGTTAATGATATCATTTTTTATAAATAAAAATTGTAGCCCTTTCTTTAATATGTTATGTTATATAATATTTCTTGAAAGCAACACTCCAAGTAAAGATAATTTATAATTATTTATTAATAACATCAAATACGGAGTGTGAATGAGCTAAAATTAGCAGTTTAATGTTCAATGTTGTATTTTCCATTTAATCTTAACTGCTGTGGTTTAACATCGCTATCGGTACTCAGGATAACATAAATTATTGCATTGCAGTTTCGGCTGGGTTATATCTACTATTCATTTGGAGAAACTAACTAATCAAATTTAATATTTTAGATAAAGATACATATAGAAAAATAGAAAAATGATGGTCGAAGGCAATGAAATATTTTCTATTCAAATCGTACGTATTGAGGAAATTACTTTGTTAAAGAGATTAGTTACAGACCCACATTTTATCTTACTAATATAATTTTACAAGTTGTTGATATTTTTGCAAGAGATATGAGATATAAATAAGTCATATAATAAAAAAATAATAAATAAATATATTCGTTTAAATAAACATTGTATTTTAATAAGTAATAAAATACAATGAGATAGATAATATCTAAAAAGTAGACTATCGTCTTATGATTTCATAACCACTATAAGGCGGGTATTAGATAGTCTCTAAGTGTTGTATAGTAAATAATATAAACTATAACATCACACAAATATCAATATGAAAGTAGGTTCCTAATGTAATTGAATATAAAATATTCACAAAGAAAATATCTACGGATTCGTGAACTGAATGTGCTGGCTTGTTCAACTTGAACAAAATTATATAAGTAATATTAACTATGTTAAAAGGAAAAATATACAAATTAACATTAACATTTGTATTGAGTTATTTATGACATTTACAGCACGAGATCACTCGCAAGAAAAGAGATATTGAGTATACAAATAGCATTCATAAAATACAATTTTATATATTAATTAATATTTACAAACCACATTTCCTTTTATTATATGCAGTAAAAGACTTATCCACATACGTATTAATATAAGAGGTTTACGATGAAATATTTATTAATACCGGTAATGCTGCTTACAACTTATTTTAGAATTAAAATAAAAACAATACAGAAACCTCAATCTATTCCAATAGAGGCGATGGTCAATTGATAAGTTGTGTCATTATCTATGAATATTAAAAAAATATACAAATAACAAATGTTTTTACATCCATAAAGAGTTAGGAAAGCAGAGAAAAACAGAGAGATAGTAATATACCTGGACTCCCTGCTGTTACCCATCGTTTTCTTAATGAATATATTATATATTACTCGTACTGTTAGAGACAACAAGTCTGTACTGATTCTAAAGATCACAATCCTACTTCATTCTATGTTATTTATAAAACCAAATATACTTTCATACTATTATTAATAAGTGCTTCCTCATCCATACTTACAGCTTAGCTTTTTCTCAACAATGACGCTACTGAAGTTGATAAAAATTTGTGTAATAAATATAACTATTTTTTTTTATTCTATTCGAGCAGAAAAAGGTGGTATTTGATTAGATCGAGGCGCTTCCAAGAGCTAGATAACTGTGAAACCTCTGAAGATGGTTGAGCTAAAAACAACACAATAATTAAAAGAATATGATGATTATATGAACTTATTATGAAACTTATATGAACAATGATTAATATTATTTATATATTGAGATTTAAACCGTAAAATTTTCTGTAAGAAAAAATATACAATCTTGGAAGAGGTGTTAAAATAAAAGAGATTGTTAATCTTAAATAAATTATTCATTATACGCTTACCGAGACGTCAATAAACGCACTTATGTCATTTCGGATATATACATTTGTATAGAAGATAACGACAATAAACATTTTGAAGGCTCTCTCGCTCTCTCTCTCTCTCTCTCCCTCTTTCTCTTTTTCTTTCTCTCATTAACTTAAAAAGTAATCATATTTATATAGAAATCAGAAGTAATAATACTAATATACTTATATTAAATATTGTAAGTAAAACATAGATATATAACCACTTATAATAGACAATATACTATTATCAACTTACAGTATATGTTATACAAAGTGACACATGACAACGAATATTATCATAAAATAAGTTATAATATAAAAACGAGTACCGGTGAAAGGTTCCTTTGATCTAAATAAGGAAAATATATTTGCACGTTTCATATTATAGTCGGGACATAAAAAATATATAAGTGTTTTTGAAGAAACCTACTCGCACTGTCTGATTTAGAAACATATTGTTGTCAGATTGTTGTAATTCTAATAAACATTACAAACGTAGAAAATGTTTAGGTAAGAAGTCCGTGAACCTTTAAACATTGGAAGTATTTTAATAAGTACTGCATTTGTCTATAATATAACTATTTATAAGACTTTCAAAGCTCAATATAACAAAGCGAGGAGATATTGTACTCGATAGTTTTTTGAACTGACACGGAACATGCTCCATAGTATTACCAGTTACATTAATGGTATTATACTTCATATTGGTAGAAATGTAGTTTATTACTTCATAGTAACTATCATAACTGACAACACACACTGCATTGCTTATCAATAATAAAGAGTTTTTAATTATTACACTTATTAATATTGTATTTAAAATTATGGAAATGTAATTAATAACATATAAAATATTGCTTACTTTAATTCTCAGTAATTTAAAAAAAAAAATCAAATCTAATATGTTTAACAGATATCTACTGTCAAAATAACAACTCTCCAACGCTAACTTCAACGCAGACTTCAGTCTTGCTATAGAACTGTGTATAAATATTATCAATAAAAAAGAAGAAAGTACTAGTTAACAATAAACAATCATTCAATTATAATTGTTGGCTTTATACCTACTTACTTTTTATAACTGTAATGTTTTAGCACAATTGGTCATTAGCGCCCAAAATAGACTTACAAAATTGTAACCAACAGACAGAACATAACCAAAAAGTAAAAGTATTTAGAAATTAATCATATTTTACTATTTCCTTAAAATAACACCTAACATGTGATTTACTATATTGTTATTAACGATGTTACTGGCCTTTTATACACTTTACATCTTAAACTTCACAAGCACTTAAAGTGTTTTCTGAAGGCACTTTACGAGCACCTCAATGTCCATTAGTAAGAGTCAATCAGTCGAATGACAGAATGTGTCCAGTAACAGACAGATGAGATCAAGTCAGTGATAAGGCGGATTTATTAACTAATATGACGCTCTTGGTCTTATAGTTAGTATTGCTATTGTGCATATATATATCTAATATATCATTTTTATATTATATTAACGGATATATAATTATAGAAATAGCAAAACAATTTCTATAGCCAATATGTTGATGCCAGGTTGACAAGATCATTCATTATTAAATTAAAAAATTACCGCGTTTAATATCTACAAATTGGGTAAGGTTTTTCTTTAAAAAAAAGTATATGGTATTCTTTAAAAATATTTAATACAATAGCAACCTCAAAGTTCAAATAGTAACTTTGTCACAGCAATAGTCTCCGTCTTACTAGAAACGCACTCAGGACGACAGTTCAACGGAGGACTTTTCGCTTCCACTTTAACTGCTTTTTGAGTCAAGATTTCAATACCTTTGTGTGTCAAAGTCACTAACAATAACAAATCCTTCATCAGGTCTACTTAAAAGTAATAAATACAGTTCCTGTACTATAATTTTATCGATAATAAGTTTATAATGGGTTCTCAAATATAAATGGGAAGAGACATTAATTCCCTAATGAGACCTTATTCGTTGTATACAATGATTAGATACAAGTGATTATTAAAAAGTTTAAAATGTTACATTCCTTAATGCTGAGAAAACACAGTGTATAGATGTGTATATATTGAAATAAATAACTTAAGTACGAGTATATATACTTATATATTTGTGATACTTATTATTTTAACTTTCTTGTTTGTTTTATAAATATAGTTATTAATATTAAAACAATCTAAATCATGAAATGCATCGCATATTGAGGTCTGGATAAGGCCGTCATAAAACATTTATTCTATTGCACAAAGTCCATTTATCAAAAAAAAATTTCGTAACTCCGACAAACTACAGCTACACTTTTTAATATGTACAAAAAATGGTTTGATAGAATATTCTTAGTTATAAACGTCATAAACTTACACTCAATTAAGTGAATTATTGTGTCTTACTATTTAAACGTTAATTCTAAGATCTATTTTCTTAGCCACAGACAGGAATTATGTGATAAATTTCACTACAGTGTATCCATATTGTTGAGGTCCACATGGGATCATATTAAATAGTGATTTAATTTACCATTCCAACTAGTGAGTTGGAATGGTTTAGTGGTAATTGAAACCAATTACAATACTAGTGAGTAGTTCCATTATGGTCGAATGTGAAGTAGTGCAGAATGTACTTGGGATGAAGCCTTGATTAACCTACAACTACGATATTCTGAACTATAACTATCTCCAACTATTTATTTAACACAATTTAATTGATATATCATTGGAATAATTTGATGAGAAATGTAATACATAATTTTCCATTAACGAAAATTTAATAGAATACTCGATTCGATTTAAAACTTTAATCTTTATTTTAAGATTACTTATAAAGCTACACACACATTTGATGTAAAATAATCACATTATAGAAATATCAAATATCATAAAAAAAATAATATGATAGATATTTTAAATATTTTATTATAATGTAACTAAATCCGACAATTCTTTCTACGGCTTCTGATTAATAACATGTTAACCGCTCTCCCCATACAAGTACATATAAGTACATTTATTAATAAGTAATATTCCATTATAGCGCTGCCAGTGTGAGTGTGTAGGGATGTTATATTAAACTATATCAACTAAATAAGTGAAGAACATTAAAAATAAATCTATTTTTAACTTATTATATTACTTTTGCTGTTTAAATCATAATTATTTGATATATTTTTAAAAATGTCAGTGTTAAAATATAAAATAGAAATAAAGTATAAAGACGTATATGGGAAATATTTATAAAGCAACTGTTCATAATCCCTTTCCATTTATAACCTGTCTCTAAGTCAGGAAATTATTACCATGTGAATACATACAAGGAAAATCACAACATGGATTAATGTTTTTGAGAATCATAAATATTTTATGGGAAATCCTCTCATACGACCACGCCATTATATATCTCAAAATCAACGACCTCTATTAACTGACACGTGCCAATGTAATAATAATAATATTAAATTATCTAACATGTAATCGACGTAATAGTTCCTTATAGTGGTGTAATATAGAAATCAATTCACTACGAAATCGTAAACGAGGTTAATTTTTCGTTAAAGGTTTATACATTTAAAACTTTTTTTAACAGATTTTCAAGGTCCTACCCCCCACTATTAAGTGAACTAAGTATCTTTTTATATTATGTAACTTTCGCAACACTCGCTTATACTAAATTTCAGACCTTATTATCAATTTATGTGTCATTGTTAGTTACTAGTCCTATAAATAAGGTGTACTTAATGTCTATGAGATAGCGAAAGGGTTTGTCCAACGTATTGTAATGAAGGGAGGACGATATTGTACTCGTAAATTATAAACAGCTGTTACGCTGCTTCATTTGATGTCATATTTTATACTTGAAATTATAAATACGAACTAGAAGTAGAATATATTATGGTATTTTGTAAAGTATTTGTTAATTTCGTTTAGTTTTACTAAGATTTTTCAATCAATAATAATCATTATAAATTAATCCTCGTTGAATTCAATAACTACTATCTTACTCTATAAAAGATAAAGCCTGTAAAATATAATGCAGCGATGTGTACAATGTGTACATACATTGTAGTGAGATGATGTTGATAGTAGAAACTTTCGCTTACAAACTGCTTATTTCATACTTGGTTTAGTTATTAGTGTGCATGAATAGTAAATTACAATTGAAGTTATCAGATATAGTATTTGCATATTATTTATTGCATAAGAAATAGTTATTTTCTGTGGTCTAATACATTTTCAATTTGGCTTTTCTTATAGAAGCAACCTCCTTTCCTTGTTACAGTACTGGTAGTCTGTTTGGTATCTTATTTGATGTGATAATATTTTTGAACAAAACCCAAAACATACAATATAATTATTTATTTTTTCTTCATGTTTATAGTTGCATTTTTATATAAAATTTAATTCAGTATTTCCGTATCCAAAAAGGAAGAAACTAAAATGTTTAAGTTTCTACTATCATGCAGTAAATTGGGAAAAACATGTTTCGGTTTGCAAGACTTTTCCTACATATTTCAAAATTAATAAATGTTCCCTTTCTCTATAATTACTATTTAATTTAATTGTCTTTTTCAGGCATTTTAATTGCAAAATATCCCACAAACAAAATGATATTAATTAAATTAAATTTTGCAAATATACTATAGTATATATTGATTACTGCATATCACGAAAAACACCTCAGAAGATTGTTTTATTTTAAAGTAAATAAAAGACAATCGTCAGTAAATAAAATAAGGCACAAAATGTTGATATCATCACTTAATACAAGATACATAAAATCAAACGATAGTTTCATAAATTTATAGTCTAATACTTAACACATGGAATAGATAAATAAGAAAATATTACTTCTACATTTTCTATTAGAAATCTCCTTTCAAATAATAAACAAATAACTTACATATGTTCCTCGAATATTGAGAGTCGTTTTAAGCTCTTCTCTCTTCTCTCTATACTATCGGTGGAGTAACCCCCAATGATTACTTTCAATTAAGCAGTTATTAAATTATTATTTGATAAATGATTCCATCACTTAGTTATTCTCGTGTCAGTTTGTAGTCTAGTCTAGAAATGTAAAATATTCAATTGATTCATTCTGTAATGTTGAGAACTTTTATCGACCTTTCTGTTTTGAACAGAAAATACAATAATTGATCTCATCTTTAATGTATCTCACTACATAGACACTTAAATAGAATATTTACATCTCTAGGAAGTTATTTGACAAATGCACTAAAATAGTTGTTTGTTATTTTTCGCGTTTTGCCCCAAAAATTTAGTTAACAAAATAATCATCCATTAATTTATTTTCATATCAATGCTACATTTTCTTCTAGATCCTTAGCCTTAATAGAAATAAGACTTTTGTAGGTGCAACAGTTTGTACAAGTTACGATATACATTTAGATAGACAGAAGTAAGAAAATGTGTGTTCGTAATCCACATACTTTTTTTTTACATCTCTTGACAAAATATGGAGCCCAAATTACATTTATAGACGTAGTTTTATTATAACTAATATAATACTATATTAAACAATATCCAATTACACCATTTAAAAGCTTTTGTTCTTAATTCTAATTATTGAGCGAAGCGAACGAAGTGAGCGGAGCGTTTTACTGGAGACTTTTTACATTCTTTGTCACGAATTGGTTCGAAAATATTTTTTTTTCATCATGTCAAAAAACTGATCTCCCATTGAAGTCAATGGGAAACGATGAGTCAATACACTGGGCTCGCTTCGCTCAATATGCAAACGAAACCCGAGATTTCGCTAGCGCAGCGAGTCGAAATCGAGGGTTTGTTGGCGCTCCTAGTATTTTCTTCTATCTACAATCTGAAACTGTAAATGTAAATAAGTTAAATAAAACCTGCAATAATCATTTCATTAGAACATAATATATTACATATGTAAATTGTATATATTTTATGATTTTAATACATTTAATATATCAGTGAAAAGCTACTTATTTTATTTCAAGTCCCGGTAATATTTATCAAACCACTCGCTCACTGCACTCGCGGGATTTACTCATGTATATTACATACATCACAAACACTTTCATATTATTTCGACTCTTGGAAAGTCATTTAGATTGCTTTTACATTTTTTTAATAGATATAGAAATAGATATTTTTATTTTGAATAGAATTGGATTTGTGAAAATATTTTTGAAAGCAAAATCTGAAATATCTGTTTTAGCAATTGCTTAGCTTTTTATTACAAGACTACTATTTTATTATAATATTCATCTTCATTTGAATAAATAATTGTAGTTCAAACTATAGTTTATATAACATATTAAATTAACTCTTCACTTCTGCGGTTCTATGTCTGAACATAAACATACTTATTTCTCATCAGAATATAAATACAATTTGTTAAACTCAATATTTCACTCTAGTAAGGTTCTTGAGATACATAATTGTAACGTAAATTAGTTCGATATCAATGATGGTATTAAATTTGACGAATAAATAGTTTATTTGATGTTTTTTTTTCCCTGAGCGACAGTGATACCTACTTAATAACAGATGACTCGCATACTCGTTTTGAAATTAAGGTAAAAATAATAATGTAATTCTGTATAGCGATATATAAAATATATCATATATATTAAGTTTGTTTAGATCATCGACATAGGGACCGGATATAAGAACAATAAAAATACGTTCGAGAGTTAAAGACAAAGAAAACTAAATGTTTTATTTCCATTAAAGAAGAGTCAATAACGAGTCGCTCGGACTTCTTACAAGACAATTCTGCCGGTGTTTAAACTTACATATTGCCTTTTTCACACATAAAATAATAAGATAACATTTTATTCATAACGCATTTTAAAAGGAAAGAACGAACGTGTGAAGTACAAATAAATTCGTAAACAATTTTAAAACATTAATTTTTGTTTGAACGTTGGAAGTTCTGTTTATTCGCTCATTATACAAAATATGATTAATTTTGATTAGTTTATAAGGAATGAAATAAAACGAAATTTAAGAATTTAACATAATTTATATATATATGCGTGTGTGATAGATGAGTCTATAACAACTGATTTGATAAGTATAACTAACGAATAATTTACAATTTCTTTTCAGAATTGTTATATCGAAGTTCTAGTGTTATGCTTACAACAAATTTTTTTTTTCTTAGACATGAAAAAACTCATTAAACTTAAAAAAAATATAATATTTTGTAACCCGTTTAGTTTAATATTGAACCATAATACCGACCACCAAATAGTCGCCAAGCTCTCAGTTCTCTGTAATATCTGAAGTCGGCCTTTGACTGAAAAAGTTAATGATGTGGAATGAGTCTGTTATAGAAAATGGAATCGTTTTATTTCCTTTGTTTCGGTAATGTGATATTAAAATATATTAAGTAGGTACAGGGCGACTTAATGTAAGTGTTATATCCATTTGTGAAATAATTACGTTAAGGTATTGAGATATCGCTTGGCTTTCTTACCTTTATTATCACTTTGTTTAAAACTAATTAAACTATTTGATACTTTTCAAAATTTGTTGACGCTTAGAAAAATAAAATTGCGGACGCAGGAAACGGTAATAACATAAGACTACACTATGTATAATATATAAATATGCAGAGGTTTAATAAAGATTATTGTTGACGTAACAAAATTCTATAAGACAAAGGAGGACAAAGAATTTTCATTACAGAACGAGTTACCTATTTCCAGAAATTAATACTTATTGAAAATGGAGAGGCTGTGGTTTTAATGAACTCGAGCATTTAAGCGATAGAATCTTAATTCCCTTGAAAAATATCCAATAAACCTCTCAAAGCGGTTACGGAGCCGAGAGGAGTGGCTACTTATTGGATACGGAAGAACCTTATTGATATTTGAGGGAAATTAGAATATTATTTCTTTAGGTAAGATAAGAATGATTGTTTATTTTGGACCACTTTATCTCATTTAGATGTTTTAAATGATAATAAATATTACATATATTTTAATGTTTTAACAACACATATGTTATATAACAAATGACTGTAATGTCACCCGGGTTCAATTACAACAATCTGACAACAATATTCTTCTAAATCAGACAGTGCGAGTTGAATCAAAGGAACCCTTCACTCGGGAGTCGTCCTTATATTATAACTTATTTCATTATAATATTCTCGTTTCTGTGTCACTTTGTATAACATATACTGTAAGTTGATAGTAGTATATTGTATATTATAAGTTATAACTTATAATATACATAATCATATATGATTATAGTAAATATGATTTCTTTTTAAGTTTAAGAAAGAGAGAGAGAGAGAGAGAAAGGAAGAGAGTCTTAAAAATGCTTATTGTCGTTATCTTCTATACAAATGTATATTTGAATAAAAGTATCTAATACAAATTTGTTTGCTCTGAATAATAGTTTAGACAAAGTCGAGAAATGAAGTGACGTATATTTATTTTCATCTCGGAAATCATATAATATAATGAATAAATTATTTAAAATGAACAATCATTTAAGAAGAGTTTTATTAATCTACAGATTTTATATGATAAATGATTGCAAGGCTTATTCTATTAGTCTAAAACAACAAATATATCGGATAATATCGGAATGTATATATTTTTGGAAAATATTTTTATTTCTACATATTAATATATAAACTGACAATTTATGAATGATGTCAGTAATGCAAATTGGTATCTTTCATAAAATAACAGAATAAGTAATTAAAAAAATTATACTATGATTATTTTAAGATATAAACAGCTCTTCAATTATAAGGCTTAAGGGCTCTATCAAAGGCAGGTAAATTTTGAAAACAAACAAAAAAGCACTCAAGTGTTATTTATCTAAAAATATTAATTTATTCGCAAAAATTATGAATATTATTTAAAAGGGAGGACATTAGCATACCTTCATGTGAAGAGATTTCCTCTCTCTCTTAGACGAGCGACTGATATACGAGTATATTAAAACAGTATAATAATAAACAGGTCTGATAATAACATAATCTATGTTTGGTCTGATAGTGTTTAGAACTAAATATTATTGTTTATTGGCAAATCTTAATATTCTTCGAATTATTGTTATTATTGTGTTGTTTTAGTTCCACCATCTTCAGAGGTTACATAGTTTTCGATCTCTAGCTCTTGGAAGCACGTCGATTTAATTTAATATCACCTTTTACTGCTCGAATAGTTTTATTTATTATATTTATTTTTATTAACTGCTGTAGAGTCATTGTCGAAAAGAAAATCTAAGCTATAATTATTTATAGCTTAGATTTTTTATGAATGAGGAATCATTTATTAATAATAGTATGAAAGTATATTTGGTTTCATGAATAACATAGAATATTGGTAATTAGGGATTGTAAACTACAGCCTGTAATATAAATAGATATACATATATTTATATTTACTTATAAAAAGGACCAATATCATATAAATATAAAAGGCAGATTCAATGGCAAAAAAGCATAATTTTTATGTACACAGAAACTTAACTTAACTTAACAGAGTACTTTTAATTAAACGATGATCGACAACTACGATAAGATATTATATTATTTTCAAGGAACATTTCTGATTACACTTAATGAACTCTCGTATTGCGATCTAGATTTAAATTTTGAAATTATTTAGCTGCTTATAAAAAGTAGCTTTCTTGAATTCATAATTTAACAAGAGCAGCAATAATATTTTATCAATATTTATTACTATAAATGAACACTGAGTAAAATTCTATTAATAATCTATCAGGTTTTACTAATAAAATTTCCTTATTATACTTTTGTCTACTGTTGAATACGGTACGAGTTACGCTTACTAAGAAATCGAATCAACAAGATATGAACTTCAGAAGTTGAACCAAACACTTTACATTACTATCGCTCTTTGGTTTTGTTTCTTTTATTTCGTTTTATTTATGGCATATATTTATTAGTTTTTCGTGAGATTGGTAAGAGAGAAGGGAGTACAAGTCTCTTACTATTTCTCTGTTTTTATATATCCCCTTCTGCTTTCCTAACTCTATGGATGTTAAAACATTTGTTACTTTTATATTTTTCTATGTCTATGTCTACGTCCACGTCCACGTCCACGTCCACGTCCACGTCCACGTCCACGTCCACGTCCACGTCCACGTCCACGTCCACGTCCACGTCCACGTCCACGTCCACGTCCACGTCCACGTCCACGTCCACGTCCACGTCCACGTCCACGTCCACGTCCACGTCCACGTCCACGTCCACGTCCACGTCCACGTCCACGTCCACGTCCACGTCCACGTCCACGTCCACGTCCACGTCCACGTCCACGTCCACGTCCACGTCCACGTCCACGTCCACGTCCACGTCCACGTCCACGTCCACGTCTATGTCTATTCCAATGAATAGATTGAGGTTTTCATATTGTTTTTATTTTAATTTCAAAATAAGTTATAAGCAATATTAAGAGTATTAATAAATATTTCATCGAAAACCTTTTATATTATTACGTATGTGGAAAAGTATTTTACTGCATAATAAAATAAATAGGGTTTGTAAATATTCTGTAATATATAAAATTGATTTTTATTTGAAGTAAAAGACTCTTTTGTTAAAACCAAATTATTTAAGGATTTGACGATATTTATATGTTAATTGTGATGTGTCATTTTATGGAATACTTTAAAGTAATTTATTGGGTAGACCTCGAAGAATGCGGTCTGCCCATTCATTTGTACCCGACTTTCGAATTTTGAAAAAATTTCTTCACAGCAAGTTTTCGTATGACCCCCTGAGTCCGAAATGACCATTGGTCAAAAAGTTTATATATATATATATATATATATATATATATATATATATATATATGCGTGCGTGCTTCCAGATTCGACTTTTGTCAGCACGATAGCGGCCGCAGTTTCGCTCGGATCGCTTTCAAACTTTGCACAAAAATCAACCTTCCAAGAATAAAGGTCAAGTTCGTTAACCAGAGAAATCCGGACACAGGGAGCGCTAGGGCCTCACTTTTTCTGATTTCAGTTTTTCGACCATAACTTTTTCCCTATACAAAGAAGATCAATCGGGTTCATATTATATGATGTCTTTGATGAATACCTATAACTAATGTAGATAAATCGAAAACCTAACTTCAATAACTTAGGGGTGAGGGTAAAAAAACCGAAAATTTTTGGAAAAAAAATCATAACTTTTTTCTGGTAAACATTCTCACATCACAAGTATTTTTAGTAGAAAGGTTATTTTATACTTTAAATTTAAGTATGAGAAGTTTTTCCCGTAAAAGGTACCGTTTCCGAGAAAAAAAATAAAAACCACTTTCAGCTTGAAAATTTAAGGTAGGTAAAACCACGTCAACTTTTTTCTGGTAACATTCCCTCGTCTCAAATATTTTTAATAGAAAGGTTATTTTTTACTCTAAATTTAAGTACCAAAAGTATTTCCAAAAAAGATACCTTTTCCGAGAAAAAAAATTAAAACCGCTTTTTGCTTGAAAATGTTTGATGTAAACAACGGCATCATGTATTATTCTTAGGTAGTGAGTTATATTTTAAACGAGTTACACACGAGGTCTGCCCACGCGTGTCCCCCTGCGGGCACGGATTTTTTTTAGTTTACAATATCTTTAGTTAACAAATATTTAGACGAAATAATATTATATTTTAAAGTTTAACATAAATAAATATTACTTAAAACTAATGCTTCCTTTCTAGAGCTCTGTTTCAACATAAATGTATTTCTCTGGAGATCATAAATGCACTTTGTAAACTCAATATCTCACTTCTTGCGAGTGATCTCGTGTTGTCAGAATGTAATAATTAACTCAATACAAATGCTATTGTTAATTTCTATAACTTTTTCTTTTAATATAGTTATTACTACTTATATAATTTTGTTCAAGTTAAACAAGCTAGCACATTCAGTTCACGAATATGTAGATAATTTCTTTGTGAATATTTTATATGCAATTATTTATTTTAATTTTTTTATTTCTGTTTATTACATTTAAATTTTACAACATAACATACTCCTAAACGCAAATCTTATCTAAAAGATTGTCGCTTTCATGGAGTTCACACGCTTTATAGCATTATAACTACTACATAACTAATTAATATATAATATTATCTTATACTTATATTAATCTTAATATCTTATATTTTAGTTACTCTTATACTTATATTAAAAATCTTATACTTAAAATATATATGTACGTTAACAATAAAAAATACGTTAAAATCACGTCATAGTTCTGTCTATATATTTGTTCATAATTGTTGCTAAGTCTATTAGTGATTATAAAAATAGATTTGTAAAGTAATTAAATTGTTGTGTTCGGTATATCTTTTTTTAATACAATCCGCTTCTGGTTCCTAAAAATATTGTGTTTGGCCTTTTCAATCCTGTTACTTCCGATCAGGTTACGAAGTAAAAGCAGTGATATTACCTTCGAGGCATCCATTTATATGATTAACTTCTATGATTGCACGGAGAAATATAAAAATATATTTGTACTTCGTCACTTGGTAATGTATCTATCTAAAATTACAAGTACTGCATTTCAGTTAAATATAATGTTAATATAATTAATGTTTCATAATAATATTAGTTAATATATTATTGACGTAGTTTGTTAGTTCGTGATTATCATCACGTCGCTGAACTGATTAATGTGACAGTACTTCCGCAGTACCAGTGTGATAAATGTACTCAGACATAGTAAATTTGAAATAATCGTTTTATTCATACATATATTATATATATATCTATTACATTATTATTATTATTATTTAAATTGTTTAATGATTAAGCTCAAAGTGAATGCGTATAATAAAGTTAATAATGAATTTCATTATTTTTTGCTAAACATAACACTTGTAGTCCCTATGTTACGTTTACCTTAAGACATATGTATACAGTGTCATTAACTAACAATAACACCGCAGCAGAAATGACAACTATAATCAAATATAATATTATACTATACAAGTAAATTTATTAATTAGTGAGTTTGTGTAATTTATAGCAATAGAATATATATAATTTATAAACCTACATTGATTTTGTAAGGTTCCGTAGTCAAATAATTTAAGTTTACATTTTTATTGAAAACATTGTTATTTTTATTATCTGTTCCTAATTAATTCTGTATTGTATATATTATTACCATATAACCTTCAGCTCTTTGTATTTGTCAGAGATTAATTATAATATAATTTAAAATAATTATGAGGAGCAACATCATAAGTATCAAAATTATATAAATATAAATAATATTAATATGTTTTAACTCATTTGCTCTGCTTCAAGGCGACGTCCGCAGCAACTGCGATGAAACGGGAACTTTGAAATCATTTACACAACTCTTCATTTTCGTTAGTATTAATTAATGTTATCTCTTATGTTTCGAATGTTTTTATAACAAAAATGTACATATGTATTAGTAATGGATTGTAATACAATAAAGTTAAAATATTCTATTTTATAGATAAATCTCTAATATTTAAAAAGGGCGACCATTCATTTAATCTTTAAGAGTATTTTAAAGAAAGTTACATCAAATAGTAAATTACCACATTGAAACTCAGAGCTACAGTAAGTGGTGAGATTATTACAAACTTAATGGTTTATTTTTAGCAGATATTGAACAAATAAGTTTCGTGTATTTCCTAAAACCATGCAGTCTATACAGTTAAAAATGTATTAAGTTTAGATAATTTGTTAAATTATAATTAGTAAAGTTACACCTTGTAAGTGCGACTCATTACTCACTCTTTACATTTTCTTTATAATGTATCATTTTATTCGGTCTTTTGGTCGGGTTTATTTCACGTTTATTTGAATCATGAAGATATATTTTTTTTTGTCGCCAGTTTCCTTCTTATTTTTTTAGGACTTTTTATTTCCTTGAAATATATATTTTATTTTAAATCATATATCAATTGAATTTAGTTTTATTTTTTCAAGTACTTGTTTTAATAATTTATTGTTGTAATTACTTAAATGATTCATAGGATTCCTATAAGATATAAGAATTATATATGTTTTATTTAATTTTTATTAGAAAAACCTTATAGTGGAGGGTTATACAAAATTCACCATAAAAATAAATGAAGAGTTGAGAAAACATTAAAAGAAATATACGTTAAATTAAATTTATTATCTATTATTAGGATTAAAAGCATTACAATAAGGAAAATTTGTTGAATACTCCAGAGTACTTTTGAGCGATATTCAATAAATCTGTGAAAAATTCTTCTTCGCATAAAACTTTCAAAATATTTACCTCATCGAAACTTTCAAAACTGAACGTTCCTCTATTTGCTTATTAAGTTTCAATTCTTTCAGTTTTCTTCAGTTCTTTGTTTCCTATTCGTAGAATAGCAAATGTACACTTAAATATTGTTACATAACGCATTTCATTAAATATCCCAAAATTATGATAAACAGATTTTTTTTTAAATAAATCAAATATGCAGAACACTCTTTGTGTTCCGTTGTTTGTTAATCAGCAGGATAGAAGTAAAGTTTTGAACACGTAGTCAACATCCTTCTCGACCACTCGAACGGAGACGCTGGAGATAGATTACGAATAACTAAGAAGTCAAACGGATAGAGAGTGAGCTAGCTGTAGCCAGTGACTTCGTCTGCTCCCGCATCTCTATGGCTTTAATACACTGTATATTGTGATTTAATATTGACACCATTAACTTCTTTTTGTAAATTACTTTTTTCCTATTTATATTAGAAGCTTACAATTCACCGAATTTTATAAAAATCATTCACTTGTTTTTCCTGGAGTACTTCAGAAGTCACAGAGACTGAATGTATCTATTTAATTAGGCTCAAGATTTTAAGAGTTTACGAGTTTGTAACACGAAAATAGCCATTCCTATTTATAACATTACATATAAGAACATAAACATAAACATAAACATTAAAAAATAAATGTTCAGTAGTTTCAGTTTCCGGGCGTTTTATATATATTAAAACGGTTTACAACGCGGCTGACCCCTAAAGTATACGTATTAGGGATCAGTCGCATTAATAAACCTTTTTATATTTGAAGTGTTTTAACCAGTGTTATGTGTAACACTTCAAAAACACTCTATGTATTGAACAGTCAAGTGTATAAAATAAACCAATAGAAAACGGGATTTAGTTACTTAAACACTTTTTATTTATCAAACAAAAGAGAACCAAATTCAACAAAACACGTTACTGTAGAAAAAAACTTTTCTAAATGGTAATAATCAAATGGATTGTATGAGATATTTGCGAACACCTCCATTCCTCTAAGTGGAATATCGCTATCAGCTACAGAGTGAATATATTTTTATCTACATTATTGCCACTGAATGCACAAAATATAAATTTCCATGTTTCAATCAGATATTTAATTATTTTAAAAACAGAAAAATTATCTTTACAATATATTAATTTATAACTTCATAATAATTAAATAAATTGTTCTTATAGTTTTAGTATAAATAATTTTACTGCAAACGAAAGTTAAATCTTAAACTTCACCTGCATCCATTTAAGTTTGTACATAACTTTAATTCTCGGGAGAGTGTAACGACTAAAGGAATTCAGCAATCTCAATATCTTACTACTTGGTTGAGATTGTATGCATTTTGTATATTATTATAAAATGTTATTAAACAGATTTTTTTAAAAAGGTATCTATGTACCTACGATTACATACATAAGCGATGCGCTCGAGAGGTTCAGTGGACGAAGCACACTCAAATGTTTACTTTCAATTAAGGAATGGTCAACACGACCATACACTTTTCATGGAACAATTCTGCCATGCTTAATGAACCTCCGTGTTTGCTTACCTTACATATTGTAAATTGTCAATATTAGTTTAAATTAAAAATTCAGTAAAATTGCACTTTTGTAAAACTTTTACTAGGTGATCTACTTAGGAGCATGCAATATGCTATGCATTCGTTAATATTTTAATATTGCCAGTCATTTCCATAAAACTGCGCTAGATTGTGAGGATATCTGTAGTACTTAATAAATAATATTGTTCAAATATTTAAATACTTATATTGTAATCGTTAACTTTACTTATAGTCAAACTGATATTTACTTACATTTTTAGGCTAGTTTTTATAGGATGTAGTACGGATTAGGTTGTTGGTTTTCTTCACGGTTTTTCAAATGTATGTTTAATATCATTCTTGTATTGCCAGAGAAATATTTATAGAAATATCGTTAAAGCATTAGGTAATATGGAGGTTCATCTTTAGTTAAAATATTTTGATGTTGCATCTTTACTTATTAATTAAGATAAGATAATTTTATTCATTTTAATAATTACATAGGACGGAGGACGGTGGACCGTGAATAAATCTAATGATTAGTGGCGAAATCACCAGTGGATTCATTATCTTTGTTATAATGCGCTGAGTCAGCACTACATTACTTTATTTACATTATTGATACATATTTCTACCTATTTATTATGTTTCATTTCAAAAATACATAAAATTATAAATTATATCAAATTTCAGTTTCTAAGTAAAATATTTTAAGAATCTTTTTAAAATGAATTTCTCTGTAACAACCAATCATTACTAATTGGTTTTATAAATAAAAGCAAGTACAAATACTTAGTACTTTCTTAATAAATAGGCTTGGTTTCGTGACTGAGTGAGTACTTTATCTTCGTTGTGAAAAATATATTACGAACTTAAATTAAATTTTATACATTACTGTAATAAATGAAATGGAACTTAATAAAAGTACGTCTTTTTTGAGGCATGAATGACACAGTTTTTTGAACATACCACAGCTAATTAAATTCACATTCACCATCGTCTGTCAATAATTATTGTACCTTTAGTAACATAAGCTACTATATGTTTTTTAATTTTATAAAAAAAATGTTTTTTTAATTTTATAAAAAAATGTTATTGTATTATTTCTATTTTCCTGGAGCTAGGCAAGTTTTTTTTGTAAATAACTAATAATACATTTTAACCGCGTTTGTTAATTCTCAATGTTTCATTATTGAATAGGTAGTTGTATGAGAATATTGAATTATATTTAAAACGTAGCGCTGCAGAGTTTCAGTGGACAAAGTAAATCAATACACCTGCATACTGATAAAAAACATTATCACCAACTCAATACACTCTAACATTAAAATTGACAAAAAAATAACTAAACATAATTTAAGAAATAAAGATAAACTTATGCTAACTGGTGTGCGCACTAAGTGTGGCAAGAAAACAATACTGTTTGAGGGAGTGCAACTATATAATAACTTACCGAATGATCTTAAAGGTGAGAAGAGCATGAGTGTATTTAAAGCTAAATTAAAGGAATATGTACATAAAATCTAAACAAGGTTGTTAAATAAGTTTAAAAAAAATATTATAATGTTTACAAATGTTTGAATTGTCGCTCCAGATGTAAATTATTGTTATACTATTTTTTTAGAAAATTTATTGTATCTCATTTTAAATAAAGTTATTGTTTTTATGAGAATAAAGTTCTTTAAACCTAATAACTTCTAGATTCTCCCTGGGATTATCTCTTTTAAATTCATAAAAAGGACTTGAATCACTTTTTAATAAAATGGCTACAAAACAATATAAGAGACAAGTAAGACATATTTATAGGCAAACGATTGTGTGGGTCACCGATAACAGGTATACATCTCTACCCGCGAACTCATTTAGCATCCGGGGAATCGTAAGAGTGTTGTAAAACGAGGAAGTTGGAGTAAATGCCTTTTTGAAGCCACTCATGTCGTATCGATCCGAAAATACCACCGATTAAAGTTCATCTCACATTTGTTGTAAATGCGATAAAATCCCACATCTCTACGCAATGCCAAGAGCATCATCAATCAACAGTTCCTACGAGTACTTTCCGGGATGTGTAGTCAGCAGAAGATCCAACAAAGAGGACATATGGTTTGCCGCGTCCGGTAGACGAGTGTGTGTATTGACCAACTGAGACAGACCGTTTGCAGAGCAAAGTTAAACACAGATCTAGTAGTCACGTAGTCTACACCGGTAGTCGGTGGCACGTGATCCTAACCAATCGGTATTGGGGCCCGAGGACTACGACTTCGTCGTAGGGAGTCTGTTAAACAGGTCGTCAATCTACGGTTGGACGTGGTTCAAGAGTTGGTACGTTTCTGTATTACCACTATGGGACGTGTATAGAAACGCGTAGTACCTGAAATCATTGTCCTTGTCTACGCGCAGCCATAGTACTGATAGGTCCCGACCTCCAAAATTCTGAAGGCGACGGTAACAGATATCCTCCCTTACGATCACACATACCCCGGCGTGACTTATTAAATGATGTCATAGTTTATACCCGGGGTATGGAGTTCTTTGTATCACGTTAATGGAAACAGTACTTTTTTTAAGTTGATTTGTTTGATTTTAATGGTAATATCAAACAGGAACATCATAATTTTAATAAGTTTAATTTTTTTTACCCAAATATCTACATATTCCCAATATAAAGAGATATAACTAAGTAAATATAAAGTATCGTATTTTAAATTACAGATCTATAATTGTTGTACATGTAATTAATATCATTTTAATTAATTTATCATATTTCTACAAGGGAACTTCCCGGCCCTAAGGGCCGGAAAGGGTCAAAGGTCACGTATGAGACAATTAACTCATTATTATATAGTAAGGATTATTTCAAGTAACTGTTTAAAGCGAAAGAGAAATGTTTAATATATTCCTATTTGTATACACGTATGTATAACATTTTGTTAACCCACAGAAGGATTTCAATATATTTAGTAATAATTTAGTAAATATGTATTTTAATTATTTTGTTTTGTTGTTGAATTTACTCAATATTTCAATTATTATTTTACAAATATAAATTGATAACCAATGTTTATCTGTAGTAAAGCTCATTAAGTGAGTAACAAACTATGTAGGGCAGATATTTTGTGTAAGCTAACAAGTGGGACTGATAAATTATATTTTTCCCTTTAAGCCTTGATATGTATTAACTTCATTAATTGGAAGCTGTTTTGATATTACGAAAGAATTTTTCTAAATTAATATCTATTAATTTACAAAACACGTAACATGGCTTGGATTTATTGATGTTTAAATTTAATTATTCATTAACCTTACAAAGTATCAAAAAAGAGGAGTTTATTGGCTGGATTCAATGAAGGGAAATCTCATTCGTTACACATCATGTGTGATCATTTTATTTGTAAACTCTGTATCGATGAATATATTAAAATAACGTTCGTTATTGAAACACTACGTTGCTGAGTTATGAATTGAATTAAATAAAAATAATATTCAGTGGTATAAGTGTAAAGTGATAAATAACTACGTTAACTACTTATACTGGCATATATTATCTTTAATTTAAAAATTAGGAAAAGTAACCACAGGGAACAAAATGTTATGAATTATAATGGGTTACAAAATGTTAAAAAATATTAAAAGATGTATTGTAGAAGTAAATATAGCCGCAATGTAGTTATTAATGATATTGTATAATATAATTTTAATAGATCAATTATTGTTCTCATAAGACTATTCTCAAGTTGTTAAGAGACAAAGTCATTAAACTTTTACAAGTTGGACTACAAAGAGGATGCTTCATTTCGAAGTTGCACGCTTTGCCCTGTTTTTAATTAAATAAAACATACGAGTAGCAGAGTTTAACAATATTTTAAATTATCTATAAAAGTTATTAAAATTAATATTTACTATAATTTTATAAAAAAAACACACAAATATTATAATAAATAGAAATATTTTATCAAATGAAAAATGTGTTCGTGCCAGTATTTTCTTATTCCAATCATATTGTGTTTTTCCAAATGCAAAGTGCAGATATAAGTTCTGCTGGTAGTGTAAAGCTTCTAGACAGCTCGAAGTTTACAATTCTCTGAAAACTTTCACGTGTTTACTTGAAACGACTAACATTTTGTTTTCTTTTATGTCCATTTGAAGATAATTGAAATAAACTTCTAATAAACAAGCAGTTGTTCTAATATACATAATAATAGTAAATTAAATAATTATTAAATCTGTTTAAACAGGAATTTTAAAGAAAATTTTGATATATTTCAATTACATATTTTTATAAATGAAGTGTATAAGTGGTATCAAACATAATACATCAATTAATTGTATAAAAACTTCATAACCTTTAACTTTATTTTACAATAAAATTTTTAAATTTCATTCATTTTATTCCATTTCATTACTTAATTGAATTATAATACTTTTAAAGTCATTAATAAAATACAAAATAAACAAACACACTGACAGCACTCTACTCATCTTTTGCATAAAACTTTTATACATAGATTTGAACCTTTTAAAACTCAATATTTTTCGTTTTGCTTATTAAGTTTCCATTCTTTTTTATGAATTTTCTTCAGTGCTTTTAATATTATATTTTAAAATTATAAGGGATGATATTTGTTACAGTATTTAAAAATATTGCAAATTTGTATTTATTTTTTATGTATTTATATTTTTTCCATTTTGAATCAACACCAGCTATCACTTGTTTATGTGAAGTGGGAGTGACAGGAGGGCCTATTTTGATACCATACTTATCGAAATAAGCTCTTCTGTAAAGACACTTTCCAACTTACAATAAGGTTGCGAGGGTTCCAAACGCTCCCTGGTCTAAGAAACCCATCTGGTTTTTTTTATTGTGATCAAACGTCACTATCAATATATAACGGTCAATACAAAACTCTTTGTTACATAAGATCATTTATTGTTACTTTCAATTTCTAACACATAGTCAAAGCTCTTCTTTAGTCCACTTGAACAAAAGATGATTTGACAAAAGTAAAGTTTATCTTTTCTTTCACCTTAATCAGTCCTCACAGTCCCAATACTTTAGTAACTGTACTCTAACTAATAAACTCAACGATATGAATATTCATACAAACATACAACAATATACAAATATTTGTATATTAATATATATGAATACCATTTATGTAGTAGTTATTTGAAAACTGTTAGTTATAACACAATATGTTTATTATTTTTTTTTAATTGTAATGTATGTAATAATGTTTGCAGTAGTGGTTAAAATTAACAAGTTATATACCTGTAGTAGTTGTTTCGTTTAATGTGTTCATATAAGTCGTTCGTAATAATAGTAATCATGAAATGTTAAAAGCATTAAATTATTTTCATTGTATTTGAACACACAAATAATGAAATATTTCTAATGGTATAAAAAAGTTACCAAATTCAAAATACAAACGTGTGTACAGCAGAGTTTTTTCTATTGACAGTAGATGTACATATAGATTGTATTAGTTACGACAGACCTATATTTGAGAAAAACTTGATTTCACAAAACTTTGAACTGCCAAATGGAATACTCTAAGTTGATGAACGATTATACATATCTTTTTGTAATTTGGCACAAAAATAAGTAATGAAATCAGTTTTTCATGATATTCATTTCAAGTGTTTTATATTTAACTAATTGAATAACATATAATAAGTGTATAAAAGTAATAAAAAATGTACGTTCTTCTTTATGGTCTTCTTATAGTGTTATTTAATACTTTAATATATTTCAAATTTAAGCTCACACTTCACCGGCATGCTTTCAAGTTTCTACATGAGTGTTATTCTTGGAAAAGCCTAATAACTTAAGGGTATTAAGTAATCGCACAATAACTACTACTACTACTACTTAGATTGTATTCTCCACAATATTAAAAAATTGTTATAGAAAAATTAAATTATTTTTGAAGCAATAATAAAAGGTAAACCATGTGCTTGCGAGTTGAGAAGCTCGAGAGGTTCAGTGGCCAAAGTAAACTCAAATGTTTACTTTCAATTAAGGAATGGTCCACATGTGGAGTTGTCCGTACACTTTCCATGGAACAAGTCTACCGCGCATAATGATCTTCTGTTTACTTAAGTGAAGTAAATTAAAAATTATGAATTATTTTAATTATAACACTCTAAATTTAGTATATAAGTGTTGCATGAGTTCAATTTATCTATATAATCTAATTAAAATAGGCAATGTGCTACCCATTTGTAAAAATGTTTATATTGGCAGTTCATCTTTGGTAGGTGCGTTAGACTCTTTGGTATATTTATTAAGAATGTGCTTCATATAAGTTGTGAAGGTCCAAGTTTTTATTTAATATCTCAAACAGAAACATTTTTAACAATTCCAAGGCTAGTTCCAGCGGTGTGCGAGTTTTAACAAAAGTAACTGTTTCTTTAGTTTCCTAATAACGCTACAATACGCTACCAACAGTATTACAAACAAATAACAACATAATAAGAATTAAAAAACAATTTAAAACTATTAAAAAGTGAGTTCATAATTAAAAATCTATACTTATAATAAATCTGTAGAGAGGTCAATTCTGTACATGAAATATATTTACAAAATAAGTAGCAGGGGGTGATTAGTGTTCGATACTGATGCCAAAAATGCAGTTAAAAAATTTTTTGTCTGTCTGTCTGTCTGTCTGTCTGTTTGTATGTTATTTATAGAAAATAAAAACTACTCGACGGATTTTAACGAAACTTAGTACAATTATTCTTTATACTCCTGGGCAGGTAATAGTATACTTTTCATCACACTACAATGAATAGGAGCAGAGCAGTGAAAGGAAATGTTGAGAAAATGGGAGAAGTTGCTTGATTTTTTAAGCTTCCGTCGCGTGTGCAGCCTTATTGGTTAGAGCTACATAGAAACTATGTATAACGGAAATATTCTACATAAAAATACACGAAAAATATTCCAAGACAGCATATATCTACCTTTTATAGTTAACTCACAATAACACGCATAACTCTCGATAGCTTAGCAGTTCGGAGATTTCTTATTATATTTGTTTACTTTTACGTTTATAAAACCAATAATGCTCACCATCATTCCTAATTAAAAAAAAAATAAACATTAGCACCAATTCAATAAAAAAAGAATCATTGAAATCGGTATAGAAACACCAAACTTATACTTACTTACATGAAATACGCCAACAAGACATCGCGCGTGAATAGTGAATCAAGCTATTATAAGCTAAGGATTATTTTTGCGTAACGGTTGCCGCGCTCGACGGGGCTCGCGGCGGTAGAGTATAAAAGGGGCGGGAGGCGAGCGCAAGCGTCATTCAATATTTGGCTGTTGATGCGTTCAGAGTGTTGAACTTTATTGACAGACAATAATTGTTATTTTATAAACCGTGCTTATCAGCGCGACTTTTTGTCTTTAAATAGTTTATTTTAATTTCTTTTGTTGTTATTTTCTAAATTAGTTTTAGTTTTGTTTAAATTCTTAACTATTAATAGTTCCTATTTTATTTCTTTTTAAGTAGATTTAGATTCGATTTTTAGATTAGATAATAGATAGATAGATTAGATTATTGTTAGATTTTTAGTTACTGATAGGTTAGTTTTGGGCATTTTATGTTTAGTTTTTTTTGTATTGAGTAGATAAAAGCGTAGGTAGGTACTTTTATTAATTATAGTATTCATAGGTATTTTTTATTTATTTTTAAGTGAAGTAGGTATAGGTAGATATTGCCTACTATCTACCTATACTGCACACGTGTTTTAGCTTTATTTTCATTTCTTTTTTTTTTGTACCTAAGTTGTAGGTAGGTAGGTACATATTTCTTAGTTTAATTCTATTAGAATATTAGGTATTTAAGTTTAAATAGGCACTTAGATTTATATTTTTTTATTATATAGCAGCTGTACTTAGAACATCTAAGGTTTTTTTTGTATTAGCATAGGTACTTTGATTAATTACAGTAGTTGTAGGTATTTCTTATTATTCATTTTTAAGTGAAGTAGGTAAGTGTAGATAGTATTGCACACGCATTAAGTATAGCTTTATTTTCATTTTTTATTCTTTTGTAATTTGTAGGTACCTACGTACATATTTATAATTCGATTAGAATATTATTTTAGTTTTAATAGGCACTTAGATTTATATTCTATTTATTATATACTTAGCTATAGTTAGGACCTCTGACGTAAGTTTTTTGTTGGGTAACTAAATAGAATTTAAGTTACCGTCGATTAAAAATAAAATAAACGATGCCACCTAAAAAACGACCATCTTTATCTCGAACTTCGAGTCAAGCTAGGAGAATGAGAATGACGCGTTCTCAAGAATCGGAAGAGGAAAGAGCACATCGGTTAAACTCTATGAGAGTTAGTGCCTCAACATCTCGAGCTAATGAAAGCTCTCCAGAAAGAGAGATGCGATTAGCAGCTGAAAGAGCGAGACGAGCTACAACACGGGCTTCTCAAAGCTCTTCTCAACGAGAGCTAAGGCGTTCCATTGACCGGGAACAACATGCGTTATCCCGAGAAGCTGAAACTGCTTTACAACGAGAATTGCGACTCACAGCTGACCGCGAACGGCATACATTATCTCGCGAGTCTGAAACCTTCACTGAGAGGGAATTACGGCTTACAGCTGACCGCGAACGTCATATTTTATCTCGCGAGTCCGAAACCTTCACTGAGAGGGAATTACGGCTTACAGCTGACCACGAACGTCATATTTTATCTCGCGAGTCCGAAACCTTCACTGAGAGGGAATTACGGCTTACAGCTGATCGCGAACGTCATATTTTGTCTCGAGAATCTGAAACTTTTACTCAATATCAAGACCGTTTGACAAATGATAGGGCGCACCATAACATGATTCGATCTCTTGAAGATGAACATGAGCATGAACAACGACTAGAGTCGGGACGCGATTATTACAATTCTTTGAGACAAGAACAATTGATTACTTTATCTAATGAAAGATTAAGAATTGAAAATATTCGGTCGCTTGAAACAGAAGAACAGCGAGAGGCCCGTCTTACTGCAGATAGATTTCGACATGGTCTTAATGACTTAGATATACACGTGGTAGATCAATCTACAAATTCGGTGGCGTGGTCCGATAAATATAAAAGTGGGTTTGCTTATAACCTCACAATTGATTACAGATCATCTTCTGAAATAGGCGATATGAACGTAGTATGTTCCTTTTGTAATGCTTCGAAGTGGAGGAAGGAGTCTGCTGGTTTCTGTTGTTCTGGAGGTAAAATAAATTTGCCTTCGTTCGAAGACCCACCGGAACCTTTAAAATCACTACTTTTAGGGGAACATTTGCAATCCAAACAGTTTTTAGATAATATTCGCACTTATAATAGTGCATTCCAAATGACATCCTTTGGTGCTAAACAAATCTCAGAAGGCCCTTTCATGCCTACTTTTAAGGTACAAGGTCAGGTTTACCATTTGATAGGGTCCCTTTTGCTTGAAGAACAACCTAAATTTCTTCAAATATATTTTGTATCCGATTACAACGAACAGTCGAATATAAGAAATCAATATTTTCCGAATTTAAATACTGAACTCATTTCACAACTTCAGAACATGTTACATCAGGTTAATTCGTACGTATGCAGTTTTAAATCGGCATTAGAAGCCCTTTCTCAAGATGGTATAAACAATTATAAAATTGTTATAAATGCCGATAAGCGTCCAACTCAGGAACACCCTGGGCGTCATAACGTTCCATCCACGAATGAAGTTGCTGTAGTACTGGTCGACCAGGAATGTGATAGGCGTGATATCTTTATACGTTCCAGAGACAATCGTTTGCAACGTATTTTCGAAACCCACAGGGCTTACGACAGTTTGCAATATCCTATGATATACTGTCGAGGGGAAGATGGTTATAATTTCGCTGTATACCAAACCGATCCGCGCACAGGCGCACCTAATTATAATAAAAAGGTGTCATGCCTTCAATTTTATTGTTACCACCTGCAAGTGAGACGGAATAGATTGGTATACTTTCAACGTTTTCGTGGCTTATTTAATCAGTTTATTGTTGACATGTACGCAAAAATTGAAACCGAAAGATTAGTTTATATACGATCTAATCAAAGGCAGCTGCGCGCTGAAGAATACGTGCACCTTCGCGATGCCATGCAGCAAGATAACGATACTGTGAATATGGGTCGTTTAGTTATTTTACCCTCTTCTTTTACTGGTGGTCCACGCTACATGCATGAACGTACTCAAGACGCTTTTTGTTACGTAAGAAAATATGGACGTCCCGACTTATTTGTTACTGTAACTACCAATCCCAAGTGGGATGAAATTACTCGGGAGCTTCTTGAGGGTCAGGCACCGCATGACCGCCATGATATTATTGCAAGAGTGTTTCATTTAAAATTAAAATCAATGATAGATCTTCTTACCAAAGATAACATTTTTGGAGAAGTATTGTGTTATATGTATAGTGTTGAGTGGCAAAAACGCGGCTTACCTCACGCACATATCTTGCTTTGGTTAAAAGATAAGGTTCGACCTAATAATGTAGACAGATTAATCAGTGCTGAAATTCCAGATCCGACTGCAGATCCCCTGTTATACGACATTGTTAAAACTCATATGATACATGGTCCATGTGGTGCATTTAACGCAAATGCTCCTTGCATGCAAGACGGTCGTTGCACTAAAAGGTATCCAAAAGCATTAGTGGATGAAACTGTAACAGGACATGATGGATACCCATTATATCGTCGCCGTTCAAGAGACAATGGTGGTTTTACTGTTGAAAAGCGAATGTCTGGACAACAGGTTACTTTAGATAATAGGTGGGTCGTTCCGTATTCGTCTGTATTGTCCAGAGCATTTCAAGCTCACATAAATGTAGAAATGTGTAATAGTGTAGAGTCAATTAAATATATTTGTAAGTACATTAACAAGGGCAGTGACCAAGCTACGTTTGCGTTAAGAAATGAACATGATGAAGTTACTAGATTTCAGTCAGGCAGATATATCAGCTCTTCAGAAGCTGTGTGGCGGATCTTAAGTTTTAATATTCACGAAAGATATCCACCTGTGACCCATCTGGATGTTCATCTGGAAGGCGGTCAACGTATATATTTTAACGCCGAAAATGTTACAGAACGATTAGAGAACCCTAGACAAACAACTTTATTGGCATTCTTTCGACTTTGCCAAACTGATAATTTCGCAAAGTCTCTTTTGTATGAAGAAGTTCCATCGTATTATACCTACGATAAACAACGAGGTGTCGGTTAAAGACACCTCGTTGTTTATCGTAGACGGTTAGACGCCGAGTTAGACGCCGAGGCAGGCCTGTAGATGGCGAGACAGGTATTTTCAAAGAACATGTTCTTGGTAGAGTGTATACTGTTCATCCTAACAACGCAGAGTGTTTTTATTTGAGATTATTATTACATACAGTGCGAGGACCAACATCATTTATAGATTTGAGAAAAGTAGACGATGTTGTTTATCCAACTTATCATGCAGCTTGCCAAGCGCGTCATTTGCTTGAAAATGATCAACATTGGGATGACGCTTTAGCAGAATCCTGTGTTAGTGATAATCCACGACGGTTACGCCATTTATTTGTAACATTACTCACATTTTGTAATTTATCTGATCCTGTCCAATTATGGGAAAAATATAAAGAAAAATTTGCAGAAGACTTTCTTCGGAATTTATCTCACAATAATGAAGGCGCAACTAATGATAATTTTCGAGATCTGGCTATAAATGAGTGCTTATTAGCTCTTCAGGAAGACTTAACAGCAGTAGGCGGTAAATCACTTTGTGAATATGGTTTGCCAACGCCAACCTCAGTCGGAGAGGTTACCAATAGGGAATATTCCGCAGAGATTGGTTTTTTTTTTTTTTTTTTTTTTTTTTTTTTTTATTATTTTTATTATAAATTTACCATAGACTTGTAGTCCATGCCATTTTTAATTTGTTTTATAATTATTATTTTGATTTCTTTTTTTTTTTGAGATTTTTGCCTGTGTATTCAGGCACAAGAATTACTTTAATAAATACATAAATAAATATTCTATTCAATTGGTTAATTTTGTTATGACCTTCTGGTCTTGGTTGTGTATTGCTAATTTCAAGTTGTAATCATTTATTGTCTTGTCCGTATTAACAATGCTGTCTTTGATGAACCTCGCCAGCGCATCTTCTTGATGGTCCGTGTAGTAGACAAACGTCCTGGTGTGTCGGGAAATGGCTACTAGCGCATGAGGTACGCTGTCATGGAGTGGGAGGCTCTTTCCGGTTCTTTTTACAACTATTGTGCTTTCATAACACAAACCTTGTGCCTCATGAACGGTGAGTGTTTTGGATCCCTTCCCTTTTCCGTACCCTTTTTCTTCCAATGTTAGCTTCTCTTCTTGAGTGAAGGTCAGGTATAGGGTATTTGGTTGGTCAATGGGGATCTTTTCACCTGTAAGGGATTTTATGTTCATAGATCTTGCTATGCTGCTCGAGGAATATATACCGTCATATACTTTTCTAAGGGCGTAGACTACATCCCTCGGGCATCTGTTTGAGCACATAAGTTGTGTTATGATGGCAGTTGTTATAAAGTCTGGGCGGTGGTAGTAGACTTCGAACAAGTTTTCTCTTTCAATATAAGGAAGCTGATTTACGTCACCAATGAGTAGCAGTTCTGTGGCTTCGGTGAGTTGCAGGGCCATCACGATGGATCCGAAGTGGTTCATCAGTGCTTCATCGACTATAAGCCTTTGGCATTTCCCCTTTTTTTCTTTCGGTAATCCGTTTGTTAGGATCGAAGCCAGTGTGCTTACTCTGCGCGCGGCGTCAGCCCCCTCTTTTTTGGAGATTTTTGATGCTAGTTCTAGTTTAGCCTCTTTAGTGGTAGTGACTATATGGTCGTCTTGGGAGTTGAAGTTGTTAATTATCCATGTAGTCTTACCGCATCCTGGTACTCCGTATATCATCTTTATTAGTGGTAACTCCCATTGTTGGCATGTTTCTGACAATTTGTCCGCTCTTTCGAGTATTTTGTCGTCTAGCCATATCTTAGTGTTCTTTGTGGTTACCACTATTGGATCAGTCGTCGGGGTTCGGTAAGTGACTACTCCTGATGTTTCTGTTTTTTCTAAATCAAGTTCAACCATGCCAATTGTCTCACTGAATGCAGCCATGTGCTGCTCTGCCTCTTCTCCCTCGATCACTTCCGCGGTCTGGTTGTTATAAATTGTTGCCTTCGCAGTCTTTATCCTTTCATCTAATAGGTCTTTTAGTTTGCTGTGACGTGCTTCCAGGATGTTTTGGCACTCTTTGATCTTTTTCGCTCTTGTTGCCTTAAGTATGGCGGTGTACTCTATGAAGGCATTTATCATGTGGTCCCGTGGTCTGACTACTGGTAGGTATTTTGGGAGTTCGGCGGGGCCTTTTGCTGCTTTCGTTGGTTTTTTCGTCGTTTTTGGTTTTGATTTGTATGTTTGTTTTCCTACTGGCTGTTCTTTTATAGGATTTTTCCTAAGGGTCTGGTTCGAGGCTATGCTGACTGCTTTAATGATAGAGGTGATGATGCTTTCCTTCGGAGATTTTCTTGCTGTTTGGTTTTTGGCATCTCTCTCCTCCTCATGTTTTTTCTGCACTCTCTCCGAGCCACTTGGATTTGCCAGGTTTCTATGGTCGGTGTCTAGAACTGCCGGGTTTTGTTGGGGTTTTGTTGGTTTGGGTTTTAAATAGCTGAGATCTTCGCCTCTATTCTCATAAGCCACGAGTTGGTGAATCTTGGAGGCTACAACTATACCCAGGTGGTCTGCAACTTCGCCTTTGTAATATCCGGCTGTCATTGTATCCACGCTGATTATTCGAGCCGGATCTTGGGGCTCGCTGACCTCAGCTATGATGTTAAGTAGTGAGCTTGCTCTTGCAAACTGTGTTGATACTTCTTCGTCTTCGAAAATAAGTACCGTTTTGTTGTCTTTGCGGTATAGACGACATTTTTGGTTTGCTATTAAAATCACGCTCATTGCCTCGAGCTTTTTCCGTTTTAATTTGCTTTTTGTGGGACTGCCTTTCATCAATGCCGCTAGTCCCGGGGACATCTCTATGCTGTTTGGGCCCGTTTTGCAGCAGAAGCTGATACCCAGTCTTTCATGTGGTGTGTTCATGAATACTACCACACTTCTGGTCTTGATGCCAGGTGGACCGACTACTCCATTCTCTAGCAGTCTTGCTACTGTCTCTCTGTGATTTTTGGTGGCAGGGAGGGTTGTTTTAGGTGTTGGTACCTGTCTTGGAATTATTAGTGCGGTAGTGCGGGTGTTTTCTCTAGTTTGCGGTGGTGTTGTGTCCTTATGCCTTTTGGCTGCTGTGCGCATGATTTTTTCAGTGTAGTCCAAAAAAGGTTTTTTGGTTTTTGGGTCGTCCAGAAGTTTGGGTAGTAATTCCATTGTTAGATTGGTGTTGAAACTTTGTTCCAGGTTCATTCTCGCCCTTTGGAAGCGAGGACAGTCCAAGATCAGGTGCCACACAGACTCTATTTCGTGGGGGTCACACTCGCATCCGGGGTCAGTTATTAACTTGAATCTGTGCAGGTATTCAGCAATTCCTCCATGTCCCGTCAACAACTGTATGTGAACTGGGTTCAGAATTGTATTCCTTACCGTTCGGTATAATTTGTTCACCTCTGGTAGGAAATGCTTCGTGACTGAACCTGTAGTTGAGTTGTCATATCTGTCCTGCCATTTGAGTATGCTCTCCTCTCGGATTTTCCTCTTGGCATATGACAGCGGAACTAGTTCGTAATCTGGAGTCAATTTAGGTGTTAGGGCTGCTACTTTTGCAAGTTCGTCAGCTCTTTCGTTGCCGGCCGTGCCCACATGTGCTCTCAGCCAGAACACTCTGATCCGTCTTCCAGTTCGTGTTATGATAGAAAGGTCTTCTTTTATCTTGTTGACCAATGGGAGTGTTTGTCTAGGGTTTTTAAGTAGGTCTAACGATGATCTAGAGTCACTCAGAATGTTGATGATGGGTTCCGAGCTCTCCTTAGCTTCCTCTATGGCCTTATGCAGGGCAAACAACTCTGACTGGAAAACTGTACATGCTGGGTCCAGACTGTATTTGGTGTGTTTTATCTCCTTTCCATTTGCCCACCAGGTGAGAGCTGCTCCTGTCTTCCCCTCTATCTTGCTCCCGTCTGTGTATATTTGGGGGCCGATAATTTGAAGGGATGTTATGGTTTCAGAGTCCATGTTCTCTAACAGTTCATAATCGAAGGAAGTTAGTTGAGACGGGTGTGGATAGTCTAGGTAGTTAACTACTTCTTCGAGCTCCTTGCCTGGCGGTAGGTAGTCCACTGACAATCCTTTTTTGATTTTGTATAAACTGGCAACTTCTTGTATTCGGATGTCTATCGGCAGGATTCCTGTAAGGGCTAGTGCAGATGTGAGTGATACTGTTCTGTATGCCTTGCATATTTTAAGAGTAAAGCCTCTTTGGATTGATCTTAGAGCCTTTTGGATCATTTCGTATTCCGTCGCTTGGGCCCATGCGCATGCTGCATATGTCAGTATTGGTTCTATCACCGCCACGTATATTGTTCTTATTATTTCTGAGTTTAATCCCCAAGTTACCTTTGCCGCACATGCTAGCTGTTTGTAGATGTCCGCCGCTTTCTTGCATATTGCGGCCACATGTGATTTGAATGTCAGGGTTTTGTTGATGGTTAATCCTAGTATCTTTATTTCGTCAACCAAGGCAATCTCTTTACCGTCCATGTAAATTTGGGGGTTTGATACTTTCAGTTTCTTTGTTAGCATCATTGCGAAGGTCTTGTGTGGTGCAAAACTTAGCTTGTTCTTCTGCCCCCAGTCATGTACAATATCAAGGGTCTCGTTGGCTTGACGCTCCAGCTCATGGATTGAGGGGCCGGAGAATGTTAAGACCACGTCGTCTGCAAACGCCTGGCATCTTACTCCTTGGGCAGTCAGGTGCTGTAGGAGCGAGTCCAGAATCAGGTTCCAGAAGGTTGGTCCTCCTATGGATCCTTGGACGCATCCTTTTGTTGTTTTTTTCTCGCTCGATGCCCTGGCGTAATGTACTTGGACGCTTCTATCTTGAAGATAGGAGCCTACCATCCCGAATAAGTTCTTAGGGCATTTTTTATCTACCAGTTGTTTTTTGAGTGATGGCCACCATGCGTTGTCAAATGCTCCTTCTACGTCCAGTGAGATTACTATGGCAATGTTCTTCTTGCTTATCTCTCCCCTGAGGTGTTCCGTTAGGACATAGAGTGCATCTTCTGTACTCTTTCTTGGCATGAACCCGTACTGCATATTGTTAAGTGTTGGAAAGACGTGCCACTGTATTCGGCCTATCATCATTTTCTCTAGAATTTTGCCTAGTATTGAGAGTAGGCCTATTGGTCGGTATGATTTTGGTTTAGTATAGTCCTCTTTTCCTGGTTTTCTCAGGATCACCACATGTGCCTTTTTCCATTGAGTAGGAAAGTATTCCAGTGTCATGCATTTGTTCGCAATCGCCAAGAACACCTCCCTGTTCGCTGTGATGGCTTCTATACAGATATCCGCCGTGAATCCATCCGGACCTGGGGCCTTTTTTGGGTTTAGTTCCGCCAAGACTAAGTTCAGTTCGGCTAAAGTGAAGGGTGGGTCGTCTGCATATGGGTATTCCGATGATGTGGGATTTGAGGGCTGGACAGTATTTCTTATTAGTTGATGATGTGGGGTGTCGGTCTTCCCATCGTCATCCGGATAAAAAGTTTGAGCTAGGAGTTCCGCTGATTCGTATGGGGTAAGGGTGTTTCCCGCAGCGTCTCTCAATAGGGTGTCATCTTGTCTCCTAGCTGTTTTCCGGATCACTCGGTATATTCCGTCCCACATGCTTTCTCTGTCCTGTGTTGCACAAAACTTTTTCCAACTCGCTGTTTGGGCCTCCTCTGCTGTGATGTTGTACAGCTGTTTTGCCTCTTGATATTCGGTTACCACCTGTAATATTCTACAGGCAGCGGCGTTGCGGATTCTGCGCTTTTTTCTTAAGACTTCTTGTTTGAGCTGTTGCAGGGCTGGTGTCCACCATGGCGGTATGGGGTTTCCCTTGTATGTATTTGCAGAGGGTATTGATTTTTCACAAGCCTCTTTGATGCAGTCAATGTAGGTGTTTGAGACGGTTTCCAGGTCTATTGGTTTTTCTATGGCTGTTATTGTATGTGGAGTCAAATTCTCGTTTTCCAATCTGTTGTTGAAAATTTTTCTGAGTTCTCGCCATTTGTTAATTCTCTCCAGTTCTCCAATTCACTCTCCAGTTGTTAATTTTCCCCAACAGTAGTTTGCTGCACGCTGTGACGTCCACTATACTTGTATAGAGTTTACCTCTTCTGTTCGTCTCAAACGTTGGTGTGTTGCCTTTGTTTAGGATGTGGAGGTCCATCTCGTCGAGGAAGGCGTTGTATTCTATGCCTCTGTCGTTTTCCGATGAACTTCCCCACCAGTTGCTCCAGGCATTTATGTCACCTCCCACTATGATGTTGTTTGTGGTGAATTTGCTCATAATGGTCTTGCACCTGACGATGTAGGGGCTGATGGCTTCATTCCCCTCTAGGTAGAGTGATATTAGGCCAATGTTCGTCTTTCCTGTTGTTATTGTTGCCGGTACTTCGGTTTCTGTGACCATTTGTGGATCGTGGGTGACTGCGATTTTATCGCCAAAGATGACGACCGCCGCTTTGTTCGGTTTTCTGCGATTCAGAGTGCACTGGACTATTGTGGTGCCTGGATGTTGTTTTAGGACACCCGTCTTTCCCACATAAGGTTCTTGGACGAGTGCTATCGAAATTCCCTCTGAATCTGCCACCTGCATCAATTCGGCGGTTGCTAGCTTCGATCTCTGGAGGTTGACTTGGATAATTTTGATACTGTTTTGGGATTGGTTGGTTTGGGCTGCTGTTGTTTGAGGAGCTGTTGTGTCATCTTTAGCAGAGGTAGGAGACTCTGGCTCTTGCTATTGCGTCCCATTTCTGGCGTTCAGGGCATACATTGCTGTATGCTATGTGGTTTGTTTCTACCAGTGGTGCGCCTAGAGATCTCTTTATTTTTTGGCAGTTAAAACAGTTTGGCGGCTTGTTCTCCTTACGGCTAGGGCACTTTTCCCAGGAGTGGGCTGCTCCGCAGAAGTTGCACCTCTCTTCCGCTTCCTGGCAAATTGTTTTTGTGTGGCCAAAACCGAGGCATCTGGCACATTGGACAAGTGGTGAGTGGTCCGCCACTGGTCTTCTCTGGAGGTCTATGTAGAGCTTCTCAGCCTCAAGCATGTTTTTGTGAATTTTGGGGGAAACTTCCAAGACTGGGTGGCATACTAGGTTGTTGCGCGCACGCTTCCTGTATCTGACTCTAATTACCCGCTCATTTGTCTCCACGCCTTCCAGCACCTGCTTGTTCTGGGCCAGAATATGTGCCACAAGCTCTGCGTCTGTGTGATAAGCCATGACGTCTTTAATGATAATTAGTGGATTTGTTGTTTTTGCGGACTCGGTTTTTAGGGTATTGGTTGTTTTGATTTTTTCCCTTACCAGCTGAAGGTCATCCTTGGTATTGCAGGTGATAATAACTTTTTGGTTCTTAACTTTCTTTATTCGGTCCACTTTTGCGCCCGTGTTTTTCACGTCTAACGCGGTTCTAATCATCGTCACGACGTGCTCGCTGGTTTTTGTAGCGTCCGTCGATGAAATGATGATGGAGTGGTTCGGCCTTCTAGGTGGTGGGGAGTTATTTTTCGTTATTTGGGCGTATGTTGGTTGTGGATAGCCCTTCACCTGGTTTTTGATGAGCTCGGTTATAGCCATCTCGGTGCTGATACTCATACCTATTTGTTGGGTAGTATCTTTTCGTTCTTCCCGCATCGTCCTTAGCTCCGAAGTAACCGCCTTGAGCCTTTCACTTATTGGTTGGAGGTGTTCGTCCAACTTGATGACTGGTGGTGGTGGGGCTAGTGACGATGTTGCGGCGATGTCCGCTTTAGCTTTCAGGTCGCTGATGCCTTTTTTAATGTCTTCCAAGTCCTCTCCAAGATTAATTGGGAGGTCTGGTTGTGTTGCGGCACGCGTGTCTTCTTTCAGCTTTGTAGACATCATCTCCGTTTGTTTTGTGACCTTAACTACTCCTTTCTCCAGGTCTTCAATTTTTATGGCCATGGTTTTAGTGGTCTTAATCATTGTTTGTATCTCCTGGCGGAGCGTTTCTGTGTTATTATTGTCACTCTGCTTGATGTTTTGTTGCAGAAGTTCTTGTAACTTGTCACACTTTTTGGTTTGAATAGGGAGATGTTCAGATATTTCCTTAATGCGTCTGCATGGGTCTCTTGTTTCGAACTCTAGCCACTTTCTCACGTCAATCGTCTCTTTTTTGGAAGACACGATCTCCTCTCTTAGGGTGGCGAGTTCTTGAGTCATAGCCGCTATTTGCTTATTGTGGGCCCTTTCAACTCTCACAAGCTCTTTGGCTTTGCTTACGCGCTCCCTCTCCAAGTTGTATTTGTGACGTGATCTCGACTCTGATAAGGAGAGCACTGTTTCAAACAGGCCTTGGAGGCTCTCTAGTGCGATGGCCTTACACTCTTTCTTCATGTTACTTGCTTCTTCTAGAGCAGTCTTCCCTTCCTGCAGCATTTTATTCGCCTCTTTTGTTGCGACGTCCATTTCTATTCCTCTACCTCTCTTGTTGGTAAACAAAAGGCTTGTTCTTGGTTTTCTGACCGACGACGCTATGGAGTCTGCATCTGAGTCTTGGTAGGTTGTGACTGAACTGGCGTCCTCATCTGTTTGTTGAAGTTCATGGGACGTTTGTTGTTCAGCAATTCCCTTCCACTTGAGGAGTCTCTGCTGGATGTCCTCCAGTGGGGTTTGTGCTGCTGATGAGGCCTGTTTTTCTCCCGCCAATGTTGGGCTGGTTGAGGCGAGGGGGGGTGAGTTTATGTCCAGGGCTACGGGCTTCTCATGTTGTTCTTTGAGCGCAGCGTCCAATACTTTATGGCGAAGGGTTCGCAGTACTTTTTCCGCTTTGCTCTTTATGATGGGACCCGTTGTGGTCTTAGTTAAGGTTTTATTGCTTGTCGATTTTGTTGTTGTTGCCTCTTGTTGTTTAGAGGTTGTGGCTAGCTTGTCTGCCATTTTTATATATTATTCCTGTGCCTGAGTACACTGGCTTGCGTCTTGGTTCGTCCGTTGGTATGTCGATTTATTTGGCAAGTATTTGGCTGTGCAAATAAGGTTTTTGTTGGAGCCAGATGATAGAGCTCTTTTTTTTTTTTTTTTTTCCTGAAGTCGAAATGAATAGTGGCCAAGTTAGATTTTTGGGTGTTGGGGGGTATTCTTAGTATGGGGTCTTTTTGAATCTGTTGGAGCCAGATGATAGGGCTTCGTTTCGCGATTCCAATGGGACCTCTCCTGGTTTTCAAAGATCGCCGGTTCAAAAGTTATGGGCCGCGGGGTATTGTTTCCTCTGGTATTTCAGTAATAACTTCCGAGGGGAGTGTAATCTTGAATTTCTGTTGGAGCCAGATGATAGAGCTTCTCTTCCCGAATTCGGTGATACCTCTCGTGGTGTCCCAGGACAAGTGATTCCCGAGATATTTCCAGAGGGGTTTTCGGGAAAAGTGCGGGTGGAGGGGGAAGGGGGAAAAAATTTATTTTTGTTTGAGATGGATAGTCGCTAAGTTTGGCAAAAAGTTTTGTAAGGGGGGATTTATTTAAGTGGGGGGTGATCCTGAGTGCGCCTTGTCAATCTGAGAAGAATGAGCCCCCACACGACGGGGTTCTAGATGTTACACACGTCTATGTGACGTCCTATGTGTATGGTAGGTAGGCTGTGACAATGGAACTGCTGGTAACATTAGAAAACGGTGTCCCAATGATGACTGCAGAACAACGCTTAGTCTATGATCGCGTGTGCGAGAGTGTGCAGAATAATTTAGGAACAATATGGTCTTTAGATGCACCTGGAGGAACTGGGAAAACTTTTTTGACTAAATTAATATTAGCTTATGTTCGAAATCAGCGTAAAATCGCTCTTGCCGTGGCTTCATCAGGTATAGCTGCAACATTGCTACCAGGAGGTAAGACTGCTCACACTATGTTTAAAATACCAATTAATTTAGATCGCACGGAAAGTCCAACCTGTAGTATTTCAAGAAATAGCGACAAAGCTAAGGTATTGCGTGAGTGTAATTTAATCGTATGGGATGAATGTACGATGGCCCATCGAAAAGGAGTAGAAGCAGTAGACAGAACTCTAAGGGACATAAGACAAAATGATCGACCAATGGGCGGTATTACGGTTTTATTTTGTGGTGATTTCCGACAAACCTTACCGGTAATACCACGGGGAACCCGAGCTGATGAGATTAGGGCTTGCCTGAAAAGCTCTTATTTGTGGCGTGATATACAATCGGTGCATTTGACTATAAATATGCGAGTGAGAACTGGAGACAACGCAGATAATCGTGAATTTTCTGATACATTATTGAAGATTGGTGAAGGTACCTATCCACAACTACACCAAGGAAAACTTATTCTGACACCTGAGTTATGTTGTATAGTGCAATCCCAACAACATCTTATATCTTCGGTTTACGGTGACATAACAATTATATTAAATAGGGACAATTCTTGGCTTTGCGAAAGGTCCATTTTGACTCCTCGCAATGACCAGGCATCTGAAATTAACAATAAAATACTGTCTAATATACAGGGAGAAAGCAAAGTTTAAAGTTCAATAAATAGAATGGTTGATGAACAAGAAGCCACTAATTACCCGATAGAATTTTTAAATTCTTTAAGTATGCCTGGACTACCTTCTCATATAATTTGTTTAAAAATTGGCATACCGATAATTCTGCTCCGAAATTTAAGACCACCTCAACTTTGCAATGGAACTCGGCTAAAAGTAACCCAGTTGCAACAAAATGTAATCGAGGCTCAAATTTTAACAGGTTGCGGTGCAGGAGAAACTGTCTTTATTCCCAGAATTCCCATAATACCAAATAATTTTCCATTCCAATTTAAAAGAACGCAATTCCCAGTGTCGGTGTGCTATGCCATGACTATCAATAAAGCTCAAGGGCAGACTTTTCGTGTTGCTGGAGTAGATCTCGGTGTTAGCTGTTTCTCGCATGGTCAATTATACGTCGCTCTTTCCCGGGTTAGCAATTCTAGGAATCTTTACGTTCACGTGCCGGACGGGTCGACTCTTAACATAGTCTACCCAGAAGCTTTGCGCTGAAACATTTTAATTTGATCTAAAAATATTAGCAATATATTATCTTAATAAAAAACAAGGAGTTACACGCTGACCGAGTCGTGGGTATAGCGTGGGTATATTATAATATTCTGCGGTTACTTATATTTTTCAACAGTTTTGTGGATTGGCATATTATATTACTATTGCCCTTCTAAAATACGAAAGTGAATCTGCCTGTTACGTCAAAACTATGAGGGAGGACATCTGCTAATTTTTTTTCGAAAAACGACGGAAACGCGGACGAAGTCGCGGGCAAAAGCTAGTTTGCACAAATAAATTTCATTATTAAGAGTCACAATAATAATATTAGGAATGACAAGTTGCATAGAATAACTTTAGATACGTTGGTAATTTGACTAGTCCTTTGGTAACTTTCGGCTAGAAGTAATAATCAATATTAATTTCTGCTTGTTACATATGTTAATATTCTAAATCTATTCTACATGCTTTCTGCGATTCTTAATCGTAAACATAGCTACATATATATGTATGTATATACATACTTCATATACTACATATACTATAAGAACGGTGTGAGAAACGATAATGAAGTTCTCGGGTTAGAAACAGACCATAACGCAACCATTTCATTAACCAGTCCACCAGACGCTAGGGCAACTAGAATAGTAATGTCGAATAGTGATAAGGCTGTCAGTGAGCTGTTAGCAAGCCTAACTAACTGTTGAAGGAAAGCAGTATGCTTAGAATTGGATAATGAAATGAGCCATTAAGAAATAGTATTTACATTAACAATAAATGTGACACTTAAGAATACGGAAAGTATTTTTACGTCGATATGAACTAATGATTTGTTTTCGATTCTATAACCAATGAGTGGCTCTATAAATAAAGAGTGTACATAAGGTTGTATCGATGATATTATTAATTACTACATACCATGGTTATTAACGCAAATAATTTTATTTATTCTAAAAACTCAGCAAAATAAATGAAGGAAAAATTATATCAAGTGATCATTATTAAAGATTTCCTCCCTCATTTTTGTTTAATGTTTAGAATTAAAAGTAAAACTACTATCGGGATAAATCAACCGCGGTGTCAGAGCGCAATGCCGAAAATAATTTTTGGGCAAAAATCCATCATAATGTAAGTCAGCCGGATGGTATTTCACCATTGGTACTACTAATAATAATGCGTCTGTTTCGGTACTCCTACCTTAAAGGCGTAGTCCGGGTCTCATGAAAGCGTGCTTTTGTCCATCTGATTTCTTAAAAAGGTGATAGCTTGGAACTAGCTATTGCCATCACCACTCTTCCCTCCAAACTAATGGAGAACATCATCAACAACAATTTTTAGCTCCTCACGTACCTTGAGGTTAGCCAGTCGAATAATGATCGGTAATATGGCTTTTGTCTTGGACAATTGTCTGTTGATCATTTGTTATATCTTACGCACCGTTTGGCAGCGGTTATTGAAAGCAAGGAAGAGGGTCTGGCATTTAGTCTAGATATGGTGACAGCTTCTTTCGAAACTTCCTTCTTATATCACGAGAGTGTGCAAGTGTATATGTGTATAACCAGCTTTCTCACTGGGCCGCGCATAGAGGTCGTTCTCGATCGTTTTTGCTCGGACCAACCCCGTGAGCGCTAATGTAGCCCAAGACTGCATGCTATCTCCAACTTCTGTAAGCCCTCACAACGATTTCTGTTAGAAATATGCAACATATTACTTTCAACATACATTGTTATGCGGATGACAGAACTGGGGATGCGGTATATTTGCCGCGATACAGTGCCCTCTGAAAAACGTCGACAAATACCAAAAGAAACTTGTCTTTTATAGAAACCTGCCTGAATTGGAACTCCTTCAATTTGACCCCAAAAGACACAAGTTTGCGCGTTTATACACATAAAAATACATATTTCGTATCATCGCGTTTCGAAAGCACTCCTCCCAATACGTTACCAAGTATCAAAATACCGGCTCTCGCCATTTCAGTATCCTGGTCATCTGGAGAGCAAGGTTTAAGTTGGCCTCTAGGCAATTGGGAGTGATCGATAGAATGATGTAGTATTTGAAGCCTGGCAGAAGACACGCTCTACAAGAAGACAGTCTAGTAACATATAGAGTACTATTCTCATATATGGTCCGGGTCACCCCATTATCAGCTTCAACCTTTTCACCGCGTATAAAGGAGATCCGTTCAGATTGTTGGGGACCCAGTGCTTTATGAATGGCTGGACTCTCTAGCATTGCGTGGAGACGTGGCTTTTCTTTGCATCTTCTATCGCAATGAGGAGTGTTCCAATAAGCAATATGATCGGACGCCTGCCGCCAGATTCCATCACCGTACAGCACGCATACAGTAGTAAGTAAGTAGTAACCCTCTACTATGCGGTTTTTAAGGACCTTTCTTCCCCATAGTACTAAGATGTGGAACAAGTTTCCTTCGGCGGTGTTTCTGAATTTCATAGGTACGAATAGCTTCAGAAAAGATTGCGCTCTCGTGATTCCCCGAATGTTGCTAAAGTTTGTGAGCGACTACTTACATGATGTTAATAAAGTTCCCTTAACTTATTGGATATTTATAATCTTTGCAAGACATACGATAATAAAAAGATTCAATTCATAAATCACTTAAAAGGTCACCAGAGATCACCAGAGAAACTTAAGCATTGAAAGTACGAGAAAGGTAAAAATATATATATGAAACTTACATATACAATGCATGTAAAAAAGGAATAATTTTAGTGAATATATGTTTTAGTGATAAATGTTAGGAGCATTTTAGAATAAATATATATCGAAATTTTATGCAGCAATTGTGTCGGAAAAATTCATTGCATTGCACTGCTATAAAAATGTTTAAAACAGTGAAATATATTTCAAAAGCGCAAATAGAAGAGAAAAGCTAAATTCTTTTCTTCCATTCAACTACAAATTCTTCTCACAATATTAAATATAACAGAGGAGTACCGCCGTAAGAGAAGAATGACCAAATATTCTCTAAGATTAAATTAAGAAATGTTTTAGAAATGATTTCAACTTTACAATGTAGAGTAAAAGTTAATCTTTTATAAAAGCAGGTTCCAAAAAAATAAGTTTCCAAAAAATAAATAAATTTATCGTTTCAAAATAATATTAATTTAAGTAAATGTGTAAGTGTAAATTATATTTGATTTCTAGAAAATTATTAAAGAATTATTGAACTTTGATACGATGTTTCTTAATATCGAACCATAAATGGTTGGTTGGAACCATTAAAGTTAATAGCAATCTTAACCCACTTACGTCTCCGGGACGTTGTGTTTGATTTACGAGAGCATTTTCACCTTGTTATTTCTAGAGTACTAACTCATTATGACGTCGAGCGTCATTCGGGCGTATTAGGGGTGTGTTAGTAATAACACGCCCTTAACCTTTTGAAGTGTTAACAAAAACACATTTCATTATGTATATATAAATACTGGATAGATTTCCATAATATTAATAATATATAAGAAATTACGTATAGTTTTGTATTTAAATTGTGTCATGATACATTCATATGTTTTCAAATGGATGTACTGACTGGTCATAAATGACTAGTGTGGAACAATTTTGGGTCGTTAAATATAACCTCGAAGTTTTGCAGAACCGCGGCGTCTAGTGCGTGCAGAAACGGAAGTGGAAGGTGTTTTAAATTATGTCACAATATTAGTAAAAAATATTTACAAACGCAATGTTTTTTGTTGTGGATGTTAATTACACCCTTTTTCAAAACCACAAAATTATCCTAAACTATAAACAACTAGATATGTCTATATATGTATGCAATTTACACAACATAGCTTATTATTATCATAAAATACGAGTAATAGACCATTTTACATTCATTTCAGAGAGTGAAAAGTTAATGGCCTGAAAACCATTTAAATAAATCAATGTCATACCATTATCACAGTTATAAAGCAATTACGTTTATTTATTGCATTTTATAATTATTTAAGAGTTTCATCCGATATATATAAAATGAACCAACATATAATATATGTATTAATTTACAATTTTCCTGATTTAAATACAACATACTACTTAATATGTACTACTATCTTTGTTTAGGTACTCGTGTAGATCACTTATAAATTAAATAGTTTACAAACAGTTTCTGTAATCTCCCTGCATGCGTCTCTGTTATCAAGAACATGTTATTTATTCATAAGGGCAAGAGGTAAAGATAATTAAAAACAAGATTTAAAATAAAAAGATTTACAAAAATTTGTGATGTTTTACTTAGTGTTAATAGTTTATAAGATATTCAAGGTTCATAATGAGTGTGATGGATTGTATACGCAATATTGTACAACGCAGCAAATAAAAATATATATTAAAATGAACAGCTACGTTATACTGATAACCAATTAACTGTTGAAATAAGGTAAATATTTCAATTAGGCCATTGTAGACAAATCTTTATAATATATGAGAACAAAATATGAAGATATTGAAAGTCTCATCTCATATGCAGATTGCTTCTGTTATGATATTTATAATACATTAAATATGCCATTTTGAATATAATTTTCATTTTTTAATCAAAATAGTCCATTTTGTAAGTAACAGTATTGAATAACTGTCAGGATGGATCAATAATATTTTGCTCGTATTAATATACTTGGAAGACTTTGAGGATTATTTCTCTGTAGAAAGTATCGCGACAACGACCAAAAATACGGAAGCAGAGTTTTCTATTCTTCATAATGGAATTTTCTTTTCGTTTTGTGAGATGCATAAACTAACTATAAAATTAGTGATACCTTTATATACTCGTATGTTACTGCATTAGCAAAGGCTCAATACGACATTAAGAAATTAATGTAATATCATTTATTTTTAATGCTACCAGTTTGTTTTATAATATGCTAATTACATAAGAAAACTATTTTTTTAATTATATTAAAACATATTTAAATAAAAGGTAGAGTTGCAAAAACATATAGTATCCAACCGTACTTCGGTATTAAAGTAGCTATTAATTACATTTTATTTCCAATAAAACGTTCTTATGTTTTCGTACATTAAGTTTATTTAAGAAGAAACAGGATCAGATCTGTTTGAATTGAGATACACTGGAAGTTATAGTGGAGATTGTGACAATTTTAGGCGAATAGGTACGTTACAAAATGTTTACTTATAAAAGAAATTCCTTATCGATAGCAAGGTAAATACGGAGATTATTAATTAAAGAGGTTATAAAGACATTTGGTTAGTTAAAAAAATATGGTAATGTGACTTTTACGAAATGTTACCTAACAATATCACACTCAACAATAATATATATACGTATCTATATATAATAAGATATCGTTATTTCATAAAAATCGGTTTACAAATTACCAAAATTAATAACAAATATTAATAATTATTACTATAATTTAAATAGTTTTTGTTGTCAAATATTACAAGAAGAAAGAATAAGTATATATAATTAAGACATTTGATTGACTTTGAAAATGTAAGTATTACGAAATGATTACAATTTGTAAGGAAAAAGTAGAAAAATCATATTATTAATCACTTCAAACTAACTAACTAACAAACTAACTAAGCTATCAAAACAAATTATCAATAAAAGAATTAGGAAAGTTCATTTTATTTGTTCGAAAGTTGTCACCTTTATCAAAATTACAGAGACAGATATAAAAAGAACTTTAAATTCTTATTTTATAGAAACACAAATGTTGAAATTCTATAAAAATATGTTTTGTATAACGCTTAAGACTATTGATCTTACAATTCTGTCTTGAAAATAACACTTTAACGTTTCCAATAGCAATGTCTATAAAAATCATTAATATATTTCGCTTGTATAGAATGTGATAAAAAACTAGGATTTTATTATTTTTGATATTCAACTTTGTAGCTATATTATGCTCTATACTGCCTCGATTCAGCGTCAACAATTATTTGCACAAATATATTAATTTGCATTATAATGGTATTGGTGAAATGATACATTTCAGAGAATAATTCAAAATGGAAAGCTGCTACTCTTCTTATGTACTCAGTTATAAATATGCGTGGGTTTGTTTTATGTAAGTTGAAAAGATTATTTAAACTGTAATAGAATTCCCATGGGATTTTCACGATCTGTGCAAATAAAGACAGGTAAATTCTAAGACAGTGCCAGTGCAGTACATGTAAAAAGGGCAAGATTTTACTCGAATTATCTTATCGATATGCTTGCGTCACCATCTTAATTTTAATTTAAATATAATTTTATATATAAATTAGAATTAAGATGCAAACTTATAACAACAACACAAAATATACCTCAGATTTTTTTTTCGTTTAAAAAAATAAAACTAAGATAGACTTTTTGTTGTTATTATTTGTAAAGCAAGTAGTCTTTACATACATTTTTGAATCTATATAATTATGAAGATTCCTAAAATGAAAACTATTAAATGAAATATAAAATAACACTATGAAGTTACAATATAACAGTAAATCAATTAACCGATTGTTATCTTAAATCTAAAAAGAATATACTCTGAATGTATAAAATCAACTGTTTTTTGTTTTAGTTAACAAATTATAATGTTATACCGAAAACTAAACATTCCACATTTAAATAAAAAACTATGTAAGTGATAAAAATCAAATGAAATAGTAAATAAACATAAAAATATCGAATAGAAAATGTATAGTGTGTTATCAGATTATGATAAGAGGCTTTGACATCTATTTTTTACAACACAAACCTCTTTTTCATTACTATGATGAACTTTTATTATGTGATATATTTTTACATCAATATATGATAAAATCCTATACATTAAATTCAGTGCAGATTCTGTTAAATAAGTGTTAAAAATATATATTAGGTCTTGTTAAAAAAGGAATGTGTAGTTTGGAGGACGTTAAAAAATAATTTTATGTCAATAAGATAAAGGCAAAAGTAGATGCATATATACTTTATCATTAAACCGTGAGTATAAGTATTGTTATATAACCAGGTTACAAACACGAAAGTGTACAAGAAATGACGAGATCAGTGCACCTTCTATTTTTAGAGTACTAAATCATTACGTGGTAGTAACCACGCCCTTAACTTTATGAGATGTTAATAAAAACACATTTTTTATATGTAAGTAAATACTAGATTGATTCCTTTAATAGTAATAATAATATATAAAAGTAATGAAGTATTCTTTTGTGTTTAAACTTTGTCATGATTACTGTCGTATGTTTTCAACGGATGTACTGATGTCGATTAAATCAGAGATTGACCGCTTAGTGTATGAAGAATTTAGTTTAATGTAGTTTTTTTATTGTGACTGTTATTTACATCGTTTTAAAACAAAAATCCTAAACCATAAACAACTGGCTATGTGTATACATATGTATAATTTACTCAGCGTAGGTCATTAATGTCATCAATGAATACACCATTTTACATTCATCTTTGAGATTGAAAAGTTAACGGCCTGGAAACATTTTAAATGGTTGAATAAATCAATGTCACACCATTATCACAGTTGAAATACTTGTTTATTGCATTTTATAATTATTTAAGAGCTTAATCCGCTATATATAAAATGAAATAACATAGAATATATGTTTTATTTTGAATTTTTCTGACTTTCTAATTTAAATACGACGTATAACTTAATATGTACTACAATTTGTTTAGGTACTACAATGTATATAGGAAGATGAATCACATATAACTTAAATATTTTCTAAATATTTAACGTAAGCTCCCTGCATGCGTCTCTATTTATTCATAACAGTAGGGGGTAAAGTGATAATTTGAAAGTGAGATCTTAAACGCAAATAACAATAAATATTATGACTGAACAGATGGTATAGAGATAATCCAATAACGGATTTTATATAATTTTGGAAATGTTGAAATATATATTTTTCATTTTCATATTGAATTATACCACCCTTAAAAGGAAATAAGTTTTTTAAAGAGTATTTCTATATTTTAATTACTCATATTTATTAATCTAATTGAATTTTTAATGTACCAAAACTAGTACATTTACTCGAAAAACTATGTACTTAGTCTACTTGTAAATCAACTCAACGTATAATACAAAGAATCAAAATACTGCGTTGTCTGAAGCCTTCACTCACAGAGGTAAATCTATAATAATCATTTCGATTTAAACTTCGCCTCAATAATGAAACATAAAAAAATAAAAAAATCGAATCGCCTACATGTGTCCGCAAAATACGCATTGTCGAGTAATTTATTAAATTCTAATCGTCATCGACAGACGAATTACAGTCGCCATTTTGGACGCTAGCGAAACGTCACTGACAGCGGAGGCCATCTTGATTTCGTTCACCAAAGCTATAACTACAATAATCTACCAACATTATGTAAAGTATTAATGAGGAGAGTCACATTTAACCCAAGCGAAGCCGGGTTACCATCTAGAATTAGAATAGAATATAATAGATGAAATTTATCTTTCTCCAAATCTGTCAGATAGACTATCAGTACATCGTTTTTTTTTTTTTTTTTTTTTATGTTAGAGGAGGGCAAACGAGCTTGCGGGTCACCGTTGGTATGTGATCACCGCCGCCCATGAACTCTTGCAACATCCGAGGATACACAAGAGCGTTGCCGGCCTTGGAGAAAGGAATATATGCCTTTTTTGAAGGTACCCATGTCGTATCGACCTGGAAATACCGCCGAAGGAAGTTCGTTCCACATTTGAGTGGTACGTGGGAAAAAAGTCCTTGAAAACCGCACAGTTGAAGATCGCCACGCGTCCAGGTGGTATGGATGATAAAGGAGGCGATGGCGAGCTGTGCGGTAGTGAAATTCGGCGGTAGGCATCAGATCGAATAGTTCTTCGGAACACTCCCCGTTGTAAATGCGGTAGAAGACGCACAAAGAAGCCACGTCTCTACGCAATGCCAAAGAGTCCAGCCGTTCACAGAGCACTGGGTTCCCGACAATCCGAACGGCTCTCCGTTGTACGCGGTCAAATGGTAGAAGCTGATATTGGGGTGATCCGGACCAGAGATGAGAACAGTACTCCATGTGAGGCCGGACCTGCGCCTTATAGAGCGCAAGTCTTTGGCCAGGTTTGAAATACTGCCTCGCTCTATTGATCACTCCCAATTTCATCGAGGCCAACTTGGCCTTGCTCTCCAGATGACCACGAAACTGACAATCGCTCGAAATGTCGAGACCCAGTATTCTGATACTTGGCGAGGCAATAAGAGGAGTGCTCTCGAAGAGCGGTGATACGACAAATGGGGTTTTCTTAGTGGTAAACGCGCAAACCTGTGTCTTTAGGGGATTGAACTGAACGTGGTTCAGTTCACCCCACTCAGAGACCATCCCCAGGGAGGTCTCTATTGAAGACACAAGTTTCTTTCGGCACCCGTCGACGTTTTCCCGAGAGAGACCTGCACGACCGGAATATACTGCATCCCCAGTGCTGTCATCCGCATAACAATGTATGTTGGAAATATCCAACATATCATTAATATGCAGGAGGAACAGAGTTGGGGATAGCACGCAGCCTTGGGGTACACCAGCATTCACGGGCTTGGGGTCCGAGCAAAAACCGTCGAGAACGACCTGTATGCTCCGCCCAGTGAGAAAACTGGTGATCCACTTGCATAAACCCTCGGGAAGCCCATAGGAAGATAGCTTCGAAAGAAGCCCCTTGTGCCATACACGATCAAAGGCTTTTGCCATATCCAGACTAACTGCCAGACCTTCTCCCTTGCTTTCAATAACCGCTGCCCAACGGTGCGTAAGGTATAACAGAAGATCACCAGCTGATCGACCATGGCGAAAGCCATACTGCCGGTCATTGATCAACTGGTGATCCTCTAGGTACGTTAGGAGCTGTCGGTTGATAACAATCTCCATTATTTTGGAGAGAAGGGAGGTAATGGCGATAGGTCTGTAGTTAGCTGGGTCCGAGCTATCACCTTTTTTAGGGATCGGATGGACAAGGGCACGCTTCCATGAGACCGGGACTATGCCTCTAAGGTAGGAGTACCGAAATAGACGCGTTAGCACTGGAGTCAACTCAGGGGCACACGTTCGTAGCACTAATGGAGAAATGCCATCCGGCCCACTCGACTTATGAACGTCCAAGGAAAATAGAGACTGCCTGATAGTTTTTTGGCGAAAAACTATTTCCGGCATTGAACTCTGACACCGCGGGATGGTAGGCGGTGTCTTCCCTTGGTCGTCCAAAGTCGAGTTGGAGGCGAAAAGAGTGCCCAAGAGATCGGCTTTCTCTTTTGCCGTGTGGGCCAGAGAGTCATTCCCCATGTGCAACGGCAGTAGGGAAGGCTGGCTAAAGTTGCCCAGAGTGGCCTTGGAAGGCGCCCAGAATTTGCGCGTGCCAGGCGGGTACTTTGCCAGCTGATCCCCAATTTTGACGACATGCTTAAACTTTGCTCTAGCGATTTGCCGTTTGAAGAATCTGGAGGCACGGTTGTATTTCCTCTTCAGAACTCTAGAGTTCGGATCCTTAGTGACTAACGCATTAGCCCAAGCTTGATAAGCCTGCCGTTTGCCAGCTGCTGCTGCCCTGACAGACGCATCAAACCAAGGCCGCGATCTGCCACCAAGCGGTACCACAGAGCTTGGTACAAATAGTTCCATGCCCTGAAGTATCACATCAGCTACAGCCGCAGCGCAGTCACTAGGATCATTGGAAGGGAAACAAATCGGCCCCCATGGGTAGGATGCAAAAAAGGACCGCATTCCATCCCAATCCGCTGACTTGTAGTGCCAAACGCGTCGAGTCGCAGGTCTTGTGCGATCAGGACGTCGAATGGGCACTACACTCCGTACCAGACAGTGATCAGAGGAACCTAAGGGAGCCTCGACAGTGATCTGGTACTTTTCTGGACGTGTAGTCAGCAGAAGATCCAACAAAGAGGGCGTGTGGCTGTCCACGTCTGGTAGACGAGTGTGCGTCTTTACCAGCTGGGACAGACCATTTGCCAGAGCAAAGTCAAACACAGATCTCCCCGCGTAGTCGGTGGCACGTGACCCTAGCCAATCGGCATGGTGCGCATTAAAGTCCCCGAGGACTACGACTTCGGCGGAGGGAGTCTGTGAAAGCAGATCGTCAATCTTCGCCTGAACATGGCCCAAGAGTTGATCCGTTTCTGCATTACCACTATGGGACCTGTAGAGGCACGCAAAGACTCTGACATGGTCGTCCATGTCCACGCGTAGCCAGAGTACAGACAGGTCCCGACCTTCAAAAACCTGAAGGCGACGGTAGCAGATATCCTCCCTTACGAACACAGATACCCCGGCGTGTGGTATAAAATGATGTTCTAGTTTATACCCGGGGTATGACAGGTACGCTGTGTCGCTAGGTTGAGATATCTGCGTCTCCGTCAAAAACAACAAGGCCGGCTGCGCCGTCTCAAGGTGGTAGTGGACGGCGTTTAGGTTCGAGTGAAACCCCCGAATGTTGCAAAAGTCCACATCTAGAGTACTGTTGAAGTGCTTGTATAAAATGTCACCATGTCAGTCTGGACAAAACAAGCTGTAATCTTATATATATTGTGTTTAATTAATCAGAATTTCAACCACATAGCTATAATTTCATCGTACTTGTCTTACACGATATTTTTCAGTGTCTTAAGCATGGCATAATTTTACTCTTAGTAACAGTAAACCGAATGAACTATGTACCGCTAGTTAAAAACGCAGAACAAATCTTATTTTCCCTTAATTATACATCGTTGTTGTTAAGCTTAAAAGAAATACGTTATGATTTCAAAAATAACTCAATAACGACATAGGTAACGGAATAGGCCAGTATTTACGAGCATCATTTCCGACCACTGGCTTCATTAACACACGCTGAACAAAAAGGTACTACAATTTACGTTTATTAGAATAAACTGTTAAAGAAAAATATACAGATAACATAATAAAAAACAAAATTCAGTAGTATCTTATTAAAGGTATATCTTTACTGAGTAAACGTGACCACTAAAAGTACAAAATTTCATTTACAAATATATTCTCAGTATGTTCTATTTTGTTGTTATACTTGTATGGTACAACGACGAGTACAGCTTATTATACAACCAGGAGATAAATATTCCTCATGATACCTCATAAACCCTGCTCCAACCACTTTGAGTGTCGTAAAACGACAGCAAATTATCAAATACCTTTGGCTTATCTTAAACTGTTGAAATATACGGTTTATTTTAATTAACTTTTCTTATCATATTATTATTTATTTTGAAAGCTGTGCTTTTTATTTATTTCAAATATTGTAATCGAACGATTTGTTTTCAATATTGGATTTTAAAATTGAATATTCAAATTAATGTAATTACATTTCATTCACACAATTTATTTTTGCGTATTGTATTGAAATTACTGATTATATTATATTATATTACTACAACCGTGTGCGGCGGGTGTTGAGCTGAGCACCTCTCGTTTCTTCTTATCTTAATAACCTTTGAATGGCTAAAAATTCTTAACTAATTATCTCGTCGCATTCTGGAGACATGTAAACACAAAAAAGGTCTCCCAAACGGTTAAGTAAACTTTAACTTTAAAAGCCTTTGAATTATTTTTAAATTAATATTGACCGTGTGGCATTTAGCATTATTATACATTATATACAAAATTGTATACATGTACAGACTTCTATACTTCTTTAATAAGAACGGGCGGACCATGTAAATGATATGTCTACGTATGTCACGAAGAAATTATCTGAAGTTCCATAATTTATTTAGTTTTCACCAAACAATTTTAGTATGTTCTTGAATTTATAGATATGAAGTAAATCAGAAATCAATTTTCATTTATTCAATTGTTCACTGAAATCATTTGTTTTGTTATTAAACTCATAGTTATTTTTATTTTTATTTTTATTTATTTATATATTTTCCCTTTGAATCCATACCAGTGATCACTTGTGTACGTTTAATGGAAGTGACAGGAGGGTCTATTTTGATACCATACGTATCGAAATAAGCCCTTCTGTAAAGACACTCTCTAACTTAAAATAAGGCTACGAGAGTTCCAAAAGTCTGAGAAAAACACAAACTCAGTCGGGTTTTTTTTATTGTGATCACGGTTACACAAACGTCAATATTATTAGTGAGCAATGTACGAACGACTGGAACCATCGCAATAAATTCGATAAGCGATACTCAATATTAATGACGTAATAATAAAATAACATTCCAATATTTAACATATTTGGTATCGACGATCAAGAAGACGACGAAGAAGGACTACTTCAGGCAAGTTCTATTGGGCTTTGCGCCATGCAAGGTTGTAAAATCACACTCACTTTATTTGTATCTAACTATAAATAACAAAATATACAATATTTATATTTTGATCCAATAATAAAAAAATATCCTTTCTTGGAAATTAATTATAAGATATATTGTTATTGAGCGAAGCGAACGAAGTGAGTGGAGCATTTTACTGGAGACTTTTTATACTCATGAATTGGCTCGAAAACTACTTGACGAAAAATTATAAAACTTTGCAATCAAAAAGACAAACATTGGGTGATGGTTTTTAAATTTTTTTTTAAATGTCCTCAAAAATTATTTTTTTTTTCATATATTGTCAAAAAACTGATATCCCATTGAAGTCAATGGGAAACGATGAGTCAATACACTGGGCTCGCTTCGCTCAATATACAAACGGCACCCGAGATGTCGCGAGCGCAGCGAGTCGAAATTGAGGGTTTGTTGGCGCTCCTAGTCTTATATAATATTGGTGGTGACGACGACATACGATTATTTTTAATTTTTCCATCCATTATGCAAATATAAATAACAAATATTAGCATAACAATACATTATTGTATATCATTAAAGATAAGAAATATCAGAAATTGTTTGTACACAGTGCATGGTCCGACATATCTGTAACTTCGATACCATATGATTTAGTGTTAAAGTCTAACTTAAATGTTCTCCTAAATCATACCATTTAGATATCGAACCGCTAACAAACGACGTTGATTTAATCGAACCAGTATTGTCACGTATTAAAAACACTTATCATTTTAGCATTCTGCAAAATAGAATGTTTCCAATTTGTAAGAGCGTCCATTAAAATGATATTTTTTCAATTTAATGGAACGGACAAGACAAAGAAACAAACCCTTAATTATATTACGAGTACATCGACCATCGTCATCATTAAAGTAAATATAATTCAAGTATGAGTCACTTCGGTCCATTCACCAGCGCTCCAGTTATGAACGATATTTTACATAGCATTATTAAGAGTTTACTTTAAAATATATATAATTAACTAGCAGACCCGGTCACGCGTTGCTGTGACTATCGTTATTGATATATTACATTGTAGTAAACTATTTAATGGGTAACGTTCAGAGTACATCTGTCATGAAAACCATAATGTTTTCTTACAGTCGATATTAAGCAAAAAATCAAAACAAATTAATTATAGTTAATTTTTAATTTTATCCAAGTTTATAACAACAACAACATACAAAGTTTTTTGCAAATAACTTGGAACACTAAAGTTACTAATGCGGTAGTTAGAGCATCTTCCTCACCTACCTCATTCGTAATTACTCAATTTAGTAAACAGATACAGCCATCTGTTAGAATCGTTAGGAGCTAACTGAAAATAGTAAACAAATAATTTGCAATAAAATAATATTGCGACTATGAATTGGATTGAAAATTTTTCTATCTATGAAGCTAGATCAAACTGCACGTGGTGTGTAAATTTTATTTAAATCGGTTATGTAGTTTAGGGAGTCCATCGCGGACAAACAACGTGACACGTATTTTATATATATTAAGATAAAGAATTAAGAACTACTACTACTTTTATATTAAGTTATATTCATAAGTTGTAAAACTGTGTCAATAGAAGTATTAGCGACAAAAACAAATTAAACAACTGTACACATATTGTAGCCGCTTTAAGGCAGACAAAAATATTAATAAATATATAACTTATAATAATTCTTTGGTATATCCTAAGTGCTATTATAAATGCCAGGATAATTTGAAATAAATTAAATCTTAATGTACAGTATACGCAATATAATATTGTTATAGAAAATTAGATATATTTTTTTTCCATTATATATATTATTGTTCCTAGTAATATAGGTCAGATAATATTATCAAATTCTATTATTTTATTACGACTTTATATTATCTTCTTAAAAGTTCCCATACTTTAATTAATTATTTACTTATCATATTCTTGTTATAAATATTAAATGACGACTATTAAGTTTAACAAAAAGCACCACGTTATTTTATCTTTTCTTAAGCCAATAATAATTTAAACAAGTCAGTCAGTATTTGTTTAAAATAACAAAATTTTGTGCGAACTAAAAAAAAAACATATTTTTGATAGATAATTGTCAGAATAAAGCTAGACTGAATATATGTAATGTTGGAATTATTGTGGATTGTTCTTATAATATGAATTAGAAGAAATTGTTGTATACTTAAATGAATAAGAGATAAATTAAGTTTATTTTGCTTAAAATATTAATAAAAATTAGGACTACTAAAAGGTTTATCATATAAAATATGTTATATCTTAAGATAAAATCCGAAATAATCCCTTGATCTTACTGTATACAAAGGAAAATCATTTAAATTATACACTCGAAGCAGTTAGCAACTTCCAACCGTTACTGTTTGTTAATAAAAAATATATTGCCATAAAACCATTTAATACTTTATATATTTCTACTAACTGTTGATTGTGACTTCCTCCGCACGGAGTCGCTTGATCTCTTGGGAGTTGCGGAATAAAAATAAGCTTGGATAGAAATGCAATGTTGTGTGAAAATTTAAATCCAATGCTTTTTTCAGGTTTTCAAAGTTTTGCAATATTGTGAAACAACTTTATATATATGAAGTTTTATCTGTACATTATTTTTCTATATCAAATGGAAATAAACTTTTACAATAATAACAATAACAATTATAAATATAATTTCATTATTGAACTTCTGGAATAATTTAATGGAGTATCTAATTAAGTAACTAATTAATCTGATTTATGTCGTAACGGTTCAGTGATAACTGCCTCCTTTGTATAGGACTTTAAAAGTTCAACAATTGACATTTATGATGACATTGTAACGATAGCGATTCTAAGCGATGCATACTCCCTTATAATTCAAATTAAAGATATCCAAATGTCATTTCTGTCTTCAGATTTGGTAGACTATGTAAAGGTGATCTATAAACCAGTATTATCTTAACCAACTATATCAACTACAAATTTAATATTATATTGATTAAGATTTATTGTTTTAAAGTTAATGTGACACTTATAAAAATATTTGTTGTTGGTTTTAACCTCATAGTATAGACAAAAATATGTCATAAAACTGTACCAAAGGAAGCTTCGTTTGGTGCAGTTTATAGCTTTATTTTCCTTTCTTCGTTTGTCATGAAAGAAAATTACAACATTTATTCATAACAAATAAATTCTTCAACTTTATGTTCCAAATGTATTATAAAGTTTTCTTAGGTAAAATATCTAGAAACTGGACTCAACTTTGCATTTAGTTGGCAGATATATAAATATAAAGTTTCTCTTGAGTTCTAAACCTTGAGTTTGATATATAAAGAACAGTTTGTTGAAAATTGTTATTTCAAAATGAAGTTTCTTCAATTCTTTAAACGTTAATAAACATTAAAATTTATTTCAGTATAATGAAGTTACTGACGTGAAACATTATAAAAGTTATGACATACTAACTTTTTCCCCTGAATGACATCATGCTTATAAATTATACTACAAGTTTGGTAGTCGATGTTTAAATCTCTTTAAATGAACGTGACTCTAATCCAGAGGATTAATCTAATCATGTGGTTGAGTTTCGGTTCCGTTGATAAACATTTCAATCCCAATTAAGTATTTAAAACTAAAACTAAGTAGAACATGACGAGCATGGAAATTGAATATTCCGAAGTTTTTAGGATTAAGTATTTCTTTTTAGTACATTTTTTCTAATGTGTGTTTTTATGTAAAATATGTGTTTTGTCAGCTTTTTATTTCGTCAATGATATCTTCATAAGTATATCTGTAAGCTATTGAAAGTATGCAGCGCCAAGAAACAGCTCAGAGAGAGATAAGTCATTTAATACATCTTAATATTAAAATATATTCTCTTATCTTTAAACGAAAAGTCTATTTACTTATCAATAACACCATTAGGTCTTTGTTGTTTGTAATACAATGGGACAATGTTTATGATTAACGTAAACATAAACATGTAAGCTAATGTTGTTTTTGTTATCGATCACTCGTAAATAAAATTATAAGATTGCTCACGTTTCTGAAATAAATCATATATTTAAAATAATAACCATAACTGAAGTGAAACGGTATAACACAGGTCAATCTTTATGAAACCTTCCTATTCTCAGTATCTTTATGAAAACTTTGTTCGAACACAATTTTAGTTTCTTAGAATATATGATAAAATAAAATCATTTAAAATCCAATTTGTATTAACTCAACGTTGATTTTCTCTTTGTAAGTGAATAGCTATTGCAGTGAAACGTTCGCAGGCAGAAACTTCCTGAAAAAGAGTAGACTTTTATTGTTATTATATCATACGAGTATATATGCAAACCTAATTTAATTGTAAAACTTGATAAATGGAATAGATAAATATCCATAGTAAAATATGAAACAACTTATTGGTTATGGTTTTCTAAGTCGAATCCAGTTAGTAATTTGTTTCTGAAATGTACCACATTATTTTATCAGAATTTTTATAATATATTTAGCGTCCTTTCTTTTCTTTAATAATAATCTAATGTAAAATTTGTTAGTAAAATAAAGAAAATGTATTTTTTCACATTTTTTTATAAAACTTATTTTCATAAAGTTAGTTTAAAGAATACTCTTGAGAGCGGGTCATGATATTACGTGTTATATTTAATTAATTGAAGTAGAATTCCTTTTCAAAAGTAGCACTGGAATGTAAAAACACAAACTTAAATAAAAATGTGTTCCTCATTCATTCGAAGAATTGTTTCGTTATTTTTGGACATTTTTGTACCACATCACGTAAAGTGTTTAAGAGACTGTAAGATGTTGCATTTAGACATTTATAATTTCCATTTATTATCCATGAGTTTTTCCATACATACATTTTTATGTTGCCTGTTCCCGTGTTGGAAAACAATCAGATTTGTTTGTATATTCACCAGGTAATCAAACAAAAAACATTGTGTATCATAAAGCACTACAATACAAATAAAACAGATTTTTGTTAATAATTATGATTCACTTCATTTATGGTTGGTTTAAGGCCCTCTGGCAGTCATCCCAGTCGGGGTTTTTAGTGGGTCTCAAATGGAGCGAAGATACTTAGGTCACCCGAGCTGACCTTTTTTTTTTAATTCTCCTGAACAGAACCGTCACCATGATGATAGGGAATGTGTGAGGGTCAGCAGAGTAAAAACGTCTTAAGGTCGAAATATAAACTGCCATATTCCAAATCTATTTGACAGATCGAAGTCTGCCGAGTTGTATAAAAATTGTTGTATGTATTATATTTTTTTAATTTTGCATGATTTATCTTTTAAAATTTAAATGTTTTGAGTTTAACTTTTATTATATGCATTAGTAAAACCACCAAATATTTTTAATTGTTAACATCTTATTAAAATGATAAAATAACATATTAAAAAAAGGATAATTGTACGATTTATTTATCATATTATTTAAAATATTAAATGATAAAAGAAATCCACCAGAAATCTTAATATATATAAATTACGTGTCACGTTGTTTGTAGACGACGGACTCCTAAACTACTTAACCGATTTTAATAAATTTACACACCACGTACAGTTTGACCTAACTTAAAAGATTTTCAGCTCAATTCATAGTCGCAATATTATTTTATTGCAAATTATTTGTTTATTATTTTACAGTTAGCTCCTAACAATTCTAAAAGAAGTAATTACGAATGAGGTATCTGCCCTACCTACCTCATTCGTAAGTTTAGTGTTTCAAGTTATTTACTAAAAACTTTGTAATATACAAATAGTGTTATAAACTTGGATAAAATTAAAAAAATAATTATAATTATTTTGTTTTGATTTTTGCTTAATATCGACTGTAAGAAAACATTATGGTTTTCATGACAGATGCATTCTGAACGTTACCCCTTCAATAGTTTACTACATTGTAATATATCAAAAACAATAGTCACAGCAACGCGTGACCGGGTCTGATAGTTCTGTATACAAATATCTTCTTGTGTTCTGATTCTAAAATATAAATATGTTTCTGAATCTAAGCCCTACGTAGTCGTCATTATTTTGGAAAGAGAGATTAATCTTGTTAATTTTGTATAGTTACCTCATAATAAAATATTTAACAGTATCTGGCGGAGTTCATTAATTCTTCTTTATAACCGTTTGGTCTGCCTTTTAATAATCATTTGTGAGGTGTTTCTCCATTTTATTGTTGACTCAAACAATCTAATTACGCAAGGAAACGTGTTTGAATTGAGAAGCTTTTTTACATCTTTCCAATAACGACAGGATATTTTTTTTGCAGCTAAAGTTTAATAATAATATATTCCATATTTTATTGTACCTCTAAAAAAAAGTGTGAAATTTTTTATAAAAATTTTAATTCCTTACGGGAGGAAAACCTCAAAAACTTCTAAGCTTCTATTGTATTCATTGTGAAGTAAATTTTTTATAAGAAATTATCGGTATAATATCTAAATCATTATGAAAATATTTATAGTTTGAGGTTCATTTCTGTATTTAATACAAAAGTTACATTCCATGAATATAAATATACTTCTAATGTGCTGCTTCATTTTTCAAATAAAGTATAAATCAAAAACAGTGGTTTCTCTGAACTCGTGCAGTTTATCTTCCAATGTTAACAAAAGCTTATTTTGTGAGTACTTTCAATGCGTAGAGAAATTACATAAAATAGGTTCAGTTGAAGGTGTACTTTAGACTTAAAACTAAATTGGTACCTACTGTTTATGGGTGGTGTTGCGATAACTATTTTGTCTTTGAAAGAGTAAAGTGGCGTTCGTTTTATTTTGCAACAAAAGATTTTCAGAAAAAAAAAAATAATATTCAAAAACAAAATGAAAATTAAATCAAAACTTAAACAAATTATATTATAGATATTGTAAGTAACAATTATATTTGAACTTTTACAGCAATTAGCCTCCCATCAAAGAAACATCATTTCAAGCCATAAACTTAATGCATTTCAACATATAATTACAAATCAAACAAAAATATCTGCAACCTTATTAATTAAAAGGTTTTTTTTTATGATTCGACCTCCATTAAATGTATGTTTTATATATTGTTTTAGTTTGTTGAAGCCAGAATTCATTGAATAAGACTCTTAAAAGTATAATGTAAACTTTTAAAGAGCAATGATATATTTCATTTCAATTATTACTGTGGTCCTCATTAAATTTATATAAAATATTTGCTTGTGTGCATTGTTATTAACAAAAAAAAATGAAATTTAATGCAGTGATTTTTGTATTTTCGGTTTAGTTCATTTGACAAGAAAATTAATGCAATTAAGGTAATTTTGATATTAGAAATGTCAAAACAAAGTTAGAAATTTATAAAAGTAAAAAAATCCTACTTCAGTAGTTAGCGGCGGGATCGGTAAAGACTTGAAAACGTGGTTAGAAACGAAGGGTTGAGGTAGCGTCGTACGTGATTGTAGACATTTTGTGGTAAGATAATTAGTTAGGTGAGGCATCGACTTCCGTACTGTTAACCCTTTGATGAGGTAACAACCACACATATCTTTAACAAACTCAACCAAATAGTCAAATGTTATATTTAAATTACAGCTATGTTCGTTAATTGAGATAACAAAGATGTTTTCATTATGAACAAACGCAAATATTATATCCAATAAAACGATTTAACAATTGATGGAGCTTAAATCATTTATACAAAAACTATTATCCAATTACATTATTATTTCCTATTATACTTAATATTAAGATAGTATCATTAGATGTGTTAATTAAATTGTATTTTTTCATCGCTTTCGATCATCGCTCTTGGGAGGAAATAGTACTCATGAATACCGACTTCTTTCATTTTTTCCGTTTTCACATTCCACGCTAATGGGGTCATTGCCCTTTATTTGAGTTATATTTGTTATGTAAATTATATGATTGCTTTACCTCAATATTCTAATCTAAAATAATCTACTTTCTTTCAATTTCGTTATAAAACTATTGGTTAAAGGTAAAAGACTGAATCTAAATGAAACCATAACCGCAATATATAACTAAATATATCACAAAATGTTGGTCATTATTTATTTTCATCGTCCACCGTGCATTGTGTACAAACACATGTCGTTTGTGAAATTGCCATTCCATAACACATTACCTATTTAATATTAAAACCATTAATTCATTTCATGAAACAACACAATGTAGTCACATCCTAACAGTGAATCCGTTGATCCTTTGTTATATTAAATCTAATAAAACATTTGCAATAAATGTTGATAATTACCGCCGCGTGTTTAAATATTATTATACTCGTATATGCCTGGTATTTTACTTCAATTAAACGAGTAGAGATTTGTATTATTACAAGCATGTTCAATTACAACTTGGAATAAGTTTAAATAATAATATAACTAAATATAAACATCTTATTAATATGATATTTGATTGATTTTATTTAACTCACAGAGTATAATCTAGTTAAATAGATCTCTTAATTTAGATATGTCCTTAATAAGCTTTTTCAAAGCCATGTAAAATTAGTTATTTTATAAGTTAGGTTTAGATTTTTTATAAAAATAAATATTAAACTTTTATCTGTTAACCTTTTTCGAAATATATTGCTTGTAGTCTTTTCTTTGGATCTTGTACCCGGACTCCAAATCCCTTCGCTGTCTTACCTTGATTAGACATTTATAAAACATATGTTTTATGTACCGCTTTACGCTTTTCAGCTTTCAATAACTTCTGTACTGAAAATATGTAAACTTTTTACATAATAATTATGTTCTTAATTTACATTATGTTCCACGCATTTAAGAGAATGCACTGCACCATAATATATTTTGAAATGTAGATAATATCAACAATTTTTTTTAAACTTTTTACATAGGTGCAAAAAGTAATAAAATTGTCTTCTTTACTTTCGATATGGATATTCAAATATTTATTAATTGACTGGAGACAATCCTGAGGATAGTAAAACTTTACAACTTTATAAGTTTAAAAAATGACTAAGTCAACTTAGATAGATATTTTGTTAAAAAAGTTTGTACACATTGTATTGAGATTAAAAATGCTTCTAAAAGTAAGACTGTTTAAAACATAATAAATTTATGGATTGTCATAATTATATCTATTAATAGTTTGAATATATATTAAATAACATTAGTTCATAATAACGATATGATACGTTCATATGAATTATGAACATTCAGAGAAAATTTTGAAATGTAAAGCCACTACTCTTCTGATCTACTTTTTTGTGAACATGTGTGGGTGGAACGATATTTTTATTTCGCCGGGTTAGTAATTATAGAGACAGAAGGATAACAATTATAGTGAGAGAGAGAGATAGATATAGCGAGATCTTCCGATAAATTTGGTTTCGAAGAGTACATATCAATTATTAATACACAATGTATTTATACTCTGCTATGTATGTTACTATTGAACATAAAAATATGAAAGATCTATTCTCGCCGATTTCCTGCGACCCCCATTCACAATATATAGAAGTACTATGGGTGTAAACGGATCGACGATCGTTTTTATTTGTTCTAAAACTCAGTAAAATAAAACAAAGGAAAAAATATATCAAGTGTTCGTCATAACAGACACCCTCTCTTATTGTACTGCAACGTATCATTAACATACATGTATCTAACTGTTGTTAATATCGCAGTTAAAAAGATATAAATATAAAAGATTTTTGTGTTATAATTGCACTTTTAAACGTATGAAGGCCATTCTGTAGTACTTTTTATTTATATTGAATATATCATAATAAAATGTGATTTTAATATTAGAGACGCTAACAGTCAAAAGTTACAAGGTTATGACATCTCACTTTAGTAGTTACTAGCGCCTTCGGAAATATTGGTAGAAACGTTTAGGACCAAACTATTGAGGGAGTTCGTGATTGTAGATATTTATCTTGTGATGGGATAATTTGTTGGACGAAGCCTCGGATTTCGTATTTTTAAGTATTCGATGAACTAAAAATCACAACTTTCCTAAATTTCAACAGCATACATTCAAAAGTTTTGCATTTAATTATTTTAAAATGTCAATTATAAAATTGTGTCAACGAAAATGTTACAAATCTGTTTTCACAAAAAAAAGATTAACTTTTACGAGATCAGAGATCAAGGATCATAAGGTTCGAGGACCGAATCTTCAAAAAGCGTACAACTTTTTGAAAACTATACCGCCAACAAGTGTTGAAGCTGAGTGAGCTTTTTCAACGGCGAATAATTTTTGTAGTAAACTGCGAACGCGCCTAAGCGACGACAGTATTGATAATCTGTGTTTTTTGCGAGCATATTTTTTGCGAAAAGAGTCTGAGTAAAAATAAATGTATATTTTATATAATAAGTTGTAAACATTTTGTAATTAGACAATAAAATATTACTTCACAAATAATATCATTCGTTCTCTTTTGTTAATAGTTAAGATTTTTTTATTAATAATCAGTTGGTTTGGTTTAACTTGTTTATTTGTAATTAAAATTCGATTTTTTTTTGTATTTTAGACAATTCGTATTTTTTTTATAATACCGGTATCCCGGTTTTGCTTAAACACAATACCGAAATACCGGTATTGAGAAATCGTTCGGTATTGCAATCACTAATTGTACAACAATATATGTTGATTGTTAGTTGAAAGAAATTAATATATACGGGTATGAAGCCTTAGTCCCTTCATTATTAATAGAAAAATTGCGTATTCATGAAGTACTTATTCATTAAGTATTTACTCCAAGAAATGCAGCAGAAAGGACTTTGAGTAATGAAGTTAATTTCAGAGAATTAGCAACAACTAAGCTCTACCTTAAATTAACTCGAACATATCTATTTTAGTACATTAATCTTTTATTTTTTATTTTGGTATCAAATCAATTAAATTAATAAACAATACACTCTCATGTTAGTTAGCATTAGTATTACTTCATGTTTTTCATGCATTACATATACATATCTATCTATATCCTGTCTATATCCAAGATTCACGATTAATTAAAATTTAAAAAAAATATTATTTCTTTATTTGACTTTGTTAATTAACATCGTGAGGAATATTTAAAATTACAAAAAACATAATATTTTCTTTTTTACTTTCATTATATAATCTTTAAGAATTTGGAGAAAATAAAGCAGCAAGTACAATGTTCTACTTCAATGATGAAAGGCTAAAGCGAGGAAAATGTTGCAATTTATATCAGTGCAATGTTAGTTAATAAAGACAAAAGGATTTCTGTTTTTGAATATTACAAATAGAACATAGCACTCAATATTTCAAATGTGAAGTGTGAGTCATAAAAAGTGATGGTTCTCAAAGGATCTGGACTAAATGCATAATACTTTGTAGTAACATTTTATTCATAGATAAGGTTTAGGTTAGGATAAAAATATACTCGTAAACAATCCTTTTTTACCGACTAGTTGAAAAGAAAGTATTATTAATTTAATTATATTATGAATCGATTTTTATTTTTAATCTAAAATATAACTTTGAATGGCTATCACAGATTTTATTTACTTATAGTCTAATCTTAAACCCGTAAGTAATTGTTATCTCTTGGAACTTTTTAAAATATTGCGCGATTTAAAAATGCCCTCGTATATTTATTTCATTATTCAATTGTTATTTCCGTTACTCTTTCCCACGAGGCCATAATTTGTGTACGTGTTAATACTGACCGACCGATTGATAATAATAATAAATGTTACATTGTATAGCAAATTATTGACTTTTATTATTGAAATAAATTATATTTGTCACGCACGATTCTATGGAGCCAATAATAAACACAAAATTATTTAACTATAGCTTTAATTTTTATATTATTGTTTATTTTAAGATCTACGTTTCTCAAAGATTTAACCAACATAGTACAGCTTACAACGCAACGTTTCAGTCCGGAAAACAAAATCCGGATACATTCAAGGAATTCAGAAAAGGTATTTGAATGATACACGATAAAGACCTTCGTGACAAGAAAATACTAGTTTGGGTTAAGTAGATATATTTATTTTTTAATTTTTTTAATTTTTTTAAGATTATTATCAAACTTAAAATAATTAATAATAAATAAATATTTATTTTAAAAGTCATATATGATATCTCTGATTGTTAAAAAATGTGACAAATATCAGTGGCTTTTTCAATGACGTTGCATTGTAAATAGGAATAGGAAATGTGTACCCGAGTATCACATTACGGTACGTGGCGTTAATATACACTTCACTTGAACAGTTCATCAATGAAAACTTCCTACGCCCGTGTCCGAGTTATACTTAAAAGAAGCAGTCATATTCTAAAACCTTACTATTGGACCTGTCTCCGTCCTTACGTCCTACGACAAAATAAACTTTTGTTAATATTCGAAAATAAATTGCACGGGTTGAAAAACAACAAACTAACAGAATGAATGATAATCTCTTTTTAATTATTTACTATAAAAACTCTGTTATGTAGTCGAAACACATAACAAGTAGGGGCTTTCCATTACCAAGTATTCTCCGAAACTTAATTTGACCAATGAAGTAGTGTGCAATCACTGTACCAATATCATAATAATTATTATTAATAATAATAATAATATATTTGTGTAAGTAAAGGATGTATATTAAGAGCGCAATATAATATCATCACTACATTCAGTCAATTGTGAGTGCCATAATTTGAAAAAAAAAACAAAAAAAATGTAAAGAGCTTTATATATCCAAAATAAGAATTTAACATTTTCACAAATCTAACGTTATTAACATATTTAACTGTCTCTTTTCCTTTTTTTTATTAATGTATTTCTTTTAAGTATAAGATTTCTTATAAAAGTTTGAAAATTTATCTAAGTATCAGATTATGTTACCTATTAATCATATTAGTTAGTTAGTAGTTATGTTATGTATGTCCATAAACGCGACAATGTTTCTAAGATTTGTGTTTAGGAGTGTGTTATATTGTAAAGTTGAAATGTAATTAACAGAAATAAAAAAAATAGAACAACAAAATTGAATATCGATTTCGAATGTCGTTATAATTAATCTAAATAAGTTACTACACTTACTTACTAGTACAAGTAAGTGTTTCTTTATAATATTTCGTGTACAATGAAGTGCTTATCTCTCTATACAATTGCTGTTCAAAATGTTTTCAAGGTGCTGTTAACGTGTTATTTTCAAGAGTTCAATACAAAATTGTAAGTTAAATAACCAATCAAGCGTTACACAAAATACGAGAATATTTGTTTATAGAATAAATCTTTAAATTGACATGGTTGTAAATTTTTTGTATAATCTGAGTTCGCACTACGGCAGATCTGCTCCAGTTTTTGGGCTTCATTAAAATTCATTCAGCTCTTTTTATTTGTATGCCTCATTGAACTTAAAAACCCATTGAAATGCTGTTACTCCATTTTCGAATGTAAAGTGGTTTTGCATAAAACTTTATCGAATATCTTTTACAATGTTCAGAGTACAAATAGATGTCTTATTTCTTTTTTATTTATTAAAATATATTAATCCAATATATCTTAATTATTAAATTCTCACACACTGAAAAAAATTTAAACATAGGAAAGATATAAATCTCTGTTAAGTAACTGATATAATTAGTCTCAACTAACCAATCTAATTAAGTATTACCTGTAGTTTATTTTTATCTACAACTTTTTATAGCAGCAGAAGCCACCACAGCAGCAAACTCAACAGCCGCAGCATCAGTAGCCGCGACAACTGGAACAGCTGCAGCTGCCGAAGAATCAGCAGCAGCAGAAGAATAATAGTAAAGTAGGACTTTTATAAATCTATTCCGGCGCAACCGAAAAACCTTAAGATGTGCCTTTAGCTTTGACTTACTTGGTCGAACACGTTGCTCCAAATATCTACGAAATAACAACTTTAGTATTTCCTTCAGCCGGTTTGGTGCTTACGTTTTACGATTAATCAACTCTTTAAATCTAATAAGTAAAATCAAAGAAGGGAAAAGTTACTTTATAATCAAATATCTCTGAACGTATATCAAAAAACGCTCGGTCAAACCTGACCTTGTTTAACAATACCCCTGTTTTTAACCACATAATTATGTATCAAAATATATAATAGTACAGAATATTTCAAGGATACATGGAATAATACGTTTTCAGTCAGTTATTCAAATGAGGATACAATAAAACATTAACGTCTTATAAAACAAAAAATCTACCCTCAATGGGATTTGTTGAGACTCATAATGTTGAAATTATTTCACAATACTGCTTTCTTAATTTCAGTATGACTTTTTACACCAGGTCTTATTGTCCGCTAGGGCGTAAAGAATAGATAGATCTCACCGAGTGACAGCTACGTTGTTCCTTTTTTGCTGAGTACGACGATGAGCTGGTTTCCCTCTAGCGGGTTATCAGAAATGCAAAGGTCGACTGTTGTACATAATCATTGAGAGACCATATTAGTCTCTTTATTTGCTAGATTTGAACCCTATTCCGGTATCGGATCCACATCGGTATTAGGTTTTTTGTCAGACTTCACGTGGGCGAATAAATTAAATGAAATGTAAATTGAGATCTTCAATATCCGCACTAGTCTTCAAAAAACAAAACGTATGGTAGTTCATAGTGAAAAAGTAGTTTAAGTAGTTTTCAGCATCGCCCGACATAATCAATATGTACACTATCACAATACGTAATACGTTTTAAGTGATGATAATTGGCTTTTAATTAAAATTATAAAATAGGTGTGGAATAAAACAAAAAGAAAAAACCGTTTATTTACTTTAATTACGTTTATAATATTTACTTATTATACAGATTTTTTTTAGTATTTATCATAATAAAAAGTAAAGCGACAATTTTCCACATGAATAAATACTTTAACGCTTCATCGAGAAATGGCAAAAAAACTAAGAATGTAATGGATAAAGGGAACGGGAGAGGCGGCGGATACTCGGATAAAAACTATGACAATACGTATTAAACATTACAAAATTAAATTCTATTTATAACTTAATATGAAAAGTATAAAGAATATAATATCTTCTCTTTAAATCATTTGACAATTACAACCGAAGTTTTTGTCGAAAGTACAACTATTTCATTTGAACCTATTTCTACGACCTTCCTCTACACGTTGGAAGTATTGACAATATAAACTGTTGTTAACATTCGAAGATAAATTATACCAGCAGCACATTAAAATTTTGTTTCTATTCATAGAATTTAACTTTTTATAAATACAAAAGTCATCCTCAAATTCTACAATAAATGTTATCATAATAATTTAGATACTACAATAAACTCGGACAAATTAAATTAATATTTTCTTTTATATTATGAATATTAAGTTATGACTTCTCACAGACTAACTGGGCGTAACTGGCCAATAAAAATGAACAATGGAATCAAAGACTTTCCTGACAATGAATTTATCCTTAATTTTCAAATAATTCCATCATTAAGCAACTCTTTGTTTTTAGACTCTGATAAAAACAAATGTAGCAACTCAATTTTTTTTTCTTTTTCGTTATTTTGACAAAAGTATAGACTTACAAACTCAAGACTTGCCCAGCTTCTTTGTTTAGAATTTGTTATGATTTCTTGTTTGAAATGACTTTTTTAACGTTTTCCTAATAAATTGTTATGGTTTCGTAATACTTATATTTGAATTTACAAGACATTTTATAAAATAAAAAAATGTAAGAAATACTAATATAGAGCATCGATTAAATGTATAATTATTCACAATTATAAGTTTTTTTTTTATTATTTTGGAATAAAGACTATTTATATTAATTAAAAATCTGTGATATTTCGTATTAATTTTGGTTATTTGTATAATATCGATTATTATGAAATAACTGAAACCTTTGCTTAAATAATATATATTAATATACAAAAATATTATTAATATACATATATAGAAATATGTATATGTCTGTATAATTGATAAAAATAATAATATTATATTTTTCGATCCTCACAAGCAAATCATCAAGCAATTCCTATAATTAATCAATCTCCATATTTGTACTATACTATACCATACTGCCTATAACAAATTATTTAATATAAGGATTTTTTTTTAAGTTGCTACGATTGTGAGAATATTTAATATAACTGCCAGCATAATTTACTTCACTTTACTTTTGTTTTATCCAAGTACTACACCAGAAGCTACCTTTTATAGAAGATAGTCCTTAGTTTCTATAAAAGGTACCTTTTAGTACAGAATTAACACCAGTCTCACAATAATTGTTTATAATAGTTGTAAAACCACCAGTTCCCCATACATTTTCATTTTCATGAATACTAGCTAATATACCGAAGGCTAAGAACAGTAAATGAAATAAAATGGAACTTATACCATACCATATTTGAAAACAGAATTATATCCCGATTATTGAGGTTATATATTTTTTCTTACTCTAAAATTTATATCAATATATATTTTTTTATATAAGGAAACGAACTTATGGTTATAGTTTCAGTAGTGCCGAAAAATAAATGATATAGCTCCAAAGTTGTATTCAGTGCCGCTGACCACGACCCGTAACATAACAGTGAATTAGGAGAATAGGAATAAAGTAATTCTACTACCTTTTATTGCTTGAATTATAGCTTTGAGGAGAGATAAAAACACGGTTGGTGGGTTTAAAAAATAAATACAAACTTTTTAAATATAAATGTATGTTGCGTGAAGAGAAAGCTAATTTACAAAATATAAAAAGATCTTGTAATGATTACGCATTTTATTTTAAAATTGTAAATTTGCTACAAATTTTTACTACTTTTTGTCTTTATAATGAACTACTATGGTACTGTCTATATAATCCTAGAAATACTACGTTAAGTGTTTAAAAACCATGTTATTTTATTCGTAAATTTCTTTTTACACATTATATTATTAAAATTTAACACACAAACATAAATATAAATACACAATGTATGTTTGCTGATTAATAACTTGTCATCTCTCTAGTTTTATTACTTAATATTGTGGCTGTTAATGCAAAAATTTCTGTACAAAATTTGTACGTTTGTTTCTTGGACGAGTATATTGTTTCAAAGATATTTGTACAATAGGTCCTTGATCCGATAGACAGACATTACGAAATCACATTTGGCTACAGAATTATAAAAAATAGTGAAATAGAAGCGTCCCACTTTGACATACAAGTTGGTTTAGCAAAATTTCATCACAGTATTTACGTGAGAGCTGTTTGCATTTCATTGACTTCAGTCAACAACAATATATAAGACTTATTTAATGATAAAGTGATCAAATATTTTGAATATAATTACTTACTAACATAGGTTTAGTTCGCATCAGAATTATATTTTAGGATATCAGAACTATAAAGATTTATTTGCCACTAAATTAGAAATTCATATTAATGGCACCTTATCACTAATGCTGTCACACGAATCAAACTCTTATGATACTAAATTATAACAAACAAGGCTTTTTCATGTCTTTACCACGACAATCACAAAAACAATCATAATGTTGAATACAGTACCTAATGTAATTATCAAAGGTTTTCAAACTTATTCGACACTGATCGAGCAATCTCATTTTTAATTGACACCAGCACGTCCCTTTGAATATGTATGCTAGTTATCATGATAAAATTCAAATAAAAAAGCATAACTCATTACTTTAGTATTTTATTATTTAAAATAAATATAGCTCCTACAGGTTTAAAACTTGTCGAAATGCAAAAGTTGAAATTAGTTGGGACAGGAAGATCATAAAATCCGTTCTTAGTCTACATCATAATAAAAGTGACTGAAAAATTTTACGTTAATCGCACAGATAATTTGGGAGATTTCATGATGTGTCAGTGAGTGGTAAATTGCTTATATATATATATATATATTGAAAACATTTCATTTATTTTTTAATGTAAAGAGAAAGGTTAGAGGCGTGAGACAAACTGAAAGTGTTTAGAAAATAAAAAAATGAGTAAATTACCAAATTATAAGTATCATTATATTTCTCGGTGAAACTACTGAGACAAGCACTTTGTCCACTCGACCTTAGGGATCTTTTCGACAACGTTTAAAAACGCAGTCACTCGGCGTCCATACAACATTTTTCTCGAAATTTATCTTTTATTGTCTAGACTAAATAAAAATCACAAAATGCGAGGTTGGGGCTATACAGCGGGTGACCCCTTAATTCCGCGTCTGTTGATGCCAGTCATAATAGTCAATCATTAGCTTAGCGGTGAGCGACAATACGTCATTGTGGCGTAGTAGTAGAATCCGCCATACTGTTGCGAGGTCTTTTCTCCCGAACGATTTTCAAAAGAAGTGGCAAGCAATTGTTAGTTTACCACTGCAGTAACCATGATGACATTCTGAAGAACTTCGTTCTACCATGTTGTTTTCTATATCCCTCTTAATTTTATTTAATTTAAATTAAAATTAAAATTAAATTAAATTAAATTTCTCTGAAGGAAACACCACTCAGCTCATCTCATCTCATCTGTAAATCCAGCTTTCGTCGTCTACTATTTTCAGTTGCCGCCAAATCGTAAAACAAACTACAAATGAATAGCACATACTCAAAAATATTGGCAAATTCCTTTTCCTTAATTAAACTTTTTCATTATACAAGTGTTAAACATTGTAAGTTTAAGGTATCGTTCCCTAGATGGCGTAATGACAAAATTAAAAGCCGCAAGCGTTTTGTTCTCAACGCGACTATATAAGGCCATTGAAGTTGTACGTATTTTGATCTCGAATATAGTACCATAGATCAGGCGAAAGTGGTTTTATTTCCCCTATTCCTCGCGAGAGGGCGTCCGTGGTGTATATCGGGTCCACCCAACATTCCTTTACCTCGATTAGTGCGGGTGAGGGAATGTTCAACAAGTATATAATTTTTTTTTAATATTATAATTTATCTAAAGGTATTTATTATGTTACAGTATAATCTATATAAAACAAATGGTACATTCATTTATATATTAATATTCGTCATTATATTCCACCGATGGTACTACTCTGTTATTTAATATTGTGAGAACCATTCGTAGTTGAACAGAATGTAAAGGATTTTGCTTTGCTTTACTGCTAGCGCTTTTGATATATGTTCAACTGTTTTGACAATTTTTATAGCGGTGCCGTGCAATGAATTTTTCCGACACAACTGCTCCGTTAAATTTTGGTACATATTTAATAATAAAATACTCCTAACATTTGTCAGTACAATATATTTCAACTAAAATTATTTCTTGTTTTATTTATTTTTATATTACATATATTATAGATATATTTCATATTTGAGTTAGATATTATTCACTTTTATAATATATATAATATATTCATTATAAGTAAATTTTACTATTTGTCTTGTAAAGAGATAGTCGTAAAATAATTCAATTTTACTATCATTAGTTCATTAGCCTGTTATAATGATATGTGATCGTAACGAAATAAACACTGTTTGTGTCTAATTAAAAATAAACACTGAAAAGTTTGTTTTTGAATTAAATATGATTCTCTGCTAAATTACTTATTTCTAGAAAGTTCAATTAGACAAAATGATTACCTATTGTTGTAGATAAAAGGACTTACGAAGTTTAAATAACCAAAATTCTATTTTGAACAAGCAAGTTGAAATAAAATGTATGCATTCGAGCTCTTAAAACAAAACAAATAGTTTTGTAAACGCTGTGTCGTTTGAATACTTCTAAAAGAATAGTTATAACATTGAATAGACATTTTAACAAAGACTTTATAAATGTTGACTAAAAAAATATATATTTTGGGCATTTGAAATGCAATATAAAAGAGGTACATTATTTTGTGTAAAGAACTTAATGAACGTATCAAATACTTTCAACAAAATAATATAATAAATTAGCGACCTTCTATGTTAACAAAATAGGTTTTTTTTTTTTCTTATAAGTAACGTAGCTTTAACTAAACATACAAGTAATATTTACTTGTAATGTCTTACCTCACTCTCAGCTGTTTATCGGCACTAATTATTTTCATTAGCTATTCAACTTGCTTATGACACCTATGAAGAAAGTTTGATGAAATGAGAAGATAATAGCACACATCTTTAAATCATACCCTACTAAAACACAAAATATTATATCTATTGGTTATGTTACTAATAATGGTAATGTACTAAAGTTTTGAATACTTTGTGGAACAAGCTTGTATGTTACAACTTGCATAATTATTATTTATTTGTTAAAATTTAAGAAACTTTATTTTTACGTTATAAGAAAACTGTTCCTATTTATATTAAAATTAAGAATTTAAAAAGTTTGGAATAAACTTTATATTTACACGAGTACATCTGCACTGAAGCAAAGTTGAGTCTAGAATCTAAATCTTTTAGCTATGACACTTTAAAAGGCTTATTGACTTAAAGATGAAGAATATATTTCTTACAAATAACTTTTGTACTCTTCTATAAAATATTAGCTGTATGGATCAGTTCTGTGCCCTCTATTTGTTAAAATTAAAGATTCACATAAACTTTAATATTATAAAACAATTTTTAATATATCAACGAAATTCTAGTTGATATAAGACATACCACAGTTTTTGAATATATTAATTAAAATAAACGTTACTTTTCTTTGAAATGAATAGAAAAAGTTTCCATAGTCTATTGTGTTTGAAGACATAAACGACATTTAGATTCCTTTAATTTGAACAAGATGACAATGGTATCGTATATATAAATACTTCTGATATATTTTATTTCATATATTACCTAATAAAAAAAATATCTATTTTTGCAATTGTCTTAAATTATGTTAGTCGTTAACTTTATTAAAATTTATGAATAAGAAAAATTTATTATATCATTCATTTCTTATAACGAATGAATGATGTAAGGTCATATTAAAAAATGTTAAGTTTTACATTGATTAATTTATGTTATATGTCTCTTTCATGAATAAAACTGAAACTTATAGATAAGTCACAATTAGTCGTCTGTGTCACGTAAAATGTTATATTTACTGATACTTAATAGTCATTTGTATCGTTTCAGAGATCTTCAAAATAAGTTTGGTTATTACTGGATCTGTGAATATTGATAATGCGTAAAGCCTGTTATAGGCGAAGGAGCGATTTAAAATATTAAGGCTCAAAACAAAGATAGGTAGTTTTTTTATAATAAACTCATTTGCTAATAAAATAGGCGGTGAACTAAATAAGACGCATAGTCGAAGTAATGATAACGCTGCTGCGAAAACGGAAACCAAACGGACCAGTATTTACGAGCGTCACTTCCGCTCACTGGCGTCATTAATACACTCTAGTAAAAAGCCTCTGCAATTAGCATTTAGTACAATGTTTTACTTTAAGCAATAAAAGAGTATTATTGAGCTGAGCGAAGCGAAGCTCTTTACTGGTCAGATCGCAAAAAATGCGAACTCTCTGTTCTTAAAAACTATTCAAGCTACGTTAACGAAACTCGCCACAACGATTGCGAGCATTAGCCGCTAAGCATATATTTAATTTTGTAAAAATCGTAATTCTAAATTCAGTATAATTTACTAATTCAGTTTAGGACAATTTACTTGCTAGCTCAGTAACTACGCATAACACATTTTCGAAACTCGGCTTGGTATTTGATGCTACAATGCTTTATGACTGTGCAAAATTTCGGATAATTTCGATCGACGGTTCTTGAACAATTAACAGAACTAATTTATTTCGATTAGTGACTCACCAGCGCGCGCCTGCTCGATGCACGAGTTACGATTGGATTGAAATCTAAAAAAATTTGTAACTACTCTCATACATAGCAGAACTGACTATAAATTCGTCAGAATGCAGTTCACATTGAGCTCGAAGCACACTAAAAGAATGGTAAGTAATGGTAATGGTAATATAATAAAATATGCTTACGTCTTTATATATTAAGTTCGTTTTGAAAATTAAAAACTATAACTTTATATATATTATACATATTCTATACAATAACAATTAATATTGTTAACAACCAAAATTTTTAATAGGCAACCATTTTATTCGTTACCACAAAGTAAAAATAACATCTTAAATTTGTTTGGTTTATTTTAAAGTCTTTTATGTTTTACCAATATGATTAAAATAGTTTACATTGCTCACGGTAAGTAATATGAGTGAGAGGCAGATAGCGTTCCGTGAGATTGTGAGCGAGACGTCATTTGTTCCTATGACACTCTACGTCTCCTTAACTCATCTGTCACAAATTATTATATCATCCCAATATCATAAAATGGATCGTGGACGAGGCAGAGGAAGAGGCAGACGGCGTGCAAGTGACATATCGCGATACACAGCAACTTCTGGCCGGTCACAACAGTATCGAGATAGTGCAGCTACACATATCTTCCTTATATCGCAGAAAATAAGCGTCGATTCAATAAAGAGTTAGAAAAATTGGCATACGTTTCCTGTTCTAAATGTTCAAGAACGGATTTAAAAGAAGCAGGAGTTCCCTATACTTGCTCTACATGCTGTTCCATTCGAATATCAGGAATGTTCACCATAGAAAATTTTATGGATCCTGGGACTGCCATAGCCCATAGGCTTATATCCCCGTTTGGCATATAAGGCTGAATCTGCCATAGGGAATTGACAAAATTACGGTTGTTTGAGAACGTGTCACGATATCATCATAATAATTCGTTTTATCCCCAAGGAGGTCGAATGCTTTCTACTGTCTCAAAAGTATCGCAGTGGACCTGATTGTTTCAGCGTGATGCCATTACGAAAAGAAGGGTGTTATGAGCAATTCTGTAGAAAATTTTCCTTTTAAAGACCTGAAATGAATATCAAGCTTGACATGTTTGGTAAATGATTTATTGATAATATCCTATATTTCCATTTAACTCTCCTAGCGTTTGTAACGACTAAGCTAAAGAACATCGGAGTAAATAGCCTGCCGTGCACAGAGCAAAAGTTAGCTCAGCTCACGACCCCGCTTGCGTGACCTAGTACAAAAATTTCAATTTTCACCCCTTAAAAGGTAGTAAGGGGGTGCTAGCGGGAAAACGAGCATTTAAAATTAGTTTTTATTGTCATATTCGGTTTCAGCGATCCCAAAAACCTAAGAATAATGGGGTCTCCCCTCTGGTTCATGATGTTTTTTTTTTTTGTGTGCCTGTTTTATTTTCTAATCAAAACAACAGAATATAAAATTAATATAAGTTCATATATTTATTTACCCTATGTTTATTTCAAACTTGAACAAGCTTAACATTATTATACGAGTCTATTATTATTTATATTATTACTGCATGTCGTGTGAGATATTTACAACACCGTGAGGCATTGCAGAATGTGTCGCTGCCACTGAGACTAAATGGTGATAATTATGGCTTTTTAGTGAATTACAAAAAAGGAAGATGACAATGGTATCGTATATATAAATATTTCTGATATATTTTATTTAATAATAAACTCATTGCTAATAAAATAGGCGGTGAACTAAATAAGACGCATAGCCGAAAGCTTCCGTAAACAGCATTTAGTACAATGTTTTTTTTTAAGAAATAAAAAGTGTTATATTAATAATACCTATTTTAAACATTTCTTTTTATATACAACCAATACCAAAATATTTTGTTCTTTTTTTTTCGTGGTTTTATCAATGCTATATTATTCTGACAATCAAATTCATTAATAATACATAGATATTAGTATAATGAAATAAAATATATATCTACATCTTGGAATGGACATGGAAAAAAAAACATCATTTAAGACCGGATAAAATAATGAAGATACGTATTGTAACGTTAAAAGAGAAAATATTTATTATCTAAATAATAAATACAGAATTAAAAATTCATAGACACGGGCAGGATTCGAACCTGCGAACACTTTAAAACCGTTCCGTTGCTACAAATCTACAAATTAAGCTAAGTCTCGATGAATTAAGCATTTTATAAATAATTAGGAATGAAGTTACATCTATCAGGCTTCTTTCGAAAGTCCTAACCAAAGTTTTTAACTTCACAGTATAGATAACATTGAAAACAAGTGACCACTGAAATTAATGTTTATTTTTTTAACCTTAATATGCCTATTTTAATGAAGTTCCAACTTCTATATAAACATATTATACCCATATATACTCTTTTTTTCGTGCCCATTGCCTTTTTATCCAATACTATATTCTGTATTGGTTTTATATATATTATTTATAATATTTATAATTAATATTGATATTTTGTATCTCATCTCATCGTCAATTAACGATAACAAACATCAGAAATTGCTTGTACCTTCTTCATGAGCCAATAGTATTTGAAACTTCGATACTCATATGATTTAGTCTTATAGTCTAAGCACGTAAATGTTCTCGTAACACAAACCATTGAGATACTGGACTACGAATAAACGACGTCAGTTTCGAATAACACACACTCACGGGGTGTGAATAACATACACACTCACACAGACATCACACACAACAGCATTCTACAAAATATGAATGTTTCGAATTTGTTAGTAAAAACAATGCCTTATAATGAAAATGTATTTTTGTAAATACTTTTTGTGCAGTACGAGGTTAAAAGATTTTCGATGAGGTTAAGTTTCTTTAAGCCAACATTGAAATAAAAAAAAAAACTTAGTGAATTCCATTGACTCTCATAAACTAGAGCAGATTAAATAATAGTTAATTAATAATAGGCTTAATGAATATTTTTTGTAATCACAAACAATTTATATATTATATTTATTTCAATTCTTAATGCAAGTGATCTTTCTCTTTTACTTTGTAATATATTATATTTGTATTGACAATAATAATGTTATGTAAATGTAAATAAGAAAAAAATTTAATTGCACAGTTTACTGACCTTAGTGTTTTTTTATTATCAAAATAATTTATTGGGGTGTATGTGACACAAGAAACTAAAAAACTAAATTTTAAAAAGCTATGGTCTAGTGACTGATTTTTAATACTTTATTATTTTCGGTGCTCATAAGATGAAAAACCGTGTCCATGTAATGTCGAAGTACCAGCGACAATAACCACCGTGAAGTAAACGATGTTGAACATATTGTTATTTTAAAGAAATTTAAAATAAATATACACATGTGACATTTAAATACTCTACTATTTTTTCTTCTTCTATATCTTGAATGTAAATGTAACTAGTAACTATATATATATAAATGTAGAGTGATTTTATTTAATATTAATCATAACATGTATCAAGAGATATCAGATAATCAAAAGTAAAACTTTCCGACTTTCCAATAAACTAATAAACTTACTGTTTAATTTCTTTTATATGTTCTTGTTCCTGGCATATTTTTAGTTATTATATTTTGTGTATATTTTGTGTATAATATTGATTGAAAGGAAAATTATTATAACTCATAAATTAATGGACATTCTACGCGTTTTATGGAATTAAAGATTATACGAGTAATTAATTAAAATTATGATTAATGAAATCCCATAAATGATGTTTTGTTAATGAACATTCTCATTAATCGAATTTCATTAAATAAAATTTTGTTGTAATCGCATTTTTTATTGATCTTATCACTACTAGTCAGACGACATTATCTTTTTTTATTTTATGTTAATATTATTTTCGTACCGATATATGTGTACATGTAATTATATTATATACTTTTAAGTTATGTTTTAGGTATAGTAATGACACATACGTTATAAATATCAAATGATAACTTTCAAGATGAGTAACGCTGCATTGCCTGCAGACGATAGTGTTTGTATAAGATAGACAAAGTAGGAGACAAGTCTTCAGTTACCTAAGAATTAATAAATATTTGATATGATGATTATAGTGAACGTAGCTTCTAGGTGATTCAATTTCAGAAATTATATACGTACTACTTTTAAATATATAATATTCTGCTAAAGTCACAGGTTCGAGATAAACCCGCGGCGGTGAAGTATTCACTCTGTATTTAATAATAATTTAATTAAACTGAATATAGCTTTAAATATATTCAGACACTTTTAAAATATACAAAATACTATTTATATAATTAGACAAAAAAATAAAAAATGTTAATGTTTATTGATTATACTAAAAAAAATATTGGACGAAATAATATTATTTCGCCAACATTTCTCTCTGAGTATAAATCATGATAAAGTTAAACATGTCACATTACAAACTATGATTATATTCTTAAGCAAGTCGAGGTAAAGGACTCTGGAGCAGCGATGTATGAAATACATGAAATATAGGGATTCTGTTCACAAGTGTTTGATTTATAGCGGATTGTTCTTAAAATATAAATATGAACAGTAAATATATTATTTTTATTTTGTTTTGGCTCTTTATCGAGAGTCTACTATCTGCTAGTTTTTAATATAAGTAAGCCAAACACAATACTTTTTTTCCTGGAAAAGAGTGTGTTAATATGTTATTTATTTATTTTTTATTTAAAAAACTTTATTGTACAACAAAATTATACAAATGGCGGACTTAATGCTACAGCATTCTCTACCAGTCAACCGAAATATACTATCAAAATAGCATTCCCACTCAAAACAAAAGGAAATATCGTGTAAGGTAAGTTACATTTTTTATGCACAATAGATACAAAAAAGTTACTCCATTAAGGTAATGAAAAACAGTGGGCTCTCGTATTGCTATTTTTTTCTCTCATCTTAGCTCTGCCGCCCTGCAGTTGAACAAATTCATGTATCATTTGGATATTGTTCATACCCTCTTTCGTTTGAATATTGTTTATTTCAAAATAAATAAATTATGAAAAGCCAACCCTTTTCTTAAAATCCTATGTAAACTGTCTTAATAAATAGGGCATCCATTAGTGGCTAGCTTTTATACATTACTGTGCAATGAAACATAAAACATTTAATTTAAAAACGTTTTTTTTACTCGTAGATTTAATATTCAAACTGTGACTGAGTTTCTTTATAGTGTCGTCCTAAAGATTTATAGCGTAAATAAATTTCATATATTCAGAAGAGTGTACGTGAATGTTATTTAAATATCTCCACAAATTTTAAGTTATTTAAATCGCACTAACTACTACACGGATGTCTCAAAGGGAAGTTTTAGTTGTCATCAGAACTTACTCTGCTACACCAATAAGCCATTACAGTACAGACTTAGTCTTAATGCAAGTTTAGACCGACTTACCCACCGCCACATAAAGTATTTAAATCTATTTTAACTTTTTCTAATAAAAAAATGATATTTATGAAATTGCGTCAATAAATATAAAAGTTACAAGACATATTACGTTTGCTAATCAGTCAGTCTGAATAGAAAATGTTAAGCAAGGGATTTTATATAAAATACAATCACGACTGACTGACTGTGTGATGTGAACACTAAATAGGTTACTTTGAATACATAAGTACAATTACAAGTTATTTAATAAAAGGCTATTGTTTGCGGTTTGACAGTTCCTCCTCCGGGCTCAAATAATAATAATATCTTATCTATCATTATTTAAATTTCATTTCTATTGTTATTATAAATCATATCAATTAAATATAATTGCGTAATGACAAGTCTCTTTTATGTTGACTCTGATAATAAACTCAGTACGCTAAATTTAACAAAAAAAATCGAACAATAATTCTCCGCTATCATTACGATCTCTTATTTGCGTTGTAACATTGCTTTAAAGTCGGTGCAGATATTTCTGTGTAATTGTTGTTTTGGGATTATTTATAGTATTTTAACTTCATATTACTAGGATCCGCCAACTGTGCGCGGCGGGTGTTGAGCTGAGCCCCTCTCCTTCATCTGAATAGCTACAGGAAATATCGATTTATTAGGACTAATTGTCACCTTCTAGCTCAGCACATTGCTCGCACGCGCAGGGCAGCTCTAATGTATTGTCTATGGTTAAAAGTGATCTTTTCTTGATAACTTTTGAATGGCTCAACACTTTTTCAATCTGTTTTCGCTATAACATCCGAGTTCGATTCAAACATACATGAGAAAATTATTAGCTAATTATCTCGTCGCATTCAGGAGACAACTAAACACAAAAAAGGTGTCCCAAACGGTTAAGTTCCAATTACTTTCTTAATTGAAAGTAAACATTTGAGTTTGCTTTGTCCACTCAACCTCTTGAGCTTCTCAACTCGTAAGCACATGACTTATTGCTTTAACAATACCTTTTTTATTGCTTTAAGATTATTTTAATGTTTTTCTACAACAAACATTTAATATCGTGGAAAATATAATCCAAGTCGTAGTAGTAGTAGTAGTAGTGGTATATTGTAAGATTACTTAATTACCTTAACTTTTTTTTTTTTTTTTTTTTTTTTTTTATGGAAGAGGAGGGCAAAAGAGCTGGCGGGTCACAGATGACTTGTGATCACCGCCGCCCATGAACTCTTGCAACATCCGAGGATTTACAAGAGTGTTGCCGGCCTTGTAGGTAGAAGTAGACGCCTTTTTTGAAGGTACCCATGTCGTACCGATCTGGAAATACCGCCGAAGGGAGTTCGTTCCACAAGCGAGTGGAACGTGGAAAAAAAGTCCTTGAGAACCGCACAGTGGAAGATCGCCACGCATCCAGGTGGTAGGGATGGTAAAGAAGTCGATGGCGCGCTGTGCGGTGATGAAATTCGGCGGCAGGCATCAGATCGTATAGTTCTTCGGAACACTCCCCGTTGTAAATGCGGTAGAAGACGCACAAAGAAGCCACGTCTCTACGCAATGCCAAAGAGTCCAGCCGTTCGCAGAGCACCGGGTCCCCGACAATCCGAGCGGCTCTCCGTTGTACGCGGTGAAATGGTAGAAGCTGATATTGGGGTGATCCGGACCAGAGATGAGAACAGTACTCCATGTGTGGCCGGACCTGCGCCTTATAGAGCGCAAGTCTTTGGCCAGGTTTGAAATACTGCCTCGCTCTATTAATCACTCCCAATTTCTTCGAGGCCAACTTGGCCTTGCTCTCCAGATGACCACGAAACTGACAATCGCTCGAAATGTCGAGACCCAGTATTCTGATACTTGGCGAGGCAATGAAGGGGGTGCTCCCGAAGAGTGGTGATACGACAAATGGGGTTTTCTTAGTGGTAAACGCGCAAACTTGTGTCTTTAGGGGATTGAACTGAACGTGGTTCACTTCACCCCACTCAGAGACCATCCCCAATGAAGTCTCTATAGAAGACACAAGTTTCTTTCGGCACTCGTCGACGTTTTCCCGAGAGAGACCTGCACGGCTGGAATACACCGCATCCCCAGTGCTGTCATCCGCATAACAATGTATGTTGGAGATATCCAACATATCATTGATGTGCAGGAGGAACAGAGTTGGGGATAGCACGCAGCCTTGGGGTACACCAGCGTTCACGGGCTTGGGGTCCGAGCAAAAACCGTCGAGAACGACCTTTATGCTCCGCCCAGTGAGGAAGCTGGTTATCCACTTGCATAAACTCTCGGGAAGCCCATAGGAAGGTAGCTTCGAAAGAAGCCCCTTGTGCCATACACGATCGAAGGCTTTCGCCATATCCAAACTAACTGCCAGACCCTCTCCCTTGCTTTCAATAACAGCTGCCCAACGGTGTGTGAGATACAACAGAAGATCACCAGCCGATCGACCATGGCGAAAGCCATATTGCCGGTCATTGACCAACTGGTGATCCTCGAGGTAGGTTAGGAGCTGTTTATTGATAATGCTCTCCATTACTTTGGAGAGCAGAGAGGTAATGGCGATAGGTCTGTAGTTAGCTGGTTCCGAGCTATCACCTTTTTTAGGGATCGGATGGACAAGAGCACGCTTCCATGTGACCGGAACTACGCCTTTAAGGTAGGAGTACCGAAATAGACGCGTTAGCACTGGAGTCAACTCAGGGGCACACGTTCGTAGCACCAATGGAGAAATGCCATCCGGCCCACTCGACTTATGAACGTCCAAGGAAAATAGAGACTGCCTAATAGTTTTCTGCCGAAAAACTATTTCCGGCATTGAGCTCTGACACCGCGGGATGATAGGCGGTGTCTTCCCCTGGTCGTCCAAAGTCGAGTTGGAGGCGAAAAGAGTGCCCAAGAGATCGGCTTTCTCTTTTGCCGTGTGGGCCAGAGAGTCATTCCCCATGTGCAACGGCGGTAGGGACGGCTGGTTAAAGTTTCCCAGAGTGGCCTTTGAAAGCGCCCAAAATTTGCGCGTGCCAGGCGGGTACTTTGCCAGCTGATCCCCAATTTTGACGACATGAAATGGTACCACAGAGCTTGGTACAAATAGTTCCATGCCCTGTAGTATCACATCAGCTACAGCCGCAGCGCAGTCACTAGGATCATCGGAAGGGAAACAAATCGGCCCCCATGGGTAGGATGCAAAAAAGGACCGCATTCCATCCCAATCCGCTGACTTGTAGTGCCAAACGCGTCGAGTCGCAGGTGTTGTGCGAGCCGACCGTTGAATGGGCACTACACTCCGTACCAGACAGTGATCAGAGGAACCTAAGGGAGCCTCGACAGTGATCTGGTACTTTTCTGGATGTGTAGTCAGCAGAAGATCCAACAAAGAGGGCGTGTGGCTGTCCACGTCCGGTAGACGAGTGTGCGTCTTTACCAGCTGGGACAGACCATTTGCCAGAGCAAAGTCAAACACAGATCTCCCCGCGTAGTCGGTGGCACGTGACCCTAGCCAATCGGCATGGTGCGCATTAAAGTCCCCTAGGACTACGACTTCGGCGGAGGGAGTCTGTGAAAGCAGATCGTCAATCTTCGCCTGAACATGGCCCAACAGTTGATCCGTTTCTGCATTACCACTATGGGACCTGTAGAGGCACGCGTAGACTCTGACATGGTCGTCCATGTCCACGCGTAGCCAGAGTATAGACAGGTCCCGACCTTCAAAAACCTGAAGACGACGGTAGCAAATATCCTCCCTTACGAACACAGATACCCCGGCGTGTGGTATAAAATGGTGTTCTAGTTTATACCCGGGGTATGACAGGTACGCTGTGTCGCTAGGTCGAGATATCTGCGTTTCCGTCAGAAACAACAAGGCCGGCTGCGCCGTCTCTAGATGATAATGGACGGCGTTCAAGTTGGAATGAAGTCCCCGGATGTTGCAAAAGTCCACATTTAGAGTGGGTCGGGGTGCCGCTGCGTTGACTCGTCGTTTGCCCTCATAAAACACAAAAGGCGATACTTTGCCCGCCCCAGATACGACGGGCAGCCCGAGCAAAATCCGAGAATCATTTCCCCGATTTTGCTCGGGGAGGGGGTCCCCGGCTTCATCAAAGCCGGTACCCTCCTGGGGTATTTTTGTTGTAGGCATCGCTTTCATGTTTGGCGTGGGGGGGGGGGTTGGGCTTCCGGATTCTCTCACTCACCGACGAAACATAACCAAATTAATTTGGTTACTACACGTCGGTCTTCTGTGAGAGGGTGGTCCTTCCCCGGTCGAGCCAGCCCAATACGAGCTGCAGTCAGATAACTACAGCTAGGCTCTACCACCTTAAACTTATTGAGCTTTCCTAAGAATTACACTTACGTAGAAAATTGGAAGCATGCAACTAAAACAATCAATCTGCGCATCTACTGCCGATAGAAAAAGCTTTGATACACGCGTGTTTGTTGAATTTGGCAACTTTTTTAATACCATTAGAAATATTTCCCGTTTCTTCCATACACTTGACTATATTATGAATGGAGTATATTTAAAATATATTATACCATCAATATTTGAGCGTTCAGATACATTGAATATAATTTAAAGCTTTTAACATTTTATGATTACTACTAGGATCGGCCAACCGTGCGCGGCGGGTGTTGAGCTGAGCCTCTCTCCTTTCTTCTTTTCCTGATAACTTTTGAATGGCTAAACATTTTTTCAATCTGTTTTCGCTATATCATCCGCGTTCAGCTCAAACATACATGAAAAAAATTTTAGCTAATTATCTCGTCGCATTCTGGAGACAACTAAACACAAAAAAGGTCTCCCAAACGGTTAAGAGCTTCGCTTACGCTCAGCTCAATTATTGCGAATGAGTTACATGAACACACTAAACGAAAGAACTACTGTATAACTCGTTAATTTTGACCACTACCTATTACAATATTACATCTATTCTAATAAAAAATATTTAATAAATATATAATCTTATAAATAACAATTTTCAAGTAACAAACACATAAATGGTATTGACATATATCAATATACAAATAATCGCATCGTAACGTTTGTTAGTTAGAGTACAGTTAAAAGGTTTGGGACTGTGAGGACGGATTAAAGTAAAAAAACAGATAAAATTTGTTTTGTTAAATCATCTTTTCGTTCGAGTGGACTAAAGGAAAGCTTTGACTATGTGTTAGAAATTGGAAGTTAGAATTAATGATCCAACTTAAGTAACAAAGACGTTTATATATTGACAAATATATTGATATATTGACGTTTGATCACAAAAAAAAAAGATGGGTTTGTTGTAAGGTTCTTCTCAGATCAGGGAGCGTTTGGAACCCTTGTAGCTTTATTTTAAGTTGAAGAGTGTCTTTACAGAATTGCTTATTTCGTTAAGTATGGTATCAAAGTAGGCTCCTGTCACTCTCATTTGATGTAAACAAGTGATCACAAATGTTGATTGAAAGTGCAATTTGCAATATTTTTTTATATTGTAACAAATATCATCCCTTATAATTTTAAAATATAAACTTAAAAGCACTGAAGAAAATTCATTAAGAAAGAATGAAAATCTAATATGAAAAATGAGAAACATTGAGTTTTAAAAGGTTCCAATTTATGTATAAAAGTTTTATGCAAAGATGAGTAGAGTGCTGTCAGTGTGTCTGTCTTTATTTTCTGTGTTATCAATAACTTTAAATGTATTATAATTTAATTACGTAATGAAACATAATTAAATGAATAAAATGAAAAAATTAAATAGTAAAATAAAATTATGGTTTATAAAGTTTTTACACAATTTACAAATGTATTACGTTCGACGTTTACTTAATTTATAAAAATATATTATTAAAATGTTATCATCAGAATTTTCTTTAACATTCCTTTCTAAACAGATTTAATAGTTATTTAATTTACTATTATTATGTATATTAGAACCAACTGTTAATATTTTGTAGTTTATTTCAATTATCTTCAAATCGACATAAAGAAGACAAAATGTTAGTCGTTTCAAGTGAACACGTGAAAGTTTTCAGAGAACTATCAACTTGTCTAGCAGCTTTACACTACCAACAGAACTTGAATCTGCACTTGGCATTTGGAAAAACACAATATGATTGGAATAAAAAAATACTGGCACAAATACTTTTTTGATTTAATAAAATGTTTCTACTTTTAATATTATTTTTTGTGTTGTTTTTTTTAATTATAGTTAATATTAATTTCTAAAAATGTTACACATATTTTAAAATATTAACCAAATATTCTTAAGATTTTAGACTATTTTTTTATTCTATGAAAATTGTTACAGCAAGAACAAAAAATCAATTATATGCGAACTTATTAAGTAAAAAAATACTTGCTTTTCATTCTACAAATACATATTAGAATACATATGGTATACAATATTCATAGTTTATACAAAAGAAGTAAAGTTAAATAAATTTGAATGTTATACACTGCTGTTTTATTTTATTAAAAACAGGACAAAGCGTGCAACTTCGAAATGGAAGTATTCTTCGTGTTGTAAAAGTTTAATAACCTTGTCTCTAATCAACTTGAGAATAGTCTTATGAGTACAATAATTGTTATACTAAAAATACATTATACAATGTTATTAATAACTACTATGTTGCTAAATTTAGTTCTACAATACCTTTTAATTATTTTATAGTTTTAAACATTTTGTAATCCATTATAATTCATAACATTTTGTCCGCTGTGGTTTTAAATTTTAAATTAAAATAATGTATGAAAATGTTAGATCCAATTAAATACCCTGATACCAATACGTATTATTGCCAAAATAAGTAGATAACGTAGTATTGAAAAAGTATTTAAATTTATTTATCACTTTACATTTATAACACTGAATGTTACTTTAATTTAAATAAATTTATCACTCAGCAACTTTGTATTTCAATCACATACGTTATGTTTGATATATTCATTAATACAGAGTTTGTAAATGAAATTATCACACATTATGTGTAACGAATGAGATTTCTCTTCTATTGAATCAAGCTAATTAACTCCTCTTCTGAATGCATTGTGAGGTTAACACTAAACCTATCAAGTACCGGTCAAATTGACCGTTCTTAAACTTTTGGAAAACTTACACATTTTTAAACGTTATAATATCGTTATCAAACTACATGACAATTCTTATAATATGAATATAATATTGTTTTCACTCTTTACTTTTAGTTATTTCCATTATTACCTGCGTTATATAATAAAATAATTTTTAATTACCGGTCAATTTGACGGCGTGCGGTAGAACAATGAACAATTTAATTTAAACATCAAAAAATAATACATAATCTATTATATATTTTTGTAAATAAATTCATATTAAGTTAGAAAAATGCTTCCGTAATATCAAATCAGCTTCCAAATAAACAAGTTAATATACATCTAAGTAATAGAGAAAAATATAATTTGTCAGTCCCTCTTGTTACCTAATACGATATCTGTGTCATACATCGGTTGTAGTTAGTTACACAATTTGTTTGTACACTTAATGAGCTTTAGAACAGATAAACATTGGTTATCAATTTATATTTGTAAAACAATAATTTAAATATCCAGTGAATTCAACAACAACTACGAAATAATAGTTACCAAATATATTGAAATACCTCTGTGGGTTAAATATTATATATACTAATAGGAATAATACTAAACTTTTTATAAGTTGTTTTTGTCATTCGCTTTAAACAGTTACTTGTTATTAAATAAGCTCATTCTTATATCTTATTCTTATATCTGCAGCGGTTATAGATTTCTGAATTAAGTTACGACATTTTATATTTATTTAGTTATATATAAATATATTGGGAACATGTAGATATTAGGGCAAGTAAAAAATTTAACTCATTAAAATTGTAATGTTTGTTTTTGATATTTCCCTTAAAATCGAGCAAGATAACTTTAAAAAATACTGTTTCCATTAACGTGGTACTAATAAAGCCATCGTGAAGTCGGTCGATGAGGTCGAGAATCCGGAATACACAGCGTACCTACAGGTACCATACCCCGGGTATAAACTATAACATCATTTAATAACACACGCGGGGTATGTGTGCTCGTGAGGAGGATATCTGCTACCGTCGCCGATATCACAGATGGTATGTAACGAATGTTCTTCTACTGAATCAAGCCTCCTTTTTAATGCTTTGTGAGATTAATGAATAATCTATTTTAAACATTAGTAAATCCAAGCCGATCTGTTACGTTTCATTAGTTAATAATTGCAAATATAAATGTTGATGTAATGACGACACTATGACTCAGTAATACTAATAATTATTAATTACTTACCTACTACCTACAACCGGTATGATAAGTTTAAAAACAATTAACATTTAACGAACGTAGTTTATTGGTAAGTTCAGTAGGTCTCGTGTTTCTCCGTTATTTGGCAAATTAATTCCACAACTTCATCGCAACACGCAAGTGAAAGATGTTTGTTCTGCCTGAGATTGCTACTTAACAACTTGTTAACTTAGAATCAGTCAGAATATGGACTGAAATTCTTCAACATCGAGAACTCTTAATTTCTTTCTGTAATCCTTTCACATATTATTTAAGGGAGCATTTCAAGAACTGTGAAGAAGATATAAGCAAGTACAAATTAATAAAGTTATAAATATGAAAAAAAATAAAATCTATCTATCATGTTGATAAATTATAATCTACCTCCAAGTAAGTAATTGTCATATAAAGATATTTTTGTATAAGTGATTTGTAATGATATTATCCTAGTGATACCTATGTATCTCGCTAGCAGTCAATCTAAACACTTCGGAAGCATCACTTATTTTGTATTCTCCGTCCATCTTGTATAAATATCCTTAAGTAAACATCAATTAGTTACTTTAAGTTTAGAAATAATATTTATTAAGTTAGTGCGTTATTTATATGTTTATAGTGTTATGAACTGATTCTAAATTATTGTATTAAATTTGATTTCCTATCAACATGACGCCTCCTTTAATGTTTGCTTTTTATTATAATAGATACTAAATATCAAAATTCTGGCTTTTCTTCTACGACAAAGTTCTACGTCCGTGTAGTCAGGAAGTAAGTACGTAAGTTGGTAACAACTTAATTACAATAGTTTTATTTTTTGTAGCATCTCAAGAACTCACCTTATAGTTTGTAATTATAATAAAAATAAATTTAACGAAACATATGACTCTTTTATCTCTTGCAGTAGAGCACTAGTTGACGACGTCAGGGATTTAAACTATTTAATTATTGGTCACCAAAGACTATTATAATAAGCAATTATAATCAATAGAGATCTCTAAAAGTTTGTAAATTTACTATCAATAATAATCTTTTTACTCTAAATACAATAGGAGACCGACAAAGAACTCGCTAACAATCTCAATTTATCCGTAACTTTCCATTAATACCAATAATAGACAACAATTTGTTTACAGACTTTGATAAAAATGCTGGATACGACCACTGAATAAAGGCATTAAAGCAATAGACTCGTTTTTAAACCAACATAAAAGACGCAATCATCTGTACACAATTATAATTATTATTATATATGAGTCAATGTTTTTAATGAATGCTTTCCAAAATTGATTTAGTCTAATAAAGGTTTACATATAGAAAGATAAAAGTTTAAGAAGTCTACTTTTGGAATTGGAGTGGCCCTTCATCGAAACATCATGGCTGATATAATATAACTGGCTGGAGAAACCACGTGACATCCAATTTTTTGGTTTAAATACATTACCAACCCTACATAATAGAAGGCATTGAATCTTACTTCCTAAACTCATGTGGTAAAACTTTTAAAAATTAAAATGCGGTCAAAATCACGTGACAAGTGGTGACTTTTAAAAAATCATGTTATCAAATTTGGTACATGGGGGTTGTCGAGGTCATTGATCACGGATCCAGACTAAAATTCGAGACGGCGAAAGTTTGGAATTGGATGGGATTTATAAAATTCAATATTAATTCGCTACATAGGATCCGATACCACTCACGATGCTTCAATACGATGACTCAATTCACACGCACTGATTATAAATATCTTTTAATATATATTTAGTAAACACTACTAACGTAATAACATAGAAGAAAATATACAAAATAATAACATAGAAGAAAATAAATTTATCTCATACAAAATAAAACCACCGTCACAGTACCTTCAGTGTTGTGTATTATCCGCTAAGCTTTTCATAAGCGCTTTGTGACAGACATGAATGTGACAATACTTCACACAGCGCTGGTACAGAGCACAGTGAGTGTCATATCTGTGTTCCATGGGTTGTCGTTTTAAACTTCTTTTGAATAACAGTTTAGCCGTAGATTTAAAATTCTATGAAAGTAAATGAAATATGGGCCAGCTGTACATTTATTTTTATGAATACAAATTAAAATATAATATATTTTATCAACGTAGAAATATCATTTTCGTTGTAATTTAAATAATTATCCTCATACATTCTAATTGTTGTCTATCAAACGTGTAGTTTGATGACATTAGGTTGATTATCCGTTGACAGCTAACAATACAAATGATGTATTCAATAGTCCATTATAATCGTAATGTACACACAAACAACTTAATCTGAACAATAAATGCAAGTCCAAACTTTACTATAACTACCCGAAACGATTATTGGTCGTTGGAACAAACTTTTCTTCCTCAAGTCATAACAAGTTTATGTAGTTTGGAGGATAACCATTTTCAAAGAACGTAGACTTCATATTGTAGTTGGTTCGTATCGGTAATAGCATTTGCTGCATTATTACTAGTATTATTACTAGGTTGGAAGCATATATTATACACAATTTTAAATATATTTTTTATTTCTTTGAATATCTCCAAAGGTTTCAAATTGTTAATATCTTTCCTGTTGCTATCTTATTCCCATTGAGAGAAGATATGAAATTTAAAATAGGACAATAATTGTTATGTGGAAACTTTTAATAGGAAGTAATAAAAAAGTATGTAAAAAAATGTTATTAAAAACGCTATACTGTATATTATTATATTTTATTTATTACATTTTAGCTTTTTCATCATTAATCTAGACTCCAAATATTCTTCAAATTAATTTATTTACTGGTATTCATATTATATCTTTATTGCTTATTTAAATATGGTTCTCCTGAAGCATTTCTTCAAATCCACTCGACTGCTATTATAAGTGGTTGCTTCTCTGACAATCATTTAGCTATTGTTGTAATCAACTAATGATAACTGTCACATGTTCACTCGCTTAATATTTATTGTGTGAATATGTTAATATTTATATAGTTTCAACAGTTAAAGGATCCGGTTTGTGTTTATTCAAGTTTTAAACTCATTGATAAACAGTTGACATCGTAGTACCGCAGGGAAGTTCAAAGTGTAATGATAAATATTTCGTTTAAAATACGTTGTGCACCTCTGTAAACCAACCGGTAAACTTATTAGCGTTAAAATTTTATAGTTATAAAAGCAGGTAAATAAATATAATAAGAATATTAATTAAAAGAGTACTAAGTAGTTATCAGAAACAATATTTGAATTTTATATAAATGTCCATTTTCATGTTCCTGAGTGTATCCAATCAGGAGACAGGAAGCAATAACGCTCGGACGTGATACCCACGTCCGAGCGTGTCCTCACAGTCATACATTTCTATCATCCTTGTCCTATATAGATTACCTTTACTACACACTAAACAATCAATTAAAATGTCTATATCATAGAATTAGATACAATATATGTTATACTTTATTTTATTTTGACTAAATTAAAATGTACAGAATGAGCGTGTATCCACGCTATAAAATATTGTATGACAACATTTGAATAGCATGGACTTTTTTTTTTTGTGTGTTAATTTTTGAATATTTTTTTGCGTATTTAAACAATTTGATTCAATATAATAAGCACATTTTTAACAATTAAAAAAAAAATAGTTTAAAAGCTTATAATTACCATCTGTAGCAAGTAAATAAAATATCTACTCTGTATCTCTATTGGAGCAGGTACCAACAACCATTACAGGCACATTCCAATGAGCAAATTTAGATTTATCTTTCGTCAAATTTATTTTTCTAAATTTCGTGCCGGTTGATACATTTACAGTACCGTGCGATATTTCTGAATTAGTCACTGTCATTCTGACTAACTAGTTATAATAAAAAAAAAACAAGGTGACAATGGTATAATATAAATATCTTGACATTATCCCATGCCTAATAAACGTCAACTACGCCATGTATTTTTAAAATAGGCAAAAATATCCTAAGTTTATTAAAATGTATAATTAATATAAAATAAAAAATTCATCTCCATGTCCTCGTGCTGCAGAGTTCGGGTTCAGGTTAAATAAATTATAAACTATGTCTCCTCTATAAATAAAGTTGAAATTAATAGGTTAGTCACAGTTAGTTTTTTTTGTTATGTTAAAAGATTTATTTTAATATATTACAATACACTTAATAAAGCAACAAACAGGTTATTACTAGAAGTAACCGAAGTTCTTTCTTTACACACTTAATAATATGGAGTAAATTCCAGTTTGAGACCAGATTATCGGATTTATGAACTTTTATTTGTTGTTATATAGGGAAATAATTATTTGCCTTTATGGGGAGAGAATTTTGATGAATAATAAAAAGATGACATAAATATTTTGATTTTAATCCTTTTATTATATTAACAATCCTTATATTATACACATTTAATATTTAAGTAAACACCTGATAAACCTAATTAGCAGTTCTTAAAAACAAAAAACATAACTTATAAATATTTATACTCAGTGTTTACTTTGATTTACCTCTATTTATAAGTTAATACTAAAAGAATTAAAGCATCTATTTATTGTGGCTGTACATAAAGTTAATAAGAGCGGGTACTCGTGGGCTGCGAATGCGAAAGGTTTTGAAACATGTATTTGTGCAACTACAGTGCGGAAGAGAAAAACCGAGAGAAAAAATCTAGCAATCCGGGAAGCCACTGTTTTTTATTACTTTAATGAAGTTTTTGTTTGTTATTTTTTACAAATAGCATTATACAAAAAGTTGTTCTTTTATGTTGGAATACTGTTCAAGGACAATAACCGGCTCTTACTGCACATTAAAATAATGAGTAAATACTTATAAGTTTTATAACATATTATAAAAAAATGTTTAAATACACAAAGCACACAAAACAAAACACTATAGGACTGATGAAAATATAATTCTATAAAAGACTTAATTTATTTAAAAACTTTATGAACTTAACTACTGTTAATCTTTACAAAAGAGCTTATAAAAGGTATATAGATATCTTACCTTGAAATAAATAAAAGTTAACAATGTGTTTAATTTATTTCCTATTTTTTTTAATTATATTCCTTGTAACTAACATTACACCAATTGAAAGGTATGTAAATTGAATTTTGTCACATAACTTGACAGACAGTTACAGTACAGAATAACAGAGTTGTTGGTTAGATCATGGAGATGGCTTCGTCCCAAATCCATTCTGCACTACTTCCCATTCGATCACAATGGAATGACTCACTAGTATTGTAATTGGTTTCAATTATCACTGAACCATTCCAACTAGTGATTTAATATGACACCATGTGGACCTTAACATTAAGGATTCACTGTACTGACATTTATCATATAATTCTTGTTTGTGGCTAGGAAACTAGTTCATATTATTAATAGTTAAATAATAAGATACAATAAATTAATTAACTGAGTGAAAGTCAGTGAAATTTATAATGTAAATCCTGTTATCAAACCGTTTGAATTTTTTTTCTACGATCTGAAAAGTGTAGGTGTAATTTGACTGAATTACTTAAAATGTTTTTTGATGAATAGAACTAGTATAAGGTATATTTATTTTATCAAATCGCTTATCGTGACCTGAATATAAAAGTATATAGTATAATGAAATACATAGCCTTTTTTGTTAAAACAAAGAAACATAAAATAAACTTCAAATTCATGGCGTTGCGTAGCGTATTTTGTTTTAAATATGCCTATGGCTACACTTAATTTCCGGTCCTGGGCGGAACGCCGTTTTTTTTGTGTTTTGTGGCCCGAAGTAACAGAGGCCGAAATTGCATAGTTAGAATAACGTTTTTTTTTTTAACCAGATATGCTGCTTCCAATATACAAACCACTTGAGGTTTTTGTAACTACAATAAACTGTATCGGTCAACATTTTCATTGAATACTTAAAAACAACCCGTGACCACATCAGCAATATCTTTTTAACAAACAATAATGCCATGCCATGCCACGTCATGTCATCCAAATAAATTAACTTAACCTAAATTAAAATAGTCGTTCTGGGAACAGTAGACTTCAATACGTTAGACGAAATTTGGCTCCACCAAATGAAAACGGAATTATTCAGATTAAAAATTTTTGATAATTTACTATGGCCGCCATTTTGGATTTAGATAGATTTCGGCAACGAATACTTAGATGAAATTTCAGTCCGCTAGCTGCCGTAAAGTCCGTTTTTGTGGTACGGATCAGAAATTCACCATTTTGAATTTTTTCGCCCAAGCAAAAAACGACTACATAAAAATTTTAATAATTCAAAGAACACACCTACCAATTTTCGTGACGATTGAAAAACGAGTGAAAAAATACGTCTGCTACGCCAAAACAAAAACTGAAATCACCGCCATTTTGGATTTTTCCTCCCAGTAAGAAAAATGGCTGGACAAAAAAAAAAAAATAACTCAAAGGACCTAATCACCAATTTTTGTGGCGATCGGATGAAAATTGCACCTGCTACGCCAAAAAAAACCTAAAAAACGCCACCATCTTGGATTTTTTCGCCCAATCAAAAAAACGGCTTGACATAAAAATTTAAATAATTCAAAGAACACGCCTGCCAATTATCGTGACGATAGGATTAAAAATACGCCGGCTACGTCGGAACAAACATACTGAAATAAATACTGGAAAATAGCAGAATGAGCCTATCTAGTGGAAACGTAGTCCTTCGGACAAACGCTTCGCTACTCTCAGCATTCGTCCTTCGGTCAAAAACATCTTAAATATTCTCCATTTTGTTTTGTTTGTCCATTCAATAACCTCGCTTTGTTTTTTCTATCCACTCGTATTATTATTATTATTATTATCGCATTTTACTTTTTTTTTGCAAAGAACATCAAAAATCTTTCCTTTTCTTTTCCCAATATATGGGAAATATAATAAATATATTTCTTATTGTGAAATTGTACTACATTTTCATTATTGTATAATTAAGGACTTAATTTAGATTTTTTTAAAGTAAATATTTAGTTTCAAATAAAAAGCTTACATAAATTATAAAATATATTGTGCTGTGTATACACGATAATTTTTAAACTATTAATGAATGATAAATTATAAAAATGCATATCGTAATCTTGATTTGTCTAATAACCATATTAATCTAATAATCATATATTACATACAACTAACAGTAGTAAATATAAGGCAACGGGCGCCATATTAGTTAATATGAGTAAATCAACAGTATCACTGACTTGATCTCATCTGTCTGTCACTCGACACATTCTGTCACTCGGCTGATTGACTCTTACAAATGGGTGAAACTGAGGTGATTGTAAGGTATCTGCAGAAAATATTTTAAAATTTTTCTGAAGATTAAGATTTAAAGTCAGTAACATTAAATTATAACAAACAATAAACATGTCTGATAATATAATGTATATCAATCTGTTAGTGTTCAAAACTGAATATTAATTTTTATTTGCAGTTGCAGTTTATGTTTTTAAATTATTATTATTATTATTATTATTATTATATTGTCTTTAACACGGACTTGAGAGGTTACACAGTTATTCTAAGCAACTCGAGTGAAATCAAATATCATATTTTCTACTGGAATAGAATAAAAAAAAATTAAACATTTATTTTTATTATATTCATTTTTATTTACTCCAGAATCATCACTATCTATAAATAAGCCAAGCTGTAAATATGGATGAAGAAGCACTCAATAAAAGTAATATAAAAGTATATTCTTCATGTATAGCGTAGAATATTGGTAATTGGGAATTGTAAACTACTGCGACTTGGTATCTCTAATATTAGGAGAAATATAATTATATTTATTTATAGAGCAGGACGGATAACATAGAAATGTAGAAATCAGATTCAAGAAAAATAAAAATGACATTTCAATGGATACATATAAGTTTAACTTTCAATTAAGCAATTCTTGACAAATAAGACATAATATAATTTTCAAAAAACATTTCTGATTGCGCTTGAGTCCATAATGTAACGAAAAAGTTGTTTACAATTTTATTATAATAAATGACAGTTAAATTATTTTCTATGAATAATCTATTACAACTTACTCATTAAAAATGTTGCCTGCAATTTTGGTTGCACACAAATTGTCAGAAATCGAGTCGAGAAGATATTAATTTCAAAAGAAGGATCAAATACTTCACAACTGTCTCTGAATTGAAGGATAGTATTTTTCATATTTCGCTTTATTTATTGCTTAAAATTCGCCATGACTACAATATGCTCATTGTTATTCTCTTAAGGTTTTAATTTAGTTGTAACTAACTTTATTTAGTTTTTGTTTTGGTGGGTAAGAGAGCAGAGAGTCCAGATCTCTTACTACCTTTTACTTTCATAGTCTCTTTCAACCTTCCTCACGCCCTATGATTGAGAACGCATTTACTACTTGATATATTTCAAAATATTCATAAATGATGATATCACTTATCTACAGATTGACTTTCTGGAGTAGTCTAGGTTTTGTATTGTGTTTATTTTAATAGCATATTAGTTATAAGAAATATAACCGGTACTAATATATTACACAACAACTCACTGTATATTGTGGGGAATTGAGAACGCGTTATAATATCTTACTAATCACAAATATTTCTTGGAAAGTCTTTTATGTTATTAGTTATTACGTATGTGGAAAAGTCTTACATTGTTCTGAATAAAAGAAAATGTTATGGATAATACTATTATTTTATTTATGTATAATACGATGTGTTTATTCAAGTAATATTTTGAAGTGATTCGTTTTTTGTGTAGAAAATCTTCAGTGAATGAAAGTTTTAAAAAAATGCAAGATTCACTGTATAAGATAAATAATTATATTTCAAAGTTAAACTTAAATAAAATATTACTTTAAACTAATGTTTCCAGAGCTTCAAGTTTCAACATAAATTTCTCTGGAGATCATAAATGCAATTTGGTAAACTCAATATTTCACTTCTTGCGAGTGATCTCGTGCTGTTCGTGAATGTTAAAATTACCTCAATACAAATGCTATTGTTATTTCTTATATACAAACTAACAGATGATGTTTCTTTTTAATATAATACTACTTATATAACTTTGATGAAGTTGAAAAATCTAGCACGTTCTGTCGGCAAGTACTTTCATATTGATAATTGTGTAATATTATGTAATAATAATAATAATATTTTATAATATTACCTACATACTTATTATTAACATTATATGCTCTACAATACTTCCTTAGAAACTATTCAATACCAGCCTCAAAGCGTTACGAAATCATAAGACGAGTGGATACTTCTTAGATGTTTTCTATTTTATTCTATTTTATTATTTATCTAAATATTAGGTTTTATTTGGGATTAGTTATTATATCCTATTCATGTTTTACAATAAAGGAATTCTCTCACGTGACTGATTTTCTGCATTTACAACAGTTTCTCCAAATTAATTGTAGATGTAATTAATCTGAAACTGCAATGCAATCATTTGGATTGTCCTGAGTCGTGATAGGGATGTCAAACAACAGCTGACTTTAAATGAGAAAATACAACATTAAACATTAAACTGATAATTAAAGCATCCTAAAAGATGAACACGATTTAGGAAATAACGAAACCTTATTATATCATAAGGACATAGTATTCTTAAAAAAAGTAAATAAAAAGTCAATGATATCTCCATCATAATACATATAAATATATTTATGTACTTAAAAAACAATTCATAATTTGAAACATAAATGTTATAGTTATTGATCACACGAGGAAAAATGTGCTTGTGATTATTTTAATAGACTTTTATTATAAATTATAAAAATAGTAGTAGAAAAGTATCCAGTATATGTTGATTCGGAGAATAAACTTTAATACACCAAAAATTATTAAAAAACACTTCTTATTCGTGATCAGTGAAGAAGGAAATTGATAAACAGACAAAGGTTTTAAAACTATTTCTTCTCGTTTTACTATTACTACTGCTACTTAACAATTACTATTCTCTCTTGACCTTACTTCTTTTTCTTAATATATATAGATAATTATGAATTATATTTTTTTTTTATTGTAATGCACATACGAATCCACTCTACTCATTCGAAGAGTAAAATAAACAAAACTCTAAAGACACGTCACACTGTTGGAAGCAAACAATGTCTTTGAAATATTATTTGGTCATACAATACAATGCATATTATATTACATACTTTTATTATATACTTTCATCTTGGTACAAAAGTCCAATTTAAAACAATGAATGTTACAAAAAATACATGAAACTTTAAACACTTTCCAACATTGAATATTATTCACTATATAGGTTAATCAACGAGTTGTCTTAACGAAGCTGTAAGTGATGGAGTTGAAAGAGACATTTTCATCCTGGAGGAACCAAATATTTATGAAAATGTAAATATAACAAAAACGTAACAGAAAAACTTGCCAACCTATACAAATTATATCTTAATCTAAATAAATATTTATGCATTCTAATTTATAAAAAATTTAAAAATAAAAAAAATCAATGTGAAAAATTAAAATAATCAATAACCGTGTTCCAAAGCACACATGAAATAAAACCAACTATAGCATTCTTATTAAAATGTCAAGAGCCAGTGATGAGTTACACACAAGGTGTTAATAGCGTTATTATATCTAACAAGTTCTGTCTAAACTCTGTAAAATTGGCGCATTATCATCTTACACACTAAAGAAGTCATTGTGTAAAAAAACTTTAAACATATTCGTGTAATCTAAACTTTTATTTTAATAATATCATCAATTAATATAAGATCTCAGCGTCTGTGTGCGACTTACTGCATTTAATATAATTTTCTTAAAAATACTATTCAATATTAAATTTATCATCTCTCTTCAATAGATATAAAAACAGAATATTTTAACATTATTGTCTTACAATCTCTTACTAAAAGTATTAAATAAATATTGTTTATGTATTAGTATTATTAAAAGATTGTTGGAAAAAGACACTAAACAGATAAATGATAATATTAATTCATGATAAAGAATATGAAGAGTTGTGTAAATTATGTTTTAATTACAGTTTAATATTTAAAGTTGTATTTCGTTTAATCTCGCTACTATGGTCTGACATCGCTATCACACTGACCTAATGAATGAATTGCACTTTGAGAGAAGACTATATCTACAACTCTACAGAAGATATCCATTAACTTTAAAAAGCATTGCTGTAGATATATTTTAAAGATAAATTTGATTTTCTACTATATAAAATAAACTGCTAGCTAACCATTCCCGCCCTCACCTATATACTATAAAAAAATTAAAAAATTTTACTTACTTTGATAAGCCAATAAACGAATCTCAAGTTTATAGTATTCTTTACATACTTAAAAAGTTATGTATTAAAAAGGTTTGTACTTTTCCTAGTTCCTTCGACTATCGGTATGTAGATAAGTATCTAAAGTTATTGCAGTACCAGTATTAAGAATCTCACTGTCAGTGGTATCTAAATGGCTTTGAAACATTTATTATTGGCATATCATTTTTAACATTTCTTATAGAAAAAAAAAAAGAAAAAATGGTTTATTTAAAATTCGGGGTTCTGTTATCTTATTTTTGAGTCAATGTGTAGATACCTCGTACCTCGTACTCCAGACAATTGATTTGGACTATAATTACAATGAACCTGGAAATATATGGATTTGTAAATAAACATTCATTTTCATTAAACATTCTAATAAACTTTATTATATAATACTACATCGAATAATACGAATAGAATTCTTAAAATAAATACAGTCTCCGGTAAGCGGCTTTGCTCGTGTTAAAGACACCTGTTACTGCTTCCAAAGAATTATATTATTTTCATACAGTAGAGGATTACATTTACATTAGCAACAGAATATACATTCTAAGATATTTTAAATTTTGATAAAAAGTAAATAGAATAATGTTTCAATAAATACCAAAAATACTATACTTAATATATTGTAGCCTTAAACTATAATAATTTAATAAAAATATGGATATGTGGTTGTCAAATTAACATATTTTTTTAATATATTTATTGAAAAACAGATTGAAAAAATGTTTAGCCATTCAAAAGTTATCAAGAAAAGAAGAAAGGAGAGGGGCTCAGCTCAACACCCGCCGCGCACGGTTGGCGGATCCTAGTAATTATGATTGAACATATTAGTCAAACAATATCTTAAGGTTAAGTTAAATAGATTCAAGTGTATAAAACAGTTACTTGTACATTGATCTATAACTGATGGAGAAATTTTGTAAATATGACGTAAATAAACGAACTATAAACAAAAACAAATTGGTAACCAATTAGTTATAGTCTGGTGTCGACATGCCATGATGCAAACCAATAAAAAGTTCTTTCAACCTAAGTTATATTGATACAAAACAATAAGAAGGAAATATTAGGCTTTATAAAAATATTAAATATATAGTATACATAGAAAAACAAACTAAAGGCTTTATATTTCTATAACTAGTACAATGAGATGTAAAACGCGCGCAAGACATACTTTGACGATACAAACAGACGCAGTTCAAAGAATAAGAAGAGGTTTTTACTCATATTAAAACACCTGTTGTATTCTTCAAAATATTTACGGACTCTTAGATCGCTCTTTTGTGTGTATCAAAACATTTGTATTAGAGAATACTTATTGTATTCATTTTAATATAATTTTTATTGTAATGTTAGTGTAAAATTAAATAATAAACAGTTATCTTAAATCCTATATTATTTATCAAATTCTCAATAAATTGGGTAGATAATGCGTTTTTTTGTCAGTCAAATCAATTATAGACATACCTAAATTCTATGGAATTATTGCAAACAAAGCTAAATAAACAACCAATGTATGACTTAAAAGTTTGTAGTACTTACCAATCCTTAAAAAGTTATGGAATCATAACTCGGGTGTGGTTTCTTTTGAAGTGCATACAGAGATTGAATCTGCTCGTTAGTATGATATCACGTGCAGTCTGTTGTACGTAAAGGACCCGCCCTGCAGATGAGGATCCATTTGATGATTAACTTTGTAATATTTGCCATAGCATATATGAGTGTGAGGTTTGCTTATCTCCGAAGGTCTCTTCAGTGTTACTTGACCAGATTTAAATTGTGCTTTAATAGTTCTTATATATTTTGATATAGTTTTTAGAAGCAAATCAAGATTTGATAAAGTATTTATTATTATGAAAAGCATAAGACCTTACTCTCGATCTCGTATATACATTTATAATTTGAAATACTTTTGTTTAATAAATAAATGACTTTATTTTGTTTTTTTATATATATTTAATATATCCCAACTAATATTATGAACTGAAATCTTGTAAGTAGCAACCCGTTACGTATATTTTGAACTAATGTAAATGACTAACTAGGTCTTGAATATATTTTTGATATATGTAGACTTCACATAGTAGAGTACTTGGACGATCGTAAAAGGTCACAATATATGGAGAAATGCAACATGCAAATAATGTGAATGATATTTTATATATCACTTAAAACTACACAAAATTAAAGTTAATTCAAACAAACTGAATTCAAACAAAAAAGAGCACATTCTTCATTCCATTCCGTTTATAAACTTGAGTAAATACAGACCGTTATTATCATTTAAGGTTACCGCACGAGTACTACGGCAACACCACATCACGGATTATGTTTCTGTTCATTAATTTTTTTGTGAAAGATTTTTCATGTAACTCTTTGTTTAAAATTATCTTATTTAGAAACACGGTAGTAGATAATTTACATCTACAAAGTAAACCTCAGATATGTAGACGACTTAGCACTCAAATGATAATTACCAGGGATGAAGAGTAACTCTCTCCTTTGAAGTAAGTGGTTTAGATCCTAGATCCTATAAGTATATCATAATTTAAAAAAAAATTTAGAACCTATAAGTATATCATAATCTAAAAAAATAAATAAATTAATATTTCTATTGTGGAATATATCATATTATATAAATATATCAAATTGTGTTCAAAACTACTTGTTAAATTATAATATTACAAATAAGAGATAGAAGTACAATATACGGCAATGAATCAAGTTATTCTGTACTTCATTGTTCAAATGTTAATTAAAGTCTCTAGTTTTAGAACTGTTACAACTCTTTACGGATATATTTTTTTAATATTTAAATGCTTAATTATTGAATACATGGTTGTATACATATAGTATGGAAGGAAAAAACATACTGTGCCGACTCCAAAAATGGGATAAGGGCAGGAAGATGATGATGTTGAATACATAGTTTTGTTTAATTTACGAAAATGTAAAAAGTATGAAAATATTGAATAGTGTTTTAATTTTATATACGAGTATATCAAAATAAAGGATTTCTATACTGAAATTTTACTCATTTCCTATCTATCTAAAAATTTATGGAATTATATACATTATAAATGAAAATAAGTTTTGTATTTGAGTTAGAAGAATGTTAAATAAATCGTACTTCTCTTTATAGTTCAAAGTAACCTATTAGAATGTTCACACTCAAATATAAACCGTTATATATATAATGATTAAAACCGTTCTTATAAATAGTAAAGTACCTACATACCTACAGATACATAGAACAAGCGGTACAGAGACGGTAACTCTCTGTAAGTGTTTTTAAACTTACATTAGGATGAAGTCTGTACTGTACCAGCTTTAATTTTGATGACAACTAGAATTTCTCTTTGAGATATTCGTGTACTGGTTAGAGTGACTTAAACATCTTAATATTTTTTTATTAAATAGATTAATACTTAATATATTATACTAAATACATTTACACCATGAATCATTAGACGGCACTATAAATAAGGTCCGAATCAGAGGTTCAACTTGAATTCTAAGATAAATGTTTTGAAATAAATGTTGCGTGTTTTATTTATCACAGTAATCTATATATTGCTATTTATTTTTCACAAAGAAGATAAACCAAGCAAATTAACGGTAAAAACACTAAGTGTAAAAGCATTTTAAGATTAAGATTTTACTTGTATATTATATATTTATTTTAAGATTAAGATTTTACTTGTTTTTTTATCATTATTTATATAAAACTAATTTGTAATAAGTCGGTTATAATGACGCATTATGACAAAGATAATGATCTCACGGAGAAGAAGATGCAGGAAATATAAAATTGCATAAATCTTAATAAATTGTTATAATCGTTATTAAAAACTGACTAATATACCGCTGTGTGAAATGATTGATTAGAGACAGAATACCATTATTAAGTAATAATATATATTAATAACTAAGAATGAAAGAATGAGTTATTTACTATACTAAGATAAATTGATTGGTTCAAACATTATTGACGTAAAGTTAGATAATCACTAAATGTATTGGATGCTATATTAATAATAGAATGCTATCAATAACATCAACTGTGATCAATATATATATATATAACAAAGACTACGATGAGGCTGACGTGTTCTTGTTGGACAAAAGTCTCTGAAAAATTTGATTAAAGAAAACCTTAACATATTCTGATATAAGATATATTATATAACTTGTCTAACAATGGACTTTGAACATTTTGTTTTAAATGTAGAAAAAACATTTTACATTTTATTTAAGTACAAATGATTTGGTTTTTTAATTAAATACAATTTTCCCTCTCGTATGAACGAATGAAGCTGAATGAAATATTGTACAATTGAGATTTCTAGCGTTCCATTATTTAATTAGAATATTTTAACCTGTAATTAGTAATCTTCGTTTTTTGCTCGTTCATTAAAATGTACAAATTAAAGAGATTTTACTAACATTATAAGATATGTTTTCTTATCGAATGTAATTAGTGTTAAATAATTATAATTTGCTTTTCTGTATTCATAAAAGTAAAATAACATTGTTATTCGTTCAGTTAATATAAATTACAATCACATTCACGGTCAATGTGATACTGGTTCATTTTCTCGGTGAACGTTGGTCGCTGTGGCAGATATACAGAAAACTGAAGAGTATAATCGGCCACTATGTGTGTGTCTTATGTGCTGACGTGTTTATTTGATAAGAAAACCTTCCACTAGGTTAAGACCTGGATTGTACTGCAGCCTCTACAAAGGTGCCAGATCGACTATCGGTACATAGTGTGAAGTGCTTGTATGAAAATGCCAAACTGTCAGTTCGGCTACGGGGCCAGAGCTCGAAACTTATACAGTTGCAGAGAGGTGTTACACCGGAAAATGTTATTTCTCCAAAACTATTCACCGCTGCAATGGAAGGTGTCTTCAAGGTCATGAACTATAGTGGGCTCGGCTAAATATAAATAACGAGTACAGTACTAACTTTCAATTTGTCAATGACGTCATAATGGCTGTCATTTCTTTTGTAGAATTTACTACTTTAAGGTTAAGTTCAATTTATCTTCGTAAATTATCTACTTTCAACTCTCAGCCAAAGTAATGAGTAAATTTTAGTCGTACCCTAAATAATATATAAAACGCGAGAGAGATCAATTAATAAGACTTCATTTATACCTGTTAGGAAGTGAAAGACCACTTTCATGTGTTTTGTTAAAAATATTTTGGGTTTTTGAGAGTTACACTCAATATTATTTAGACTGTGTTTCATTGTAATACATATAATATTGGAGACGTTTAAAACAATGAAAGCTATTTAATACATCGAAACAAACAAATATTAGACATCTGTAACCACGTGAGGGTTTTCTATTAAACATTTATGAACAAACATTAATGAGTATTTTAGAATTATTGTAGTTCATGATTTTCATGTTAGAAATTGTTGCAATGTGTTAAAGCAGTTTATAAATCAAAATTGAAGTTTATATTATCCATTTTGGTTTCATAATAATGTCGTAAAAAAGTAGTAGAATAGGAACTATTCAAAACCTAGACATATTAGTAGAGCATGAATGTGCCGCAATTTTTTAAATATATTTCTTTTCAATTTTTCTTTTTCAAGCTCTTAACTATAAACTACAAGCAAACTTTATAATAACCTCTCAACACAGAGGTGCCAGTTGAAGTATTTTAGAAGTACTTTTGTCTATATCATCAATTGATAATTATGTATTCAGAAATAATTGCAAAAAAATATTTTTACATCCAAAGCCTACTTCAAAGGGCATCTTCGAGCATTTTAATGTGTTGATGGAGCAACAGATGACGAGTCTGAGAGTATATTACACTTATAAAAGAATTGGTCAAGAAGTATCATTTCAATATGTTATAGAATAATAATAAGTTTCATGATTTAGATATTTATATAACTGACAAATTTACTTTTTATATTTTATATATTATATATTGATTTATTTATAGTACATTGACCACGCTGGTACTGTGGAAGTACTGACACATAAATCAGTTCAGCGACATGACGATAATAATCACAAACTAACAGACTACATCAATAATATATTAACTATTGTTATTATGAAATATGAATTAAATTAACATTATATTTGTAATTAAAATTAGATATTTGTAATTTATCATGTTTAAAGTTTTTAACATTAATTTCCATTGTGGCATATATTCAATGTTCTTACTGCAAAATTACAAAGTTAAACCAAAAATTTAGACATCATAGATATTAAACGAAATATTGACAGAGATTTTGTCCAATTTATTTTGAGTTTGTTTTTTAAGGATATATTTTTATATTCCATTAAAAAATCAGCAAAGCAATTAAGTTCGAGGTTACCAAAAAGTTTAAAATACTGGTACTCATTATTATTATTGAAATGTTTTATACCCATTACATTTGCTGTTAAAAAAATCTCTGTAATTTTATAATATTCTCTATTGTCCTTTTGTTTCTACTGTAAGTAAAGTTATTGCAATACCATTCTACCTATAGCATCTCTCAGTCCATTGTTACTCAATGGCTTTGCGTCATTAGTTTAATATTTGTAAGGAAATTCGCGATTGTGCAAGAGTCGTAGTTCATTAATAACATGGTCGCTTCAATTTGTAAAAAGTATTCAACTCTTGAAGCAGGGACTCGTTCTGTGATGAAAATCTGATTACGCTTCTCGATCTTATATCTTTGTATTTGTGCGATATCAACTGTCAACATCTATCAAAAATTTTTATAAAATCATTGAAAAATATGCAATATCGTTATTTTTTATGTTTATGACAAAGTTATGTTTTTTTTACCATATATATATATATGTATATATATATTAAAGTAACCTTCACACGCACCTAAAGTGTGTTATTAAGAAGTCCGATTTCGATGAATTCAACAGTAAACTAATTGGTAATTAATGAAAATTTTATAATTTTAAGAACCATGCACTCAATTAGGGATAGTTTCATTTCTAATATAATACGATGTCACACTAACGTCTTCTCTACTCTTTATATAATATTTTAATAAACTCAAACTAAGGACTGACTCCATCATTTCTTTCTTATTAGAGCTATATTTGGAATAACCTAACTTACGATTTTGTTGTGAGATCATTTCGTTTTCTACGTTTTAAAACAACAATATTATCTCTATTGGCTTCGTGATGTAGTTAATGTACGAATTACTACAATTATAATTAATGGAATACATTGGGGCTAGCTGTGGTGAAATATATATTGAAATGGATTTATTTAGGAAGTAGTAATTAGTTTGGTTATATTATACCTGAATAATTTTAACATCTGAATAATTATTTTTTAAAATAACTACTAATTTACACTTCAGTAAGACTTGTTCCATCTATTCTAAAGCAGCTCTTAGTATATTTACCTGGTAATTTGTATTTTACTATCAAAGTAAAGAACACGTCATCCATTAAGTGTATTTTAATACAATATTTGTTCATATTTTCTCAACAATTTTTGATAAAATAATCTCATTGACGTTTTACTTTATACAATTACTTTTAGTAACAGAATATTTACAAGCATTTTTTACATTTATTCACTGTTATAAAAGTATTTTGTAGATGAAAGGGTTTTTGATGAAATATTTATGATTTTGTAAGACGTTGAACCGCCTTTTCCCTTGTGTGCAGTCAAAGAGACTTGTAAATTATTTCCGATACTTAGAAGCAAATAATTTTTAGCTAAGAAAGTACATTAGATTCATAATAAAATATCTTAAAAAATATACATTACTAATACTTTTATAAGTACAATTAATTGTATAAGTCACATAAACAAATTGCTTCTCTAAGTCTTAATATAAATATGGTGCATCAATAAATAATATAAATCAAGTAATTTTATGAAGATAAACAAATTAATGTAATTAATGTGAAAAAATATTTCAAGTCAAAGATTGTTTCAAATGCATAAAACAACATAATATATTACATTTATTAATATCCCAGAGATGGTACTAAGTACTTATTATAATATTACTGTTTCCTTGTCTTCTTTGTTAATGAAATTTAAAGCAACTTGTATTGAATTCAATTTCAGATTTAAATTTTAAACAAGAATTAATTGGACAAATATTTACACAACTGTGTATTTAGTACTCTGATATTCAAATGTACCTAATTTCCGAGTATTCTATTATGAGACAATAACTAACGCACACGATAGTTGAATAATGTAGTACAAATGTTTAACGTAAATTGTATCAAATCCTGGTTGTTGTAGCATTGCGTAATTGAAAGTAAACCCAATTGGTTTATTTTGTCCACTGCGACCCCGCAGCGCAACGTTTATAACCAGTATTTAATATTATTTTAGATAAAAAACATCAGTATGTATTCAATTTTGAAACATCAATAGTACCAAAATACATTTACGACTTGTTATTAGAAGCTATAAACAAAATTTGAACTATAGAAATACAAACAAATTGGTAGATCTTTGGTTTCTTGTTAGTCTTGTTAACTCTCATATCAATCACTCTTACAAGATACCATTCTCCATGTTTCGATGGTGTTTTTGTTAGTAAGTTTGTAGATCATGATCAGAAAGAACGTGCTAACAGTGACTGTGCGTTAGAGATTAAAGTTCTTTTTTTTATTACAAAATTTTCTCTCATATAGTATATAGTATATAGTAGGTCGGATAAGTGGAACGTCAAATATTTTAATAGTTTGTTTTGTGTACTTTGTGTCTGTAAGAGAAACTGAGATTGGAAGTATGGCGCTCGACGCAAATGGTTCTATTGCAGTGATAAAACATTTCTCATCATAATAATCATGTTTTACTAAAAACTAACAAAGAATATTAGTTGTGTAGTCTTATTTGAGCTTTTTTTTAAAAACTCACTCTTAATTATTGACTCTGAGTGAGAACTACGGAAGCCGTTAGAATCTACGAAGCAATCTTGGACGAGATTACAAAATCATTTGTTGTGTGACTTATGTGTTATTGAAACATTAAAAGATATGTAGTAGTTATTATGTTTGAAAATAGACCTAAATATTATTTTTACCTTTGTCTTTACCTAAAGAAATAATATTCTAATTTTCCCCAAATATCAATAAGTAGCCACTCTTCTGTGCTCCGTAAGCGCTTTGAGAGGCTTATTGAATATTTTTGAAGGGAATTAATAGTAAGCTTAAAAGACCGAGTTCATTAAATCCACAGCCTCTCAATCCTCATTAAGTATGCAATTCTGTAAACAGGCGACTCGTTCTGAAATCAAAATTGTTTGTCCTTCTTTGTCTTATATAATTTTGTTACGTCAATATCTTCAAAAATAATCTTCATTAAATCTCAGTATATTCAAATATTATACTTAATATTTAACTTCTTTTTCCTGATTTGTATTAAAAGTGAATTAAAAGTCAGAGTGCATATAAAAACATATATTATCTTTTACAACCCCTATCCTCGAAATTTATACTGCTACTTAATATATTTTAATCTGATATTACCGGAGCACGGAAATAAAATGATCTCATTTTCTATAACGGACTCATTCCAAGTCATTAACTTTTTCAGTCGAAAGTCGACTTCTGATATTACAGAGTGGAACTGAGAGCTTAGCGACTATTTGGTGGTCGGTATTATGTCTCTGCAGAATTAAGGTTCAATATTAAACTAAAAATTATAGAGACAAGTAACTAAGAGGATCGATTTAAAAAATAGTACTTACTTCTTTAGGATTAATGAGTTTTCTTTGTAACCGTAATACAGTGCAACCTCGATACAACCATTCTGAAGGGAATTTCAATAAAATTTTTAGATGTACTTATTAAATAATTTGTTATAGTATTTTATAGTGAGGTTTGTTGTATAGAGTTTAAAGTGATATTGTATTCGTATTAACGAGTTCAAAAAGAAACATTATAATGTAGTTTAATTAATATCAACTTTAAGAAGGTAATCTCAACTTAAAAATCTGTTATAGAGAGATCTTCTCTAAAAAAACAATACCATTTTTATCAAAACACCATATTCTCTATTTTAACAATATAGTGTTTTGATAAATTTAAGTACCGTTACCGTAGTAAATTGTAATCGGAGTATCTTTTATTTAATTCGTTTAAGATTCTTATGTATTATGGACTATATCCAAACCTCACCATTATCAATAGCGAAGAGTGAAGAGGAATAGCACACTAGGACACTGCGGTGCTGCCCCTAGTACTTATATATAGAATAACCTGGAACTATTTTGTATTATTTGTATATTTCTTTTCCTAAATCAAATAAAAAATATATTAATTATTATATTCAGTTTTATTGTATTATAATAAAAGAATCCCTTAAAACGCTTGATTTTCTGTATTTATTATAGTTTCTCCAATTGAATTGTAGACATAATTCAGCTGAAACTGCAATGCTATCAGTTGTGTCGTCCTCAGTCCTGATAGTGATGTCAAACAGCAGCTGCGATTAAACTGGAAAATACAACTTTGAACTTTTAATTAAAGCATCATTTACCTATCGTTGTCATTATTAATATTTAATTATTTGGAGTTTTGCTTTCAAGAAATTTATATAACATAATATAATAAAGACTTTAATACATCCTAATAAAATAATATCATTACATTCAAAGTTTTTTTCTCATGCATATAAAAAGTTAGGAAATAATCGTAATATGAATTTATTTTATGATAAATTTATATATACATATTTCGTTGGTTTCTAATTTTATTATTTTTATAGAAAAATAAATTAAATTGCCGTTAAAATTGTCGAGTACATGTTTATTCAGATAACGAGCTGCTACGCTTTAGTGACTGGAGCTACCTTAAAAGATATTTTATTCATTTAATTACTAACTATTCATTACTAACTTAGAATTCTATTCTGATCAAATTTCTTCTTCTCACACATAGATAATTATGTAAAATATATAAAATTATAAAGACATATCAGACTGTTAGAAAACATCTAGAAGTAGAAGAAAAAATATCGTTCAAATATAACACAGGCACACAAAAAAAAAAAGACATGAACCAGAGGGGAGACCCCATTATTCTTAGGTTTTTGGGATCGCTGAAACCGAACAGTAACAACAACCTGACAGTAAAAACTAATTTTAAATGCCAGTTTTCCCGCTAGCACCCCCTTACTACCTCATAAGGGGTGAAAATTGAAATTTTTGTATAAAATCAAGATAGATGTATATTTCTACGTTTTTTAAGATACTGAAACCGAAAATGATAATCTATTATATAAAAATGAATCGCAAAATGTGTTGGTAAGCGCATAACTCAACAACGCATGGACCAATCTTAACAATTCTTTTTTTTAAATGTTCCTTGAAGTCCAAGGATGGCTCTAACGGCGAGAAAAATTTTAATAATTTCCAGGGAAACCCTAAAAAAGCCCTTTTCTTTTTCCTATACAAATATTTTAAATGTAGAATAAATAACTAAATGTAGAGTCAATTTGAACTGTATTGCTATTCAATAAAGTTGATATTAAATTACAAGCACTCATTGTTGTCTAAACAATGTAGGTTTCTTGCTAACGTCAAAGAGTCAATTCGCGCTTTATTGTCGCTGCACAACGTTCAAATTTAATCAAATGAATGTGTACACCCGACCAAATTGAAAAGTCAAAAAAAGTAAATGTAAGATTTGATTGGCCTTGGAATATTCTTTCTTTTGTTTTAGTTTCGGAATGCGACATAAATTGTCATCAGTTTTCACGTCATTGCATCTGTCAAACAATCTGCGTTAAAAAGCGTTTATAATATTTAATAATTAATTTTGATTGTATAAATACCTGTGATTAATAGTTATTTCATGTGAATAAATTTAGGTAATTATATACGATATGCCTCCTATAAGACGAAGTAATTTAAGTAGAAGAACCCGAAATGCTACAAACCAAATGAATTACCGATCTTATCATACTGCACATGAACGTGACGACCGAAATGAACGCGAAAGAATTCGTATATCACGAACGCGGGAAGCGAGAGCGAGAGATTCAACTAATAATCGCGAAAGTTTGAATCGAGCTGCTTTCAATTACGATTTGTCAATTGACTACAGTAACCACCAATGTGTTGCTATTGGATCTATGAACTTGGTTTGCTCTTATTGTAAGGCATTGAAATACAAAAATGAAGCAAATGGATTGTGTTGCGCAAATGGGAAAGTGAAATTGATACCATTGGATCCACCACCAGAGCCATTGTACTCATTGGTTTCAGGAATAGAACCAGATTCCATACACTTTTTGTCAAATATTCAACAATATAACAATTGCTTTCAAATGACATCATTTGGGGCAACAAACGTAGTTCGGGAAAATTTCATGCCAACTTTTAAGGTATGTATTATAGCAGTTAATCATTATTATTTTAATGAACAAAATTTCCTGTTAACTAAGTAAATATGTGTCATTAACCTTCAGTTTCCTAAACCCCAAAACATATATTACTTAGTCATTATATTATTTGGTGATTCAGTATTAGCAACACTTTTATTATTTTGAAACACAATATAATTATTTGACGATGGATATTAGTTACAACTAATTATTACATATTGACATACCTAAGCATATCAATTATTATTTGGTGATTCAAATTAAGAGACAGATATACTTTTAAGGAACAAATATTATTTCTATTTGGAAGAAACCATTTTTTTTTATTTACAGATACAAGGCCAAATATATCATAGAGCAGGTTCACTGTTACCAGTGTCAGATAGCAATTACAAATTTCTGCAAATTTATTTCATGGGCAATTCACCACGAGAAATTGATATGCGTTGTTCACATAACAATTCACTAAAGAGGTCTATTGTAGAACAATTACAAACTTTATTTCATGAGTACAATCAATTGGTTATGTTGTTTAAAACTGCACTGGATCGGATGCCATCTGATAATCACAAAATTGTAATCAGAGCTGATAAAACACCTGTTGGCCAACATGCAAGACGTTTTAAACAAACCAACTATTGATGAAGTTGCCATCGTTGTAGTTGGAGAAAACTTGGAATCCCGTGATATTGTTTTACATCGTCGGAATGATCAATTACAACGTATAAAGGAAACACACCGCTCATATGACGCACTGCAATATCCCATTATATTTTGGCAAGGTGAACATGGCTATGATTTTTCAAACAAGATGATAAATCCCATTACAGGTAATAAAAAATATTAGTTTAGCTATGGAGCTATATTATCAGTCACTATATTATTATTTTTTTAATTTTCAATATTATGAAAACAAAAATCTATTTTCAGGTTCCGAAACCAACAAAAAAGTCAGTTCAATGAACTATTATTCCTACCGCCTAATGATTCGTGAAAATGAAGACAATCACATACTCAAATGTCGGCGATTATATCACAAGTATGTTGTAGACATGTATGTTAAAATTGAAACGGAGAGATTAACATTCATCAGGTTGAATCAGACCAAACTCAGATCTGAAGAGTATATTCACCTTCGAGATGAGATTAATACTGATGGAAATGCACAGAATGTTGGTCGGATGACTATTCTTCCAGCAACATACATCGGAAGCCCTCGACATGTGCATGAATATGCTCAAGATGCCATGTCATATGTTCGTCATTATGGTACAGCAGATTTGTTCATCACATTTACATGCAATCCACACTGGATAGAAATCAAGCAGGAGTTATTCCCTGGGCAATCACCTATTGATCGTCATGATATTACAGCCAGAGTCTTTAGACAAAAGTTGAAATCTTTGATGGATTTCATTGTGAAACATTATGTGTTTGGAGAGACACGCTGCTGGATGTATTCTGTGGAGTGGCAGAAACGGGGATTGCCACATGCACACATTTTGATTTGGTTAGTTGAAAAGATAAGGCCAAATGAAGTTGATGCAGTAATATCAGCTGAAATTCCTAATGTAGAAGTACATCCTGGATTGCATGAGGTAGTTATTAAAAACATGATACATGGTCCCTGTGGAACTCTTAATCAAAATTCACCGTGTATGGTGGATGGTAAATGTTCAAAGCGATATCCACGGACATTAATATCTGAAACAATCACTGGTAATGACGGTTATCCTTTGTATCGTCGCCGATCGACAGCAGACAATGGAAGATCAACAATTGTCAAATTAAATCAACAAGATATTGAAATAGATAATCGCTGGATTGTTCCATATTCACCCATTTTATCAAAGACCTTCAAAGCGCACATCAACGTTGAATCTTGCCATTCAGTAAAATCTATTAAATACATTTGCAAATATGTAACCAAAGGGAGTGATATGGCTGTGATTGGTATTAATGCAGAGAATTCCAATGATGAAGTTACCCAATACCAAATGGGTCGCTATGTTAGTAGTAATGAAGCAGTTTGGCGAATATTTTCTTTTTCTATTCATGAAAGACACCCTACTGTTGTTCATTTAGCTGTGCATTTAGAAAATGGACAAAGAGTATATTTTACAGCACAGAACGCAGTAGAAAGAGCTTTACAGCCACCATCTACTACATTAACCAGATTTTTTGAGATATGTCAAAACGATGATTTTGCTCAAACATTGTTATATTCTGAAATGCCAAAATATTATACTTGGAATCAATCCTCAAGAAGATTTATACGACGGAAACAAGGAAAACCAGTTACAGGATACCCAGATATATTTTCTACCGATGCGATTGGTCGAATTTATTCAGTACATCCAAGTAATGATGAATGTTTTTATTTACGACTGCTATTAGTCAATGTACGTGGCCCAACATCGTTCCAACATGTACGAACTGTTAATGGTGATTTGTGTGGATCATATAGAGAAGCTTGCCAACGTTTGCGATTGCTAGACAATGATGCTCATTGGGATCAAACTCTCAATGATGCTGTAATATCATCACAAACTCATCAAATACGAACATTGTTTTCTACAATTATATCTACCTGCTTCCCATCAAACCCAAAGGATTTGTGGATCAAGTACAAAGATAATATGTGTGATGATATTTTGTATCAAATACGGATTAGAAGGGGAAATCCAAATATACAAATAAGCGAAGAAATTTACAATGAAGTATTGATTTCAATTGAGGACATGTGCTTGATGATGTCAAACAAACTATTATTTCAATTAGGCCTGGCCGCACCCAATCGTCCAATGCATGATGCTTTTAACCAAGAGTTGCACCGAGAAAAACTGTATGATCTCAACACTTTGAAAGAATTAATTCAAACGAATCTTCCACTATTGAATGAACAACAGAAGTATGTATTTGATACACTTTTGAAAGTAATAAATGATAAAAGAGGAGGGATTTACTTCTTAGATGCACCTGGTGGTACAGGAAAAACTTTTTTGATTTCATTGATATTAGCAACAATTCGCTCACAAAATAAAATTGCACTTGCACTCGCTTCGTCGGGAATCGCAGCAACTTTGCTTGAAGGTGGTAGAACAGCTCATTCAGCACTAAAATTACCATTAAACATGCAAAGCAACGAAACTCCAACCTGCAACATTTCGAAGAACTCTGCAATGGCAAAGGTTTTGCAGCAATGTGGATTGATTGTTTGGGATGAATGCACGATGGCACATAAAAAATCTTTGGAGGCTTTAGATAGAACCTTACAAGATCTCCGGAGCAATAATAACCCATTTGGTGGTGCAATGATTTTATTAGCAGGAGATTTTCGTCAAACATTGCCAGTGATTCCACGATCAACGCCAGCTGATGAACTTAATGCCTGTTTAAAGTCCTCCAATTTGTGGAAACATGTGAAGGTATTACACTTAAGCAAGAATATGCGTATCAAGTTGCAAAATGACAAATCTGGAGACATATTCTCTAAACAACTCATTGACATTGGTAATGGCAAATTTCCTATAGACACCTTGACTGGTTGCATTAACTTTCCTCAAGGTTTTTGTCAGTTAACTAGATCAAAAGATGAACTTATTCAAAAGGTGTTTCCAGATGTTTCTCAAAATTATAGAAACCATGATTGGTTGAGCGAACGGGCTATATTGGCTGCAAAAAACATAGATGTAAGAGAATTAAATTTCAAAATTCAAGAACAAATTACAGGCGAATTGAGGATATATAAATCAGTTGATTCGGCTACTAACCAAGATGATGTCGTTAACTATCCGCCTGAATTTTTAAACTCGCTGGATTTACCAGGATTGCCACCTCACAATCTTCAATTAAAGGTTGGTTCGGTAGTAATAATGTTGAGAAATATCAACCAACCGCGTCTTTGCAACGGCACACGGTTAGCGATAAAAAAATTATTGAACAACGTGATAGAAGCAACTATACTGAAAGGAAAGTATAAAGGAGAAGACGTTTTGATACCACGCATCCCAATGATTCCGACTGATGTACCATTTGAATTTAAACGACTACAATTTCCAGTGCGACTTGCTTTTGCTATGACCATAAATAAGTCCCAGGGGCAATCATTAGGTGTTTGTGGTATTAATCTAAAAAACCCATGTTTCTCACATGGTCAATTGTATGTTGCCTGTTCCCGTGTTGGAAAACCATCAGATTTATTTATATATTCACCAGGTAATCAAACAAAAAACATTGTGTATCATAAAGCACTAAAATAAAAATAAAACAGATTTTTGTTAATAATTATGATTCACTGGATTTACAATAACGCGATTACTGAAAATACTTATGTACGTTTTATTTCATTATTTTTTATTTCATCGGTTATGAACCCTATGTTAATAATAATAGTAATAAATAATTAATTATCTCTATACTTTGTAATTGAAGCACCCACTTTATAAATATTTGTCACCTTTAGGTTCCCACTATCCCTTTAGATTATTTTTCAATCAGGTTTGAACCTTAAGTTCCCCTCTTGGTTTGAAGCCCTCTGGCAAACATCCCAATCGGGGTTTTTAGTGGGTCTCAAAAGGGTGACCAAAGTTCGTGGAAGCTAAGATACTTAAGTCACCCGAGCTGACCTTTTTCTTTAATTCTCCTGAACAGAACCGTCACCATGATGATAGGGCGATGTGTGAGGATCAGCAGAGTAAAAACGTCTAAAGGTCGAAATATAAACTGCCACATTCCAAATCTATTTGACAGAACGAATTCTGCCGAGTTGTATAAAAATTGTATTTATTAAAAAAAAAAATCTTTTAAAATTTAAATGTTTTGAGTTTAACTTTCATTGTATGTATTAGTAAAAACCACCAAATACTTTTAATTATGAACGTCTTAATAAAATGATAAAGTAACATATTAAAAAAAAGGAAAATTTTACGATTTATTTATTATATTATTTAAAATATTAAATGATAAAAAAAATCCACCAGAATTCTTAATATATATAAATCACGTGTCGCGTAATTTGTCCGCGATGGACTCCTAAACTACTTAACTGATTTAAATAAATTTACACATCACGTACAGTTTGACCTAACTTAAAAGATATAATAATTTTCAACTCAATTCATAGTCGCAGTATTATTTTATTGCAAATTATTAGTTTATCATTTTGCAGTTAGCTCTTAACAATTCTAAAAGATGGCGGTATCTATTGACTGGATTGAGTAATTACGAATGAGATATCTACCCTACCTACCTCATTCGTAAGTTTAGTGTTCCAAGTTTTTTACTAAAAACTTTGTAATATACAAATAGTGTTATAAACTTGGATAAAATTAAAAAAATAATTATAATTATTTTGTTTTGATTTTTGCTTAATATCGACTATAAGAAAACATTATGGTTTTCATGACAGATGTACTCTGAACGTTACCCCTTAAATAGTTTAGTACAATGTAATATATCAAAAATAATAGTCACAGCAACGCGTGACCGGGTCTGCTAGTTACAAATAAATTTATGACCACTATCACCCCCTACCACCCGTTACGGGGGGTGAAAATTTAAATTTTTCTATAAAGTCAAGATAGATGTGTATTTTTGTTTTTTTGTTTGTTTGTGATTAATTCTTAAAATAAATACACCCTCCGGTAAGCGGCTTTGCTCGTATTAAAGACACCTGTTACTGCTCTCGAAATATATTGTTATTTTTATAAAATAGAAGATTACATTTAAATTAGTTAAAATTAAATTACATGTAAATAAATTATAAGATATTTTAAATTCAGATAAAAAGTAAATAGAATATTGTTAAAATAAATACAAAAAATAATATACTAATATTTTTTAGCCTTAAACTGTAATAATTTAATAAAAATATGGATACCAGGCTGTCAAATGAACATATTTTTTATAATATTTGTAATTATGATTGAACATACGAGTCAATCAAAGCGGAGCATCGTATCGGTATCAATCAATCACTTTATAAGATTTCATAAATTTAGAATCACTCTCGGATATAAAGGAAATTATGTATAAGATTATAAAGATAAAACAGCATCACGTATAGAGAGAGATACATACAGTCGGAGTGTCTTTTTCCAATTATCAATGTTGAGAAATGCAAACTGGGAGTCCTAAACAATGAATATTACCAAATATATTACCGAATCTAAGGAATCCTAATAAAGTATGAAGACAACTCATAAAAGACAAAACATTATGACTTTCTAAACACATATCTTGTCTTTTGACTACGATTTTTGCAAAATCTAGTCCGAGAAATTTCAGTCTAAAAGAAATCTAGTTAGTAAATTTGTTTTTTAATAAACGTTATACTACTAATTATTATTATTTTAATCTCTTTATCAAATTTAGATTAAGTTAATAATAATTTAGTTTTATATACGAGTATACTTAAATTCTATCCATTTAAAATTACAGTGGTTAGTAATGGTTTTTCTGGTGGTGGTTTTCGGATTATAATATAAACGTCCCATCTTCCCTTAGGTCCGCAAGAGCTGGCCTAGGATCAAATATTCCCAAGGGTTCATATAGCTTTTTCCAAATACCCTTTCATAATTCTAAACCTGTCATGTTCAACCCTATTAAATAAGATAATCATAAGTGCTGGTGGATAATGTTAGTTTGTTTGTTGTTGTATATAGGAAACACGGTAGTAAATAATTTACATATACAAAATGAACCTCAGATACATAGACGACTTAGCACTCAAATGATAATTACTATGGAAGAATCCTAACACTCTCCTTTGAAGTAAGTAATTCAGATATAATGCTAATGTGGAATACATCACACAATATAAACATAAATAATTGTGTTTAAAATTACTTGTTCACTTTTAATATTACAAATAAGAGATGAAGTATAATATACGGCAATGAATCAAGTTACTCTGTACTTTTACTGTTCAAATGTTAATTAGAGTGTTTAGTTTTAGAACCGTTACAATTCTTTAGGAATATATATTTTAAATATTTAAACACTTACTATTGAATACATAGTTCTGTTTAATTTACATATGAGTATATTTAATACTGTTTTAAATATTGTTCTGAAGAGTTTCAGCGACAAAATAAATAATTATATAGTATTAATACAATAACAACTGGAATATGATACAACTGTCATGTAACAATTCTACTACGATTGATTAACGTATCCTATTATAGTACGAGATAATTACTACATTTGAACATCAGAGTCCTAAATACACAGTTCTATAAATACTTCTTAATGTAAGTAACATATGGTTCAAGGAAATGAAAATTACATAACGCGTAATATTTTAAAGAAATCATTTCAAAAAACATATTTTTATTATTAAGTTTTGTATTTGAGTAGGAAGAATGTTAAATAAATCGTATTTCTATCTATCAAAGTAACCTATTAAGTGTTCATACTCAAATATAAACCAGTATATATCATATATATATATATATATATATATATATATATATATATATATATATATATATATATGATTAAAACCATTCTTATAAAAAATAGTAAAGTACCTCCATACCTACCAATAATTAGAACAAGCCGTACAGAGTCGGTAGCTATTTGAAAGTCTGTGTAACTTAGATTAAAATGAAGTCTGTACTGTAATGACTTAGTTATGTACCAGCTTTAGTTTTGATGACAACTAGAATTTCTCTTTGAGATATTCGTGTACTAGTTAGAGTGACTTAAATAACTTAATATTTGTTAAGATACTTAAATACCATTCACCTCAAGATTAATACCTAATATATATTAAATACATTTACATCACAAATCATTAGACGGCACTAGAAATAAGCTCAGAGTAAGAGGTTGAACTTGGAATCTAAGATAAATGTTTTAAAATAAATGTTGCGTGTTTTATTTATCACAGTAATGTATATAATTTTATTTATTTTTCACAAAGAAGATAAAATAATAAAGTGTAAAAGCATTTTAAGATTAAGATTTTACTTGTACTGTTTTTTTATCACTAGTTTTATAAAACTAATTTGTAACCAGTCGGTTATAATGACAGCGCATTATGATAAAGATAATGATCTCACGGAGAAGGAGATGCAGGAAATATAAAATTGCATAAATATTAATAAACTAGCAGACCCGGTCACGCGTTGCTGTGACTACTCGTATTATTTTTGATGTATTACATTATAGTAAACTATTTAAGGGGTAACGTTCAGAGTACATCTGTCATAAAAACCATAATGTTTTCTTACAGTCGATATTAAGCAAAAATCAAAACAAAATAATTATAATTATTTTTTTAATTTTATCCAAGTTTATAACACTATTTGTATATTACAAAGTTTTTAGTAAATAGCTTGGAACACTAAACTTACGAATGAGGTAGGTAGGGCAGATACCTCATTCGTAATTACTCAATCCAGTCAATAGATACCACCGTCTTTTAGAATTATTAGGAGCTAACTGCAAAATAATAAACAAATAATTTGCAATAAAATAATATTGCGACTATGAATTGAGTTAAAAACGTACGTGGTGTGTAAATTTATTAAAATCAGTTAAGTAGTTTAGTAGTATATAGTTGTATATAGTTGTATATAGTTGTATATAGTTGTATATAGTTGTATATAGTTGTATATAGTTGTATATAGTTGTATATAGTTGTATATAGTTGTATATAGTTGTATATAGTTATAGTAGTTCATAATTAAAAATATTTGGTGGTTTTACTAATGCATATAATAAAAGTTAAACTCAAAACATAAATTTTAAAAGATAAATCATGAAAAATGAAAAAAATAGATTTTTATAATAAATACAACAATTTTTATACAACTCGGCAGACTTCGTTCTGTGAAATAGAATTGGAAAGTGGCAGCTTATATTTCGACCTTAAGACGTTTCTACTCTGCTGACCCTCACATATCGCCCTATCATCATGGTGACGGTTCTGTTCAGGAGAATGAAAGAAAAAGGTCAGCTCGGGTGACCTAAGAATATCTTCCACTTACTTAAACGAACTTTGGCCCCCCTTTTGAGACCCACTAAAAACCCCGACTGGGATGTCTGCCAGAGGGCTTCAAACTAAGAGGGAAACTTAAGGTTCAAAACTGATTGAAAATAGTGGGAACCTAAAGGTGACAAATATTTATAAAGTGGGTGCTTCAATGACAAAAAATGGAGATAATTAATTATTTATTACTATTATTATTAACATAGGGATGAAATAAAGAATAATGAAATAAAACGTATATAATTATTTTCAGTAATCGCTTTGTTGTAAATCAAGTGAATCACGATTATTAACAAATATCTGTTTGATTTTTATTGTAGTGCTTTATGATACACATGTTTTTTGATTGATTACCTGGTGAATATACAAACAAATCTGATGGTTATCCAACACGGGAACAGGCAACATACAGTTGACCATGTGAGAAGCATGGGTTTTCTAGATTAATACCACAAACACCTAATGATTGCACCTGGGACTTATTATGACTCATAGCAAAAGCAAGCCGCACTGAAAACTGTAGTCGTTTAAATTCAAATGGTACATCAGTCGGAATCATTGGGATGCGTGGTATCAAAACGTCTTCTCCTTTATACTTTCCTTTCAGTATAGTTGCTTCTATCACGTTGTTCAAAAATTTTTATCGCTAAGCTTGCATCGCTTGCCGTTGCAAAGACGCGGTTGGTTGATATTTCTCAACATTATAACTACCGATCCAACCTTTAATTGAAGATTGTGAGGTGGCAATCCTGGTAAATCCAGCGAGTTTAAAAATTCAGGCGGATAGTTGACGACATCATCTTGGTTAGTAGCCGAATCAACTGATTTATATATCCTCAATTCACCTGTAATTAGTTCTTGAATTTTGAAATTTAATTCATTTACATCTGTTTTTTGCAGCCAATATAGCCCGTTCGCTTAACCATTCATGGTCTCTGTAATTTTGAGCAACATCTGGAAACACCTTTTGAATAAGAAGATCTTTTGATCAAGTTAACTGACAAAAACTTTGAGGAAACTTAATGCAACCAGACAGTGTCTATAAGAAATTTGCCATTACCAATGTCAATGAGTTGTTTAGAGAATATGTCTCCAGATTGGTCATTTTGCAACTTGACACGCATATTCTTGCATAAGTGTAATACCTACACATGCTTCCACAAATTGAAGGACTTTAAACATGCAGTAAGTTCATCAGCTGGCGTTGATCGTGGAATCACTGGCAATTTTTGACGAAAATCTCCTGCTAATAAAATCATTGCACCACCAAATGGGTTATGATTGCTCCGTAGATCTTGTAAGGTATAGAACCTAAAGCCGCCATAGATTTTTTATGTGCCATCGTGCGTTCATCCCAAACAATCAATTCACATTGCTGCAAAACCTTTGCCATTGCAGAGTTCTTCGAAATGTTGTAGGTTGGAGTTTCGTTGCTTTGCATGTTTAGTGGTAATTTTAGTGCTGAATGAGCTGTTCTACCACCTTCAAGCAAAGTTGCTGCGATTCCCGACGAAGCGAGTGCAAGTGCATTTTTGTTTTGTGCGAATTCTTGCTAATATCAATGAAATCAAAAAAGTTTTTCCTGTACCACCAGGTGCATCTAAGAAGTAAATCCCTCCTCTTTTAACATTTATTACTTTCATAAGTGTATCAAATACATACTTCTGTTGTTCATTCAATAGTGGAAGATTTGTTTGAAGTAATTCTTTCAGTGTTGAGATCATACAGTTTTTCTCGGTGCAACTCTTGGCTAAAAGCATCATGCATTGGAGGATTGGGCGCGGCCAGGCCTAATTTAAATAATAGTTCGTTTGACATCATCAAGCACATGTCCTCAATTGAAATCAATACTTCATTGTAAATTTCTTCGCTTATTTGTATATTTGAATTTCCCCTTCTAATCCGTATTTGATCCAAAATATCATCACACATATTATCTTTGTACTTGATCCACAAATCCTTTGGGTTTGATGGGAAGCATGTAGATATGATTATAGAAAGCAATGTTCGTATTTGATGAGCTTGTGATGATATTACAGCATCATTGAGAGTTTGATCCCAATGAGCATCATTTTCTATCAATCGCAAACGTTGGCAAGCTTCTCTATATGATCCACACAAATCACCACCAACAGTTCGTATATGTTGGAATGATGTTAGGCCACGTACATTGACTAATAGCAGTCGTAAATAAAAACATTCATCGTTGCTTGGATGTACTGTATAAATTCGACCAATCGCATCGGTAGAATATACATCTGGGTATCCTGGAACTGGTTTTCCTTGTTTCCTTCGTATAAATCTCCTTGAGGATTGATTCCAAGTATAATATTTTGGTATTTCAGAATATAACAATGTTTGAGCAAAAGCATCGTTTTGGCATGTCTAAAAAAAACTGTTTAATGTAGTAGATGGTGGCTGTACAGCTCTTTCTACTGCGTTCTGTGTTGTAAAATACACTCTTTGTCCATTTTCTAAATGCACAGCTAAATAAACGTCAGTAGGGTGTCTCTCATGAATTGGAAAAGAAAATATTCGCCAAATTGCTTCATTACTACTAACATAGCGACCCATTAGGTATTGGATAACTTCATCATTGGAATTCTCTGCATTAATACCAATCACAGTCATATCACTCCTTTTGGTTACGTATTTGCAAATGTATTTAATAGATTTTAATGAATTGCAAGACTCAACATTGATGTGCGCTTTGAAGGTCTTTGATAAAATGGGTGAATATGGAACAATCCAGCAATTACCTATTTCAATATCTTGTTGATTTAATTTGACAATTGTTGATGTTCCATTGTCTACTGTCGATCGGCGACGATACAAAGGATAACCGTCATTACCACTAATTGTTTCAGATATTAATGTCCGTGGATATCGCTTTGAACATTTACCATCCACCATACACGGTGAATTTTGATTAAGAGTTCCACAGGGACCATGAATCATGTTTTTGATAACTACATATCCAGGATCTACTTCTACATTAGGGATTTCAGCTGATATTACTGCATCAACTTCATTTGGCCTTATCTTTTCAACTAACCAAATCAAAATGTGTGCACGTGGCAATCCCCGTTTGTGCCACTTCACAGAATGCATCCAGTAGTGTGTCTCTCCAAACATATAATGTTTCACAATGAAATCTATTAAAGATTTCAACTTTGTCTAAAGACTCTGGCTGTAATATCATGACGATCAATGGGTGATTGCCCAGGGAATAACTCCTGCTTGATTTCTATCCAGTGTAGATTGCATGTAAATGTGATGAACAAATCTGCTGTACCATAATGACGAACATATGACATGGCATCTCGAGCATATTCATGCATATGTAGAGGGCTTCCGATGTATGGTGCTAGAAGAATAGTCAGTAGTAGTAGTTAATCGCATCTCGAAGGTGAATATACTCTTCTGATCTGAGTTTGGTCTGATTCAACCTGATGACTGTTAATCTCTCCGTTTCAATTTTAACATACATGTCTATAACATACTTGTGATATAATCGCCGACATTTGAGTATGTCTTCATTTTCACGAATCATTAGGCGGTATGAATAATAGTTCATTGAACTGACTTTTTTGTTGGTTTCAGAACCTGAAAATAGATTTTTGTTTTCATACCATTGAAAATAAAAATATATAGGTAATATAGTAACTGATAATATATCTCCATCGCTAAACTAATATTTTTTATTACCTGTAATGGGATTTATCATCTTGTTTGAGAAATCATAGCCATCTTCACCTTGCCAAAATATAATGAGATATTGCAGTGCGTCATATGAGCGGGGTGTTTCCTTTATACGTTGTAATTGATCATTCCGTAATTTTGTCATTATCAGATGGCATCAGATCCAGTGCAGTTTTAAACAACATAATCAATTGATTGTACTCATGAAATAAAGTTTATAATTGTTCTACAATAAACCTCTTTAGTGAATTGTTATGTAAACAACGCATATCAATTTCTTGTGGTGAATTGCCCATGAAATAAATTTGCAGGAATTTCTATTTGCTATCTGACACTGGTAACAGTGAACCTGCTCTATGATATATTTTTTCTTGTATCTGTAAATAAAAAAAATGATTTTTGCCAAATATAAATAATATTTGTTGCTAAAAAATATATCTGTCTCCTAATTTGAATCACCAAATAATAATTGATATGCTTAGGTATGTCAATATGTAATAATTATTTGTAACTAATATCCATCATCAAATATTTATATTGTGTTTCAAAATAATAAAAGTGTTGCTAATACTGAATCACCAAATAATATTATGACTAAGTAATATATGTGTTGGGGTCTAGGGAACTGAAGGTTAATGACACATATTTACTTAGTTAACAGGAAATTTTGTTCATTAAAATAATAATGATAACTGCTATAATACATACCTTAAAAGTTGGCATGAAATTTTCCCGAACTACGTTTGTTGCCCCAAATGACGTCATTTGAAAGCAATTATTATATTGTTGGATATTTGACAAAAAGTGTATGGAATCTGGTTCTATTCCTGAAACCAATGAGTACAATGACTCTGGTGGTGGATCCAATGGTATCAATTCCACTTTCCCATTTGCGAAACACAATCCATTGGCATCATTTTTGTATTTAAATGCCTTACAATGAGAGCAAACCAAGTTCATAGATCCAATAGTAATACATTGGTGGTTACTGTAGTCAATTGACAAATCGTAATTGAAAGCAGCTCGAATCAAACTTTCGCGACTATTAGTTGAATCTCTCGCCCTCGCTGCCCGCATTCTCGATATACAAATTCTTTCACATTTATTTCCGCCGTCACATTCTTGTGCAGTATGATAAGATCGGTAATTAGTTTGGTTTGTAGCATTTCGGGTTCTTCTACCTAAATTACTTCGTCTTATAGAACGCATATCGAATATACTTATCTAAATAATGTCACATGCAATAATTATTAATCACAGGTATTAAAACACTTTGCACAAAACACGATATAAAACAATTAAAATTAATTATTAAATATTATATAGGCTTTTTAACGCGATTTGTTTGACAGATGCAATGACGTGAAAACTGATGACAATTTATGTCGCATTCCGAAACTAAAACAAAAGAAAGAATATTCCAAGGCCAATCAAATCCATAGTTCTTACATTTTTTGACTTTTCAATTTGGTCGGGTCACGATTTTATCACTTTTGCGTGAACGCACATTTGATTGAATTTGAACTTTGTGCAGCGACAATAAAGCGCGAATTGACTCTTCGACGTTAGCAACACACCTACATTGTTTAGACAATAATGAATGCTTGTAATTTAATATGAACTTTATTGAATAGCAATACAGTTTAAATTGACTCTACATTTAGTTAGAAAATATTTGTATAGGAAAAAGAAAAGGGCTCTTTTAGGGTTTTCCTGGAAATTATTCGAATTTTTCTCGCCGTCAGAACCATCCTTGGGCTTTAAGGAACATTTTAAAGAAAGAATTGTTAAGATTGGTCCATGCGTTGTTGAGTTATGCGCTTACAAACACATTTTGCGATTCATTTTTATATAATAGATTGCTATAATCGTTATTAAAAACTGACTATTATATCGCTGAGGGAAATGATTGATTAGAGTCATAATATCATAATTAAGTAAAAATATATATTTATTTAAGAATGTAAGAATGAGTTATTGACTATATTAAGATACCTTGATTGGTTCAAACATTATTGACGTAAAGTTAGATAATCACTAAATGTATTGAATCTTGTATTAATAATAGAATGCTATCAATAACATCAACTGTAATCAATTGATACATTCTGTTTATATACATATATATATATGTGTGTATACAAGAAAGACTACGACGAGGCTGACGTGTTCTTGTTGGACAAAAGTCTCTGAAAAATTTGATTAAAGAAAACCTTAACATATCCTGATATAAGAATGTTACCTGAAAATGGTAACAGCACAAAATAGATACATTTCAATAAATAATCTACATTTTTTTATCAATTGTAATCTATATTATATAACTTGTCTAACAATAGCTTTTTACAATTTCATTGTAAATGTAGAAAAAATATTTTACATTTCATTTACGAACAACGTATATTGTTTTTTTTTATTAAATACAATATTTTCTCTCGTGTGTACGAATGAAGCTGTAATTAAATATTATACAATGGAAATTTAATTTGAACATAATAACAATTACACTTCGTGCTTTCAGCGCGTTCATTAAAATGTACCAATCAATAGGTTTTAAATAATTGTATTTATTTATTTATTTATTTACCTTCACGCCATATCCCTTGCGGGGTAGCCAGAGACGACGGAGCGCCAAACGCTACGGTCTCTGCATACCTCTTTCGCCTCGGCCACAGACATCAACCTCTTCATACATGCCCTCCGGGGGGTGCTCATGCTTTTTACGTGACCTTCCTCCAGTATCGTAGCTACTGTGTTTTCGAAGGTCACTTGAGGCCTCCCCCTGTCTCTCTTACCGCTCACTTTTCCCATATAAATCTTTTTTACCATTCTTTCATCACTCATTCGTTCAACGTGCCCAAACCACCTGAGCACGTTCTTCTTCATTCTCACCGTGACATCTTCGCTAGTACCTGCCATTCTGTGGATCTCTTCATTGCGGATTCGATCAGCTAGACTGACTCCGCATATTCTGCGAAGAGATCGCATCTCCACAGCATTCATCTTTCTTACATTCTTCTTCTGTGTTACCCACGTTTGGCTGCCGTATAACAGCGTCGGTAGCAAAACTGCATTGTGTACAGCCAAACGTGCAGCTATACTGACGTTTTGCCGTCTCAACAATGCAGTCAAAGCACCATTGACTCTGTTACCGACAGCAATACGTCTTTCCACATCCATTTCGTATCTTCCGTCTCTGCTAAACATACTTCCCAAATATACTTCATTCACTTGTTCTATTATCTTATTATTCACGTTGATCTTACATTCTGTTCTTTCTTCATTTCTTTCAAATATCAGAACCTTCGTCTTATCTACATTCAGGTTAAGACCATTAATTTCACACCCATCTTTCAAAGTGGTGACCAATGCCTGCAAATTGCATTCTGATGATGCAATGAGCACCGCATCATCTGCATATAGCAAGCAATTGACCTTAAGGCCACCTACTTTCACTCCCATGTCACTATCTTTCACTCCTTGGAGACAACTATCCAAATACAAATTGAACCACCAAGCTGACATAGCGCAACCTTGCTTAACACCCGATTGGATGTCAAACCAGGGCGACATGCCAGCTCCTACTCGCACACAGGCTGAGTGATCTCGGTAAAGAGACCTTACAGCCTGTAGCAAGGGTCCGTTCACATTGTATCGGGGCAGTATCTCCCATAACTTCTTTCTCACAACCCTGTCAAACGCCTTTTCCAAATCCACAAAAGCACAGAAAACCTTTTGGTTTAGGGCCAAAAACTTTTCCGTGATCATGCGGAGGGAAAAGATCTGATCTATACACCCTCTTCCAGGTCTAAAACGTCCTTGGGCCTCCCACAACAGCCTTTCAGATCTCTCTTGCATTCTTCTCGCTAAAATTTTAGCATAAACTTTACCGCCCAAGCTAATCAAACTGATGGCCCTATAGCTTGCACAGTCTATCTGTGAGCCTTTGCCTTTATACAAAGGTACGATGACTGCACTTCGCCAATCGTCTGGGACCTCCCCGGATTTCCAGCATAAATTGCACAAAAACCAGAAAAGGTCCCAGACGCGTGGCCCACCATATTTGATCATCTCGGCAGTAACTTCATCTGCTCCCGCAGCCTTACCACATTTCAGACTTCGAATCACGCTCTCTACTTCTTCCAAACTGATTTCACCATCGGCTACATCTTGACTCAGCATTACGCTGGTAGTCAAGACCGAGGCGTCCTCACGTTCATACATCTCCTTATAGAATTCCGCCCACCGCTGCAAAACGTGTGTTTGTTCAGTTAAAATTTCACCGTTCTTCGAAAGCACCCCTTTCATTCTACAGGTTACCGAACAACCCCGGGAACCACTAACTTCTCGCCAGAAAAGCTTTGTGTTTTCCCGGAAGTTGTTCGTCAACCTTTCATCCCTTTCTCTCTCAGAATTTTCACGCTTCATCTTTATAAGTGCTTTCGTTTTGTGCTTTTGCAGCTTGTACTCTCTTTTTCTTATCTCTCTCATACTTTTATCATTACCCGAGGCTTTATAATCCAGCCATGCTTTCTTCTTTAACTCCACAGCGTCTTTCACTTCATCATCCCACCATTCATCGCGCTTTTTACTAAAACCTCTTTTCCTTTTACCACATACCTCTGTCGCTACTTTCACCATACCATTCCTAAGGTTCTGCCAGCATACTTCAACACTTTCATTTCTAGAATCACAGCTTTCAAGCTTCTTGGAAACCCTTTCTTGATATTCCTCTCTGATCGGTGGATCTTGAAGCTTCTAGCTTCTTATGCGATAATTCGACGCCAAGCTTGGACACGCCGTGCGGCTGCGCCAACCTGTGAACAGACCTCTTATTCTAGCAACGACTATATAGTGGTCCGTTCCCAGATCAGCACCTCTGAACACTCGCGTGTCCATAACTTGACTTCGAATACGCTGGTCCACTAGGAATAAATCAATCATACTTCTTTCTTCCGCTCGCTCCCATGTGTACATGTGAATTTGTTTGTGATCAAACATCGTGTTTGCCACAAACAAATTTTTCTCCTTACAAAATTCCAAAATAAGCTTTCCAGCCTCATTTACCCTCCTATCACCGTATTTGCCTAGCACGCTTTCGTAACCGCTTCGCGCGGTTCCAACCGATCCATTCATATCTCCACATACTATCAACTTTTCATTATCTCTGACACTACTTATAACATCCCTGACATTCTCCCAAAACTCCTCGAGCTCGCTCATTTGAGCTGAGGATACTGGCGCATACATGGCTAACAAGAATACTCTTGTTATCCCCAGCTTAAAGCGAACCCAAAGAAGCCTCGGGTTGATCGCCTTGTATTCTACCATTGCATTAACCATTCGAGAGGACAATAATACGCCTACACCTTGGCAACCTCGCTCACTCTCTGGAACCCCAGCCCAGAAAGCGACCCGGTTGCCAGGCAAATCGGTCGTATCATTGCCTTTTCGCTTGGTCTCAGACACACAAATAACATCCAGATCTTTGTCATCCATCACATCTAATAATTCATTCATCTTCTGTTCCATTCGTCCTCTTACATTCCACGTAGCTATTTGTAGCTCCGTCCTCCACCTTCCGCCGTTCGGAACATGGCGTGTTGGTTGGCGGTTCCCAACGCCGCATTTGTTCATATTATATTACATATTATAATCTTACATTTTATTTATAATACAATTAGTTTTAATTCTAAATACAACATTTTAAATATAAAATACAAAATTATTAATATTTTAAATTATTTACATAAAAAAAAATATATACACATATATTCTTTTCATTCGCCTTCCTTGGACACAATATTAATTTTCACAATTTGCACTTCAACAACACAATTCAACGTCTCACGGATCACGTCCGGCCTGAGCGGCCGTCAAATTTTAGAAAATTTTAATTTTAATAAATTTTAGAAAAAAAAAAATAATAATTTACATAGGTATTATGTGGAATGACCTATAAATAAATAGGTTATAGGTTGGCAAGCTCGCGTGTACCAGGCGGTGTCGTCCCCAGTACCATCGCCTGCAAACTTGCTAAAATCAGTCGTCGCGTGGTCGTGGTCGATACCAGGGGTCCAACGAAGTTCGGGAGTTCACATGTACGACGCTCCAGATGTATTACTTTTTTATCTACTTTTTCTACTGATTAATTTAAATAATTTAGAAACATTTGACAAAAAAATACGTAAAATATTGTAAATTAAAAATATTTAAAAATTTTGTACTTGACACTTGTCAAATTTTAATATTGTAAACCGAACACTTGTCAAATTTTAATATTGTAAACTGAACTAAAATTGCCGAACACATTCACATTTTTTGTGTTTGTTTACGTTTGTGAATAAAAATGTTCGTGGTTTTTTCCGTCGCAAAATTCATATCAGAAGTTTTGTCAGTGGATTCGCTTTCGTCACTCGGTATTTACTTCGTTGAGAAGTTTTTGTTTTGATATCAATAGTTTTGTAAAAGGATTGGAAACAAAATGCTGTGCGATTATTTTTCATGCAAATATATACTCATTTATTTGGAAAAGTTAGTTGCCTCTGACAAAATGAGAGTGTTTTGGCTCAGAGGATGAGCGTTGTAATGACAAAGACGAGACCTCGAGTTCGATTCCCACAGGTGCCCGATTTTTTTTTCATTTGATTTTTTCAGTTTCCATTTATTTTTTTAATTCATTGTTTCAAAACAGAATTTCTTCAGTATTCGGATTTTTTTCTGTAAATTTTGTTTTATTGTTACAGACGGCAATGCGTTAGTGAGTTTATTCACTGTGCAACTAGCATTGAATTTTAACCGTGTTGTGAGTACAATTCTGGCTTTAAAAGTCATTTTTTGGCCATTTTTGGTCATTTTTCATGATTTTTTGAACTTCTCACGGCCATATCTCGAAATAACGAGTTTTCCCAGATATATGCTATATACCAAATTTTAGCTCTAATTTGGGGCTACGAATGAGGAAATTTTCGAAAAAATCGTTGGCGCCGTTTTCGAGGAAATGGCCGATCTGTCCGCGGCCAGTTGGCCATTTTTTGCCTTTTGACCAAAAATGTCACGCCAACAAATGTTTTTGCCATTAAAATGGACATTATTCAAAAGATAAGCTTGAGACCTTTCCAATGATGCCCAATTTGTCAATGTACGTCAACTGGTTTGGCCACAGTCCCTGTACGAAAAATGGCCATTTTTGGCCTTTCGAGGGCTGGCCACGGCCATGATGGCGGCCAAATCGAAATGTCGTAGAACAAAAAAGTCTTAGTTTTTGATGTACTTCAATCTCTGAAAGTTTGAACAAAATCAGTTGAAACTACGAATATACCCACACACAGACAAAGTAATCATCGATGGAGGCGCCAGTCAAAATTTTCAAAATGTCATATCTCATCAACCGGTGGTCGGATTTTGGCGTTTTTGGGCTTGTTGAAAAGGTCTCGACGAGGACCTTTAGGAAAATCATTTTCAATTTTCAAGGTGGAAATAAGTGATTTTATACTGGTGCGGAGCCAAAAACTAAATTTTAGTCTCATTTTTCAAACGGCCGTAGAGGTGAGGCGGTAGGTATATTGCTAAGTGTAAATGCATTTTCTGGGTCTATGGGCCAAGGGCTTTCTAAAAATACCACACTCATACCAGAAGGTCTCCTGTATAAAAAAATCGATATTGCGCGTATATATACAGAGTTAGACTTTTAGCACTATGGGTGCTTTCGTCACTCTGAGCTAGCTAACGCCCGCTTTGATTACCTCGTTACGTTGCATGGGACTGCACTGACTGATCCTCTCAAGCTAATATTCTCTCACTGAAATAAACCAACTAAATGGATTGTCTATTTATTAGCTTTAAACATTTGCTGTTTTGATTTTAGTCTCTTGGTCTACAAACATTCTCGATCCTCCCGCGATAAAGAGATTTCTATTATAAATTAATTTCTTGCCCAGATGTTGTTTTTATTATTTTTATTGAGAAATAAGATGAATCCCAAGCTGATAACAACAATTACGACCATTTTATTTATGACCATTTTTTTTATATATTAAGCTACATTTTTTTTACAAAAAATGCAATTACGAATGAAGATAAAAATCTTTTTTGTATGATTTTAGTATACGTAGTATACTGTATATATAGAAATATAATATTTTAAAATATTATAAATTATTAATATTCCAACAACTGATTTTCTACACTGCAGAATTATATGACCTTTTAGGTAACGCTAAGTAGAAATTAAAAATGTGACTTATCCGTTCGTTAATTACAAACACTAGGAGAGAGACACAAGGAGAAACAGTAAATAAAAGAAATTGGTCACAGTATTTAATTTTTTTAAATTTTTATTTCTAGATATGGAAAGAAAATGTTAAAGACATACATTTTCTTCATTTTCACAACAACATGGAAAACAAAAATATTTGAGCAAATACTACTTTTAAAATGTGTTATTAATCATTTTGCACAAATTAAAAAGATAAGATTTCACCTTATCTGTTCTAGTTTAGTCCTATGCTAGTTTCCAATCTACACATACACGTATCAGTACAGCTACGTGACTCCGAAGATTATAAGTATTGAGTCTTTTAAGTAAAATAAAACTAAGTACGGATATATATTGTTAAGTGTTTGATTTAGAAATAACCAACCAACCTTTTGTTGGTATCATGTTATAACATGACAAGAATTCGTAACATCAATACGTGTATGTAACACTTTTTACGTGTGTATTTTACTAACTTTCTAAATGACGTGACTGATTTTTTTTTATATGTTAAAATATATTCTTAGAAGTTTTAAATTCGAAACGAGGCCCAGTAGATTGCAATGTAATCAAACTCAAGGATTTCAGTATTTACCAAAGCAGAACAAAGCTTGCTGAAACAGAATTATATATTTTAACTACCGAAATAAATATATGTAACATATGAATATCATTATATTTATAATATTTTTTAAAGAATCTCCGCTCCGCTCCGCTTGACTCCGCTTTTTTTACCTTTGTATTTTTTTTATTATTTTCTATGTTACTATCAAATTAATTAAATTAAAAATAATATACTGTGGCGTTAGTTCGCAATGGTCTCAGTACATATATTTAATACATATCTATCTGTATTCTGTCTATACTCCAAGGTTCCTGTTTTCTTTTTATTAAAATGTTTTGTTATTTCTTAATATGACTTTGTTAATATCGTTGTTAATATCGTGAGCTTTATTAAAATTACAAATCTAAAACAGATTTTTTTTTTATTATTTTCAATACTAAATCTTTGCTAATTTTGAGAAAACAAGCAGCAAGTTAAATGTTGTACTTCTACGATAAAAGGCGAGGAAAATGTTGCGATTAATATCAGTGAAATGTTAGTCAATATAGTAAGAGTATAATAACATTTAAGATTTTAACTAACTAAACGAACAAACTAAAATAATATTATAATTAATGTAAATAATAAATAAAAGAATATTTTTTTATCTGCTAAAATTTAGAAATAAAGACAAAGAGATTTCATTTTCTGAATATAACAAATAAAAGATAGCACTCAATGTTTTAAATGTGAAGTGTGAAAATCATAAAAAGGGATGGATCTCAAAGGATCTGGACTAAATGCATAATATTTAGTAGTAACATTTTAGTCAAGGTTAGGATAAAAATATACTCATAAGGAAAGAAACCTTTTTCAACTAGTTGTTAAAGAGAAAGTATTATTAGTGTAATTATATTATAAACCATATTTTTTATTTTTGATGTAAAATACAACTTTAAAGGGCTATTACAAATTTTAATCACTTATAGTCTAATCTAAAATACTCTAATCTTAAACTCTTAAATATTTGTAACCTCTTGACCCTTTCAAAATATCACTCGATTGAAAAATGCCTCTGGCATATTTATATCATTACTCAATTGTTATTTCCGTTACTTTTTACTGCGACGCCAACATTAGTGTTCGTGTTAACACTGACCGACCGATTGATTATAATTATAAACGTTACATTGTATTGTAAATTATTGACTTTTATTGTTGAAAGAAATTATATTTGTCACGGACGATTCTAGGTAGTCAATAAAAAACACAATATTTTTTAACTATAGTTTTATTTTTTATGAAATGAAATAGTGTTATTGTCTTACATTAGAATTCTCTTAATTCTCTTAATTTAGAATTTGAATTAAAGTGAGTATGAAATTGTTTAATAAAATACACATGTAACTTGTCAATTTCAAATACATATTTTTCAAATATTTATAATATATATTTATTGAGCGAAGCTAGCGGAGCCCTCTACTGAAAACTTTTGCACATTCTTTGTTTCGAATAGGCTCGAAAACTGCTTGACGTTAAATTATGAAATTTTGCAATAAAAAAGATACACATCCGGTGATGGTTTCAAAAAAAAAAATAAAATGTTGTTGAAGAATAAACGTAAAATAAACTGATATCCCATTGAAGTCACTGGGAAACGATGAGTCATTGGGGTCGCTTCGCTCAATATACAAACGGCATCCGAGATTTCGCGAGCGCAGCGAATCGAAATTGAGGGTCTGTTGACGCCTCTAGTACAGTAACTATATAGTTACTATATTCAGTATATTTTAAGGTCTGCACTTCTCCAAGATTTAACTAACATAGTACAGCTTACATCACAATGTTTCAGTCCAGAAGGCTCAATCCTGATACATTCAAGGAATTCAGAAAAAGTATTTAAATGATACACGACAAAGAACTTCGTAACAAGATAATAATAGTTTGAACTAAGTGAGTACGAGTATATTTATTTTATAATGTTGCGAATGTATTAAATAGTTGAAATACACTAAAACAGTAATGTTTGTTGATTAAGTTTTAATTACTCTATTGTATAATTCTATTTATCGTTCCGACCACACTTAAAGGATTATCTAATAAACGTTAAACAGCTCACTCAGCATTTGCACAAATGGAAAGTTACTAATTAGTAAAAAGAAAACTTGCGCTTTTTGAATATTTTTTTTTGAATAATTCGAATTAACTTATTACGGAAAAGCTAAATGTCAATGTTATTATATACTTTTCTTGTACTTTTCGCGAATTTTTGAATGAACCTGAATATTGTATCTGCAATCACTAATATACTTTATCTTTGTAATATATTTTATTAAATCTTTGATACAGCTAGTAATTATATCTGGGTAAAAGCCTGCTCCAATTTTTATAGTGTTATTAAATATACTGATTATAATTAGTTAATAAAGGAAATCCGAAGTAGAACCATAACTGCAGCATTGTTTTGAGTTATACATGTATTCAAATGCTCAAGTTAGTATTTCAGTTTTGGTTGCTATTTGGTTTGACTGTTAATAGTGTAATGTGTACAAACACGTTATTTGTAAAAGCCTTTACATAAAATTATGAAGCTACGTTATATTAAATTGCGTTTGTGTTCTTGTGCGGTGACGTTCTTCTTTATATGACAGTTTTATTTACAGCGACTAATAAAATAACAAAATCTAGTAAATAGATTTTTCTGGTATTAAATATATATAAACATTTCTACTATGTTAATGATTATATAGATAGATACTATGTTACCTACTTTAAGATCTGCGCTAAGAAACGTCTTGGAGTTAAGTCACGATGTGGCAACATACTAGGATCCGCCAACCTTGCGCGGCGGGTGTTGAGCTGAGCCTCTCTCCTTTAATCTGAATAGCTACAGGAAATATCGATTTATTAGGACTTATTGTTACCTTCTAGCTCAGCACATTGCTCGCACGCGCAGGGCAGCTCTAATGTATTGTTTATGGCAGGAGTGATTTTTTTTTGTAACTTGAATGGCTATACATTTTTTCAATCTGCTTTCGCTAAAACATCCGCGTTGGGCTCCAACATACACGGGAAAATTTTTAGCTAATTATCGCGTTGTATTCTGGTGACAACTAAACACAAGGTCAAGGTCAAGGTCACAAAAACGGTTAAGAGTTTTGCTTACGCTCAGCTCAATTAACTTCTTAACCAAATTTTAATTCAACGTGCCTCTAAAATTTGGTACTTGAAAAGTCCGCTCCGTGCTCCATATTGTACCTCCAGCCCCAGGGCCCGAATAAGTTCTATTACAAATAAAAATGTATTTCTTTAGACAATAATTTTTCATCAGTAAAGAGAATCTTTCTCTGCCTTTCAACCGCATATCCTTTGATGAGCACAGAGGTTCAATTCTTGTTTTATTGTACGCGAGTTGCGACAGAATCCTTGATCTTTATTTTTCACATTGAATCAGTTTTAATATCTCTGATAGAGGAAGCGCTGCTGTTGTATCTGGTTTTGGAACTTACGACTGATATCAAGCTTTGAAGAATGTTAAAAGGAGAGTTGTTATTGATATATCTGGGTGAAACTTACGGCTTTTGAAGTCTTCAAAATGTTTGATCTCTCTAATTTGTTCAGAGCAATCCTGCCTTTTTTTTCTTATTGTAAAAATTTATGGAATATAAAGAAATGTGAATCGGCGAGAAATCAATCGAGATTTTTTACATAAGTAAAAAAAAATCTTCCACTATAATTATTTTTATAATTAAGTTCATAATTGTACCAGTATTTATGCCCAATAAAAAGAACTGAGAAAATTCTAATATAAATATATAAACAAATATATTTAGATAGTTAATAATATGTTATATATATTAAATGTAGGCTTCTTTGCATATAATATTTTATATTCTGTCAAATTCAAAGTTCTAGTAATGACGTAGAAGGTCTGTCCTGTATCTAATGTAATAATATGAAAGTACTGCAAGTGGACAGGAAACTAATTAAAACCTTTTATTATATAATTTATACATAAATCGTATAATTAATGTACATATATTGATGTATTAATCCTTTAAAACACCATTTGTTTTACTGCAAGCCGTGATTTGTATAATGTTATAGTACATCAAATTGAACTAATGCGGAACTCAACAGTTACGAACTCATTTATGAATGTTAGAATGGAAAGATAACTTTACTGAAAGATAATAATAATGACGTACAGGTTTTCCTTAATTTGTTGATTAAACACACAATTGTGGAAATTCTGAATCAGATTATCTGTTATAAGTGAAAGTGGAATTTGTATAACAATCAAAAATAACCGTTGGAGTTATTAGAATTACGAGCAGCAGTCAAACACGTCACTACAACGTACAAAAGAATGCCCTTGTGAGTGGTCCTGTGCAATAGCTATTTATTATATTTTGTATGCCTGTCACAATTATTGTATGCAAAGTTATGTTATAATGAAATGCTAAGTTAAAAAAGTATATATTGATCTATGGGACACTTTTTGACCATTTAATCAAAATCTACAATCACGAATGTCATCAAAGAACTGCTAAACGAGTGAGATACTTTCTTGAATGCATATGCAAAATTTTAAAACTCTAGCTCAAATGGCTTAGGAGGAGTAGGCGAACATCGAAACACACTTTTGACCAGTAAGAGCTTCGTTTCGCTCAGTTCAATAATTTTATCTGCACTTTTAATTTAGTTGTCAATCATAACTAATATACAATATATTATATTATTTTACAATGTAACCTTCTACCTAATTTGTAAAAATTCAAACGCTATGAGTGTGAATAGTTTTGGATAGATGTTTCTTATATAATAAGATACTCGCTTAGAGGTTTTTGGGTTTTTTAAACTATAAAAAAAAACAAATAGTTAATGAAATATTGAATACAAGGATAACTAAACTAACATGCTGTCATTATTGGAAAGATATAAAGAAGCTACTAATTTAAAATGTGCTTCCTTGCATAATAAAATTGTTTGAGTAAGCGACAAAATGGAAAAACCTCATAAATGATTATTAAGCGCACACTAAGCTGTTATAAAGTAGAATTAATGAACTCCGCATATATTTTTACAACTTTTATTATCAGCTAACTATTCAAAATTAACAAGAATAATTTTCTTTTCAAAACAATAAAGAAAAAATAATTTTGTTACTGTTATATTTACATTAGAATATCAAAAACTAATTGGAACATGGTTTTTATTACATTTACAGGAATATTTAATACAATAACTGTAACATATCAAGTTATCTCTTTTAAATACTAGGTATTTCTATTACATACAAATAAAATAAATTTGGAAACTTTACCATATTCCTTACAAAGAAACTTAAAAAAAATACGACTGCAATGTAGTTTAATGACATAATACGTATTATAATAATAATGGACTATTATAATAATATTTTTGCACAATAACAACTTTATTATCTTTCTAATTTTATTACATAACATTATGACTATTTATATAAAACATATTTAACCACAAAACATGAAAATAATACCAACTGAGAGACGTTACGAAATAATTTTATTTCTATTTTGGACATCTGACTTCAAAATAGCTCAAAAGTGAATATAAACTTCCGACTTTGAGAGACAAGTTAGTTATAGCAAAGCTTGTATCACAGTTTGCATTTCAACTTCAGTCAACAACAGATCTAATTTATCTGATAGTATTTCAGCTTTGTAGTATTCCACCTTTGCTAAAATAAAACGTCACACCTAATGTACTTTTATAATATACTTTTAATCATAAAAGACTTGTCTAATGTTACATTACAGTGTTAAATAACAAAATTTATTATAATTGCATCTTATCTTTAATAGTGTATCCTGAATCAAAGTGTGTACTAAATTATTACATGCAAGGTTCTATTCACGGCTTTACTACAACAATCACAATTGCCGAAGACATCGTTAACTATCTGCTTTCTCGTCGACATGAGGAAGTCAATTTCATTTTATATCATGTCGTCCGTGCTCAAATTGCCTATGCACGCGGTTCTCGAAGAAGAAGGTCATCATGAAGAGGCTTCTTTTTCCCAAAGAATTCAGGTGATTCCGTTGTCCAACACTGAAATGCCCCATTTTTTACTCGTCACTGCAACGCTTTTCAGCCGTTCGTTGCGGTGACAAACTTTAAACCTAAAAAGATACCTCATTACATTCATCATTTTATTTTATTATTTGATATTAAATAAGTCGAGTCGTTATTTAAATATATATATAATATGATTGATATTATCTTTGAAGTAAATTGATCGTTGCGTTATTAAGAAACACCTTATCAAAGTTTTATAATTATTCTAATATAATCTCTAGTTTATATATAATTCAATCAAATTTATTTATACTTACAGATCTAATTGAATTTCCTTTATTTCTTAGAAATCTGTTTTTGTAAAACATTGCCGTTTAATGATATATAAATCGAAATAATCTATTTAAGATAATATTTACAGTTTTTGAATAAGTTTATTATCAATGTTTTAATAGAACTATAAAGAACACGACAATAGAAGTTATGAAAATAATTATTAGATTATATTAAAAATATAAGGTTAGTAAGAAACAACATATTTAGACTAATTGTACAAAAGTAATTAAAAATAAGTAGTCAGACTGCATACTAAAATCATTTAAGGGGCGGACGGACGGCTCATAGCTACGTAAATAACTTTCCTGTCTGTGTTTTTGTCACTGATTTCCTTTTAAACGGCCAAACTGATTTTGATGTTGTGGTCGTGTCTAAGTGGATCCTAGGATAATTTATTAACATGATATTAACCCCGTAGTAAATAACTTTACAAAACATATTTTTAATTTATTACTCTAAGTTGTAAATCACCATTATGAAAATCTAATGTAATTAGATTTGCTGCAAATCAAAATACGGGCCTGTATAACGAACTGGTCCGTATCTTTAAGTGTTAAAACAATTATGAAAATATAATTCACATTGTTTATAGAATAATAGAGAATAATATTATATTTACAATATGTTATATATACACTGTTTTCTTTTTGTAAAACAACACATGTAAGATTCCAATGACTTGATTGTGATAAAACGTTGTATGTTTGTGTGAGCTGTTAAATTCCAGGATTCTCTTATATATCTGCCAGTCCCAGGATGAGATAATCAATAGAGTAAGACATGCCAGAATAACTGAAGTATTGTTTATCCACAAATAAATAATTTAATTAAAAACTAGACGCATTCTAATCTCTCTTAGTGTTGTAAAAGTTATGAAATAATTCTAGAATATTTGACCGTAAACTAAAAATTTATCAAATCTTTATTATTAAATATATTTTTATATGTTTTTTATTAATATTCAGGTGCCAATATGGAAAAATAATGAACTAATTATTTCTGTGAAAATGAGTAATAAACTAAATATACTTCGGGCAATAAGTATTTTAAACCATATTTTTTCTAAAATGATTTCCTGATACAATATAATCGATATAACACACATGGTACAGCCAATTACATACTAACATTCGTCATTATATTCTACGGATGGTGCTACTCTGTTACTTAATATTGTGAGAACCATTCGTAGTTGAACAGAATGTAAAGGATTTTGCTTTGCTTTACTGTTAGCGCTTTTGATATATATTCCACTGTTTTTAACATTTTTTGAGCGGTGCCATACAATGAATTTTTCTGACACAACGGCTGCGTAAAATTTGTGTATGTATTTATTTTTAAAATACTCTTAATATTTGTCAGTACAATATATTTTAACTACAATTATTCCTTGTTTTATTTAACATGTAACTTAAGTTTCAGTTCATTTTCCAACCACGTTTTCAGTGCTTTGCTAATGCCGCCTCTAAGCTCTAAAGTACAAGTAGTAGTAGTAGGAGTTTTTCATAAATGACTAACTATTAACTCTTGACATATTTGGTATCAAAATCGCGTTCATAATTATTAAATTAAAAGAAAAATAATCTTGTTTAATGAACTATATTGAAAATATGAAAATCTCTTAATCATATTCTATTGTAATTTGACGATATTTTATAGTATTTATTATATCTTTTTTTAACAATTAAATCCGGCTACTGAAAATTAAAAGATCGCTGTATCTACTGAGATATTACAAACTTTTTTTTATATAATTATACAATAACAAGCACTAAGCCTTACTAAATTCATAACCTCAATTTTATAAATAGCAACAATTGTTTCACAATTAAAAGATTAATGTGTCTGTGACAATGTATAAACACTATTATAGTCAATATGTATTGAGATATTTGCTTTTTAAAGTTCTAGTAGACAATATAGGGCCCCTAAAAGCTAAAACTCAAAATACTCTGAAATAAAATAATGTTATTAGCATAATAAAATAAATAAAATGAAAATTTTATTACCAAAATAAATAATCGATCTCAATGTAGTTGCAAGGTTTTAATTTAATTTTAAAATATATATTTTAACTTTTTCCTATTGATTAGATCAAAACTAAATATAAATATTTACATTTTATTTAATTCAATCTGCGTTTTATTTAATGAAAAGTATGTTATCACCAGTATTGATGCAAAACATATCACATAATACAAATCCATCATAGTAATGAAAGAGAGGTTTGTAGTAAGAAAAAATCTATATCAAAGCATTTAATCACAATTTGACAACACAACATACGTTTTATATTCAATCGTTTTTCATGTTTATTTCTATTTCATTCCATTTTAATTAATTGCAGTCTATTTATTTTATAAAACTAAACTAACTTACTAAAAATACGATGTAACTCCGAGGTGTTTTTTTATAATTAATTAAATGTAAAGGCTACTTATTTTACAGGTAACAAAAAAGTGTGAAAACTCAACTTATAAAAATATTTTACACAAGACAATTCCTTTATTAAAGCCTCCAGATGTAATCAAGGCATGATTACATGTAACTAATTAGAATGATAGAACAAGGGAAATGTCTTCTAACTTTAACCACAACATCGCGCACTGAACGCTTATTGACATGCAAATGGATTTCTTAATATTTATCAAAAAACAAATAAACAAATAACCGATGGGTTGGTGGGGTTGAGATGCTATAAGCATAAACATTAGGGCGGAAGGAGGCGAGGGCGACTATCCCAGTACTTGTGTTGCTATCTAGGTTGTCAATAATGTTTGATACTTCTTCACTATTACACGGTGCTGTTTGTAACCACAGTCGTACATAAATATGTTATCGTTATTCGAGTGATACATATTGTATTTTATTTACTAAATCTAAGCTGATGATAGAAAAAACTCATTAAAGTAACTACAAATTGCATTACCTTCAGTAACAACACCTGAATCCAATACGGGTTTGAGGGGAGTACAGCCTTCTTCAACACTGTTTAAAGCTAAGCTATTGATGGTTTTCCACATTTTTTTGAGATGATGACTGCAAGCACTAAATAAAGAGCAATAGTATTTTTTTTTGTGGGACCTTACTAGGTTCTTCGTTCTTTTATTCTCTTTGTCTTTGTCATACAGATGTTGTAGGTTTTCGTCAGTAGGATTAGCTTTAGTGTCTTGCCATAATGTGTTTCGATTGTATTAAAGAAGACAATAAATAAATTGATAGATTTTTTACCACATGTCCATTTTTGTTCTAGAAAGCGTTTTGTACTTTAAATTTTGATGAATGAAATAAAAGCTTAGATTACTCCTTAAATTGAATTTTATTATCGTGTAAGTTTTATGGACACATGTATATAATCCTTGCAAGATATGAAAAGCCTTATACTGAATACTAATTAACTAATGCCAGAAGCAAAACCATAATGCCATAATAAGTTTCTACGAGAAGATAATATCACCTACCATAGACATAGTCATATATTCTATGATAACAGCTGCTCTGTGTTATCTACGTACATGAACTTATTACGTCTAATGTGTGTTAATGTATTCATTAATACAAATTTATTAAAGAAAGTTGTTAGACATGGTATGTAACGAATGCGATTTTTCTTCTATTGAATCAGGCTTTGTGAGATTAATGAATAATTTATTTTAAACATCACTAAATCCAAGCTAATCTGTTTTGTTTTATTAGTTAATGGTTAGAAACACAAATATTGATATTAGGATAACATCATTACATTATTATTACTCAGAAAAATAAAATGTAACAAAAAGATATGTTCAAATCACTTTGCGACAGTCGGTATGATAAGTTTAAAAACGATTAACATTTAATGAACGTAGTTTATTGGTAAGTTTAAGTCTCGTGTTTCTCCGTTATTTGGCAAATTAATTATACAACTTCATCGCAACACGCAAATGAAAGATGTTTGTTCGGCCTGAGATTGTTACTTAACAACTTATTAACTTGGACTGAATTCTTGAACATCGAAAGCTCTTAATTGACTTCTGTAATCCTATTATAACTTTCACATATTATTTAAGAAAGTATTTCAAGAACTGTACTCGCTTTTGCGGTTTGGTAGAAACTATTTTATTAAATAAGACGAAATGTCTGACTAGGTACAATGTATTAATATTAAACCTATGAAAAAATATAAAATTCTATCATGTTATATATTATAATCTACCTCTAAGTAAATAATTGTAAAATAAATAAAATTTTTGTATAATTGATTTGTAATGATATTATCCTAATGATACATATGTATCGTTATCTAGCAGTCGATCTAAACGCATCGGAGACATCACTTGTGTTGAAATCTCCTTTTATCTGTTGTCCGATCTTTAACTTAAGTTATCTTTTATATATATCCTTAAGAGTATATATAAAAGATAACTTCAGTTTAACATCAATTAGTTCCTTCAAGTTTTATAATAATATTTATTATGTTATTGCGTCCTTTGTATGTTTATAGTGTTATAAACTGAATTGTAAATTATTGTATTAAATTAATGTTGGAATTAGATGTACTATTAACATCACGCTCCTTTAATGTTTCCACGTTTATTATTATATGTACTAAATATCAAAGTTTTATGGCATTTCTCTTCTATAACAAAGTTCTTCGTCCGTTTTGTAAGAATGTAAGTAATAACTTTGTACGTACGTTAGTAATAACTTCATTAGAACAGTTTTATATTTTGTGGTATCTCAAGAACTAGCCTTATTTACTGTAATTATACTCGTAATATAAAACTGGTGTAAACTTAAATAAAAAAAACACTTTAAACTTATAATATTATAAGTATATAAGTTTAACGAAAGGTATGACTCTTTTATCTCTTGCAAATTATGAATAACAAAATAACAATTATGCAATAGCGATCTCTAAAAATTTGTAGATTTATTATCAATAAATCTACAAACTAATAAATAAATATAAATAAATAATAAACTTTTTACTCTAAACGCAACAGAAGACCGACAAAGAACTCGCTAACAATCTGAAATTATTCATAACTTTCCATTAATACCAACAATAAACGAACCTTTGTTTACGGACAGTGATAAAAATACCGGGTACGACCACTGAATGCTTTTATTCTGTCTTTCGCCGCGCTTTAAACAAAGATATTAATACAATAGACTCGTTTAAAACAAACATAAAAGACGCAATCATCTGTACGTAATTATAATTCTTATATGTATTTACACGTACATATTTATATGAACCATTATTTTTCAATGAAAGCTTCCCAAAATTGATTTAGTCTAATAAAAGTTTATAGATAATCGATAGGAAATTCGTGAAGTTTATTTTCGGATTTCGAATGGCCTTTTCGTCGAAACATCATGGCTGATGAAACATAACTGAAAACACGTTACTTCCATTTTTATGTATTAAATTCATTACCAAACTAACATAATGAAAGCCATTGAATCCTACTTGCGAAGTCCATGTGGCATAACTTTTGAAAATCGAGTAAAATTTCAAATGCGGTCGAAACCACGTGACAAGTGGTGACTTTTAAAAAATCATGTTATCAAATTTGGTACATGGGGTTGTCGAGGTCATTGATCAGGAATCCAGAGTAAAATTCAAGACGGGTAAAGTTGGGGGTTGGATGGGATTTGTAGAAATCAAAATTAATTCGCTACAATGGATCCGATACAACTCACGATGCTTCAATACCATGCCTCAATTCACGCACTGATTATATTTTAATATATATTTAGTAAACACTACTAACATAATAACAGAGAAGAAAATAAATTTATCTCATACAAAATAAAACCACCGTCATAGTACCTTCAGTGTTATGTATTATCCGCTAAGCTTTTCATAAACGCTTTGTGACAGACATGAATGTGACAATACTTCACACAGCGCTGGTACAGAGCAAAGTGAGTGTCGTATCTGTGTTCCATGGTTTGATGTTTTAAACATCTTTTGAATAACAGTTTATCCGTAGATTTAAAATTCTATGAATGTAGACGAAATATAGTCCAGCTGTAAATTTATTTTTATCAACACAGATTAAATATAACATATTTTATCAACCTAGAAATATTATTTTCATAGTAATTAATATATTTAGTCATTCTAATTGTTGTCTATCAAACTTATAATTTGATGACATTAGGTTGATTATCCGTTGACAGCTAACAATACATATGATATATTCAATAGTCCATTAAAATTGTAATGTACGCAGAAACAACTTAATCTGAACAACAAATGTAAGTCCAAACTTTCATATAATAACAAGAAACGGTTATTAGTAATTGGAACAAACTTTTCTTCCTCAAGTTATAACAAGTTTATGAAGTTTGGAGGCAAACCGTTTGTGATGAGCTCAGCTTTCATATCCTCGCTCGTATCGGTAATTGCATTTGCTGCATTATTTCTAGTATTGTTACAGGTTAAATGCATACAAAGAACAATTTTATTAATACACTATTTTAAATATTTTGTTATTTCTTGATCATCTCCAAAGGTTTCAATTTGTTAATATCTTTCTTGTTGCTATCTTATTCCCGTTGAAAGATGTATGACAATTAAAATAGAACAATAATTGTTATGGAAAAAACTTTTAATACAAAGTAATATAAAACGTATGTACAAAAATGTTTTACAATTATATGGAAGTTAATTAAAGAATGCCCCAGCGAAAGAATTTTGGTTTTAATTCCATATACAATATGTTATATATTGTCTGTTTTTCACAATTTGTAAGTAAGTAAGTTTTCACTGTTTTAAGCTATTCATTAATAATTTTTAATGAATTTTAACTTTATATTAAAATATATTGAAAATACTATGCTGTATATAATATAACAATGGAGCAAAATACACACCACATCTCGCACTCCGTGATCATTGAACCTCTTGAACCTCATATAAATCGAAAAGTTTTGGTTGAAGATAACTGTTACAAGACGCCTCCCTCCTTTGACGATTTGTCTAATTATTATTGTTATACGGACTGCCAAATGCTCAGTAGCTTTATATTAATATCAAAATAGTTTCCACAATCGATAGTTCCGGCTTGTGTTTATTCAAAATTTAAACTCTTTGATAAGCAGTCGACGTCGTAGCACCACAAGGAAGTTCGAAATTATAACTTTTAGGAACTGTTTTCAAAGATATGTTCAGAAATTATCGAATTAATTTTCGATTGTATTTATTAGTTTTTTTGATGTTGTTTTGTGAATGATAGGATTTACTTACGATATTTTTCTGAACAATATTTTTCGATATAATATAAACAAAAAATTGGTTTTCTGAGATCAAATTTCTGATGATTGAATTATGTAAAAATTACTTTATTTTTCACTTATTTTTATTCGGAATACACTCGGCCCATGAAGAGTAATAAAAATAATGAAAAAGATTTCTTATGTAATTCCTTGCAGTTAAATACATGTTTACCTGATACTATCATATTAAGTGAGTTGGTATTTTAGTACTTTAATTATTAGTTATTAACCACATAACTTCTGAACACTTTTATTCAATTTTTATTTTTATTTTGCTTATATGAACAAGTTATTACACTAAAGGATCTATTCATTGTGGCTGTACCTTAAGTTATTAAGAGCGAGTACTTGCGAGTTGCAGATGCGAAACCTCCAAATGGAGGAGAGCTTTGATACATCTACTCGTATTAGTGTAACTGCAGTGCGGCGGAGAAAAGCCGAGAGAAAAAATTTAGCAATACGAGAAGCCACTATTTTTAATTAACTTAATGAAGTATTTTGTGTGATCATTTAATATACTTTTTTAAAGATTTTTTTTTTTGTTTTCTGTTGGAACACTATTTTTGAAGTACAGTAACTGGCTCTTACGGAACATTAACATATTGGACACGTACTTGAGGGATTTATAACCTTATATGAACTAGATAACAGTGTATGTACTGATACTAAAAAGAAATATGTAATTATTACTTAAATAGTGAACACAAAAATATGTTTCGACTATAAAATAACAACAGTAATGTTCAAAGCTTCCAAATTTTGCAATATTATGAAAATATATCCAGAAAGAAATAGGATGCTAAATAAAATCCCTATAGTACAAAATAAACAAGTACAAAATATTTGACTATTTTAGAGACAAACAATGTATAACGTTTCCTCGTTGAACCACAATTCAGTGGTAAATCAGATTTTAAACGTTCCCTGTGTGATTGTGAATGAGTTTGTGGTGTGGCGGAATTTTGTTGACCGATGACACGGACGGTTACATCATGTGATGTGGCAGTTTGTATTTTCAAATCGCTTACATAGTTTTAAATAATATTTCATTAAATGTAAATATAATAAAAAGTACTAAACAGCAAAATAATTTTGAAAATGAAGTAAAATGATTTAATTACGTTTAAAATATTTGATAATGATAACATTATGACATAATTAATTTCTCGCCAGTACTTGTCAATAATGTTAATATTAATATAATAAAATAAAGCTTACTTTTATTTCACTTGTTATTTGAACGCATGATATGAATAAAGTTTTCATACCTTGTTATCAAAAGCTAAGCGAAGATAAAAAGGTTTTTGGAATAAAACTACAATTCTATTTGTAAAATACGTAACTATTTATTATATTTATACACCACTATGCATAAGATTAATTAATTACATTTGTTTTGATTAATTAAATTTAATGAAGTTCTGTTTTTGTTAGTTTTGTAGAAGGAGGTAGTAATGATGGTAATACGTATTAATGATATTCGGTGGTTATACTAATTGGCTCGATCCATATACACTTCGTATTTACTATTATAAGCTGTTTAAACACAAATAGACTATCAGTAATTATAGACATGCAGCTATAGTAATAATTATAGTATATGTATTATGAGTGCTGTAAATGTATTTTATTACATATATTTTGTAAGCATTTCTAGCGCTTTACAAAATAATAAATGTAATTGTAATTAATAAGTGTATAATTTGTTTTAAAAACATAATTATGACGTCAAAGTCAGTATAATATTTTTATTCTAGTTAAGAGAAGTGATGTTATAGATAATGCTGTTTCTTGTTTTTGTATTAAAATACTATGTACTACTGATAGAATATTATGTTTGTATCTACATATTACAAGGTTCTATAAACAGTAATCCACAACCTCGATCATGTCTACACTAGTAATGATTGTGTTGTGACAACCTTAGTTTGACTCAACGTTACAGTTCATTTGTAGGGTATTTTGTATGAAACTAAGCTACTATCTATTGAATATTTCAGATAAATGGTAAATTTATATTTACATAGATTTATCTGAAACATTCGTACACAAAATATCTCTGTTAGAATGTATTCATTCGGCATTTGGAGGTCGTGAATAATGATGTGGTGTTGGTTTGTTTGTTTTTTACCACCACGAAACCACGGAATTATTACGTCAAAATAGTAACTAAAAATAAAGTAAATAACAAATTATATAGTAAAATATAGATTAACGAAATGGATACCCGTAGATAATTTCTAACACGAAATCAAAATTCAAGAACTTAATTTATACAAAGTTATTATGATAATATAATATAGGATATTATCATACTCGTAATTATCGAGTTTTCATATAACACAAATTTATTAACATAACAGTCACCATGAAAGTAAATAATAATAAAATATTAATATAAATTAATATAACTTAGTTGTTTTTATAACTTGGAATAAATATATCTTTTTGTTTTAACAATGTGTATCAATTTATGTAGATGTTTGAAATTCAAAGGGTTAACATATAACAATAAATGTTTTGGTAAAACTATAATATTATAATATACTTACATACATAGGTATAATTGAAGACACTGATGTTAGAATTTTTGCTAATAATATACAGCTTATAATCTGCTCTACACATCCGCACTACTTTTAACATGGGTTACGTTTTTGAATGAATAACGTTTCCTCGTTGAATCACAATTCAGTGGAAAATAATATTTCGACGTCTGCTTGCAACGCGATATTAAATTCTTGCAATATCAGAGAATGCAGAATCTATCAATTCATGAAATGTTAACAAATTTATCAAACAAGCAATTTATCCGACAAATATAATACTATCTTGATATTGAACAGTCTTATATTAAGATAACTCAAAATCTTCTACAAGAGTGAAATATTGAGTTTAAACTACAATTACTTATTCAGATGAAAGTGAATATTATAGTATACCTACCAGTAGTCTTGTAATATAAAGATAGTTGATTCTTCAATGACGTATCATGCGCAATGAATGTTTGAATTTCTAAAACAGGTATTTCAAATTTTTCTTTAAAAAAGTACTTTTACAATTCTATTTCTATCCAAAATAAAGATATCTACTTCTATATCTATTATCAAAAATGTAAAAACAATCTAAAAGCTATTCCCATAGTCGTAATAGTATAAAAGTGTTTGTGTTGTAATATGTATGAGTGAATCCCGCGAGTGCAGTGAGCGAGTGGTTTGATAATTATTACCGGGACTTAAAATAATACAAGTGGCTTGGTACCGATACTTTACTCTTCAATTATATAACAACACTCAATGCAAAAGTATATACTATTAACAAGAATAATAATATATAAAATGTATGTTTTATGAAATGATTGTTGCAAAATTATTCCCTTTTGTAGTTAAAAGATAATATAATAAGTATTACGAACTAGTCGTTCTGTGAACAGTAGACTCAGAAAGTTAGGGGATGAGACAATGTTTTAAGTGCCTTTTCTAAAAAGGAATAAGTATACCTATATACTCGTATGTAAGTAGGTACATAACTACCGAACGAAATTTTTCTCCACCAAATATCAACGGAGTTATTCAACTTTGAAATTTTTGATAATTTGCTATGGCCGCCATTTTGAATTTTGAAATAACAAAAAAGCACCTTAGATTTCGGCAAAGAATACTTAGATGAAATTTCAGCCCGCTAGCTGCCGCAAAGTCCGTTTTTGTGGTACGGATCAGAAATTCGCCATTTTGAAATTTTTCGCCCAAGCGGCTCTGCTCGACGGCTCGACATAAAAAATTAAATAATTTAAAGAACACACCTACCGATTTTCGTGACGATAAGATGCAAAATACGCCGGCTACGATTCGCTACGCTCAGCATTCGTCCTTCGGTCAACAAGGCATATTTATTTTATTATATGCAGTAAAAGACTTTTCCACATACGTAATAACATAAAAGGTTTTTGATGAAATATTTAATATGTCACCTCTAAAAGTAGTCGTGCTAAAAACAACACAATAATAACAATAATTCGAAGAATATTAAGATTTGCCAATAAACAATAACATTCAGTTTTAAACACTATCAGACCAAATATCGATTATATTATTATCAGACATGTATATTATTATACTGTTTTAATATATATCAGTTGTTCGTTTAAGAGGAAGAGGAAACCTCTTCACATGAAGGTATGCTAATGTCCACCCTTTTAAACAATATCCATAATTGTTGCTAATAAATTAATGTTTTTACATAAATAACACGAGTGCTTTTTTGTTTGTTTTGATAATTTACCTGAATTTGATAGAGCCCTTAAGCCTTATAATTGAAGAGCTGTTTATATCTTAAAAGAATCATCGTATAATTTTTTTTAACGTTTTAGAATGATACCAATATGCACTACTGCCATCATTCATAAATTGTCAGTTCATATATTAATATGTAGAAATAAAAATATTTTCCAAAAATATATACATTCCGATATAAACATATATTCGTTGTTTTAGATAAACTTTAAACTAATAGAATAAGCCTTGCAACCATTTATCATATAAAATATTAAAGATAAAAAGATTAATAAAACTCTTCTTAAATGATTGTTCATTTTAAATAATTTATTAATTATATGATTTCCGAGACGAAAATAAATGCACTTCACTTTATTTCGAGATTTTACCTAAACTATTATTCAGAACAAACAAATTTGTATTTATACATTAGATATTTTTATCCAAATACACATTTGTATAGAAGATAACGACAATAAGCATTTTTAAGACTAAAAAAAAATAATGAGACCATTCTTTTTTTTTCTCTCTCTCTCATAAACTTAAAAAGTAATCATATTTATATAGAAATCAGAAGTAATAATACCAATTTAGGTAATTAAGTATTGTAAGTAAAACATAGATATATAACAACTTATAATATACAATTTACTTATATTAACTTACAGTATATGTTATACAAAGTGACACATGACACCGAATATTGCCTTCAAATAAGTGTAATATAAAAACGAGATCTGGGTGAAGGGTTCCTTTGATCTAAGAAAATATATTTTGAAGTTTCATATTATAATCGTGACATAAGAAATCTACTCGCACTGTCTGATTTAGAAACATATTGTTGTCAGATTGTTGTTTTTCTAATAAACATTACAAACGTAGAAAATGTTTAGGTAAGAAGTCCGTTAGTTAACCTTCAAACATTGGAAGTATTTTAATAAGGACTGCATTTGTCTATAATAGAACTATTTATAAGCTTTCAAAGCTCAATGTAACAAAGCGAGAAGATATTGTACTCAATTGTATGTTGAACTGACACGGAACATGCTCCAGAGCATTACTACTGATAACAATTACAATAATGTAAACTAAATTAAAAAAAACTAAATATTATACTATTATTGATAGAAATATAGTTTATTACATCATAGTAACTATTATTTTTAACAAGACATCCTACATTGTTTGTCAATAATAAAGTGTTTTAACTTATTACACATATTAATATTGTATTTAAAATTATGAAAATGTAATTATTAACATTTAAAATATTGCTTGCTTTACTCTCAGTAATTTGACAAAAAAAATCAAATCTAATAATTTTAACAGGCGATATCTACTGTCAAAGTAACAACTCTCCAACATTAACTTCAGTTCAGACTTCAGTGTTGCTTTAGAACTGTATATAAATATAATCAATATATTATTCAATACTAGTTACCAATAAACAAGAATTCAATTATAATTGTTGGCTATATGCCTACTTACTTTTTATAACTGTGAAGTTTTAGCACAATCGGCCATTAGCGACCCAAAATAGACTTACAAGATTGTATCCAAGAGACTAAAGATAACCTAATAGTAAGAGCATTTAGAAATGTATAATATGTTATTGTTTAATTTAAAATAACATTAAACATGAGATTTACTCAATTGTGATAAATAATGTATGATATGAATGACTTTTTATACACTTCAAATCTTAATCTTCACTAACATTTAAAGTATTTTCTGAAGACACTTTACCATCAGCTCGTTGTCGTCCATTTGTTCGAGTTAATCAGTGGAGTGACAGAATGGGTCGAGTGACAGACAGATGAGATCAAGTACGTAATACGGTTGATTTGTTAATTGATGTGGCGCACTTGGTCTTATAATTAGTATTGCTATTGTGCAGATATATGTAATATATATTTATCAGATTGTATCAACGGATATATCATTATAAAAATAGCAAACAATTTTTATAGCCAATATGTTGATGCCAGGTTGACAAGATCATTCATTATTAACTTAAAAATTACAGTGTATAATATCTACAAATTGGGTAAGGTTTCTCTTTAAAAAAAAGTATATGGTATTCTTTAAAAATATTTAACACAATAGCAACCTCAATCTTCAAATAGTAACAGTGTCACAAGCAATAGTCCCCGTCTTACTAGAAACGCACTCAGGACGACAGTTCCCCGGAGGACTTTTCGCTTCCACTTTAACCGCTGCTCGAGTCAAGATTTCAATACCTTTGTGCAGTCAAAGTCACTAAAAATAACAATTCCTTGATCAGGTCTATTCATAAGTACAGTTGGTGTAGTATATATATATATATATACATAATTTTATCGAAATATAAGTTTATAATAGGATCTTTTTTTATGTAAGAGGAGGGAAAACGAACTGGCGGGTCACAGGTGATGATACTTGATTACATTCACAAGAGCGTTGCCGGCCTTGGAGGTGGGAGTAAACGCCTTTTTTGAAGGTACCCATGTCGTACCGATCTAGAAATACCGTCGAAGGGGGTTCGTAGGCATTACATCGAATAGCTCATCGGAACACTTGGTGGTGAACCGTGGTAAATGCGGAAGAAGACGCACAGAGAAGCAACGTATTTACGCAATGCCACAGAGTCCAGCCGTTCACAGAGCACAGAGCGGGTAAGAGATAATAATTCCTTAATGAGGTGTTTTTCTTTGCACGCGCAATGATTACATACATATGATTATTAAAATTTTTCATCCCTAAATTTTTAAAAAACACAGTTTATACATATCTATTGAAATAAATATCACAATATATATTATATGTATATATACATACGTAACATATATATAAATATTAATATTTAGGGATGAAAAATGGTTTGATAGAATATTCTTAGTTCTAAACGTCACTAACTTACACTCAACTGAATTATTGTATCTTAATATTTAACTGTTAATTCTAAGATCTATTTTCTTAACCAGAGACAGAAATTATCTGATTACTTTCACTACTGTGTATCCATACTGTTGAGTTCCACATGGGGTTATATTATATCACTGGTTGGAATGGTACAGTGGTAATTAAAACCAATTACAATACTAGTGATTCGTTCCATTGTGATCTAATGGGAAGTAGTGCAGAATGGATTTGGGAGGAAGCCATCTCCGTGTGTGACCAACAACTATGACATTATGAACTATCACTATCTCTAACTATTTATGTATTAAAATTCAAATTATATGCCATAGTTTAATCTGATGAAAAATGTGATTCATAATTTTAAATTTAATTAACGAAAATTTAATGGACTACTAGATTCGATTTTTAACTTTAATCCATATCTTAAGATTACTTATATAGCTTGACGCACATTTGATGTAAAAAAATCACATTATAGAAATATCAAATATCATAAAAAAAAAATGATATTTTTAATATTTCATTATAATGTAACTAAATCCGACAATTCTTTTTACGGCTTCTGATTACTGACATGCTAACCGCTCTTCCTACAGGTACATTTCTAAATAAGTAATATTCCAATATTTCTCTGTAGTGAGAGTGTATAGTAGGGTGATTCAAAAAATCTTAGTTTTAAATTTTTATAGGGGCACCGTCTTATATGGTTCCAATATGAAAAAAATATACCCATATATTTTTTTTTAAATTTAAATTAACTTTAGGGGTCGCTACCATCCATTAAAATTTTTAAAAAAGGCGTTACATACGGCAATGGGGTTGCAGCCCTTGGGAACCAAAATGGCGGTGCCTTTGTGTATTTTGTACCTGAGCGTAAACAAGGTACGTTAGGTACCTGGTACATATCCTCTATCCACGTTTTTTAACTTCTTCAGACTTCAGGTTATTAAGCTACAGAAAGGGTTTAAAGATTAAAGTTGTAATTTCGCAATAGAGTGTGAGCTAGTCTTTAAGTAAGTAGTAATATAGCCAACCTTTTTTAATGTCGTCGTCTTCGACCTCTTTAGACAGTCGGCCTCCATTGCCAGGACCGTCTACCTCGAAGCCACTGCGAAAACAAGGGAGGAAAGAATTAATCGATGACCGTTTGGCTGTAAGTCTTGATGTTGCTAAGTTAAACGATCGAAAAGCTGCTGTCGTATTAACATCGATTCTCAAGAGCGCTGTCTGTGATACTGAGAAGTACAACGTTAGCTTTTCTTCTATTCGGGGTCAGCGAATCCAGCGACGAAAAAATCTCAGAATCTCTAAAAAACGAGTTTAAGCCAGAGGTTACGCTTACCGTTCACTGGGATGATAAAATGCTCGAGGACATAACGGGACATGAGGTTGTGGATCGCTTGCCTGTTATAGTATCAGGACAGGGAGTGGAACGGTTTTTGGATGTTCCAAAACTTCCGAATGGAAGAGGGCAGGTGATAGCCTCAGCTGTTTATGAAATGTTATTGTCCTGGGGTTTAGATGAAAAAGTAAAATCGATGTGTTTTGATACCACAGCATCAAATACAGGTCGATTTAATGAAGCTTGTACCTTACTAGAGCAAAAGCTGGAGAAAAATTTATTATAGCCTCCTGAATAGAATAGAACACCTGAGAAAGGTGTATCTTTTCGAGCGCCTGCTGGTCTCCACCGGGTAAGGTGGATGACGTAGGCCATCTATTCTTTTAAAATATATTTATTTCGGGAACAACAAAAACTGACGAAGAGGGAAATTAAAGGAATCAAAGGAATTTGCATTTTTACTGTACGAATTTACGCCAAATACTGGTATCAAGTTCCTTGCGCATGGTCTGCGCCAAGGAATGACTTACAACTTTTGAAGGATTTATTAGCTTACAATAAAGTGAATGAATCACTTTCAAAAGTTGCTATGAAACAAGCGTTGGCACCTTTGGTACCTATCAAAAAACTTGTAGCATTGGCCTTCTCTGACGACCCAATTTCTTTGGAAACTAAGCGAAAGATGGTTGCTGCTCTTCAAATAGAAGGGTCAGAAGATTCTCCAAAGCGAGCCATCCTGGATCAAAACCTTATTGCAACAAAAAAACCGGAGGACTTCGTATCTTCTCATATATTAACGTTTTCTCATATATTTTTTAAAAGTATCTCCATCTCATGCGATTTTTTAAAAAAGGACGTGCAGACCTGGAAGGACGATTGTGAGTTTAAAAAATGTGTGACTGTTGTAAAGGGTCTAAAAGTTATCAACGATCCAGCTGACAGGGGAGTATCGTTGATTGAAGAGTACAATCGCATTCATACGACAGACGAAGACCAGAAACAGTACCTATTGTTGGCGGTCAAAGACTTTAGGCGAAAATTCCCCGGTTGTAACAAATCTACATTAACATCTTAAGTTACTAGTCTTAGTTATAATAGTAGTTATCCTTAAATTATTGTTGTAGTTATATAATAAAATAGGTTATTACTCATTTTTTACCTGTTCATAAAACCCAACACTTTTCATCCCTGGTAGCGACCCCTAAAACCTCTTTTAAAAATCTAAAAAAAAATTGGTGGAAGTTTTAGTTTTGGAACCAATAGAACAAAATGACAGGGTGCCTCCATAAAAAAAATAAATAAAAAATTTCACATGTATTTTTGAATCACACTAGTGTATAGGGATGTTATATTAAACTATCCCAACTAAATAAGTAAACATCATTAAAAAGAATATATGTTTTTATCCTATTGGACTACATTAGTTTTGTATTTTTAAAAACTTCAGTGAAAAAAATATAAAGATAAAAATAAAGTATAGAAATATACATGAAATATATATTAACATCTACTGTTCAAAATCCCTTTCCGTTTATAATCTGTCTTTAAGTCAGGAAATTATTACCTTGTCAGTACATACGTACACGGGGAATCAAAATATGGATTAACGTTTGAGAATCATAAATATTGTATCGGAAATCCTCTCACACGACCATGCGATTGAAATAGCTTTATTATATATCTCAAAAGAATCAACGATCGCTATTATCTTACACGTGCAAATGTAATATTAATAATATTCAATTATCTAACATGTAATCAACATAAAGCGTTTTATAGTGGTATAACTAAGAAATTAACTTACTGCAAGATCGCATACGGTGTTAATTCTTCCCGCCTCATCCCTTAAAGGTTTATACATTTAAAACTTTCCTTCTCAGCAGATTTTCAAGTCCCACACATCATTATTAAGTGAACTAAGTACCTTTTTTTAATAATATAATTTCCGCAACACTCTGTTATACTAAATTTCAGACCTTATTATCAATTTATGTGTCAGTTTTAGTTACTAATCCTATAAATAAGGTGTACTTAATGTCTATGAGATAGCGAAAGGGTTTGTCCAACGTATTGTAATGAAAGGAGGACGGTATTGTACTCGTAAATTATCAACAGCTGTTATGCTGTTTCGTTTAATATTATATTTTAGACTTATTTCAAATTATAAATACGAACTAGACGCAGGATAAAATATTGTATTGTGTAAAAGTAATTGTTAATTTCGTTTAGTTTTACTGAGATTTGTCATTCAATAATATTCATTATAAATTTATCCTCGTTGAATTCAATAACTACTAACTGTCTTACTCTGTAAAAGATAAAGCAGCGATGTATACAATGAATACATACATTGTAGTGAGATGATATTATAGTAGAAACAAATTTAGCTTACAAACTGCTTATTTCATGCTTGATGTAGTTATTAGTATGCATGAATAGTAAATTACTATTGAAGTTATCAGACACAGTATTTGCATATTATTTATTGTATGAATAATAATTACTTTCAGTGATCTAATACATTTTCAATTTGTCTTTTCTTATAGAAGTAACCTCCTCTCCTTGTTACAGTACTGGTAGTCTGTTTGGTATCTTATTTGGTATGTTTATTTTCTTTCAACAAAACGCACAACATACAATATAAATATTTTTTCTTTACTATTCTAGTGGCATTATTATATACAATGTATTTCAGTATTTTCGTATTAAAAAAGGGAGAAACTAAAATGTTTAAGTTTCTACTATCATGCAGTAAATTTGGAAAAACATACTTACTTACTTACCTTCACGCCATATCTCTTGCGGGGTAGCCAGAGACGACGGAGCGCCAAACGCTACGGTCTCTGCATACCTCTTTCGCCTCGGCCACAGACATCAACCTCTTCATACATGCCCTCCAGGGGGTCCTCATCCTTTTTACGTGACCTTTCTCCAGTAACATTGATACTGTGTTTTCGAAGGTCACTCGAGGCCTCCCCCTGTCTCTCTTACCGCTCACTTTTCCTATATAAATCTTTCTTACCATTCTTTCATCACTCATTCGTTCGACGTGCCCAAGCCACCTGAGCACGTCCTTCTTCATTCTCACCGTAACATCTTCGCTAGTACCTGCCATTCTGTGGATCTCTTCATTGCGGATTCGATCAGCAAGACTGACTCCGCATATTCTGCGGTGACTGCACTGGCTGAGATTTATTAATAATAAATAGGAGCGGGTGCTGTATGAATTAGGCTGTTACAGGTCTGGAATACGGATCACTTGAGTTTTTCTTTGTCACTCCACCACGGAGTCTTTGATTCTGAACTAAATTGTCTCATCAAAAGTCTTTTCGCTTTGTTTACTTTTCAAAAAAATATTTAATATTATTTTTGTATTGTAGAACATAGGAACACAAAATTTTAGATTATTATGAAATAATAAATAATAAATTATTATAAAATTCAAAATTTTTACTTGACACTTGTCAACTTTCTTTTTCGTTTTTAATTATTACATTTACTTAGTTATATCTATATAAATATAAATATATTAGGAATATGTCGATATTACAACAACAAATATTTTAAATTATTAAAATTATGATGTTTGTGTTTGATATTACCATTAAAATCAAACAAGTCAACTTAAAAAAAAGTACTGTTTCCATTAACGTGGTACTAAGAACATCGTCGTGAAGTCGGTCGGTGAGAGCGGGAATCCGGAACACACAGCGTACCCACAGGTACTATACCCCGGATACAAACTATAACATCATTTAATAACACACGCGGGGTATGTGTGCTCGTAAGGAGGATATCTGCTACCGTCACCGATATCACACATGGTATGTAACGAATGTGACTTTTCTTCTATTGAATCAAGTCTCTTTTAATGCATTGTGAGATTCATGAATTGTTTATTTTAAACATTAGTAAATCCAAGCTGATCTGTTACGTTTTATTAGTTAATAGTTGCAAATATAATTTTTTATGTAATAATGACATTATTATTACTCACTAAAATAAAATGTAATAAAAAGAGGTGTTTAATTTAAAATCACTTTGCGAAAGCCGGTGTAGCAAGTTTAAAAACAATTAAAATTTAATGAACGAAGTTTATTGGTAAGTTTAAGTCTCGTGTTTCTCCGTTATTTGGCAAATTAATTCTACAACTTCATCGGAATACGCAAGTGAACGATGTTTGTTCTGCCTGAGATTGTTACTTAACAACTCTTTAACTTGAACTCAAATTTCTTCAACTTCGAGAGCTCTTAATTGACTTCTGTAATCCTATTATAACTTTCACAAACTATTTAAGAGAGTATTTCAAGAACTGTGTACTCGTGTTTGCGACTTGACAAACTATTTTATTAATTAAGACGAAATGTATGAGCAGCGATAATGTAATAATGTTATCAAAAATATAAAAGTATAAAACATATCTATCATGTTGATAAATTATAATCTATCTCCAAGAAAGTAATTTTCATATAAATAATATTTTTGTATAAGTGATTTGTAATGATATTAACCTAAAGGTACACATGTATCTCTCTCTGGCAGTCAATCTGTACGCATCGGAAGCATCACTTATTTGTAATCTCCGTCCATCTTGTATATATATCTTAACCATCTATAAATTCCTTTGTAAGTTTAATAATAATATTTATTATGTTAGTTAGTTCTTTATTTGTTTCCTTATTATTATAGACACTATATGTGTAAGTTATATATAGTTTTTCCTCTATATCAAAGTTCTGCAGCGTCCGTTTAGTAAGTAAGTAATAGCTCTGTACGTAAGATAGTAACAACTTCATTAGAACAGTTTTATTTTTATAGCATCTCAAGAACTAACCTTATACAATGTAATTATCATAAAAATTTATTTTTATTTATTTTATAAAAAAAACTTGTGAAAACTTAAATAAAAAAATCATTTTAAACTTACAATATTATATGTATATAAATTTAACGTCTGTCGTTAAATTGACTCTTATCTCTTGCAGTAGACCACTAGTTGACGACGTCAGGGATTTAAACTATTTAAGTATTGGTCACACGAGACTATTATAATAAACAATTCTGCAATAGCGATGTCTAAAAGTTTGTAGATTTATTATTAATATACAAATAATAAACTTTTCACTCAAAACACAATACAAGACCGACAAAGAACTCGCTAACAATCTGAAATTATTCGTAACTTTCCATTAATACCAACAATAAACAACCTTTTGTTTTCGGACTTTGATAAAATACTGGATACGACCACTGAATGCTTTTATTCTGTCTTTCGAAACTATTTGAGTAAAAATATTAATTTCTAATTAATACAATAGACTCGTTTTAAAATAAACGTAAAAACGCAATCATCTATACATAATTATACTAATTATACGAGTCATTGTTTTTCAATTAATGTTTTCAACAATTTATTTTTTAAGCGCTTTGTGACAGACATGAATGTGACAATACTTCACACAGCGCTGGTACAGAGCAAAGTGAGTGTCGTATCTGTGTTCCATGGTTTGTGGTTTTAAACATCTTTTGAATAACAGTTTAGCCATAGATTTCAAATTCTATGAATGTAGACGAAGTATGGTATTGCTGTACATTTATTTTTATGAACACATATTTTATCAACGTAGAAATATCATTCTCGTTGTAATTTAAATATTTATAATTGTTGTCAAACGTGTAGTTTGATGACATTAGGTTGATTATCCGGTGACAGCTAACAATACATATGAAATATTTAATACTCCATTAAAAATCGAAAAATACACATAAACATCTTAATCTGAACAACAAAGTTAGTCTGTTAGTGTCCAAAACTGAATGTTGATGTTTATTTGCAGTTGTCAATGTTCTTAAAGTATTGTTATTATTATATTGTCTTTAACACGGAGTTCTTGAGAGGTTATTAAATAACTCAAGTGAATCAAATATCACATATTCTACTGGAAAAGAATAAAAAAAATTTAAACATTTATTTTTATTTTTTTAGTAGCCTTCCTCACGCTCTATGATTGAAAACGCATTTACTACTTGTTATATTTCTAGATGTTCATAGACGATGATATCACTTATCAATAGATTGACCTTCTGGAATAATCTAGGTTTTGTATTGTGTTTATTTTAATTACTATATTAGATAACAATATATCATAAATATTTTCACTGTATACTCGAAAATTGAGACCGCATTTCAATATCTTACAAATCATAAATATTTCATGGAAAACCTTTTATGTTATTAGTTATTACGTGTGTGGAGAAGTCTTCTATTGCTCGGAATAAAAGAAAATGTGAGTTATAAACATTTTCTGTGATATATATTTTTTATTTGAAGTGAATACCTACTTGTTAAAATCAAATTATTTATGGATATAAATGCAATTTGTTAAACTCAATATCTCACTTCTTGTGAGTGATCTCGTGCTATCTGAATGTTATAATTAGCTCAATACAAATGCTAATGTTATTTCTTATATACACACTGACGGACGATGTGTACTTTTAATATAAATATTATTTCTTACATAATTTTTATCAAGTTGAACAAGATAGCACATTCAGTCAACTTTATATTAAATATATATAGCAACCTACTTTCATATTGATAATTGTGTGATATTATAGAATATTGCCTACATATATGGTATTAACATTATATGCTCTACAATACTTCCTTAGAAACTATTCAATATCCCCCTCAAAGCGTTACGAAATCATAAGACGACGAATGGATCCTTCTTAGATGTTATCGATATTATTGTATTTTATTATTTATCAAAATATGAGGTTGTATTTGGGATTAGTTATTATATCCTGTGCATGTATTACAATAAAGGAATTCTCCCACCTGACAGTTTTTTTGCATTTACAACAGTTTCTCCAAATTAATTGTAGATATAATTCAGTTGAAACTGCAATGCAACCATTTGTGTTGTTCTGAGTCGTGATAGCGATGTCAAACGCCAGCTGAGATTAAATGAGAAAATACAACATTAAACATTAAACTGATAATTAAAGCATCCTAAAAGATGAGCAAGATTTAGGAAAGAACGAAACCTTATTATATCATAAGGTCATAGTATCTTACAAAAGTATATAAAAAGTCAATGATATATTCATCATAATACATGTTAATATATTTATGTACTTAAAAATACAATTTATAATTTGAAACAGAAATATTATTGCGCATACGAGGAAAAGTGTAAAATAATTCACATAAGAATCAACTATTTAAAAGTTAAAGCACTAAAAAATTTAATCGATATCAAAATAAATTTAGTCTGATGAAAGAGATCCCTTAATTGCCATTCTTAACGAATGGCGTCCGTCGATAAATCTGATAATATGTAAATGAAACTTCAGTTTAATCTACCGCCACTGAATCATTCTCAGTGACTACGTTTTGTGTCTTGAGCTGCATTAAAAGATATCATATTTATTTAATTTAGCTAACTAATAATTCTATTCGAACCCTCTTCTTCCTAGTCTGTTAGTTCCAAAACAATGGACCTATCAAATTTTATATAATTTAATTTTAAATTATTTATTTGATTCAGGAGAAGTTGTGAATCCTATGTTAACATTAATTATTTTTTATTCGAATTTGTTTGATACTTTTTCATATAATTATAATCACTGTTTTAAACACATTATTGGAGAAAATTTCTTCTCACATCGACCACAATTACCACTGAAGCATTTTAAAAATATTATTTATTTAAAATGTTATGTAACAGTTCCATTGTCGGTGGAAGAGTAAAATAAACAGAATATGTCACACTGTTGGAAACAGACAATGTCGTTGAAATACTATTTGGTAACACAATGTATATTTATATATTTTTATTTTAAAAGTACTTATATTGAATAAGAATAGTTCAGCAAGTTTCTTTTATAAAAAAAGTTAATCGACTTTGTCGGTTTGTAATTTTTTAATAAAAAAATATTTATCAATAAAGTGATTAGTTCAAAAAAGAATTAAAATATTTATGTTCGTTACTATCCTTTTGAACGACACGCCGTCGTGAATGCATCAAGTACTGTTGTTGACGAGGAATTATTTCTTCTTTACTCTAGTATATTATATTATATACCTTTATTTTGGTACAAAAGTCGAAGTTAAAATTATGAATGTAAAGAAAAGTACAATAAAATGGGTCACACATGGAAGGTGTTAATAGCGTTATTCTATCTAACACGTTTTGTCCAAACTCTGTGAAATTGGGCCATTATCATTACACACACTAACGTAGACATATTTAAAAAATACAGTAGACAGGTATTTGTGTAATCTATGATGAAACTTTTATTTCATTAATCGCATTAATTAATAAAAGATCTAAGCGTCTGTGTAGCGACTTTAATATAACTTTCTTAAAAATACTATTCAATATTAAATTTATCATCTCTCCCCAATAGATAAAAAACAAAATATATATATATATAAATATAAACTAAACACAGAAAAACCAACTAAACACTTTACATATCTGTAACTAGTACAATGAAATGTAAAACGCGCGTAGGACATTCTTTGACGATACAAACAGAAGCAGCTCAAAGAATAAGAAGAGGCTTTATCTCGCATTAAAACAGCTGTTCGTATTCTTCAAGATATTTGCCGACTCTTAGATCGCTCTGTTGGCGTGTAACATCTGTGTTAAAGAATACTTATTGTACTTATGTTTATATAATGTAAGTGTAGATTCAAGTATTACACTATTATCTTAAATCCTATATTATTTATCCAAATTATTAATAAATTTGGTAGATAATGCGTTTTTTTGTCAGTAAAATCAATTGTAGACATATTTAAATTCAATGGAATTATTTCAAACAAAGCTAAATAAACAATCAATGTATGACTTAAAAGTTTGTAGTACTTACCAATCTTCTAACAGTTATGGTATCATAACTCGGATGTGGTTTCTTTTGAAGTGCATCACAGAGATTGAAACTGCTCGTTAGTATGATACCACGTGCAGTCTGGTGTACGTAAAGGACCCGCCCTGCAGATGAGGATCCATTTGGATTATTAACTTTGTAATATTTTACAAAGCATATATGAGTGTGAGGTTTGCTTATCTCCGAAGGTTTTTTCTGACTTGATCAGTTTTAAACTGTACTTTAATAGTTGTTATATATTTTGATATAGTTTTTAGAAGCAAATCAAGATTTGATCAAGTATTTATTATTATTTAAAGCATAAAAACTTACTCTCGATCCCGTGTTTATATTTTTTTATAAATAGAATTACTTTTGTTTAATAAATGATTTTTTTTATATACAATTATAATATTCTAAAAAATATTATAAGAGTGTAATTGTGTATAATGTAAAGTTTTTTTGGTTTTAATTATTTCATTCTATATGCGTAAGTCAAAACTCAAAAAATATTTTTTATCTAATAACTAGCAGACCCGGTCACGCGTTGCTGTGACTATTGTTTTTGATATATTACATTGTAGTTAACTATTTAAGGGGTAACGTTCAGAGTATTTCTGTCATGAAAATCATAATGTTTTCTTACAGTCGATATTAAGCAAAAATAGAAACAAAATTATTTTTTAAATTTAATCCAAATTTATAACACTATTTGTAAATTACAAAATTTTTAGTAAATTACTTGGAACACTAAACTTACGAATGAGGTAGGTAGGGTAGATTCATCATTCGTAATTATTCAATCCAGTTAACAGATACCGCCATCTTTTAGAATTGTTAGGAGCTAACTGCAAAATAATAAACAAATAAAATAATATTGCGACTATGAATTGAGTTGAAAATTATTATATATCTTTTAAGTTAGTTCAAACTGTACGTGGTGTGTAAATTTATTAAAATCGGTTAAGTACTTTAGGAGTCCATCGCGGACAAACAACATGACACGTGATTTATACATATTAAGATTTCTGGTAGATCTTTTTTATCATTTAATATTTTAAATATCATATGATAAATAAATCGTAAAATTATCCTTTTTTTAATATATTACTTTATCATTTTAATAAGATGAAATAAAGAATAATGAAATAAAACGTATATAATTATTTTCAGTAATCGTATTAATAACAAAAATTTGTTTTATTTTTATTGTAGTGCTTTATGATACACAATGTTTTTTGTTTGATTACCTGGTGAATACAAACAAATCTGATGGTTTTCCAACATGGGAACAGGCAAAATACAATTGACCCCTGGGACTTATTTATGGTCATAGCAAAAGCAAGCCGCACTGGAAACTGTCAGTCGGAATCATTGCGATGCGTGGTATCAACACGTCTTCTCCTTTATACTTTCCTTTCAGTATAGTTGCTTCTATCATGTTGTTCAATAATTTTTTTATCGCGAACCGTGTGCCGTTGCAAAGACGTGATTGGTTGATATTTCTCAACATTATAACTAACGATAATTGAAGGTTTAATCCAGCGATTTTAAAAATTCAGGCAGATAGTTGACGACATCATCTTGGTTAGTAGCCGAATCAACTGATATATCCTAAATTCGCCTGTAATTTGTTCTTGAATTTTGAAATTTAATTCATTTACATCTATGTTTTTTGCAGCCAATATAGCCCTTTCGCTCAACCAATCATGGTTTCTGTAATTTTGAGCAACATCTGGAAACACCTTTTGAATAAGTTCATCTTTTGATCTAGTTAACTGACAAAAACTTTGAGGAAAGTTAATGCAACCAGTCAAGTTGTCTATAGGAAATTTGCCATTACCAACGTCAATGAGTTGTTTAGAGAATATGTCTCCAGATTGGTCATTTTGCAACTTGACACGCATATTCTTGCTTAAATACCTTCACATGCTTCCACAAATTGGAGGACTTTAAATATGCATTAAGTTCATCAGCTGGCGTTGATCGTAGAATCACTGGCAATATTTGACGAAAATCTCCTGCTAATAAAATCATTGCACCGCCAAATGGGTTATGATTGCTCCGTAGATCTTGTAAGGTTCTATCTAAAGCCTCAAAAGATTTTTTATGTGCCATCGTGCATTCATCCCAAACAATTAATTCACATTGCTGCAAAACCTTTGCCATTGCAGAGTTCTTCGAAATGTTACAGGTTGTGGTTTCGTTGCTTTGCATGTGTAATGGTAATTTTAGTGCTGAATGAGCTGTTCTACCACTTTCAAGCAAAGTTGATGCGATTCCCCACGAAGCGAGTGCAAGTGCAATTTTATATTGTGAGCGAATTGTTGCTAATATCAAAGAATCAAAAAAAAAATTCCTGTACCACCAGGTGCATCTAAGAAGTAAATCCCTCCTCTTTTATCATTTATTACTTTCATAAGTGTATCAAATACATACTTCTGTTGTTCATTCAATAGTGGAAGATTTGTTTGAATTAATTCTTTCAAAGTATTGAGATCATACAGTTTTTCTCGGTGCAACTCTTGGTTAAAAGCATCATGCATTGGACGATTGGGAGCGACCAGGCCTAATTGAAATAATAGTTTGTTTGACATCATCAAGCACATGTCCTCAATTGAAATCAATACTTCATTGTAAATTTCTTCGCTTATTTGTATATTTGGATTTCCCCTTCTTATCCGTATTTGATACAAAATATCATCATTTATATTATCTTTGTACTTGATCCACAAATCCTTTGGGTTTGATGGGAAGTATGTAGATATGATTATAGAAAACAATGTTTGTATTTGATGAGCTTGTGATGATATTACAGCATCATTGAGAGTTTGATCCCAATGAGCATTTTTCTAGCAATCGCAAACGTTGGCAAGCTTTTTTGTATGATCCACATAAATCACCATCAACAGTTCGTACATGTTGGAATGATGTTGGGTCACGTACATTGTCTAATAGCAGTCGTGAATAAAAACTTTCATCATTGCTTTGATGTACTGAATAAATTCGACCAATCGCATCGGTAGTATATACATCTGGGTATCCTGAAACTGGTTTTCCTTGATTCCGTGGTATAAATCTCCTTAAGGATTGATTCCAAGTATAATATTTTGGCATTTCAGAATATAACAATGTTTGAGCAAAAGCATCGTTTTGGCATGTCAAAAAAAAACTGGTTAATGTAATAGATGGTGGCTGTACAGCTCTTTGTACTTCGTTCTGTACTGTAAAATATACTCTTTGTCCATTTTCTAAACGCACAGCTAAATGAACAACAGTAGGTTGTCTCTCATGAATAGGTAAAGAAAATATTCGCCAAACTGTTTCATTACTACTAACATAGCGACCCATTTGGTATTGGGTAACTTCATCATTGGAATTCTCTGCATTAATACCAATCACAGCCATATCACTTTGGTTATATGTTTGCAAATGTATTTAATAGATTTTACTGAATGGCAAGATTCAACGTTGATGTGCGCTTTGAAGGTCTTTGATGAAATGGGTGAATATGGAACAATCCAGCGATTATCTATTTCAATATCTTGTTGATTTAATTTGACAATTGTTGATCTTCCATTTCCTGCTGTCAATCGGCGACGATACAAAGGATAACCGTCAATACCAGTGATTGTTTCAGATATTAATGTCCGTGGATATCGTTTTGAACATTTACCATCCACCATACTTGGTAAATGTTGATTAAAAGTTCCACAGGGACCATGTACCATGTTTTTGATAACTACCTCATGCAATCCAGGATCTACTTCTACATTAGGGATTTCAGCTGATATTACTGCATCAACTTCATTTGACTTTATCTTGTCAACTAACCAAATCAAAATATGTGCATGTAGCAATTCCGGTTTCTGTCACTCCACAGAATGCATCCAGCGGCGTGTCTCTCCAAACACATAATGTTTCACAATCAAATCCATTAAAGATTTCAACTTTTGTATAAAGGCTCTGGCTGTGTCTATTTCTATCCAGTGTGGATTGCATGTAAATGTGATGAACAAATCTGCTGTACCATAATGACGAACATAATATGACATGGCATTTTGAGCATATTCATGCATATGTCGAGGGCTTTCGATGTATGTTGCTGGAAGAATAGTCATCCGACCAACATTCTGTGCATTTCCATCAGTATTAATCGCATCTCGAAGGTGAATATACTCTTCAGATCTCAGTTTTGTCTGATTCAACCTGATGAATGTTAATCTCTCCGTTTCAATTTTAACATACATGTCTACAACATACTTGTGATATAATCGCCGACGTTTGAGTATGTGATTGTCTTCATTTTCACGAATCATTAGGCGGTTTTTTTTTGTTGGTTTTAGAACCTGAAAATAGATTTTTGTTTTCATAACATTGAAAATAAAAAAAAAATAATATAGTGACTGATAATATATCTCCTTGCTAAACTAATATTTTTTATTACCTGTAATGGGATTTATCATCTTGTTTGAGATATCATAGCCATCTTCACCTTGCCAAAATATAATGGGATATTGCAATGCGTCATATGAGCGGTGTGTTTCCTTTATACGTTGTAATTGATCATTCCGACGATGTAAAACAATATCACGGGATTCCAAGTTTTCTCCAACTACAACGATAGCAACTTCATCAATAGTTGGTGCATTAAAACGTGTTACAATTTTGTGATTATCAGATGGCATCAGATCCAGTGCAGTTTTAAACAACATAATCAATTGATTGTGCTCATGAAATAAAACTCTACAATAGACCTCTTTACTGAATTGTTATTTGAAAAACGCATGTCAATTTCTTGTGGTGAATTGCCAATGAAATAAATTTGCAGGAATTTGTAATTGCTATCTGACACTGGTAACAGTGAACCTGCGCTATGATATAGTTGGCCTTGTATCAGTAAATTAAAAAAAAAGATTTTTGTCAAATATAAATAATATTTGTTCGTAAAAAGTATATCTATCTCCTAATTTGATTCCCCAATTTATAATTGATATGCTTAGGTATGTCAATATGTAATAATTAGTTGTAACTAATATCCATCATCAAATAATTATATTGTGTTTCAAAATAATAAAAGTATTGCTAATACTGAATCACCCAATAATATTATGACTAAGTAATATATTTCTTGGGGATTAAGGAACTGAAGGTTAATGACACACCTTTACTTAATTAACAGGAAATTTTGTTCACTAAAATAATAATGATTAACTGCTATAATACCTACCTTAAAATTTGGCATGAAATTTTCCCGAACTACGTTTGTTGCCCCAAATGACGACATTTGAAAGCAATTGTTATATTGTTGGATATTTAACAAAAAGTGTATGGAATCTGGTTCTATTCCTGAAACCAATGAGTACAATGGCTCTGGTGGTAGAGCCAATGGTATCAATTTCACTTTCCCATTTGCGCAACACAATCCATTGGCTTCATTTGCCTTACAATGAGAGCAAACCAAGTTCATAGATCCAATAGTAACACATTGGTGGTTACTGTAGTCAATTGACAAATCATAATTGAAAGCAGCTCGATTCAAACTTTCGGGATTATTGGTTGAATCTCTCGCTCTCGCTTCCCGCGTTCGTGATATACGAATTCTTTCACGTTCTTTTCGGTCGTCACGTTCTTGTGCAGTATGATAAGATCGGTAATTAGTTTGGTTTGTAGCATTTCGGGTTCTTCTACCTAAATTACTTCGTCTTATAGGAGGCATATCGAATATACTCACCTAAATAATGTCACATGCAATAATTATTATTAATCACAGGTATTAAAACACTTTGCTCAAAACACGATATAAAACAATCAAAATTAATTATTAAATATTATAAACGCTTTTTAACGCGGTTTGTTTGACAGATGCAATGACGTGAAAACTGATGACAATTTATGTCGCATTCCAAAACTAAAACAAAAGAAAGAATATTCCAAGGCCAATCAAATCTATAGTTCTTAAATTTTTTGACTTTTCAATTTGGTCGGGTTCACGATATTATCACTTTTGCGTGAACGCACATTTGATTGAATTTGAACTTTGTGCAGAGACAATAAAGTGCGAATTGACTCTTCGACGTTAGCAACACACCTACATTGTTTAGACAAAAATGAGTGCTTGTAATTTAATATGAACTTTATTGTATAGCAATACAGTTCAAATTGACTCTAAATTTAGTTAGAAAATATTTGTATAGGAAAAACAAACGGGCTCTTTTAGGGTTTTCCTGGAAATTATTCGATTTTTTCTCGCCGTAAGAACCATCCTTGGGCTTCAAGGAATATTTAAAAAAAAGAATTGTTAAGATTGGTCCATGCGTTGTTGAGTTGTGCGCTTACCAACACATTTTGCGATTCATTTTTATATAATAGATACGTTGTCTACAACATTCCCTTGCTATTATTAATTATATTCATTATAAAATTCTCGTCACTAATTTGTATAGTAGCAAAAGAAGTTATTCAGAAAGTTAATAAATAGTAGTGCAGTTCACTGAGAGCGGAATTTTTTGTTTGAATTTTGACTATACTACAAACAGCCTTCCTAAAACCTTCATTCCACACTAAATTACAATTTAAATCAAGTAATTCATCATCAATTTTCCAAAATGTGTTTTTCTTACACAGGGACGTTTAGACTTATTACATATAGGTACATGTAGGACGCTTTGTCTGTCATACATTATTATAATAATACGCTCCGAAGTGTTGATCATACCCATATTGAATAAATACATACCACAAACGTCAAGGAAGATATCAACTGAAAACATCAAGTATGTATTAGTAGTAGTAACTAATGTAAATGACTATGACTAGGTCTTAAATATATTTTGATTTATACAGACTTCTCATAGGAAAGAACTTGGATGGTCATGAACAGGTTACAATATATGGAGAAATGCACATACATAAAATGTGAAATATATTTTCCATATTAAACAAAAAAAAAAATCTACATTCCATTCTGTTTGTAGGTGCGTGGGTTATGTATACCTGTTCGTGGTTCAGTGAAACATTGACAAAAAAATGAAATAAATCATTATAAAGTATTAGGCAATAGTCTTTATCTGGAATATGATATAATTGTCATGTAACATTTCTACTACGAATAATTAACTATTATATACGATAGTCATTATCTCGTATTCATAATAGAATACATCTTATTATGAATACGAGATAATTACTACATTTGAAAATCTGATGAGTTCTAAATACACAGTTCAATAAATATTAACTTACGGACAACAGGAATAAAGTTACATAACGAATAATGTTATAAAGAAATCATTTTATAACAACATATTTAATTCTGTGTTGTAATGAGTATTATCAAATATCAATATGTCATAAACAAATTCACAAAAACAGATATTGATATATGACACTGACTATAATTTTTTTTTTTTTTTTTTTTTTTTTTTTTTTTTATGGAATAGGAGGGCAAACGAGCTGGCGGGTCACAGATGATTTGTGATCACCGCCGCCCATGAACTCTTGCAACATCTTAGGATTTACAGGAGCGTTGCCGGCCTTGAAGGTGGGAGTAAACGCCTTTTTTGAAGGTACCCATGTCGTACCGATCTGGAAATACCGTCGAAGGGAGTTCGTTCCACATTCGAGTGGTACGAGGAAAAAATGTACTTGAGAACCGCACAGTGGTGGATCGCCACGCATCCAGGTGGTAGGGATGGTATTGGAGGCGATGGCGCGCTGTGCGGTGATGGAATTCGGCGGTAGGCATCAGATCGAATAGCTCTTCGGAACACTCCCCGTGGTAAATGCGGTAGAAGACGCACAGAGATGCAACGTCTCTACGCAATGCCAAAGAGTCCAGCCGTTCACAGAGCACCGGGTCCCCGACAATCCGAACGGCTCTCCGTTGTACGCGGTCAAATGGTAGAAGCTGATATTGGGGTGATCCGGACCAGAGATGAGAACAGTACTCCATGTGTGGCCGTACTTGCGCTTTGTAGAGTGCAAGTCTTTGGCCAGGATTGAAGTACTGCCTTGCTCTATTGATCACGCCCAATTTCATCGAGGCCAACTTGGCCTTGCTCTCCAGATGACCACGAAACCGACAGTCAATCGAAATGTCGAGACCCAGTATTCTGATACTTGGCGAGGCAATAAGGGGAGTGCTCTCGAATAGCGGTGATACGACAAATGGGGTTTTTTTAGTGGTAAACGCGCAAACCTGTGTCTTCTGGGGATTGAACTGAACGTGGTTCAGTTCCCCCCACTCAGAAACTATCCCTAAGGAAGTCTCTATAGAAGACACAAGTTTCTTTCGGCACTCGTCGACGTTTTCCCGAGAGAGACCTGCACGGCCGGAATATACCGCATCCCCAGTACTGTCATCCGCATAACAATGTATGTTGGAGATATCCAACATATCATTGATGTGCAGGAGGAACAGAGTTGGGGATAGCACGCAGCCTTGGGGTACACCAGCGTTCACGGGCTTGGGGTCCGAGCAAAAACCGTCGAGAACGACCTGTATGCTCCGCCCAGTGAGGAAGCTGGTGATCCACTTGCATAAACTCTCGGGAAGCCCATAGGAAGGTAGCTTCGAAAGAAGCACCTTGTGCCATACACGATCGAAGGCTTTCGCCATATCCAGACTAACTGCCAGACCCTCTCCCTTGCTTTCAATAACAGCTGCCCAACGGTGCGTAAGATATAAAAGAAGATCACCAGCCGATCGACCATGGCGAAAGCCATATTGCCGGTCATTGACCAACTGGTGATCCTCGAGGAAGGTTAGGAGCTGCTTATTGATGATACTCTCCATTACTTTGGAGAGTAGAGAGGTAATGGCGATAGGTCTGTAGTTAGCTGGGTCTGAGCTATCACCTTTTTTAGGGATCGGATGGACAAGGGCACGCTTCCATGAGACCGGGACTACGCCTTTAAGGTAGGAGTACCGAAATAGACGCGTTAGCACTGGTGTCAACTCAGGGGCACATGTTCGTAGCACAACTGAAGAGATACCATCTGGCCCACTCGACTTATGAACTTCCAAGGAAAGGAGGGCTTTTCGGATGATTTTTTGCCGAAAAACTATTTCCGGCATTAAGCTCGGGCACCGCGGGATGATAGGCGGTGTCTTCCCCTGGTCGTCCAAAGTCGAGTTTGAGGCAAAAAGAGTGCCCAAGAGATCGGCTTTCTCTTTTGCCGTGTAGGCCAGAGAGTCGTTCCCAGTGTGCAATGGCGGTAGGGATGACTGACAAAAGTTTCCCAGCGTGGCTTTAGACAGCGCCCAGAACTTGCGCGTGCCAGGCGGGTACTTTGCCAGCTGATCCCCAATTTTGACGACATGCTTGAACTTTGCTCTAGCAATTTTCCGTTTGAAGAATCTGGAGGCACGATTATATTTCCTCTTCAGAACTCTAGAGTTCGGATCCTTAGTGACTAACGCATTAGCCCAAGCTTGATAAGCCTGCCGTTTGCCAGCTGCTGCAGCCCTGACAGACGCATCAAACCAAGGCCGCGATCTGCCACCAAGTGGTACCACAGAGCTTGGTACAAATAGTTCCATGCCCTGAAGTACCACATCAGCTACAGCCGCAGCGCAGTCACTAGGATCATTGGAAGAGAAACAAATCGGCCCCCATGGGTAGGATGCAAAAAAGGACCGCATTCCATCCCAATCCGCTGACTTGTAGTGCCAAACGCGTCGAGTCGCAGGTCTTGTGCGAGCTGGGCGTTCAATGGGCACTACACTCCGTACCAAGCAATGATCAGAGGACCCTAAGGGAGCCTCGACAGTGACTTGGTACTTTCCGGGATGTGTAGTCAGCAGAAGATCCAACAAAGAGGGCATATGGCTGTCCACGTCCGGTAGACGAGTGTGCGTCTTTACCAGCTGGGACAGACCATTTGCTAGAGCAAAGTCTAACACAGATCTCCCCGCGCAGTCGGTGGCACGTGACCCTAGCCAATCGGCATGGTGCGCATTGAAGTCCCCAAATTATAATTACAATATTATAGATAATATAATGTTTTGTATGTGTGTGACGTTGTTTATTATATATCAAAATAGAGGTTTTCTATTCATAAAAGTATTTCTTTTCCTACATATCTAAAAATCTATGAACTTGTATACTTTCTAAATGAGAATAATTTTTGTATTTCAGTTCGAAGAATGTTAAATAAATCGTACTTCTGTTTATCGTTCAAAGTAACCTATTAAAGTGTTCACACTCAAATATAAACTGTTATATACATAATGATTAAAACCGTTCTTATAAAAAATAGTAAAGTACCTCCATACCTACAAATAAATGGAACAAGCCGTACATAGACGGTAGCTGTTTGTAAGTGTGTTTAAACTAACATTAAGATGAAGTCTGTACTGTACCAGCTTTGAGATATTCGTGATATGAGATGAGATTTCTCTTTGAGATATTCGTGTACTAGTTGGAGTGACTTAAATATCTTAATAATTTTTAAGATACTTAAATACCAAACACCACCACACCCCAAGATTAATACCTAATATATATTAAATACATTTACACCATGAATAATAAGACGGCACTATAAATAAGGTCCGATTCAGAGGTTCAACTTGAATTCTAAGATAAATGTTTTGAAATAAATGTTGCGTGTTTTATTTATCACAGTGATGTTTATAATGTTATATATTTTTTACAAAGAAGATAAACCAAGCATTTTAAGATTAAGTTTTATAAAACTAACTTGTAACCAGTCGATTATAATGACGGCGCATTATGACAAAGATAATGATCTCACGGAGAAGAAGATGCAGGAAATCTAAAATTGCATAAATCTTAATAAATTGCTATAATCGTTATTAAATACTGACTAATATACCGCTGTGTGAAATGATTGATTAGAGACAGAATACCATTATTAAGTAATAATATATATTTATAACTAAGAATGAAAGAATGAGTTATTTACTATACTAAAATAAATTGATTGGTTCAAACATTATTGACGTAAAGTTAGATAATCACTAAATGTATTGGATGCTATATTAATAATAGAATGCTATCAATAACATCAACTGTGATCAATATATATATATATATATAACAAAGACTACGATGAGGCTGACGTGTTCTTGTTGGACAAAAGTCTCTCAAAAATTTGATTAAAGAAAACCTTAACATATTCTGATATAAGAATGTTATATGAATATAATCGTAACTACACAAAATAGACACATTTCAACACACAATCTATATTTAATCAATTATAATCTTTATTATATAACTTGTTTAACAATGGACTTTGAACATTTTGTTTTAAATGTGGAAAAAACATTTTACATTTTACTTATGAACAAAGGATTTGGTTTTTTAATTAAATACAATTTTCCCTCTCGTATGAACGAATGAAGCTGAATGAAATATTGTACAATTGAGATTTCTAGCGTTCCATTATTTAATTAGAATATTTTAACCTGTAATTAGTAATCTTCGTTTTTTGCTCGTTCATTAAAATGTACAAATTAAAGAGATTTTACTAACATTATAAGATATGTTTTCTTATCGAATGTAATTAGTGTTAAATAATTATAAATTGCTTTTCTGTATTCATAAAAGTAAAATAACATTGTTATTCGTTCAGTTAATATAAATTACAATCACATTCACGGTCAATGTGATACTGGTTCATTTTCTCGGTGAACGTTGGTCGCTGTGGCAGATATACAGAAAACTGAAGAGTATAATCGGCCACTATGTGTGTGTCTTATGTGCTGACGTGTTTATTTGATAAGAAAACCTTCCACTAGGTTAAGACCTGGATTGTACTGCAGCCTCTACAAAGGTGCCAGATCGACTATCGGTACATCCAAGTGTTGAAGTGCTTGTATGAAAATGCCAAACTGTCAGTTCGGCTACGGGGCCAGAGCTCGAAACTTATACAGTTGCAGAGAGGTGTTACACCGGAAAATGTTATTTCTCCAAAACTATTCACCGCTGCAATGGAAGGTGTCTTCAAGGTCATGAACTATAGTGGGCTCGGCTAAATATAAATAACGAGTACAGTACTAACTTTCAATTTGTCAATGACGTCATAATTACCTTAGATGAAACATTGCAATGGGGTCCTCATATATTTGATTTAGTTCTGCTATATACGCGGTTAAAAAAATACGTCGATTGACAAATATGGAAACTGCTCGATTAGTTTACTTTAGTTACTTTCATAGTATAATGTCTTACGGTATACTCTTATGGGGTAAGGCAGCCGACATCAATACCATATTCACACTGCAGAAGAGGGCTGTTCGAGCAATATATAATATGAGACCTAGAGAATCCTTAAGAAACAAATTTAAAGAATTTAAAATAATGACGGTTTATAATCAATATATTTATGAAAATTTAATTTACGTTCATAAAAATATTTCTAAGTTCAAAAAAAATTGTGATTTTCATAAAATTAATACGAGAAATAAAAATAAACTCGCTATGCCCAACACTAGGCTCCATAAAATAGGTAAATCCTTTAAGGTTAATTTTATACGTTTTTATAATAAGCTCCCAAATGAAGCCTTAAGTTTATCGTTAAATAAATTTAAATTATATATAAAAATAAATTTGATAAAAAAATCCTACTATAGTGTACAGGATTACATCAACGACGGTATGGCCTGGGAATGAATTGTATTATATTGCGAATAACTAGTAATCTCCGCAATTTGATTTTTGTTGTAGATTAATTTCGTTTTATCGACTTGTTGCATCCACCGATTCCTTAGAACCGATTCCTTAGAAGTCATTACTTGCGGTAGCGTCGGGAGTCGGGTTGCGCTCCTCCCTCAAATATGTGCGAAGGGGGTGATGGCTGACTCTTGCGTTATGCTCGTGAACGGATGCTGCTTGCGGTGACTGGTTGTGTAGCAGGCCTATTTTTATTTTTTATTATTGTTATCATTATTATTAATTTTTTTTTGCTATTATTATAATTATTGTAATAATAATTATTATTTTTTTCATTATATTGCGACGGTTCTAGTTGTTCCAAAATAGCTTTTAAGATTGACATTTGTGAAACAGTGATCACAATATAAAAAAAATATATATCCGGTTGAGTTTGTTGTGTGGTTCTTCTCAGACTTGGACGCGTTTGGAACCCTCATAGCTTTAACATTAAGTTGGACAGTGCTTTTACTTTTTTACGATAAATCTGGTATCGAAATAGGCCCTCCTGACACTTCCATTTTGACGTACACAAGTGATCACTGATAATGATTCAAAGTGGAAAAGATATAAATAAATAAAAAATAAATAAATAAATGGCTGTCATTTCTTTTGTAGAATTTACTACTTTAAGGTTAAGTTCAATTTATCTTCGTAAATTATCTACTTTCAACTCTCAGCCAAAGTAATGAGTAAATTTTAGTCGTACCCTAAATAATATATAAAACGCGAGAGAGATCAATTAATAAGACTTCATTTATACCTGTTAGGAAGTGAAAGACCACTTTCATGTGTTTTGTTAAAAATATTTTGGGTTTTTGAGAGTTACACTCAATATTATTTAGACTGTGTTTCATTGTAATACATATAATATTGGAGACGTTTAAAACAATGAAAGCTATTTAATACATCGAAACAAACAAATATTAGATATCTGTAACCACGTGAGGGTTTTCTATTAAACATTTATGAACAAACATTAATGAGTATTTTAGAATTATTGTAGTTCGTTATTTTCATGTTAGAAATTGTTGCAATGTGTTAAAGCAGTTTATAAATCAAAATTGAAGTTTATAAATGTTCCATTTTGGTTTCATAATAATGTCGTAAAAAAGTAGTAGAACAGGAACTATTCAAAACCTAGACATATTAGTAGAGCATGAATGTGCCGCAATTTTTTAAATATATTTCTTTTCAATTTTTCTTTTTCAAGCTCTTAACTATAAACTACAAGCAAACTTTATAATAACCTCTCAACACAGAGGTGCCAGTTGAAGTATTTTAGAAGTACTTTTGTCTATATCATCAATTGATAATTATGTATTTAGAAATAATTGCAAAAAAATATTTTTACATCCAAAGCCTACTTCAAAGGGCGTCTTCGAGCATTTTAATGTGTTGATGGAGCAACAGATGACGAGTCTGAGAGTATATTACACTTATAAAAGAATTGGTCAAGAAGTATAATTTCAATATGTTATAGAATAATAATAAGTTTCATGATTTAGATATTTATATAACTGACAAATTTACTTTTTATATTTTATATATTATATATTGATTTATTTATAGTACATTGACCACGCTGGTACTGTGGAAGTACTGACACATAAATCAGTTCAGCGACATGACGATAATAATCACAAACTAACAGACTACATCAATAATATATTAACTATTGTTATTATGAAATATGAATTAAATTAACATTATATTTGTAATTAAAATTAGATATTTGTAATTTATCATGTTTAAAGTTTTTAACATTAATTTCCATTGTGGCATATATTCAATGTTCTTACTGCAAAATTACAAAGTTAAACCAAAAATTTAGACATCATAGATATTAAACGAAATATTGACAGAGATTTTGTCCAATTTATTTTGAGTTTGTTTTTTAAGAATATATTTTTATATTCCATTAAAAAATCAGCAAAGCAATTAAGGTCGAGGTTACCAAAAAGTTTAAAATACTGGTACTCATTATTATTATTGAAATGTTTTATACCCATTACATTTGCTGTTAAAAAAATCTCTGTAATTTTATAATATTCTCTATTGTCCTTTTGTTTCTACTGTAAGTAAAGTTATTGCAATACCATTCTACCTATAGCATCTCTCAGTCCATTGTTACTCAATGGCTTTGCGTCATTAGTTAATGTGCAAGAGTCGTAGTTCAGTAATAACATGGTCGCTTCAATTTGTAAAAAGTATTCAACTCTTTAAGCAGGGACTCGTTCTGTGATGAAAATCTGATTACGCTTCTCGATCTTATATCTTTGTATTTGTGCGATATCAACTGTGAACATCTATCAAAAATTTTTATAAAATCATTGAAAAATATGTAATATCGTTATTTTTTATGTTTATGACAAAGTTATGTTTTTTTTACCATATATATATATATATGTATATATATATTAAAGTAACCTTCACACGCACCTAAAGTGTGTTATTAAGAAGTCCGATTTCGATGAATTCAACAGTAAACTAATTGGTAATTAATGAAAATTTTATAATTTTAAGTACCATGCACTCAATTAGGGATAGTTTCATTTCTAATATAATACGATATCACACTAACGTCTTCTCTACTCTTTATATAATATTTTAATAAACTCAAACTAAGGACTGACTCCACCATTTCTTTCTTATTAGATCTATATTTGGAATAACCTAACTTACGATTTTGTTGTGAGATCATTTCGTTTTCTACGTTTTAAAACAACAATATTATCTCTATTGGCTTCGTGATGTAGTTAATGTACGAATTACTACAATTATAATTAATGGAATACATTGTGGCTAGCTGTGGTGAAATATATATTGAAATGGAACTTTTATAAGTAGTAATTAGTTTGGTTATATTATACCTGAATAATTTTAACATCTGAATAATTATTTTTTAAAATAACTACTAATTTACACTTCAGTAAGACTTGTTCCATCTATTCTAAATCAGCTCTTAGTATATTTACCTGGTAATTTGTATTTTACTATCAAAGTAAAGAACACGTCATCCATTAAGTGTATTTTAATACAATATTTGTTCATATTTTCTCAACAATTTTTGATAAAATAATCTCATTGACGTTTTACTTTATACAATTACTTTTAGTAACAGAATATTTACAAGCATTTTTTACATTTATTCACTGTTATAAAAGTATTTTGTAGATGAGTAACAAGATGAAAGGGTTTTTGATGAAATATTTATGATTTTGTAAGACGTTGAACCGCCTTTTCCCTTGTGTGCAGTCAAAGAGACTTGTAAATTATTTCCGATACTTAGAAGCAAATAATTTTTAGCTAAGAAAGTACATTAGATTCATAATAAAATATCTTAAAGATTCATAATAAAATATCTTAAAAAATATATATTACTAATACTTTTATTAGTACAATCAATTGTACAAGTCACATGAACAAATTGCTTCTTTAAGTCTTATTATAAATATGGTGCATCAATAAATAATATAAATCAAGTAATTTTATGAAGATAAACAAATTAATGTAATTAATGTGAAAAAATATTTCAAGTCAAAGATTGTTTCAAATGCATAAAACAACATAATATATTACATTTATTAATATCCCAGAGATGGTACTAAGTACTTATTATAATATTACTGTTTCCTTGTCTTCTTTGTTAATGAAATTTAAAGCAACTTGTATTGAATTCAATTTCAGATTTAAATTTTAAACAAGAATTAATTGGACAAATATTTACACAACTGTGTATTTAGTACTCTGATATTCAAATGTACCTAATTTCCGAGTATTCTATTATGAGACAATAACTAACGCACACGATAGTTGAATAATGTAGTACAAATGTTTAATGTAAATTGTATCAAATCCTGGTTGTTGTAGCATTGCGTAATTGAAAGTAAACCCAATTGGTTTATTTTGTCCACTGCGACCCCGCAGCGCAACGTTTATAACCAGTATTTAATATTATTTTAGATATTAAAACAAAAGTATGTATTCAATTTTAAAACACCAATAGTACCAAAATACATTTAAAACTTTTTATCAGAAGCTATAAACAAAATTTGAACTATAGTAGAGCTTTGGTTTCTTGTTAGTCTTGTTAACTCTCATATCGTTCATTCGTACTACAAGGTACCATTCTCCCTATTACTGATGTTTCTTTTGTTAGTAAGTTTGTAGATCAGGATCAGACAGCACGTGCTAACAGTGACTGTGTGTTTTAGTGATTACAGTTCATATTTTTACATTAAAAAGTTCCTGAATAAGAAAATTTTCACTCCTATTATTGTTACGAGTATAATAGGTCGAATAAGTGGAACGTAAAATGTTTTAATAGTTTGATTTGTACACTATTATTTTATTATCTTTGAAAATATTATTATTACCTTTATCCTTACTAAAAGAAATAATATTCAAATTTTCCTCAAATATTAATAAGGTTTTTCCGTATCCAATAAGTAGCCACTCGTCTAGGCGCAGTAACCACTTTGAGAGGTTTATTGAATATTTTTAAAGGGAGTTAAGATTCTATCGCTTAAAAGGCCGAGTTCATTAAAACCACGGCCTCTCAAATCTCAATAAGTATTCAATTCTGTAAACAGGCGACTCGCTCTGTGATGAAAATTGTTGTCCTCCTTTGTCTTATAACATTTAGTTACGTCAATATCTTCGGAAATAATATTTATTAAGGCTCAGTATATTTATATGTTACATTTATTTTTTCACTTCTTTTTTCTAATTTGTATTAAAACTTAATTAAAAGGTCAGAGTGTATATAAAAATCGTATTGTCTTTTACAACGACTTCACGCGAAATTTATATTACTACTTAATATATTTTAATCTAATATTACCGGAGCACGGAAATAAAACCGTCTCATTTTCTATTACAGACTTATTCCAAGCCATTAACTTTTTCAACCGAAAGTTGACTTCAAATATTACAGAGTGGAACTGAGAGCTTAGCGACTAATTGGTGGTGGGTATTATGTCCCTGAGGAATTAAGTTTCAAGATTAAACTGAAGATTATAGAGACAAGTGACTAAGAGGAACGGGTTAAAAAAAAGTACTTAGTTATTTAGGATTAATGAGTTTTTCTTTTTAAACATAATACAGTGCAACCTCGATGCAACGATTCTGAAGGTAATTATAAAATAATATAAAATTGTTAGATGTTCTTATCATATAATTTGTTATAGAGAGGTTCGTTATTTAGAGTTTAAAGTGATTTTGTATTGTTATTGCGAGTTCAAAAAGAAACATTATTAGTTCATTAATCTCAACTTAATCTGTTATAGAAAAATTTTCACTAAAAATAAACGAAACAATTTTTATTAAAACATTATATCTTGTATTTCATTATTAAAAATAATTAAAAAGTTGTCTGTCGCAAAGAAAGCTTAATCCTGTAGATAATTATTAATAATATATGTTAAAATTATAAGTTGTAAAATATCGTTAATTAGGTTAATCGTAATATAAAGGTGTTTTTTTACGAACTTTTCCTGAAAGATCTTGGGGATTGCAGAATATTTTGTTAAATGGAGAAAATGATTAAATTGATGTTCGTAGTATTAAGGTTATCTGAATATCAATAGAATAAATTATTCTAAACCACTTATTACTTGTGATATATTAATAATTATGTAGATCGAATAAATTTCATTTTAATTTATTTTATTATATTATTTCGTTATTGTACATACAAAAATAATAAGAAGGGCTTAATGCTAACAGGCAATTTAAAGTTTGAAATATAAGATGTTTTTTTTGTTTTAATTTCTTATACGTCTATTGGTTGGTAGCGACCGCATCCGCTCTCCTCTCCAAAGTAATTTGTGTTACAGAATATCAGTTGAGTTAAAAATGTTATCGTTTTTAAAGAGTTTAATAGAATTTATCATCATAACACACTTTTCTTGTTGCTTCATTTCATTCATTCTTCAAAACTTGAAAGTCAATTATATATTTCTTGATCAGTATTGTCTCCCTAGTGATTATAACTCAATAACAAACTGTAGATGAACTTATTAAAAGTAAGAAATTGATACTACTGGGTCATCTTTTGTGATTTCTTCCAAGTTTATCTATGAAATAAAAAATATTAATATGCACATTAATCGAATTTAATTAATTTAAAGTATAGAAACTTTTTTAGTTGCCTAATATTTATTAAAATAAAATGTTTTTTATTTTTTAATACTTGTTTTAAATTTGGTTTTAGAGATAAATATAACAAGGGGAAACTGGGAGTTACTTCAAATCAACTTTCATGATGGAAATAGTTTTATATTAATATATTGCTCCTACCCACGCCCGCATTGAACTGCCCTTATTGATTTGTGCTATTGGTTGAGTCACTTATTCCATATCCTCTACACCACAAGCACGAAGCATGGTATCTGCTTTGACACCAGCTGCAGCAGCAGCTAGAGTCTGTTCTGTGTTCTGTTCTGACTCTTATTCGCTCACGTAGACTTTGTACGCAGTATACGAATAAGACGATAAACAAAGTTATGAGGATTCAATGAAAAAAATCACATCAGCTAAGGGACAAGTAAGTCAAATTATAGAAATGAATTTCGTGTAATTTTTGTAGAAACATAATATTATGTCATGTTAAAATGTTGATTCATTCACTGCCACCAGTATAAAAATCTACCCTTAATGAATTTAGTACCTGTAAACATTCTTTTTCTTAACAATCACAATGATGAAATAATTTTACAACACCGATTCAATACTAAAACTGAGTATGACATGCAATCCTTTACTCGCACTTTACACCTATACTAGTTGTATACATATTTCATACTTTACTGTCACTTATGATATGCACTCGAATATTCTGATTGCATCTTAGTATTTCCATGCTTTTGTAACAATTCACAAACAAAAAATTAGGTTACGATCCATCACCAAGTATATAACTTGGTGATGGATCGGTGAAAGACACGTTAGTAGAATATTTACATCCACCATATATTGTGACACTGTTTACTTTATGTAGTTTTATTCATTCATTAAAATTTCCACGGGTATATTTGTACATGTCTATTATTCATCACTACTGGATCACCAACTATTATTAGATGCACCTGGTCATCATCTGCTCGTATCCCTAAAATTTCAAAAATATTCTTATTAATAAGTAAAGATACACCATCGAAATCTAAAACTAAAGACGGACATCCATTTTACCTAATGTTTTAATGATATTTCAATCAACTTGGTGCTCCAGCTATCAAAGAATAAAATTTTGTTAAAAACCTGAAAATGATTTATCAGTTTATTTGAAAAACGTGAGGAGTTAAGATGAACATTGAGCGATACTATCTTATATAAACTAAAAAATCTACGGTACTGTTTGAATATAATTAATGTTAAACAATAATGGTATGTGATGATGACTGACTATAATTATATTTGAACAAATGTTTAGAATATTGCATGTTCCTGAATAGATCATCTGGTACTAACTTTTGCGTAAGTGTCATTTTGATAGATAGACTTTAAAAAATTTTAAAATGATATAAAACTCACATATGAATTATGTTTAATACCACTTCTGCCATACTTCTTCTTCTGAATTAAGCCAATAAACTCCTTTTTTAACGCTGTTTAAGGTTAAGGAATAATTTAATTTAAGCATCAATAAATTTAAAATAACTCGTTACATTTTTATGAATCAATTTATATTAGATTAGAAAAATACTTCCGTATCAAACCCGATTTAATTAATCAGGTTAATATACATCAAGGCTTCTAGGGAAAAATCTAATTTATCAGCAGCAGCTGTTAGCTTATACCGAATCTCTGACCTGCATCGTTTACTACTTACTTAATGAGTTTTTTATATACACTGGTCGTCAATATATGTTTGTAAATTAATAATTTAAATATACAGTGATTTTAACAACATAAATGCAATAATTATAAAATATTTTTACTAAATAATTACCACATTCCTGTTAATATAATCACTGTGTGAGTTAACAGAATGTTATGTGTAGCAATGAGAATATATTAAACATTTTATGATTCCTTTTTGTCTGTAAAAATATTTGGTTAAATAATTACTATATAAATAGTTCATTATTTTAGTTTGTCCATTACATAAATATGTTTTATATAGCAGCTAGGTATTTGACATATTATATCGTATAAAATACTTTCTATAAGGTTTTTGCCTTACGAAGTTACTTGTAAATAAAAAATGTGGTTAACAAAAAACTAATTAATAACCTACGTAACAATAAATTACACGCTTATTCTAACGTAGGTTATTGATTTCAAACAACCTTCAACAACATCCTGCATACTTTAGTTTTATAAACAATTAGTCCAATAGATATCTATGTAGTGTATAAGTGAATATGGAATTTGTAGATGTTAAAATAATTTAAACAAAATATAAATGTACATGTACACTATACACACTATATATTCCACTTTTATTCGTTAATATTATGGTAGTCCTGTTTAATGTTGTCTTGTAAAACAACGAAGTCTTGACAAAATATTTCCAGTAATGCTAAAAATATTGTCGTGTATTGTATAATAGTAATATTATAAACAAATGTTGAATGGTAAGTAGCATATAATTGGAAAACTAGGAAATCAAATTCCTCAATGCCTTCCCATGTTTCCTTGTATCCTGTATCCCTCTCTTTTCCTTAAATTTGATTATTTAATTAATTATGAATAAGAATAAACAATTCATCGACTCGAAGCTGTGACTTTGGACCAACCATCCCTGCGCCGTGTGAATTGAGCTTCTGTGTCGCTTCCAGTTTCGATGAATCTATCATTTTATATAAATCGTCTCGTCTTTATACCAACTGAGGGGATATGTATTCATTAGTCTTCTTGCGGAAATATTAACCAATATCTCTAACTTTTTATCAGAAAATCATACTATACGGTATTCCAGACGACGCAGGCTTAATTCCTGCTCGTGTCAATATTCTTTTTATTCTTTGTTTATTTAAAAAATAATAAGCATAATATATTTAATCTAATATTTAATAATATATGGACAAGATATTTAAAATAGTTAACTAAATATTAAAAAGTGATGGAAATCAAACAACTTTTTTTAGTAATTTATTCGTTTGATATATATGTGATAGCATAAACATATACTGAGATGAGTTTCCATATAGCAGCATGTTAGAAGATACATTATAACATAAACCAATATTTATAAATGTAAATGTTGTTTTGGTGTGACCGGATGATGACGTTCTGAATACATTATAAAATTAGTATGCAATGCTCTTTTTATGTTAAATTGTCTGCGAATATTTTCAAACCGACTCTTTACAGTTATTATAATTCAGTAAAATTATGTGAAATAGAAAAGATGTATTTAAATTATTATTTATTTCAATTTAAGTCACTTTGCGACAGTGGGTGTGCTAAGTTTAAAAACAATTAACATTTAACGAACGAAGTTTATTGGTAAGTGTAAGTCTCGTGTTTCTCCGTTATTTGGCAAATTAATTCCACAACTTCATCACAACACGCAAGTGAAAGATGTTTGTTCTACCTGAGATTGTTATTTAACAACTTAAACTTATTTTCTTTAACATCGAAACTTCTGTAATTGTATTATATCTTTCATTTATTATTTAAGAGAATATTTCAAGAACTGTGTACTCTCTTATGCGGGTTGTCATAAACTATTTTATTAAATAAAACGATAAAGATATGAACAGGTAATAATATTAAACATATGATAAAATTTAAAAGTATATTATATAATTATTGTGTTGAAAGATTTTGTTCTATTTCTAAATATAAAATAACAAAATATATGAATTATTTTTATTATATTACGTTCATAAATGATATGATCCAACTACATAAGAATAAAGATATTAACTCGGCTACTGTAGATGAAATGTTATATTTAAACAAATATTTCCTAATAAACAAAAAAAATATTCGTAATTTTCTCGATATACACAAAAATTGCAAATAATGCACAACGTTGCCTCTCTGAAACACAATTCAGTGTAAATCAGATTCGGAACGTTCATTGTATGATTGTGGAATGAGTTTTTGACGCAGCGACGTGTGCTGACCCACAATACAAACTGTGACTATGTGACATTATAATCTCAATATTAAATAAACAACAAACAAAGAATTCAAACTGTTTCTTTTTAATCAGAGATGTTTTATTTTATGATTCAAATAAGCTATTACTTAGTGTCTCTTTTTACGTGAAAGCTGTTTGTTTTCTATTAACTTCAGTCAACAACAGATCTAATTTATCCACTCGTATTTCCAGTTTCACTGTATTGACAATCTTATGATTGCCAAGATATGTCTTACAGAATCTACATCTAGTGAGGACATTTGATCTATAATGACTATAATTAATAATTTAATACTAATGGGCCTCAATCATTTTTAGAAATAATCTTTTGTTGAGCAACCGGTGATTTTCCTTTGAAAAAGTGTCACTGTGTGAAAGCATTTATTAAAATCAACACACTTATTAATAATGATATGAAAGTGTATTTGGTACAAATAACAGAATGTTCGGATTGTGGTCTTTAGGAGCAGTACAGTACTTGCTGTCTCTAACAGTACGAGTAATATATTAATTACAAAGAAAAAAATAACATATAATTGTAGAATACAAAATCAATGGTAATATTCTTTTTATGGACACAAAAAACCTCAATAGTTACTTTTAATTAAGAGATGGTCGACAACTACGATAAGGTAATATTTTATTTTCAAGGAACATTTCTGATTGCTCTTAATGAACGATCGAACTAACTATCGAACGTATTGCGATCCAGATGGTAGCATGTAGCTTACTTCGCAATTATTTTACAATTTTTATAATTATTTATGTTTTTTGCGTTCATAATGTTTCAATAAAGTTGATTTAAATTTTTATTTTAATAAATGAGCGTTAAATTAAATTCTATGAAATAAGTCTTCGGGTGCACAAAAATTAAAAAAAATGGTGTCGAGATGAAGTTGATTTAAAAAGACGGATCAAATACTTCATAATTGACTCTGAACTGATGGTTAACCATCAGTTCAGAGTCTTATATATATGTTTTATTAATTGCATAAGATTTTCCATGACCATAATAAGCTCATTGCTGTTCTCTAATAAGGTGGTAGAGTTTAGGTTTAATTAGCTTTATTTAGCTTTTCTTATGGTTGGTAAGTAAGTAGAGAGTCCAGGACTGTAACTACTTCTTAATTTTATAGTCACTTACAGCCTTCTTCACCCTCCATGAGTGAAAACACATTTGCTACTTGTAATATTTTGATTCACGATGACACCAATTGTCAATAAAAGTTTAAACAAAGAAAGCGGGATTCTTTCAACAAATTAAATAATTAGGTATATTTCAAGTTAAACTTCTGTTAAATATTACTTTAAACCAATGCTTCCTTTCCAGAGCTGAAAGTTCCAACATGTATTTCTCTGGAGATCATAAATGTAATTTATTAACACAATATCTCACTTCTTGTGAGTGATCTCGTGCTGTCTGAATGTAATAATTAACTCAATGCAAATGCTGTTATTATTACTTATATACAATGAAATATGATGTTACCTTTTAATACAATTATTATTATTGTTACTAATATAACTTTGATCAAGTTGTACAAGCTAGCACATTCAGTTGGTAAGTACATACGAGTATATATTTACTTTGTGTTAATTCTATATTTAATTACATTGTTAGCAACATACTATACATACATATATATTACTTTACGATCTTCTATTATTACTGCTACTTAACAATTATTTTTCTGAAATAACCTCATAACGATTTCATTATCTGCACATATAATTGTAAACTATTAAAGTATTAGGTGTGTTAACATTTCGATGAACCATTTCAAAATTTTATTTCAAATGTAGAAAAAACATTTTACATTTTATTTACGAACAAAGGATTTAGTATTTTAATTAAATACCATTCCCTCGTTTGTACGAATGAAGATGTAATTAAATATTATACAATGTAGAATTCTAAAATTCCATTATTTAAATATAATAACAATTAGTACAGGTCGTGTTAATAAAACGTTCATTAAAATGTACAAATCAATAGGTTTTACTAACGTTTAAAAATTTTTTTTTTATCTAATTTATTAAATGTCAAATATTGTAAATATCTTTCTGATATTTATAAAAGTAAAATTACATCGTTGGTCATTCAGTTGACATTAATTAATAAAGCATCATTTGCTCTTTAGTTATTATTAATTAATATTATTATTTATCTTTTTCAAATGTCTTTAATACATAAAGAAAAATATACAATAATCAATGAGATGGTTTGTAACAACAAAGCTGTAAGTGATGGAGTACAAAAAGATGTTACAATATCGGAGGAACCAAATCAATAAATAACTCATTTCAATCAAAATGAAAACGTAACTACAAATAATTATGAAAACATAACATGGCGCCCTTTATAATTAATAGTTTAAAATAAATACTTACATATAATATAATACATCGAATTAAGAACTAATTTAGAATTAAAAGGACAAAAATATTATATAAATATCTTCCTCAAAAATACTCTTAAAAATTTAAATTTATGCTGTTTTTAATAGATATAAAATCAGAGTTATTTAACATTATTGTCTTAAAATCTATTACAGATAGTATTAAATAAATATCGATTTTTTAAAATTTATTTTTAATATATTTTGTAAAGACGCTCTAAACATATAAATGATAATATTAATTCATGATAACTAATATGTAGAGATGTGAAAGTAATGCTTTAATTTTATTGTCAGTTTAATATTTCAAGTTGTATTTCGTTTAATCTCGCTGCTGTGGTCTGACATCGCTATCACACAGACCACATGACTGTATTGCACTTTGAGAGAGAATTACGATTAACTTTGAAAAGCATTGCTTGAGATATATTTTAAAGCTAAAAATGTTTTTGTAATGTACATACTCGTATATAATAAGCCATGATAATTTTTGGCAATATGTAAATGTAAATTTTTTCATTATGTAAATGTATTTCAATTGTTACCGTTGTTAGATAGCATTTGAACGTGATAATAATTAATTACTAATTGTACCACCATCTACTTACATATATTTCATTAAAATAATAAGATAACATGCATAAAATATTAGGTTATTAATTAAACCTTTATTTATTAGGTTATTTACATATATAGTTCTATTTTAATTTTAGGAATATTTGTATATATTATCATTAGATCCGTCTGCGGTCTGACTTAGACAGTAGCATGTCATTAATATAAAAATATCTTATCTGCATTAATAAGCAAAGATACAACATGAAATATTTTAAGTAAAGATGAACCTCCATGTTACCTAATGCTTTAACGACATTTTTTGTTCTGACAATAAAATAATGAGATTAAACATATATTTGAAAAACGTGAATAAAATCAAAAACCTTATCCGTAATACATCTTATAAAAACTAGCTTAAAAATGTAAGACCGTAAATATCAGTTTGACTATAAGTAAAGTTAACGATTATAATATGACTATTTAAATATTTAAACAATATTATTTATTAAGTACTACAGATATCCTCACAATCTAGTACAGTTTTATGAAAATTACTGGCAATATTAAAATTATATTGCATGTTCCAAAATAGATTACCTCGTAAAAACTTTTACATAAGTGCAATTTTATCGAGAAAAAATTTAAAAAAATTAAATTAAAAAATTTAAAACTTATATTGATAATTTACAATGTGTAAGGTAAGGAAACACGGAGGTACATTAAGCGTAGCAGAATTATTCCATGAAAAGTGTATGGTCGTGTTGACCATTCCTTAATTGAAAGTAAACATTTTAGTTTACTTCGTCCACTGAACCTCTCGAGCACATCGCTAATGTACTCGTGTAATCGTGGGTACATATATACCTTTTAATATAAATCTGCTTAATAACATTTTATAATAATATACGAGATTACATACTATCATTTTATAATAATATACAAAATGCATACGATCTCAACCAAGTAGTAAGATATTGAGATAGCTGAATTCCTTTAGTCGTTACGCTCTCCCAAGAATGAAAATTATATACAAACTTGAATGGATGCAGGTGAAGTTTGAGATTTAACTTTAGTTTGCAATAAAATTATTTATACTAAAACTATAAGAATAAGGACGTACGTACGATTTATTTAGTTATTATGAAGTTAGAAATTTATATATTATAAAGATATTCTTTCGGTTTATAAAGTACACCATGTCTGAACATGGAAATTTATGTATGTGCATTCAGTGGCAATATTTTTTTTTATAGAAATTTAAATATTCACTCTGCAGCTGATAGCGATATTCTACTTAGAGGAATGGAGGTATTCGCAAATATCTTATTCAATCCATTTGAGCTACTAATACCAGTCAGAAAAGTTTTTTCTACAGTAACGTGTTTTGTTGAATTTGGTTCTCTTTTGTTTGATAAATAAAAAGTGTTTAAGTAAATAAATCCCATTTTCTATTGGTTCATTTTACACACTTGACTGTTCAATACATAGAGTGTTTTTGAAGTGTTACACATAACACTGGTTAAAACACTTCAAATATAAAAAGGTTTATTAATGCGACTGATCCCTAATACGTATACTTTAGGGGTCAGCCGCGTTGTAAACCGTTTTAATATATATAAAACGCCCGGAAACTGAAACTACTGAACATTTATTTTTTAATGTTTATGTTTATGTTTATGTTCTTATATGTAATGTTATAAATAGGAATGGCTATTTTCGTGTTACAAACTCGTAAACTCTTAAAATCTTGAGCCTAATTAAATAGATACATTCAGTCTCTGTGACTTCTGAAGTACTCCAGGAAAAACAAGTGAATGATTTTTATAAAATTCGGTGAATTGTAAGCTTCTAATATAAATAGGAAAAAAGTAATTTACAAAAAGAAGTTAATGGTGTCAATATTAAATCACAATATACAGTGTATTAAAGCCATAGAGATGCGGGAGCAGACGAAGTCACTGGCTACAGCTAGCTCGCTCTCTATCCGTTTGACTTCTTAGTTATTCGTAATCTATCTCCAGCGTCTCCGTTCGAGTGGTCGAGAAGGATGTTGACTACATGTTCAAAACTTTACTTCTATCCTGCTGATTAACAAACAACGGAACACAAAGAGTGTTCTGCATATTTGATTTATTTAAAAAAAAATCTGTTTATCATAATTTTGGGATATTTAATGAAATGCGTTATGTAACAATATTTAAGTGTACATTTGCTATTCTACGAATAGGAAACAAAGAACTGAAGAAAACTCGTAAAGAAAGAATTGAAACTTAATAAGCAAATGGAGGAACGTTCAGTTTTGAAAGTTTCGATGAGGTAAATATTTTGAAAGTTTTATGCGAAGAAGAATTTTTCACAGATTTATTGAATATCGCTCAAAAGTACTTTGGAGTATTCAACAAATTTTCCTTATTGTAATGCTTTTAATCCTAATAATAGATAATAAATTTAATTTAACGTATATTTCTTTTAATGTTTTCTCAACTCTTCATTTATTTTTATGGTGAATTTTGTATAACCCTCCACTATAAGGTTTTTCTAATAAAAATTAAATAAAACATATATAATTCTTATGTCAAGTAATATATATGTATGTATAGTATGTTGCTAACAATGTAATTAAATATAGAATTAACACAAAGTAAATATATACTCGTATGTACTTACCAACTGAATGTGCTAGCTTGTACAACTTGATCAAAGTTATATTAGTAACAATAATAATAATTGTATTAAAAGGTAACATCATATTTCATTGTATATAAGTAATAATAACAGCATTTGCATTGAGTTAATTATTACATTCAGACAGCACGAGATCACTCACAAGAAGTGAGATATTGTGTTAATAAATTACATTTATGATCTCCAGAGAAATACATGTTGGAACTTTCAGCTCTGGAAAGGAAGCATTGGTTTAAAGTAATATTTAACAGAAGTTTAACTTGAAATATACCTAATTATTTAATTTGTTGAAAGAATCCCGCTTTCTTTGTTTAAACTTTTATTGACAATTGGTGTCATCGTGAATCAAAATATTACAAGTAGCAAATGTGTTTTCACTCATGGAGGGTGAAGAAGGCTGTAAGTGACTATAAAATTAAGAAGTAGTTACAGTCCTGGACTCTCTACTTACTTACCAACCATAAGAAAAGCTAAATAAAGCTAATTAAACCTAAACTCTACCACCTTATTAGAGAACAGCAATGAGCTTATTATGGTCATGGAAAATCTTATGCAATTAATAAAACATATATATAAGACAATTATGAAGTATTTGATCCGTCTTTTTAAATCAACTTCATCTCGACACCATTTTTTTTAATTTTTGTGCACCCGAAGACTTATTTCATAGAATTTAATTTAACGCTCATTTATTAAAATAAAAATTTAAATCAACTTTATTGAAACATTATGAACGCAAAAAACATAAATAATTATAAAAATTGTAAAATAATTGCGAAGTAAGCTACATGCTACCATCTGGATCGCAATACGTTCGATAGTTAGTTCGATCGTTCATTAAGAGCAATCAGAAATGTTCCTTGAAAATAAAATATTACCTTATCGTAGTTGTCGACCATCTCTTAATTAAAAGTAACTATTGAGGTTTTTTGTGTCCATAAAAAGAATATTACCATTGATTTTGTATTCTACAATTATATGTTATTTTTTTCTTTGTAATTAATATATTACTCGTACTGTTAGAGACAGCAAGTACTGTACTGCTCCTAAAGACCACAATCCGAACATTCTGTTATTTGTACCAAATACACTTTCATATCATTATTAATAAGTGTGTTGATTTTAATAAATGCTTTCACACAGTGACACTTTTTCAAAGGAAAATCACCGGTTGCTCAACAAAAGATTATTTCTAAAAATGATTGAGGCCCATTAGTATTAAATTATTAATTATAGTCATTATAGATCAAATGTCCTCACTAGATGTAGATTCTGTAAGACATATCTTGGCAATCATAAGATTGTCAATACAGTGAAACTGGAAATACGAGTGGATAAATTAGATCTGTTGTTGACTGAAGTTAATAGAAAACAAACAGCTTTCACGTAAAAAGAGACACTAAGTAATAGCTTATTTGAATCATAAAATAAAACATCTCTGATTAAAAAGAAACAGTTTGAATTCTTTGTTTGTTGTTTATTTAATATTGAGATTATAATGTCACATAGTCACAGTTTGTATTGTGGGTCAGCACACGTCGCTGCGTCAAAAACTCATTCCACAATCATACAATGAACGTTCCGAATCTGATTTACACTGAATTGTGTTTCAGAGAGGCAACGTTGTGCATTATTTGCAATTTTTGTGTATATCGAGAAAATTACGAATATTTTTTTTGTTTATTAGGAAATATTTGTTTAAATATAACATTTCATCTACAGTAGCCGAGTTAATATCTTTATTCTTATGTAGTTGGATCATATCATTTATGAACGTAATATAATAAAAATAATTCATATATTTTGTTATTTTATATTTAGAAATAGAACAAAATCTTTCAACACAATAATTATATAATATACTTTTAAATTTTATCATATGTTTAATATTATTACCTGTTCATATCTTTATCGTTTTATTTAATAAAATAGTTTATGACAACCCGCATAAGAGAGTACACAGTTCTTGAAATATTCTCTTAAATAATAAATGAAAGATATAATACAATTACAGAAGTTTCGATGTTAAAGAAAATAAGTTTAAGTTGTTAAATAACAATCTCAGGTAGAACAAACATCTTTCACTTGCGTGTTGTGATGAAGTTGTGGAATTAATTTGCCAAATAACGGAGAAACACGAGACTTACACTTACCAATAAACTTCGTTCGTTAAATGTTAATTGTTTTTAAACTTAGCACACCCACTGTCGCAAAGTGACTTAAATTGAAATAAATAATAATTTAAATACATCTTTTCTATTTCACATAATTTTACTGAATTATAATAACTGTAAAGAGTCGGTTTGAAAATATTCGCAGACAATTTAACATAAAAAGAGCATTGCATACTAATTTTATAATGTATTCAGAACGTCATCATCCGGTCACACCAAAACAACATTTACATTTATAAATATTGGTTTATGTTATAATGTATCTTCTAACATGCTGCTATATGGAAACTCATCTCAGTATATGTTTATGCTATCACATATATATCAAACGAATAAATTACTAAAAAAAGTTGTTTGATTTCCATCACTTTTTAATATTTAGTTAACTATTTTAAATATCTTGTCCATATATTATTAAATATTAGATTAAATATATTATGCTTATTATTTTTTAAATAAACAAAGAATAAAAAGAATATTGACACGAGCAGGAATTAAGCCTGCGTCGTCTGGAATACCGTATAGTATGATTTTCTGATAAAAAGTTAGAGATATTGGTTAATATTTCCGCAAGAAGACTAATGAATACATATCCCCTCAGTTGGTATAAAGACGAGACGATTTATATAAAATGATAGATTCATCGAAACTGGAAGCGACACAGAAGCTCAATTCACACGGCGCAGGGATGGTTGGTCCAAAGTCACAGCTTCGAGTCGATGAATTGTTTATTCTTATTCATAATTAATTAAATAATCAAATTTAAGGAAAAGAGAGGGATACAGGATACAAGGAAACATGGGAAGGCATTGAGGAATTTGATTTCCTAGTTTTCCAATTATATGCTACTTACCATTCAACATTTGTTTATAATATTACTATTATACAATACACGACAATATTTTTAGCATTACTGGAAATATTTTGTCAAGACTTCGTTGTTTTACAAGACAACATTAAACAGGACTACCATAATATTAACGAATAAAAGTGGAATATATAGTGTGTATAGTGTACATGTACATTTATATTTTGTTTAAATTATTTTAACATCTACAAATTCCATATTCACTTATACACTACATAGATATCTATTGGACTAATTGTTTATAAAACTAAAGTATGCAGGATGTTGTTGAAGGTTGTTTGAAATCAATAACCTACGTTAGAATAATCTTATAATTTATTGTTACGTAGGTTATTAATTAGTTTTTTGTTAACCACATTTTTTATTTACAAGTAACTTCGTAAGGCAAAAACCTTATAGAAAGTATTTTATACGATATAATATGTCAAATACCTAGCTGCTATATAAAACATATTTATGTAATGGACAAACTAAAATAATGAACTATTTATATAGTAATTATTTAACCAAATATTTTTACAGACAAAAAGGAATCATAAAATGTTTAATATATTCTCATTGCTACACATAACATTCTGTTAACTCACACAGTGATTATATTAACAGGAATGTGGTAATTATTTAGTAAAAATATTTTATAATTATTGCATTTATGTTGTTAAAATCACTGTATATTTAAATTATTAATTTACAAACATATATTGACGACCAGTGTATATAAAAAACTCATTAAGTAAGTAGTAAACGATGCAGGTCAGAGATTCGGTATAAGCTAACAGCTGCTGCTGATAAATTAGATTTTTCCCTAGAAGCCTTGATGTATATTAACCTGATTAATTAAATCGGGTTTGATACGGAAGTATTTTTCTAATCTAATATAAATTGATTCATAAAAATGTAACGAGTTATTTTAAATTTATTGATGCTTAAATTAAATTATTCCTTAACCTTAAACAGCGTTAAAAAAGGAGTTTATTGGCTTAATTCAGAAGAAGAAGTATGGCAGAAGTGGTATTAAACATAATTCATATGTGAGTTTTATATCATTTTAAAATTTTTTAAAGTCTATCTATCAAAATGACACTTACGCAAAAGTTAGTACCAGATGATCTATTCAGGAACATGCAATATTCTAAACATTTGTTCAAATATAATTATAGTCAGTCATCATCACATACCATTATTGTTTAACATTAATTATATTCAAACAGTACCGTAGATTTTTTAGTTTATATAAGATAGTATCGCTCAATGTTCATCTTAACTCCTCACGTTTTTCAAATAAACTGATAAATCATTTTCAGGTTTTTAACAAAATTTTATTCTTTTTTATATATTTTGGCAAGGTAAAGATGGCTATGATTTCTCAAACAAGATGATAAATCCCATTACAGGTAATAAAAAATATTAGTTTAGCAAGGAAATATATTATCAGTCACTATATTATTTTTTTTTAATTTTCAATGTTATGAAAACAAAAATCTATTTTCAGGTTCTAAAACCAACAAAAAAGTCAGTTCAATGAACTATTATTCCTACCGCCTAATGATTCGTGAAAATGAAGACAATCACATACTCAAACGTCGGCTATTATATCACAAGTATGTTGTAGACATGTATGTTAAAATTGAAACGGAGAGATTAACATTCATCAGGTTGAATCAGACAAAAGATCAGATCTGAAGAGTATATTCACCTTCGAGATGCGATTAATAGTGATGGTAATGCACAGAATCTTAGTCGAATAACTATTCTTCCAGCAACATACATCGTAAGCCCTCGACATATGCATGAATATGCTCAAAATGCCATATCATATGTTCGTCATTATGGTACAGAAGATTTTTTCATCACATTTACATGCAATCCACACTGGATAGAAATAGACACAGCCAGAGTCTTTAAACAAAAGTTGAAATCTTTAACGAATTTCATTGTGAAACATTATGTGTTTGGGGATACACGCTGCTGGATGTATTCTGTGGAGTGGCAGAAACGGGGATTGCCACATGCACACATTTTGATTTGGTTAGTTGAAAAGATAAGGCCAAATGAAGTTGATGCAGTAATATCAGCTGAAATTCCTAATGTAGAAGTAGATCCTGGATTGCATGAGGTAGTTATTAAAAACATGATACATGGTCCCTGTGGAACTCTTAATCAAAATTCACCGTGTATGGTGGATGGTAAATGTTCAAAGCGATATCCACGGACATTAATATCTGAAACAATCCCTGGTAATGACGGTTATCCTTTGTATCGTCTCCGATGGATAGCAGAAAATGGAAGATCAACAATTTTCAAATTAAATCAACAAGATATTGAAATAGATAATCGCTGGATTGTTCCATATTCACCCATTTTATCAAAGACCTTCAAAGCGCACATCGACGGTGAATCTTGCCATTCAGTAAAATCTATTAAATACATTTGCAAATATGTAACCAAAGGGAGTGATATGGCTGTGATTGGTATTAATGCAGAGAATTCCAATGATGAAGTTACCCAATACCAAATGAGTAATGAAGCAGTTTGGCGAATATTTTCTTTTCCTATTCATGAGAGACACCCTACTGTTGTGCATTTAGCTGTGCATTTAGAAAATGGACAAAGAGTATATTTTACAGCTCAGTACGCAGTAGAAAGAGCTGTACATCCACCATCTACTACATTAACCAGTTTTTTTGAGACATGCCAAAACGATGCTTTTGCTCAAACATTGTTATATGCTGAAATGCCAAAATATTATACTTGGAATCAATCCTCAAAGAGATTTACACGACGGAAACAAGGAAAACCAGTTACAGGATATCCAGATGTATATTCTACCGATGCGATTGGTCGAATTTATTCAGTACATCCAAGCAATGATGAATGTTTTTATTTACGACTGCTATTAGTCAATGTACGTGGCCCAACATCGTGCCAACATGTACGAACTGTTAATGGTGATTTGTGTGGATCATACAGAGAAGCTTGCCAACGTTTGCAATTGCTAGAAAATGATGCTCATTGGGATCAAACTCTCAATGATGCTGTAATATCATCACAAGCTCATCAAATACGAACATTGTTTTCTATAATCATATCTACATGCTTCCCATCAAACCCAAAGGATTTGTGGATCGAATACAAAGATAGTATGTATGATGATATTTTGTATCAAATACGGATTAGAAGGGGAAATCCAAATAAACAAATAAGCGAAGAAATTTACAGTGATGTATTGATTTCAATTGAGGACATGTGCTTGATGATGTCAAACAAACTATTATTTCAATTAGGCCTGGCCGCGCTCAATTATCCAATGCATGATGCTTTTAACCAAGAGTTGCACCGAGAAAAACTGTATGATCTCAACACTTTGAAAGAATTAATTCAAACATAACTTCCACTATTGAATGAACAACAAAAGTATGTATTTGATACACTTATGAAAGTAATAAATGATAAAAGAGGAGGGATTTACTTCTTAGATGCACCTGGTGGTACAGGAAAAACTTTTTTGATTTCATTGATATTAGCAACAATTCGCTCACAAAATAAAATTGCACTTGCACTCGCTTCGTCGGGAATCGCAGCAACTTTGCTTAAAGGTGGTAGAAAAGCTCATTCAGCACTAAAATTACCATTAAACATGCAAAGCAACGAAACTCCAACCTGCAACATTTCGAAGAACTTTGTAATGGCAAAGGTTTTGCAGCAATGTGAATTGATTGTTTGGGATGAATGCACGACGGCACATAAAAATCTTTCGAGGCTTTAGATAGAACCTTACAAGATCTCCGGAGCAATCATAACCCATTTAGTGGTGCCATGATTTTATTAGCAGGAGATTGTCGTCAAAAATTGCCGGTAATTCCACGATCTACGCCAGCTGATGAACTTAATGCCTGTTTAAAGTCGTCCAATTTGTGGAAACATGTGAAGGTATTACACTTAAGCAAGAATATGCGTGTCAAGTTGCAAAATGACAAATCTGGAGACATATTCTCTAAACAACTCATTGACATTGGTAATGGCAAATTTCCTATAGACACCTTGACTGGTTGCATTACCTTTCCTCAAAGTTTTTGTCAATTAACTAGATCAAAAGATGAACTTATTCAAAAGGTGTTTCCAGATGTTGCTCAAAATTACAGAAACCATGATTGGTTGACCGAACGGGCTATATTGGCTGCAAAAAACATAGATGTAAGTGAATTAAATTTCAAAATTCAAGAACAAATTACAGGCGAATTGAGGATATATAAATCAGTTGATTCAGCTACTAACCATGATGATGTCGTCAACTATCCGCCTGAATTTTTAAACTCGCTGGATTTACCAGGATTGCCACCTCACAATCTTCAATTAAAGGTTGGATCGGTAGTTATAATGTTGAGAAATATCAACCAACCGCGTCTTTGAAACTGCACACGGTTAGCTATAAAAAATTATTGAACAACGTGATAGAAGCAACTATACTGAAAGGAAAGTATAAAGGAGAAGACGTTTTGATACCACGCATCCCAATGATTCCGACTGATGTACCATTTGAATTTAAACGACTACAGTTTCCAAGTGCGGCTTGCTTTTGCTGTGACCATAAATAAGTCCCAGGGGCAATCATTAGGTGTTTGTGGTATTAATCTAGAAAACCCATGTTTCTCACATGGTCAATTGTATATTTACCAGGTAATTAAACAAAAAACATTGTGTATCATAAAGCACTAAAATAAAAATAAAACAGATTTTTGTTAATAATTATGATTCACTTGATTTACAATAACGCGATTACTGAAAATACTTATATACGTATTATTTCATTTTTCTTTATTTCATAGGTTATTAACCCTATGTTAATAATAATAGTAATAAATAATTAATTATCTCCATGTTTTTTCATTGAAGCACCCACTTTATAAATTTATGTTCCCCTCTTAGTTTGAAGCCCTCTGGAAGACATCCCAGTCGGGGTTTTTAGTGCGTCTCAAAAGGGTGGCCAAAGTTCGTGGAAGCGAAGATACTTAGGTCATCCGAGCTGACCCTTTTCTTAAATTCTCCTGAATAGAACCGTCACCATAATGATAGGGCTATATGTGAGGGTCAGCAGAGTAAAAACATCTTAAGGTCGAAATATAAACTGCCACATTCCAAATCTATTTGACAGAACGAATTCTGCCGAGTTGTATAAAAATTGTTGTATTTATTATTAAAATGTATTTTTTTTCATTTTTCATGATTTATCTTTTAAAATTTAAATGTTTTGAGTTTAACTTTTATTATATGCATTAGTAAAACCACCAAATATTTTTAATTATGAACATCTTATTAAAATGATAAAGTAACATATTAAAAAAAGGATAATTTAATGATTTATTTATCATATTATTTAAAATATTAAATGATGAAAAAAAATCCACTAGAATGCTTAATATATATAAATCACGTGTCACGTTGTTTGTCCGCGATGGACTCCTAAACTACTTAACCGATTTTAATAAAGTTACACACCACGTACAGTTTGACCTAACTTAAAAGATAGAATAATTTTCAACTCAATTCATAGTCGCAATGTTATTTTATTGCAAATTATTTATTTATTATTTTGCAGTAAGCTCCTAACAATTCTAAAAGATGGCGGTATCTATTGACTGGATTGAGTAATTACGAATGAAGTATCTACCCTACCTACCTCATTCGTAAATTTAGTCTTCCAAGTTGTTTACTAAAAACTTTGTAATATACAAATAGTGTTATAAATATCCAAATTTATAATAAAAATTTAAAAATAATTTTAATTATTTTGTTTTGATTTTTGCTTAATATCGACTGTAAGAAAACATTATGGTTTTCATGACAGATGTACTCTGAAATTTACCCCTTAAATAGTTTACTACAATGTAATATATCAAAAACAATAGTCACAGCAACGCGAGACCGGGTCTGCTAGTTGGTGATAAAGATACGATTATTATTATATTTTCTATTTATTATACCATAAAATTTTTAAATCGTAAATTTCAATGACAATTAATTCAGATTTGGTTACTTTAAACTAAAAACCTTTCTAGCAATTTGAATTCAAATAATTATTTTTGTATATATATCATAAATTAATGTTGAAATTTTGTATCTCATTAAAGATAAGAAACATCAGAAATAGCTTGTACACGCTGCATGGTCCGACATATCTGTAACTTCGATACCATATGATTTAGTGTTAAAGTCTAACTTAAATGTTGTCGTAAATCAAAACATTTAGATATCGGACCAGCGACAGACGTTAGTTTAGTAAAATCACACACTTATCATTTTAGTATCCTGAAAACATTAATGTTTATAATTTGTAAGAACGGATTTAAATGATTTTTATTTAATAAACAAAGGAATTTGTTAACTTCTTTTTATCAGTAATATAAAATACCTTACAATAAAAATATGTTTTTATAAATACTTTACATGCAATACTAAGTTAAAAGAATTTTGACGAGTTTTAAGTTTATTCCAGCGTACGTTGAAATAAAAAATGTTCAGTGAATTTGATTGAGTATCAAACTAGAGCAGGTCTGCCATAGTGAATACTGGTATTCATTTTAAACGAGTTTTTTTCACTTTATGAATGTTTTATTAAATAACAAACAATTTAAATATTCCATGTTTTAACTTTGAATGAAAGTAATCTTTGTCTTTTGATTTTTATTGATTTTGATACACTATACGTTTCTACTATTAACGTTCTTTAAGGGGTTTGTGTAATCCTATTCGTAAAAATGATTTCTTATAGAAAAATGATAATTTTATTGTCTTTATATATCATTGTTCCTAGTACAGTATATCAGACAATATTGTCTAATATTATTACGACTTTATATTATCTTCTTAAAACTCCATACAATTTAGGTAATCGTATAATAATAATTCTCTTGTTATAAATATTAAATGACGACTATTCAATTTCAGAAACAGCACCACATTAATTTAACTTTTCTTAAGACAACATGAATTAAGCAATTCAGTGTTTGTTTAAAATAGCTGAGTTAGCGTGAACTAAAAATATTTTTAAATTAGTTTTGACGATTAACACTTCGAACGAAACTGAACTGAATATATGTAGATTGTTCTTAAAGTATGAATAAGAAAATAGCTAAGAAATTGTTGTATAATTAAGTGAGTGAGAGAATATTTAAGTTTAATTTTGCTTAAAATATTTTCTGAATGGAATAAAAATTAAGATCACTATAAAGTTTATCGTGTAAAATATTTAATATCTTAAGATTTCAATCCGGAGCGCTGTTACTGAAGTAAAACACAACAATAAATATTGGAATCAGATTTTATATAATTTGAGAACTGTAAGCAAAAGAACATTTTTTTGAACTTACCATGAATTTTCTACTATTTTGTCAATCACGTTATCGTGTTATAGCATAGAACATACTGCACAGTAAACACATACTTGCATACCCTTTTATTTCTTTATGTTAAATATTTATATTATGAGTGATTTTATACTCGAGATTTGCTCGAGATTTGTTCGTCATTATCTTTGCAATTGTTGTAAAAATTTAGTTCAGTTCCCTTTTTTTTCCAGAAATACTATATCATCGTGGAAGGTGTATTATCACGAATGCAATGCATTGCCTCGTAGCAGTGACCAGTGATAAAGTAGTCATTGAACTATATACGTGATCCCACGTTATACGTGGTAAGTACTTTATTTACTCTTAACTTAAGGATAACTGAAGATATTTAAAGTGATCGTGACCTCGTCCTCACGGAATTTCTTGTACTATTTGGAATGGTGGAATAAAAATAAGCTTATATGGAAATGCAATATTGTGTAAAAATTTAAACTCAATACTTTTTCAAGTTTTCAAAGCTTTGCAATATTATAAAAGAAACTTTTATATATGAAGTTTTATCAGTACATTATTTTTGTATATCAAATAGAAATACACTTTTATAACAATATCAATTATAAATATAATTTTATTATTGAACATCTCGAATAATTTATTAGAGAGTACTGTCACCTAATTTATGACGTAACGGTTCAGTGATAACTGCCTCATGTGCATAGGGCTTGAGAAGTTCAACAATTGACATTTATGATGACACTATTACTATAGCGATTGTATGCGACACATACTCCCTTGTAATTTAGTCAAATTACGTCTATCCAAAGTCATCTATGTTTTCAGACATGGTAAACGTAATCTTATTTATTACTTTTAAATCAATGTAACTATGCTGTACAATAAATGTACTACATCCTGTAGTATTACCTTAACAAATAATATCAACTATAATTTTAATGTTATTTTATTAAGATATTTTTGTAGCTTTTAACATCTTAGTGCAATCATAAGTACGTCATTTAACTATAACAAACGAAGAACATTTTACCTACTCTCTACAGAAAGAACATCGCAAAATTTATTTATTATAAGATTCAATCATGAAAATATGAGAGTAAGACAATACAATGTTGGATTAAAATACTAAACAATATAAATCTGTATTTAAATTAATTATTTTTCTTCTTTTTATTACGTCAATGTTTGAAACAATACTCAGGATGCACTAAGTGTGGAATATGTTAGCATTTCGTTTGCTAGTTTTTATATATTTGTTATATATATTGTATAGGACCAATTAATGTCTCATTAGTATATTGTTATTGTTAGTTCTTTTTTATTAAAAAGATAATCAACATTACTTATTATTTCGGTAGTAGTGTTATATTTTGTTTTAACAGTTTATGCCTGTAGACGTAAATCCCTTATCACAAAGATTATAATAAATAATAGTTATTTATAATTATTTTTTTAATACTATAAAATACAAAGCTTCCATCCTTAATAAGTATATTTATTAATTACTTATAAGATACTGGAAAACGGTTCACAATACTGAATTATGCCGCTCTCAGCTAAATTTATTTTTAATATAGTTTCCTATGCTTATAGATTATTGATTTATAATTTCATAGCTAATGATATTAAATACGAAGAACATATTGATAGAGTAAATTAATATAACTACACATATCTGTTTGTGTTTTGTGTGTTTGTGTAACTTATATCCAACAATAACATTGATTACATATCAAATGGTGTTAGGTTATCAAATCCGCAAAGCTGTATAAATAAAACATAATTACAACTTACACAAATACAAGTACTTTCATCATAGAATACTCATTTTCATTATTGTTACAAGTGATAAACATTTTGTTTTAGTTAATTTTACCAACTGTACATTATTATATTTTAAGATAACCCAATACATTTTTGAAAATTATTCTTCAACTTACATTTACAAACTTAACAGAACCTGTTTATTTCAGTATAATATTACAAATGTATAAGTACCTATTGCTGTTGCAGTTATATGACGTTATTATTGTTTTAATTATACAACTAAGAAGAGTCATTATTTATATTATATCGAATAAGTAAAGAAATTTCTGTATTTGCAGCAAAGTCGTACATAAGTGTGTGCACGCGCAGAGAGAATATATAAAGAGGCACCGCCCTTCTGCTCCATTTAGAATATTATTTAAATATCTGGTTCAAGTGTTCCTTGTTAACTTCAAATAACTATAATAATATGAAGAGATTGAATAAAAAAATATTATAATTTAATAAACCATTCTATCAATTTATTTTAATCTTTTCTTTTTCATGAACTCCGCAATATTCCAGCAGTATAACCTCGTCATCAAGTAATGGAATTAGGTCCTCGAGTTTTGGTTTGACTGCAGAATGTATCTATGGGTATGCATTTTTTAATTTATAAAGTAGTATGGAATACGGACGCTTGTATGTAGTTCATCAATGGTGATTTACTTCGTTGAATTTACTTTATTAAAATAATATTATTATTAAACCACACGATGGCTCACCATAACTCATTAAGATACTACAAGTTATTATTATATGACAAATGTACAACTACGATAAAATATCAAATTTTGTATTTGTTTTGTGTAGTTAGCTTAACTTACGTAACCTAGAATTAAAGATAAAAAACATCAGACATTGCTTGTACACGCTGCATGGTCCAGTAGTATATTAAACTTCGATACTCAGATGATTTAGTGTTGAAATCTAAGCACGTAAATGTTCTCGTAAATCAAACCATTGACATACTGAAACAGTTACAAACCACGTCAGCTTACGAGCAATCGAATCAGTATTCAGTTACGTATTGAAATCACACAAACATTGTTGTATTCTGCTAAATGAAATGTTTTTTACTTTTTGCACTGTTTTTTAAATAAGAATGTGTTCCTTGTTATTATTAAAAATGTCTTATGCCTTAGATTCTATTCTTAAGCAGTAGGAGTCCAAAGCACGCAGGTGCAGTGATGTATGTAATACTCGTACATGTAACATAAAGGTTCTATCACACGTGTTTGATTTACTGCGGATTGTTCTTAAAATATGAATTAGAAAGCAAAGTAGGTTCAAAGTGAATATTGATTATAAAAAACTAACAATAAAATATGTTAAATAATAATAATATAATTTGTCACGCACGATTCTAGATAGTCAATAAAAAATAGAATATTTTTTATATATTTTTTCAAATACATACAATATATATTTATATAGTAACTATATAGTTACTCTATTCACTATATTTTAAGGAGTACGTGTCTCTAAGATTTAACCAACATAGTACAGCTTACATCACAACGTTTCAGTCCAGAAGACTAAATCCGGATACATTCAACGAATTCAGAAAAAGTATTTAAATGATACACGATAAAAAACTTCGTAACAAAATAACATTAAATTACAGAAAACACTTCATTAGATTAGTTAGTTGAGGCTAATTATGTCAGTCACTAAACAGACATTTATTTCTTGTTTAAAATAATAAAAAAATAAGTCAACTTCTATTTGTACTCTGGACTCTGTAAAAGATATTCGATACAGTTTTGTGCAAAACAACTTTACATTCAAAAATGGAGTTACAGCATTTCAATGGATTTTTAAGTTTACTCGGGTATACATACAAATAAAAAGAGCTCAGTGAATTTGATTGTGGCCCAAAACTGGAGCAGATCGGCTGTAGTGCGAACTCAGATTATATAAAAAGTATACAACCATGTCGATTTAAAGATTTATTTTATAAACAAATATTGAATCTGTCCATAGAGAACGTTTTGTGTAACGCTTGAGGTTATTAAACTTTCAATTTTGTATTAAACTCTTGAAAACAACACGTTAACATTTGAACAGCAATTGTATAGATTAGATAAGCACTTTATTGTACACGAAATTTTATAAAGAAACACTTACTTGTACTAGTAAGTAAGTATAGTAACTTATTTAGATTCAGTTGTAAGGGTTCTTTTGACATAAAAAGAAAATTGGTAGTACTAGTAGTACTAGTAGGTGATTTTGCGATGATTATTTTCGGTTTGAGTAGAGTTATTGGTATCATTTTATTCGGTCTTTTGGTCGGGTTTATTTCACGTTTATTTGAATATAATTTTTACAACAATTGCAAAGATAATGACGAACAAATCTCGAGCAAATCTCGAGTATAAAATCACTCATAATATAAATATTTAACATAAAGAAATAAAAGGGTATGCAAGTATGTGTTTACTGTGCAGTATGTTCTATGCTATAACACGATAACGTGATTGACAAAATAGTAGAAAATTCATGGTAAGTTCAAAAAAATGTTCTTTTGCTTACAGTTCTCAAATTATATAAAATCTGATTCCAATATTTATTGTTGTGTTTTACTTCAGTAACAGCGCTCCGGATTGAAATCTTAAGATATTAAATATTTTACACGATAAACTTTATAGTGATCTTAATTTTTATTCCATTCAGAAAATATTTTAAGCAAAATTAAACTTAAATATTCCCTCACTCACTTAATTATACAACAATTTCTTAGCTATTTTCTTATTCATACTTTAAGAACAATCTACATATATTCAGTTCAGTTTCGTTCGAAGTGTTAATCGTCAAAACTAATTTAAAAATATTTTTAGTTCACGCTAACTCAGCTATTTTAAACAAACACTGAATTGCTTAATTCATGTTGTCTTAAGAAAAGTTAAATTAATGTGGTGCTGTTTCTGAAATTGAATAGTCGTCATTTAATATTTATAACAAGAGAATTATTATTATACGATTACCTAAATTGTATGGAGTTTTAAGAAGATAATATAAAGTCGTAATAATATTAGACAATATTGTCTGATATACTGTACTAGGAACAATGATATATAAAGACAATAAAATTATCATTTTTCTATAAGAAATCATTTTTACGAATAGGATTACACAAACCCCTTAAAGAACGTTAATAGTAGAAACGTATAGTGTATCAAAATCAATAAAAATCAAAAGACAAAGATTACTTTCATTCAAAGTTAAAACATGGAATATTTAAATTGTTTGTTATTTAATAAAACATTCATAAAGTGAAAAAAACTCGTTTAAAATGAATACCAGTATTCACTATGGCAGACCTGCTCTAGTTTGATACTCAATCAAATTCACTGAACATTTTTTATTTCAACGTACGCTGGAATAAACTTAAAACTCGTCAAAATTCTTTTAACTTAGTATTGCATGTAAAGTATTTATAAAAACATATTTTTATTGTAAGGTATTTTATATTACTGATAAAAAGAAGTTAACAAATTCCTTTGTTTATTAAATAAAAATCATTTAAATCCGTTCTTACAAATTATAAACATTAATGTTTTCAGGATACTAAAATGATAAGTGTGTGATTTTACTAAACTAACGTCTGTCGCTGGTCCGATATCTAAATGTTTTGATTTACGACAACATTTAAGTTAGACTTTAACACTAAATCATATGGTATCGAAGTTACAGATATGTCGGACCATGCAGCGTGTACAAGCTATTTCTGATGTTTCTTATCTTTAATGAGATACAAAATTTCAACATTAATTTATGATATATATACAAAAATAATTATTTGAATTCAAATTGCTAGAAAGGTTTTTAGTTTAAAGTAACCAAATCTGAATTAATTGTCATTGAAATTTACGATTTAAAAATTTTATGGTATAATAAATAGAAAATATAATAATAATCGTATCTTTATCACCAACTAGCAGACCCGGTCTCGCGTTGCTGTGACTATTGTTTTTGATATATTACATTGTAGTAAACTATTTAAGGGGTAAATTTCAGAGTACATCTGTCATGAAAACCATAATGTTTTCTTACAGTCGATATTAAGCAAAAATCAAAACAAAATAATTAAAATTATTTTTAAATTTTTATTATAAATTTGGATATTTATAACACTATTTGTATATTACAAAGTTTTTAGTAAACAACTTGGAAGACTAAATTTACGAATGAGGTAGGTAGGGTAGATACTTCATTCGTAATTACTCAATCCAGTCAATAGATACCGCCATCTTTTAGAATTGTTAGGAGCTTACTGCAAAATAATAAATAAATAATTTGCAATAAAATAACATTGCGACTATGAATTGAGTTGAAAATTATTCTATCTTTTAAGTTAGGTCAAACTGTACGTGGTGTGTAACTTTATTAAAATCGGTTAAGTAGTTTAGGAGTCCATCGCGGACAAACAACGTGACACGTGATTTATATATATTAAGCATTCTAGTGGATTTTTTTTCATCATTTAATATTTTAAATAATATGATAAATAAATCATTAAATTATCCTTTTTTTAATATGTTACTTTATCATTTTAATAAGATGTTCATAATTAAAAATATTTGGTGGTTTTACTAATGCATATAATAAAAGTTAAACTCAAAACATTTAAATTTTAAAAGATAAATCATGAAAAATGAAAAAAAATACATTTTAATAATAAATACAACAATTTTTATACAACTCGGCAGAATTCGTTCTGTCAAATAGATTTGGAATGTGGCAGTTTATATTTCGACCTTAAGATGTTTTTACTCTGCTGACCCTCACATATAGCCCTATCATTATGGTGACGGTTCTATTCAGGAGAATTTAAGAAAAGGGTCAGCTCGGATGACCTAAGTATCTTCGCTTCCACGAACTTTGGCCACCCTTTTGAGACGCACTAAAAACCCCGACTGGGATGTCTTCCAGAGGGCTTCAAACTAAGAGGGGAACATAAATTTATAAAGTGGGTGCTTCAATGAAAAAACATGGAGATAATTAATTATTTATTACTATTATTATTAACATAGGGTTAATAACCTATGAAATAAAGAAAAATGAAATAATACGTATATAAGTATTTTCAGTAATCGCGTTATTGTAAATCAAGTGAATCATAATTATTAACAAAAATCTGTTTTATTTTTATTTTAGTGCTTTATGATACACAATGTTTTTTGTTTAATTACCTGGTAAATATACAATTGACCATGTGAGAAACATGGGTTTTCTAGATTAATACCACAAACACCTAATGATTGCCCCTGGGACTTATTTATGGTCACAGCAAAAGCAAGCCGCACTTGGAAACTGTAGTCGTTTAAATTCAAATGGTACATCAGTCGGAATCATTGGGATGCGTGGTATCAAAACGTCTTCTCCTTTATACTTTCCTTTCAGTATAGTTGCTTCTATCACGTTGTTCAATAATTTTTTATAGCTAACCGTGTGCAGTTTCAAAGACGCGGTTGGTTGATATTTCTCAACATTATAACTACCGATCCAACCTTTAATTGAAGATTGTGAGGTGGCAATCCTGGTAAATCCAGCGAGTTTAAAAATTCAGGCGGATAGTTGACGACATCATCATGGTTAGTAGCTGAATCAACTGATTTATATATCCTCAATTCGCCTGTAATTTGTTCTTGAATTTTGAAATTTAATTCACTTACATCTATGTTTTTTGCAGCCAATATAGCCCGTTCGGTCAACCAATCATGGTTTCTGTAATTTTGAGCAACATCTGGAAACACCTTTTGAATAAGTTCATCTTTTGATCTAGTTAATTGACAAAAACTTTGAGGAAAGGTAATGCAACCAGTCAAGGTGTCTATAGGAAATTTGCCATTACCAATGTCAATGAGTTGTTTAGAGAATATGTCTCCAGATTTGTCATTTTGCAACTTGACACGCATATTCTTGCTTAAGTGTAATACCTTCACATGTTTCCACAAATTGGACGACTTTAAACAGGCATTAAGTTCATCAGCTGGCGTAGATCGTGGAATTACCGGCAATTTTTGACGACAATCTCCTGCTAATAAAATCATGGCACCACTAAATGGGTTATGATTGCTCCGGAGATCTTGTAAGGTTCTATCTAAAGCCTCGAAAGATTTTTATGTGCCGTCGTGCATTCATCCCAAACAATCAATTCACATTGCTGCAAAACCTTTGCCATTACAAAGTTCTTCGAAATGTTGCAGGTTGGAGTTTCGTTGCTTTGCATGTTTAATGGTAATTTTAGTGCTGAATGAGCTTTTCTACCACCTTTAAGCAAAGTTGCTGCGATTCCCGACGAAGCGAGTGCAAGTGCAATTTTATTTTGTGAGCGAATTGTTGCTAATATCAATGAAATCAAAAAAGTTTTTCCTGTACCACCAGGTGCATCTAAGAAGTAAATCCCTCCTCTTTTATCATTTATTACTTTCATAAGTGTATCAAATACATACTTTTGTTGTTCATTCAATAGTGGAAGTTATGTTTGAATTAATTCTTTCAAAGTGTTGAGATCATACAGTTTTTCTCGGTGCAACTCTTGGTTAAAAGCATCATGCATTGGATAATTGAGCGCGGCCAGGCCTAATTGAAATAATAGTTTGTTTGACATCATCAAGCACATGTCCTCAATTGAAATCAATACATCACTGTAAATTTCTTCGCTTATTTGTTTATTTGGATTTCCCCTTCTAATCCGTATTTGATACAAAATATCATCATACATACTATCTTTGTATTCGATCCACAAATCCTTTGGGTTTGATGGGAAGCATGTAGATATGATTATAGAAAACAATGTTCGTATTTGATGAGCTTGTGATGATATTACAGCATCATTGAGAGTTTGATCCCAATGAGCATCATTTTCTAGCAATTGCAAACGTTGGCAAGCTTCTCTGTATGATCCACACAAATCACCATTAACAGTTCGTACATGTTGGCACGATGTTGGGCCACGTACATTGACTAATAGCAGTCGTAAATAAAAACATTCATCATTGCTTGGATGTACTGAATAAATTCGACCAATCGCATCGGTAGAATATACATCTGGATATCCTGTAACTGGTTTTCCTTGTTTCCGTCGTGTAAATCTCTTTGAGGATTGATTCCAAGTATAATATTTTGGCATTTCAGCATATAACAATGTTTGAGCAAAAGCATCGTTTTGGCATGTCTCAAAAAAACTGGTTAATGTAGTAGATGGTGGATGTACAGCTCTTTCTACTGCGTACTGAGCTGTAAAATATACTCTTTGTCCATTTTCTAAATGCACAGCTAAATGCACAACAGTAGGGTGTCTCTCATGAATAGGAAAAGAAAATATTCGCCAAACTGCTTCATTACTCATTTGGTATTGGGTAACTTCATCATTGGAATTCTCTGCATTAATACCAATCACAGCCATATCACTCCCTTTGGTTACATATTTGCAAATGTATTTAATAGATTTTACTGAATGGCAAGATTCACCGTCGATGTGCGCTTTGAAGGTCTTTGATAAAATGGGTGAATATGGAACAATCCAGCGATTATCTATTTCAATATCTTGTTGATTTAATTTGAAAATTGTTGATCTTCCATTTTCTGCTATCCATCGGAGACGATACAAAGGATAACCGTCATTACCAGGGATTGTTTCAGATATTAATGTCCGTGGATATCGCTTTGAACATTTACCATCCACCATACACGGTGAATTTTGATTAAGAGTTCCACAGGGACCATGTATCATGTTTTTAATAACTACCTCATGCAATCCAGGATCTACTTCTACATTAGGAATTTCAGCTGATATTACTGCATCAACTTCATTTGGCCTTATCTTTTCAACTAACCAAATCAAAATGTGTGCATGTGGCAATCCCCGTTTCTGCCACTCCACAGAATACATCCAGCAGCGTGTATCCCCAAACACATAATGTTTCACAATGAAATTCGTTAAAGATTTCAACTTTTGTTTAAAGACTCTGGCTGTGTCTATTTCTATCCAGTGTGGATTGCATGTAAATGTGATGAAAAAATCTTCTGTACCATAATGACGAACATATGATATGGCATTTTGAGCATATTCATGCATATGTCGAGGGCTTACGATGTATGTTGCTGGAAGAATAGTTATTCGACTAAGATTCTGTGCATTACCATCACTATTAATCGCATCTCGAAGGTGAATATACTCTTCAGATCTGATCTTTTGTCTGATTCAACCTGATGAATGTTAATCTCTCCGTTTCAATTTTAACATACATGTCTACAACATACTTGTGATATAATAGCCGACGTTTGAGTATGTGATTGTCTTCATTTTCACGAATCATTAGGCGGTAGGAATAATAGTTCATTGAACTGACTTTTTTGTTGGTTTTAGAACCTGAAAATAGATTTTTGTTTTCATAACATTGAAAATTAAAAAAAAATAATATAGTGACTGATAATATATTTCCTTGCTAAACTAATATTTTTTATTACCTGTAATGGGATTTATCATCTTGTTTGAGAAATCATAGCCATCTTTACCTTGCCAAAATATAATGGGATATTGCAATGCGTCATATTAGCAGTGTGTTTCCTATATACGTTGTAATTGATCATTCCGACGATGTAAAACTATTGTTTTATCGTGATATTTCACGGGATTCCAAGTTTTCTCCAACTACAACGATGGCAACTTCATCAATAGTTGGTGCATTAAAACGTCTTGCATGTTGGCCAACAGGTGTTTTATCAGCTCTGATTACAATTTTGTGATTATCAGTTGGCATCAGATCCAGTGCAGTTTTAAACAACATAATCAATTGAATTGATTGATTGTACGTAAAGTTTGTAATTGTTCTACAATAGACCTCTTTACTGAATTGTTATTTGAACAACGCATATCAATTTCTTGTGGTGAATTGCCAATGAAATAAATTTGCAGGAATTTGTAATTGCTATCTGACACTGGTAACAGTGAACCTGCGCTATGATATAGTTGGCCTTGTATCTGTAAATTGAATTGAAAAAAATGATTTTTGTCAAATATAAATAATATTTGTTCGTAAAAAGTATATCTGTCTCCTAATTTGAATCCCCAATTTATAATTGATATGCTTAGGTATGTCAATATGTAATAATTAGTTGTAACTAATATCCATCATCAAATAATTATATTGTGTTTCAAAATAATAAAAGTATTGCTAATACTGAATCACCAAATAATATTATGATAAGTAATATATTTCTTGGGGATTAAGGAACTGAAGGTTAATGACACACCTTTACTTAATTAACAGGAAATTTTGTTCACTAAAATAATAATGATTAACTGCTATAATACCTACCTTAAAATTTGGCATGAAATTTTCCCGAACTACGTTTGTTGCCCCAAACAACGTCATTTGAAAGCAATTGTTATATTGTTGGATATTTAACAAAAAGTGCATGGAAAATGGTTCTATTCCTGAAACCAATAAGTACAATGGCTCTGGTGGTAGATCCAATGGTATCAATTTCACTTTCCCATTTGCGCAACACAATCCATTGGCTTTATTTGCCTTACAATGAGAGCAAACCAAGTTCATAGATCCAATAGTAACACATTGGTGGTTACTGTAGTCAATTGACAAACCATAATTGAAAGCAGCTCGATTTGATAAGATCGGTAATTAGTTTGGTTTGTAGCATTTCGGGTTCTTCTACCTAAATTACTTCGTCTTATAGGAGGCATATCGAATATACTCATCTAAATTATGTCACATGCAATAATTATTAATCACAGGTATTAAAACACTTTACACAAAACACGATATAAAACAATCTAAATTAATTATTAAATATTATAAACGCTTTTTAACGCGGTTTGTTTGACAGATGCAATGACGTGAAAACTGAGGACAATTTATGTCGCATTCCAAATCTAAAACAAAAGAAAGAATATTCCAAGGCCAATCAAATCTATAGCTCTTCAATTTTTTGACTTTTCAATTTGGTCGGGTTCACAATATTATCACTTTTGCGTGAACCTGCACATACATATATTTGATTGAATTTGAACTTTGTGCAGAGACCATAAAGTGCGAATTCACTCTTCGACGTTAGCAACAGACCTACATTGTTTAGACAAAAATGAGTGCTTGTAATTTAAAATGAACTTTATTGTATAGCAATACAGTTCAAATTGACTCTAAATTTAGTTAGAAAATATTTGTATAGGAAAAAGAAAACGGCACTTTTAGGGTTTTCCTGGAAATTATTAGAATTTTTCTCGCCGTAAGAACCATCCTTGGGCTTCAAGGAATATTTAAAAAAAAGAATCGTTAAGATTGGTCCATGCGTTGTTGAGTTGTGCGCTTACCAACACATTTTGCGATTCATTTTTATATAATAGATATAGTATTTAAAATATATATTTTTTTTTAATTATTAATCACAAAGTTTTTTTTGAATTGTTGATCTCAATTCAAATATCGTATATTTTGTTATATTTATATGAATATATTTATGATATATATAAAAACTGTTTTTTTTAATTACTATATTTGAAAAACTTACCAAATAAGATCAAAATTGGAATGGCATTTTTATTATTAAGAAAGTTATTTTTAGTTTAATAACTATAAAATAATTTTCAATTAATAAATGGTAATTCAATTTTGACTTATTTAATTTCTATAAATGTACACACTGTAATAGTTTTTTTTCTATTAATTTTATTCATAATTCATTTAACTTCCCGAAATAATTCGTAATTCGGTTGGATGAATCTATTTTCAACAAATCGACCTACTGCCTCCGTCCCCGTCAGACGGCGATAAAAAATGTTTTAACTACTGCAGGAAATAAACATATATAAACATGTAATGAAATTAGTTATAAAAGGCGTAAATATAGATTTAAGTAACAAAAGAAGTTTGAAAGTATTCAAACTTATTTTATAACTTTTTTGTTGAAACTCACACACCGCTAGAACTTGCATTGGAATTGTTAAAAATGTTTTTGTTTGAGGTAGCACATAGTATATTACATAATAACTGGGACCTATACAACTTATATAAAGCACATTCTTAATGAATATACCAAAGAGTCTAATGCACCTTTGTGAAGTTGAACTGCCAATATAAACATTTTACGAAATGGTAGCACACTGCCTGTTTTAATTAGATTCCCAAATGAAAAGATGCAATCATGCACTGAAAATTGAACTCATGCAAAACTTTTATACTTAGCTAGAAATATTTTAATTAAAATTATTCATAATTTTCAATTTATAAGCAAACAGAAAGTTCATTAAGCGCAGCAGACTTGTTCCATGTAAAGTGTATGTGCAACTCTACATGTGGACCATTCCTTAATTGAAAGTAAACATTTGAGTTTGCTTTGTCCACTGAACCTCTCGAGCTTCTCAACTCGCAAGCACATGGTTTACCTTTTATTATTGCCTTAAGAATATTTCAATGTTTTTCTATAACAAACTTTTAATATCGTGGAAAAAATAATCCAAGTAGTAGTAGTAGTAGATATAGTGAGATTACATAATTACTTTAACTTGAAAGCATGCAGGTGAAGTGTTTAATTAAGTTTGAAACATATTAAACGTTTTAAATAACACTATAAGAAGAACATCAAGAAGAACGTCAATTATTATATGTTATTCAGTTAGTTAAATATAAAACACTTGAAATGCATTTGATGGAAAACTGATTTATTTTACTTATTTTTGTGCCAAAATACGAAAAGAAATGTAAATGGAAAGATAATATTGGTTCATCAACTAATATCAGTATTCCAGTTGCAGCACGATGTTTCTTGAAATCAAGATATTCTCAAATATAGGTCTCTTAATACAATCAATCTGTGCATCTACTGCCGATAGAAAAAACTGCTACACATGTTTAATTGTTGGTAATATGGTTACTTTTAAATACCATTAAACATATTTCTTACTTTTATTTGCTAACTTTCATACACTTGACTATTTTATGAAAAAAAATAAACTAAAAATAAAAAATAAAGATTCAAATGATGAAATGTAAAAATTAAATACTAGAATAAAATTAAAAGTTATGAAGTTTTACACATTTCATAAATGTATTACGTTTGATGTCACTTATATACTTCATTTATAAAAATATATTAATGAAATATTATCATAACAATTTTCTTTAAAATACCTAATAATTTAAAGAGATTTAATATTTTTTTTATTTACTTTTATTATATAAGTTAGACCATACTGCTAATACTTTTAAGTTTACTTGTGTTAACTTCAAATGGACATAAAAGAAGACAAAATATTAGTAGTTTAATGTGAACACGTGAAAGTTTTCAGAGAATTGTAAACTTGTAGCTGTCTAGCAGCTTCATACTCTCAGCAGAATTTGTATCTGCACTTCACATTGTGTAACAATATGATTGGAATAAGATAATACTGGCACAAATACTTTTTGATTTACTAAAAGGTTTATATTTATTATAATATTTATGTGTTTTTTTTTTCATAAAATTATAGTTAATATTCATTTTACTAACTTTTATAGATCATTTAAAATATTGTTATACTCTGCTATGTTTTACTTAATTAAAAACAGGGCAAAGCGTGCAACTTCGAAATGAAGTATCCTCTTTGTAGTCCAACTTGTAAAAGGTTAATGACTTTGTCTCTAAACTACTTGAGAATAGTCTAATGAGTACAATAATTGATCTATTAAAAATACATTACACAATATCATTAATAACTACATGGCGGCTACATTTACTTCTACAATACATTTTCTAATATTTTTTAACATTTTGTAACCCATTTTAATTCATAACATTTTGTTCCCTGTGGTTCCTTTTCCTAATAATTTAAAATAATTTAAATTAAAGTTAATATATGCCAGTATAAGTAGGTAACGTAGTATTGAAAAAGTAATTAAATTTATTTATCACTTTACATTTATAACACTGAATATTATTTTTATATAATTCAATTCATCACTCAGCAACGTTGTGTTTCAATCACGAACGTTATTTTAATGTATTCATCGATACAGAGTTTACAAATAAAATGATCACACATGATGTGTAACGAATGAGATTTCCCTTCAATTGAATAAAGCCAATAACCTCCCCTCTTTCAATGCTTGGTGAGTCTAATGAATAATTTAATTTAAACATCAATAAATCTCAGTCAATCTGTTACGTTTTTTGTAAATTAATAGATATTAATTTAGAAAAATACTTTCGTAATATCAAAACAGCTTCAAATTAATCAAGTTAATACATATCAAGGCTTAAAGGGATAATTTATCAGTCCCACTTGATATTTACACGAAATCTCTGTCCTACATAGTTTGTTACTCACTTAATGAGCTTTATATAACAGATAACCATTGGTTGTAATTGAAATATTCAGTAAATTCAACAACAAAACAAAATAATTAAAATACATATTTACTAAATTATTACTAAATATATTGAAATCTTTCTGTGGGTTAACAAAATGTTATACATACTCGTATGTGTGTACAAATAGGAATATATTAAACATTTCTCTTTTGCTTTATACAGTTACTTGAAACAATAGAAATATGATGAATTAATTAAAAAGATATTAATTACATCTACAACGATTATAGATCTGTAATTTAAAATACGATACTTTATATTTACTTAGTTATATCTATATATATTGGGAATATGTAGATATTAGGGCAAAAAAATTTAAACTTACTAAAATTATGATGTTCCTGTTTGATATTACCATTAAAATCAAACAAATCAACTTCAACAACAACAAAAGACGGTCGGTGAGGACGAGAATCCGGGACACACAGCGTACCTACAGCTACCATACACCGGGTATAAACTATAACATCATTTAATAACTCACGCCGGGGTTTCTGTGATCGTAAGGGAGGATGTCTGTTACCGTTGCCTTCAGAATTTTGGAGGACCTATCATTACTTTGGCTGCGCGTAGACAAGGACAATAATTTCAGGTACTACGCGTTCCTCCGTAGATTGACGACCTGTTCCACAGATTCCCTACGACGAAGTCGTAGTCCTCGGGCCACAATACCGATTGGTTAGGATGACGTGCCACCAACTACCGGTGTAGACTACGCGACTACTAGATCTGTGTTTAACTTTGCTCTGCCAAATGGTCTGTCTCAGTTGGTCAAGACACACACTCGTCTACCGGACGCGGCAAACCAAATATGTCCTCTTTGTTGGATCTTCTGCGGACTACACATCCCGGAAAGTAGGAACTGTTAATTGATGATGCTCTTGGCATTGCGTAGAGACATTGGGATCTTTTTGGGATTCTATCGCATTCACAACAAATGTGAGATGAACTTTAATCGGTGGTATTTTCGGATCGATACGACATGAGAGGCTTTAAAAAGGCATTTACTTCAACTTTCTCATTTTACAACGTTCTTACGATTCCCCGGATGCTACATGAGTTCGTGGGTAGAAGTATTCACTTCTACCCACGAACTCATGTAGCACCGATAACAGGTATTCACCTGTTATCGGTGACACGCATACTGGATTGCCTAAAAAATTTCTTACTAGTCTGTTATATTGTTTTGTAGCCATTTTATCAAAAAGTGATTAAAGTCCTTTTTATGAATTTAAAAAAGATAATCCCAGGGGGAGAAGAAGTTATTATTATTGTTCTAGAAGTTATTAAATTTAAAGAACTTTATTCTCATAAAAACATTAAGTTTACTTAAAATGAGATACAATAAATTTTGTAAAAAAAATAGTATAACAAAAATTTGCCTCTGGAGCGACAATTCAAACATTTGTAAACATTATAACAAATTTTTAAACTTATTTAACAACCTTGTTTAGATTTTATATACATAATTCTTTAAATTAGCTTTAAATACACTCATGCTCATCACACCTTTAACATCGTTTGGTAAGTTATTATATAGTTGCACTCCCTCAAACAGTATTGTTTTCTTGCCACACTTAGTGCGCACACCACTTAGCATAACTTTATCTTTATTTCTTAAATTATATCTAGTTCTTAATTTGTCAATTTTAATGTTGGAGTGTAATGAGTTTTTAATAATGTTTTTTATCGATATGCAGGTGTAATAAGTGTATAGTTGAGTTTATACAGATATTTAGTAGTTTTGTTTCTTGATACAATTTATTGGTTGAGGTGAGATAAGGGTAGTGGAATAGCACTTTAATAACTTTATTTTGTATTCTTTGTAAGGTTATTAAGTTTGTCTTGGCGGCAGATCCCCATACTTCTATTAAATATTCAATTTTTGATTTAACTAAGCTGTTATATATTATCATACGTACTTTTTTGGGAATGCAGTTTGAAACCTTTCTTAAAGCACACAGTGTAGGTACTAATTTGTATACTATAGAGATTCGGGAAAGGTGCCGTCAGACAAACATTTGTTTATACAATCAGCTAATCTCTGAGAAATTATATTTTTTATACATTTTATAGCTTTAGTACTAGTTCCGTCTATCCCAGTACTTGTGTTGCTATCTATCTATCTATTAATACAAATTTCTTAAAGAAAGTTATTAGACATGGTATGTAACGAATCCGATTTTTCTTCTATTGAATCAAGCTTTGTAAGAATTAATAATTTATTTTAAACATCACTAAATCCAAGCTAATCTGTTATGTTTTATTAGTTAATAGTTAGAAACACAAATGTTGATATAAGAATAACATTATCATTACATTACTATTACTCAGTAAAATATAATGTAACAAAAAGATGTGTTCAAATCAAATTCACTTTGCGACAGCCGGTATGGTTTAAAAACAATTAACATTTAATGAACAAAGTTTATTGGTAAGTTTAAGTCTCGTGTTTCTTCGTTATTTGGCAAATTATTCTACAACTTCATCGCAACACGCAAGTGAAAGATGTTTGTTCTGCCTGAGATTGTTACTTAACAACTTGTTAACTTGAACTGAATTCTTGAACATCGAAAATTCTTAATTGACTTCTGTAATCCTATTATAACTTTCACATATTATTTGAGAAAGTTTTTCAAGAACTGTACTCGCTTTTGCGGCTTGGTAGAAACTATTTAATTAAATAAGACGAAATATATGACTAGGTACAATGTATTAACATTAAACCTATAAAAAATATAAAATTCTATCATGTTATATATTATAATCTACCTCTAAGTAAATAATTGTAATATAAATAATATTTTTATATAACTGATTTGTAATGATATTATCCTAATGAGACACATGTCTAATATATATATAAAAGATAACTTAAGTTAAACATCAATTAGTTCCTTTGTAATTCTTATGATAATATTTATTATGTTGGTGCGTTCTTTATATGGTTATAGTGTAAATAAACTGAATTATAAAATGATGGTATTAAATGAATGTTGGACTTAGATTTACTACCAACGTCACGCTCCTATAATGTTTCCCCGTTTATTATTATATATACTGAATATCAAAGTTATATGGCATTTTTCTTCTATAACAAAGTTTTGCGTCCGTTTTGTAAGAAAGTAAGTAATAACTTTGTAACTTCATTAGAACAGTTTTATATTTTGTAGTATCTCAAGAACTAACCTTATTTACTGTAATTATAATACAAAACTGGTGAAATCTTAAATTAACTAACATCTTACACTTATAATATTATATGTATATAAATTTAACGAAAGGTATGACTCCTTTTATCTCTTGCAGTAGAACACTAGTTGACGACGTCAGGGATTTAAACTATTTAATTATTGGTCACACAAGACTATTATAATAAACAATTATGTAATAGCAATCTCTTAAGGTTTGTAGATTTATTATCAATATATAAATAATAAACTTTTCACTCTAAACGCAACAGAAGATCGACAAAGAACTCGCTAACAATCTGAAATTATTCGTAACTTTCCATTACTACCAACAATAAACAACCCTTTGTTTTCGGACTTTGATAAAATGCCGGATACGACCACTGAACGCTTTTATTCTGTCTTTCGCCGCGCTTTAAACAAAGGTATTAATATAATAGACTCGTTTTAAAACAAACATAAAAGACGTAATCATCTGTATGTAATTATAATTCTTATATGTATTTACACGTACATATTTATACGAACTATTGTTTTTCAATGAAAGTTTCCCAAAATTGATTTAGTCTAATAATGGTTTATAGATATCGATAAAAAGTTCAAGAAGTCTACTTGTGCAATTCGAGCCTTTTCATAGAAACATCATGGCTGATATAATTTAGCTGTCTGGCGAAATCAGGTGGCTTCCATTTTTTTAGTATTAAATCAATTACTAAATCAACATAATGAAGGGCATTGAATCCTACTTGCTAATCCCATGTGGTAAACGTTTAAAATTCGAATAAAATTCAAAACCACGTGACAAGTGGTGACTTTTAAAAAATCATATTATCAAATTTGGTATATGGAGTTTGTAAAGATCATTGATCACGAATCCACAGTAAAATTCAAGACGGATAAGGCTCGGGGTTGGATGGTATTTGTAAAATTAAAGATTAATTCACTACATTAGATCCGATACAACTCACGATGCTTCAACACGATGACTCAATTCACACACTGATTATAAATATTTTTTAATATATTTTTAGTAAACACTACTAACGTAACAACATAGAAGAAAATAAATATATCTCATACAAAATAAAACCACCGTCGTAGTACCTTCAGTGTTATGTATTATCCGCTAAGCTTTTCATAAGCGCTTTGTGACAGACATGAATGTGACAATACTTCACACAGCGCTGGTACAGAGCAAAGTGAGTATCGTATCTGTGTTCTATGGTTTGTCGTTTTAAGCTTCTTTTAAATAACAGTTTAGCCTTAGATTTAAAATTATATGAATGTAAAAGAAATATGAGCCGGCTGTAAATTTATTATTATGAACATAGATTATATATAACATTTTTATCAAAGTAGAAATATTATTTTCATAGTAATTTTAATATTTATAATCATACATTCTAATTGTTGTCCATCAAACGAGTAGTTTGATGACATTAGGTTGATTATCCATTGACAGCTAACAATACATATGAAATATTCAATAGTTCATTAAAATCGTAATGTACACAGAAACAACTTAATCTGAACAACAAATGTAAGTCCAAACTTTCATATAATAACAAGAAACGATTATTGGTCATTGGAACAAACTTTTCTTCCTCAAGTCATAACAAGTTTATGAAGTTTGGAGGCAAACCGTTTGTGATGAGCTCAGCTTTCATATCCTCGCTCGTATCGGTAATTGCATTTGCTGCATTATTTCTGATATTGTTACAAAGTTAAATGCATACAAATTACAATTATATTAATACACGATTTTAAATATTTTGTTTATTTCTTTGATCATCTCTAAAAGTTTCAAATTGTTAATATCTTTCTTGTTCCTATCTTATTCCCGTTGAAAGACGTATGACAATTAAAATAGAACAATAATTGTTATGGAAAAACTTTTAATACAAAGTAATATAAAACGTATGTACAAAAATGTTTTACAATTATATGGAAGTTAATTAAAGAATGCCCAAGCGAAAGAATTTTGGTTTTAATTCCATATACAATATATTATATATTGTCTATTTTTCGCAATTTGTATATAACTGTTTTAAGCTATTCATTAATAATTTTTAATGAATTTTAACTTTATATTAAAATATATCAAAAATACTATGCTGTATATAATATAACAATGGAGCAAAATACACACCACATCTCGTACTCCGTGATCATAGAACCTCTTGAACCTTATATAAATCGAAAAGTTCTAGTAGAAGATGACTGTTACAAGAGGCCTCTTTCCTATGATTTGTCTAATTATTATTGTTATACGGACTGCCAAATGCTCGGTAGCTTTATATTAATATCAAAATAGGTTCCACGATCGATAGTTCCGGCTTGTGTTTATTCAAAATTTAAACTCTTTGATAAGCAGTCGACGTCGTAGCACCACAAGGAAGGTCGAAATTATAACTTTTAGGAACTGTTTTCAAAGATATCTTCAGCAATTACGAATTAATTTTCGATTGTATTTATTAGTTTCTGTGATGTTGTTTTGTACGTGATAGGATTTACTTACGATATTTTTCTGAACAATATTTTTCGATATTTTTATTTATAATATAATATAAACAAAAAATTGGTTTTCTAAGATCAAATATCTGATGATTGAATTATGTAAAAATTACTTTATTTTTCACGTACTTTTATTCGGATTACACTCGGCCCATGTAGAGTAATAAAAATAATGAAATACATGTTTACCGGATACTATCATATTAAGTGAATTGGTATTATATGTACTTTAATTATCAGTTATTAACAACATAACTTCTGAATACTTTTACTCAATCTTTACTTTTATTTTGCTTATATGTATTACACTAAAGGATCTATTAATTGTGGCTGTACCTAAAGTTATTAAGAACGGGTACTCGCGGGCTGCAGATGCGAAACATCAGAAATAAAGGAAAGCTTTGATACATGTATTAGTGTAACTACAGTGCGGCGGAGAAAAGCCAAAAAAAAAAAAGTAGCAATACAAGAAGCCACTGTTTTTAATTACCTTAATGAAGTATTTTTTTTTTGTGACCATTTAATATACTTAGATATATACAAACATTATTTTTTTCTGTTATAATGTTATATTTCAAGTACAGTAACTGGCTCTTACGGAACATTAACATATTGGACACGTACTTGAGGGATTTATAACCTTATATAAACTAGATAACAGTGTATGTACATCAGTACAAAAGTACTAAAAGTACCTCGTTCGACAGGGTCGATCGTGTTAAGTAGATTCCCGTCACGCGATTCTCGATATGCAATATTCGAAGGTAACAATGATTAGAATGAATGATTTACTTTAGTTGTGAGGGGGGTGGTGGTCGGATCGACAAAGAAAAATTAGCCAGCAGTATTCTACTAGTCAATACGAATCCTATGACGGGTCACTCGGCCTATATTGGGTGAAGGGGGAACTACCACCCACCCCTATCTCCTAAACGGGGGGTCGCATCAAAAATCTTTTCGTACCAAAAAGTTTTCTCTTTTAATTTGTTAATTTTCTAAGATTTTTCCGACCTCAAAATTTTGCCTTCTTCTGTGACTTTTTTCGATTTTTAACTTTCAACCCCCCCAGCCCCCCAACCCCCCCGACCGATTTCCCCGTTCAAGAACTTAACCTTCATTTTGTCTTTAAGAATGTGTATACCGAGTTTGAAAATCCTCCGTCAATATTTGCGACCTGTAGCGTGTCCCAAAGGTGTGCACTTTCACCCCCTCTCCCAGCCACCCCTTTCACTTTTTCCAAAAAATCTAGATGTTTCGTTTGTCTTACTAATTTATCCTATCGACCTGTGAAGTCAGATTTCGCCTACGATGAATTTGGACTGATGGATCATATATACATATATAGAGGATATATAATTTTTTTTTTCGACGGATTGTCAATCTCCAGTTCATAAACGGCGTAGCGCCCCTACTCTGGGGTCTGGGTCCCGTCATCGCATCGATTGCAATAAGTAGATTCATCTATGGAATCTACCTAACAGAATATATACTCGTAAGTATTACAATTATTACTCAAATTATGGACAGAAAAACATGTTTCAACTATAAAATAATAACAGTCAAGTTCAAAGCTTCTAAATTTTGCAATGTCATGAAAATTTTTGTCCTCCGGAAAGAAACAGAATGTAAATAAAATCCCTATAGTATTTGACAATCACAAAATATTTGATTATTTTAGAGACAAACAATGTACAACGTTTCCTCGTTGAACCACAATTCAGCGGAAAATCCGATTGCGAACGCTCTCTGTGTGATTGTGAATGAGTCTGTGGTGTGGCGGAGTTTTGCTGACCGATAACACGCGATTATTCCATTTGATGTGGCAGTTTGTATTTTTAAATTTTAATGTTGCCAGTAATATTCCATTGAATACAAATAAATATAAAATACTAAATAGCAAAAGAATGTTTTGGTAATATAGAAGAAAGAAGATTTATTTGCGAATAATTGTTCTATCGAATTTTAAAATAATTGACTGATAACATTATAACGTAATTATTTTCTCACCAGTGCTCAGAAATAATTTTTGTACCATATTAATAAAGTAACGTTAGTATAGATAGCCGCATTAGGATGCGGTCACTATCATGAAAAATATTAATTTAGGCAAACAATAAATAAAGTTTAATTTTATTCCAAGCCTTAACTTTTATGTATAATATGAATTCAACATTCATTCTTTGTTACCAAAAGCTAAAAATCACAACAAACAAATAAAACATAGTGTTTCTGGAATAAAACTACAATTCTTTTTGAATATTAAAACTACAATTATTTGTTTTATTTATACACTGATACGGATATTATTAATTCACCTTTGATTTGATTAATTAATGTAATCAGGTATACTGTTAATAATTATAATTATATATTGAAAATAAGTTACATTTTAAATTGTAATAATCAAATTTGTCGGCTATACTAATTGGCTCGATCGATATACACTCCGTATTTACTAAAATAAACTGTTGAGACACAAATAAACTATCAGTAAACATAGACCCAAAAAATAATAATTATTATAACCTACACATACACATATTTATAGTGAATGAGATAAATGTATTTACTATATAATTATGAGTTTTATAGCACTTTACAAGTATTTAATAAATGAAGATAATTGTGATTAACAGAAGTATAATTTGTTTTATAAACTGTTACAACTAATATCGACTTCTTCAAAGACAGTGTAGTATTTATCATTATAAGTCTTAACTGACAAGTGATGTTATCGGTGATGCTTTTTCTGGTTTTTGCGTTAAAATACCAGTTCTGAAGGAATGTTTTGAATATGTAGCGCTGTTACAATGGTGACTGCTCTTTACAAATATAAACGCATCAATTTTCAAAGCTACCTGCTCCTTGCAATATACAAGTACATGAATAAAGACTTCGAATAGGTTCGTAGTTGGTTGGCAGCCGCCATATAATATATAATACTAATAATAGAATACGAAAAATTAAATTAAAAAAGAAATTATATAAATTAAGTAAAATTATATTACAATCCTAAAGATCCAAGTGTACAATATTATGCGATATTTTCTATTATATTAAAATGTTTTGTAAATGTAGTTGTTGCTCTTAATTGGGTCCGAGATACATAATGAATTATATTTATATTTCTAATTGAGTGAGCAGGACAAAGCGAGCGGAGCGTTCTACAGGAGACTTTTTCACATTCTTTGTCACTAATAGACTCGAAAACTACTTAACGGAAAATTATGAAATTTTGAAATCTAAAAGACACACATTAGGTAATGGTTTAAAAAAATCCGAAAAATGCTATGTCGTTGAGGAGTAATCGTCAAAAAACTGATATCCCATTGAAGTCAATGAGAAAAAAAATTCGATATGAAAAATTTGCTTTACAATGAAAAGAAAGTGAAGAATTTTTTTTATCGAATTGTACTGTTCCCCTGTTCGATTTTTTTTCGCGCGGGCTCGCTTCGTTCAATATGCAAACGGCACCCGAGATTTCGCGAGCGCAGCGAGTCGACTTGAAGGGGCGAGTCGAATTGAGGGACTGTCAGCGCCCCTAGTAATAATCTGTATTAACACTACCTTTATCTGCTGTAATATATAAATAGGTACAGGGCAACAGTTAGCTATAATATGTCTGTATCTAAATATTACATAATTCTATAAACAGTAATCCACAACGCTGATAGTGTCGACACTAGTATTGTGTCACCCTTAGTTTGGCTCAACGTTATAGTTCATTTGCAGGATATTTGCATGAAACTAATAATAAGAAAGACAAACTAAGCTCCACTGAAGTTTCATATAAATACAAAATTAGGTGAACTTTGACATTAAACTTTTTAAAGAACAAATTGAATACTCATAACATGTTTATGTAATTTTAACTAGAAAATTCGTGTACTGTTAATACCTAACTTAGTTATATTGTTAGTATTTCAAATCAGTATTTTTATAATATAATTAAATAATTTCAGTAAGTATGAAACAATATTAAATTCAAATCTTTTTTTCCATCTACCCTGTTCCTAAGCATTTGGTATTTCGACTGGAGTTTTGATTTTTTCTCAATAACACTTACACTTTGTTCACGCACGGCGTTCATATCTTCCTTACTCATTCTCTTTATATATATAACATTGTAACACAATAAGACACAAAATTAATTTATTCTCTTGTTAGTATTTATTCTTTTAGTTAAGTATTCTTTTTTATCTTCACCAATAGATTGTTTTGAAATTTAGTTAATTTGAAAACCCTAATATTTTGAACTGATTGCTTCAGCAACATTACTTTTAACGAAATAAATTCGCTTGAATAAATTGCTAGAATGTTGTTTCAAAGTCAGATAGTTTTGAAGTGAGTAATATAAAATTATATTTTAGAGTCTGGTAAAATCTAAATAGAAAATGTTGCCGTTTTTGAAAAACTCAACTCTATTTTTAACTGAGGTGCTTTAAGGGATAAATAATTTGTTTGTTGGTATGTAAGTTAAACACCAAATAGTTAGTTTTTGATAAACAGTTGCGTTCCCGTTACTGGTAATGTAGTAGTATTTTGTGATCTTTTGAGTGGAATACATTGATACAGAACTATGTAATATATAATTTGTGAAAATATTATTAGAATGTATTTAATTATAAATTGAAAAAAAGAAAAATTAAATAAGTATATTTCACAAAAAATATATTTTTAAACGTCTTGGATATTATTACATAAGTATTTTGTTATTTTATTTTTTTTTAAATCTATTTTTTTAAATAAACTTTATTTCGCTGTCTCAAAAGAGAACTCATAACTCAAACTAATAACCAATGTAACAGACAATATCCACTCTCTGAAGTGATAAACCATAAACAAGAAGTATTTCTTGAACTATAAGGAAACTACATTATCGTAGTAATAACAGACTAATATATTATTTATATCTACTAAGTGAACTTTCGATTCACTGTACGTGGAGAAAACAAATAGTCAAATTGATAATATCAATCAGAATAACACTTTGCTAACAATTTATTTTGTATTTGTAAATATTTCAAAACTGGTGCTTGTTAGAGAATAATGAAAACTGAATTTATTTTGCGTGGCGTTATTTTTTTCCACTAAAAGTTTATTTTACGGAATGTTGCTAGATGTAATATTTTTTGTAATTAAGTTTTAATTTAAATTTTATTTGTAAATTTTATGTTCTAAATTGTTTTTATTTAAATAGTTACTAATTATACGTACCCATAAGTAAACAAACGTTACAATTATTATCAATCACCTTGTTAATTGTTCCGGACATTACCTCAGTGAAGACTGCTTTTTCAGGATTTGGTCTCTTTTGATAATTTGTGGAATTATTGCTACAATTAACCAATTATGGTATACATCTTACTTATGTTTCTTGTATATTAAGATATTTTAAACATTAAATTATTAACTATTCATTAAATTATTAACTATTCATTAAACCGCAAACAAATTGAAACTGATGAAATGGTACATAATGGTATTTACTTTTAAACTTACTCGGTGATAAATTGACTTATTTATAACGGTCAGGATTTAAACTTACCTGTTTTTACAGAGACCATTATTTAGCTGAAACACAATGTAAGAGTGTATATTTGTGTATGAAAATACACAAAACAAAGAATTCAATTTTTATTTCCAAGGTTGAATAAGTGTAAAGTAATTGAAATTGAATTTGTTATTTTTAGCTGAATAAATAAAAACTACATGTAATAATGATACCTAAAAACGAATTTTATATAAAATATTTAATATTTTGTATTGAACTCAGTTGCATAGCAGTGCCACGGTAATAAGAATCTTATCTAAATAAGACACACGGCCGTAGTAATGGAAAACGGAATATGTATTTACGAGTGCTACATACACTCACTGGCTTCATCAACACACACTAGACAAGAAGCCACTGGAACTTGCATTTATTAGGAATGATAAAAAGAAACTACTTTTTATAATTATAACATTGAGTTGTTGTTAGTATTATAAAAAAAATCTATAACCTTACAAGTTAACATTTCTTACTTATATAAGCTACAAACCTTACAAATCAAATTATTCGGTAACGAGTTAAAATAATGCCTGCAATCAGGAAAAATGTTTGCTTCAATCAACTTTAAGCATTTTCCATGTTGTACTTTCAATAACAAATTACTAACTAGTTTCAAACTAGGGAATCCTTGTAAGCTATAGTTTGTATGTTAAGCCTTTTTGCCTGTTAGCCTTTAAGGTTAATTTATGATAGTTTTATTAATTATTATCACTACGTATGTTAATGTAATACTACAATGAAACAGTTAGTTTTGACCTCTCCAGGACACGCAAAAAAGAGAGAGGAGGAACCTACATATTAAAGTAGTACAGCGATTTGCTCTCTGTAATAATAGGATAGATATATTTCTTTCTATTAATAAAAAAGAACCAATATCATAGAAACGTAGAATTGAATTTTTCTTCTTCTTCATCTCCTTTGCATAATCTCCTTCAGCCTTCCCCACTCTCATAATTCTTCGTGAAAATACATTTGCTAGTTTTTTTATTTTTTGGGATATTCATGAACATTGACAGATTGACCGCCGGCTCTATTGAAATAAATGAGGTTTGTGTGTTCTTTTTATTTTAATTACAAAATAAGTTATAATGAATATTACGTGTACTATTTTAGCGACGAGTCACTCATACTCGGGGAATTGAGAACGAGTTCTAATATCTTACGAATCATAAATATTTCATGGTAAGCCTTTTATATTATTACTTATATGAAAAAGTTTTTATTGTACGGAATAAAAGAAAATGTGGCTTATAAATATTCTGTAATAAATAATATTGTTTTTTATTTGAAGTCAGGTAAGGTAAGGTAGGACTTAATAAAGTAGATACCTACTTGTTAAAACAAAATTATTTATGGATATGACGATTCTATTGAAGAGTGTTGTGATGTGTTTTTTTATATAATATTTAAAGTGATGTGTTCTTTCTTAGTTTAGAAAATCTTTAAGTTAAATGATGTTTAAACAAAACAACATTTAAGAATAAAGCGAGATTCACTCAATACTATAACTGATCATATTAAAAAGGTAAACTTCAGTAAAACACTACTCTAAACTAATGCTTCCTCGCCAGAGTTTCAAGTTTCAACATAAATGTATATCTCTGAGATCATAAATTTAATTTGTTTAACTCAATTTTTCTCTTCTTGCGAGTGATCTCGTGTTGTCTGAATGTTCTAATTAGATCAATAGAAATGCTATTGTTAATTTTTATACGTAACCTTACCTTTCCATATATTGCTTATTTCCTTTTAATTAAATTAATATTACTTATACAATCTCCATCAAGTTTTACAAGCATTTAGTAGATATTTTATGTATGATTGTTTTTTATTCAATTATGTTAATTTCAACCTACTTTCATAATAATAAGTGTATCTTTTTAATGGAATATTAATATTATTATTTGTATATATTATTAATATTACATTCCCTTAGAAACTAATAATTACTCACCTCAAAGTGATTGTGAAATCATTAAACGTATTTTCTTATTCTTATATATTATATAATATATTATATATATAGACATTCTTAAAAAAATATATAATAAAATCAAGTAAAATAATCATAATACATATATATTATTTGTGTACTTAAAAAAAAATATTCATAATTTGAAATAGAAATATTATATTTATTCACGCAAGGAAAATTGTACTTGTGATTGATTATTTTAATCGACTTTACGCTATAAAGTATAAAAAAAATATTTTAATATGTCTACTGAGTGTATAATCTACAGTATGTGAAAATTATTTGATTATGTTATTCTATTTTTGTACCTGAATTAATTTCATTGATTTAAATTATAATCTAATAAGTGCCTTCTCCAATGATATTATTTCAAAACAAATTTACTTATTGCTCAACAAAAGATGGTATACTTTATAAAAAATATGTTTTTGTCACGTAGTTTTGTTATAATTATATAATCTGCTCATACAATTATGAATTATCAAAGATATCATATCGATATCAAAATAAGGTAGGTCTGTATGTTGGTCTGTAAGAAGGTCGTAAATGAGAACGACCTCAGAGTGTGTTCTTATCTTTCGGACACAAATGTTTAACTAATATTTTTAATTTCAAAGAAACAAAATAACTTTTGCTTCATTAACCCTAGATACATAACGTTTCTATATAACCCCAATAGCATAACGTGAGGTCAATTTGACACACACAACTCACAACCAATTTATAAACGATAACGGAATTGTTTTTTTAATACTTCAATAAAGTTTGTTAAATAACATGTTTAAAGGTATTTAAGAAATAAAGTAACAATATCAAATAATTGTTTTTTTTTTATTATACTTAAAAACAAAAAAAGAGGCAAGAATTCTTAGAAAATAAAACATAATTTGAGTATCTCTTCTTTTTTAAGGCAAAAAAGACTTAGCAAATAATTAATTATAATTTTTCAATACATTTTAATAAACACAAAACATTAAAAAAATGGAACTATTAACTAAGCACGTCAATATCTTATGCTCGCCACATACAGGTTTTTTACATTTGTTGCACTCTGCCTGTATTTTTCTTCTAAGTTTCCGTGGATAGAAGGCACAGTATTTTTTTTTCTTTACAGGAGATTCATCTTCACCTTGTACTAGGGGTAAGTTACAGAAGAATTTGATATAATATTCTGTATGTTCTCACGTAATTTTCTGCTCAGATTAGGAATTTCTATCCTTTTCTAAATCCATGATTTCTTGTTCATCGATAGTCATATGAGATCCTGGTAGTTTATTCTGTACTGTGTAATAAACAAATTCCAAACTTTTTAGATGGGAGCAAAAACATCTAGAGAGCGATTAGTAGGTCGTATAGATTTGTTATCAAAACAGAGGCACGCTAGAAGAAATACGAATCGATCTCTACTTATGAAATGTGAAATATCAAACAATTCAATAGTGGTGAGATGATTGTCTTTAATTTCTGCGGTCAAAGTTAAAATTCCAACAAAAACTTTCGTCTCGACAAAATTTGTGTCTCGGCAGACACATCATTCATGTTATGTGTTTGACTAATCTCGACATTGGTCCATATTACTATTTCTTCAATTATTTCGTCAGTAAAAAATATACCAAAACACAAGAATGGTTTAAATATTTTTCTACACATTCTCGTTGGTCCTCTCGCTACTCGTACAATATTTATAGCGGTAGTTTTTGTCTGAGTTCTCTCCTTTACTGTAGACCAGCAGCAGATATTTAAGGCAATATGATAATTCGATTTGTCGTTGAAGTTGAAGAACGAGGTTTTATATTATTATTTGGAATATTTTCGTTTACCTCCGTAACTTTTACTGAAATAATCTAATCTTCTCATAATTACTTTGTACGTCATCTACCCTCAAATGATCCTCTTCGTTCTCACTAAATGCATCAAAAGTTCCTGACTCTTCATGTCATCCTGGAGTAGAATTAGCCGAATAATCAACTATAAAACCTAAAACAAGAACATAATCAAAATATGAGTCTTTCTGACTCACGTTATGCATCTAGGGTTAATATTGTGTGTTGTAATTATAAGACCTGTTAATTAATACAAATATTACATTTCAATTTAAACTTAACATTTCAATATCAATTATTATTTGTTCAACTTCAGAACTAAACTAGTTGATTTCAGAGCCTTATTTAGATATGGATATTTTCATTATATTAGAATAGAAGGACGTGTATAACTGTTGATACAACTTATAATTGAGTCAAAAGTCCTACAAGTTATAAATGGCTGCTGTCTGTCTATTCTAATAGCATCGCATAAATTAAATAAGTAATGTATATATCGTTTAACATCATCCATTCATTAGTAAGGATCAATCAGACGAGGAACAAATTGGACTAGTGATTGACATTTAATATTATGTCAAATGATATTTATGTCAAATGTTCTTAATTATTCATGATCAAAATTTAATTTTATTTCACAAAAGGTTTATGAAAAATCTATGGAATTTTGATATAATTCATAAAACATTAGCCTAAATAGCGAAATTCTAATTTGATTCCTTTATAATACAACGTGATCTTCAATTATACACGCTTTCAAAATGTGTCGAATAAATTTTCAAAACAAAATAAATTACTCAGGTAGTATTTCTGTATAACATATTAATTTAATCAGAAAAATAATGAATTTCGGTTAAAAGGGTGCACCTTCATGTAAAGAGGTGTCCTCTCTCTTTTAACCGAGCACCTGATGTATATTAAAATAGTATAATGATAAACAGGTCTGATAACAACATAATGTATGTCAGTCTGTGAGTGTTCAGAACTGAATGTTGATGTTTATTTGCAGTTCTTAATGTTCATTAAATAATAATTATTATATTGTCTTTAACAAGGATTTATTGAGAGGTTACGTAGTTATTAAAAATAACTCGAGTGAATCAAATATCATATTTTTCTACTGGAATAGAATTTAAAAATTAAAACACTTATATTTATTAAATTATTATTTTTTACTCCAGTAGCGTCATTGTCCATAAATAAGCCAAGCTGCAAATATGGATAAGGAAGCATTTAATAATAGTAATACAAAAGTATATTTTTGGACTTGGAGTCTCTTATATTAGGAGAAATATAATTATATTTATTTATAGAACAGGAAGGATAACATAAAAATGTAGAAAGCAAATTCAAAAATAATAAAGATGACATTTCAATGAATACAGATAATTTTAACTTTCAATTAAGCGATGGTCGACGAATAAATTATAATATATAATATAATTTTCAAGGAACGTTTCTGATTGCACTTAATGAACTCTCCTATTGCGATCAGATATTACCTACAAACAATAATTTAACAACTTTTATAATTATTTATTTTTCTTGAGGTTATTAAATTTGTTTTTTATTTTCATTATAATAAATGAACGGTAAATTAAATTCTATGAATAATCAATCATATGTTGCTCATAAAAAAATTAATCTTCGGGTGCAAAAAATTTTTAAAAATCGAATTGAGAAAGTATTAATTTAAAAACACGGATCTTACAAACGGACGGAAATATTTCACAACTGTCTCTGAATTGATGGTTAACATATGTTTTATTAATTGCATAAGATTTTACATAAATACAATATGCTCATTATTATATTCTTAAGGTGGCAGAATTTAGTTTTAACTAGCTTTATTTAGCTTTTCTTATGGTGGGTGATATAGTAGAGTCCAGATCTCTTACTACTTGTTATTTTTATAGTCTCTTTCAGTCTGCTACACTCTCCATGAGTGAAAACCCATTTGCCACTTTTCGACGGACGATGACACCAATTATCAATGTTTAACAAAAACAACAAATTATATTTCAAAGTAAAACTTATGTAAAATATTACTTTAAACTAATGCTTCCTTTCCAGTTCTTCCAGTTCCAACATAAATGTATTTCTCTGGAGATCATAAATGCAATTTGTTAACTCAATATTTTACTTCTTGCGAGTGATCTCGTGCAGCCTGAATGTTCAAATTAGTTCAATAAAATATTATTGTTATTTCTTATAGTATACATTCTGATGTTATACATTCTAAGGTTTGCTTATAATATAATTATTATTACTTATATAATTTCGATCAAGTTGAACAAGCTAACACATTCAGTGGACAAGTATGTAGATATTTTCTTTGTGATTATTTAATGTTAAATTATATTGTTAGTAATCTTATCTCATATTGATAATTGTGTAATATTATAGAGTGTGACCTACATATATAACAATAATAATAAATGCTATGCAATTGGGAGTATTGAATACAAACCACTTAATACCCGCCTCAAAGCGGTTACAAAATCATAAGACGACGAATAGCTTCTGTTAGATATTTTCTATCTCATTGTATGTTGTTACTTAATCATCAGCTGTAATTAAAATACAAAGTTTTATATGGGAAAATAAATTTTAAAATATAACAAAATTGTTATTTATATGAGTATCTACTAAAATTATATTATTAGGATAAAATATGTCTCTATAACAAATATATTATTTGTATATTTATTAAATCCCATTTTTACAAATCAAAAATATATGAAATTTATTTATTATTTTCTTCTGTCTTTCATGTATTACAATAAAGACATCCTTTCAAATATCTGGTTTTCCTCATTTATTATAGTTTCTCCAAAATAATCGTTAATAAATCTAGATGAAACTGCAATGCTATCATTTCGGTTATCCTGAGTTCTGATAGCGATGTCAAACCACAGCAGTTGAGATTAAACGGGAAAATCCAAAATTAAACATTAAACTCGTAATTATAGCGTCATTTACACTTCGTATTATTAATACAAAATAATGTATTATAAATTATTGAACTGCTGCTTTCTTAAAATTTTATATAACATAATGTAATAAAGAAAGAGGTGAGACTTAATATAACCTAAAAAAATTATAATATTAATATTCAAAATTTTATTTTTCACGCATTTGAAAAAATCAAGAAAAAATCATAATAGGAATTTATTATATGATAAATATATATATACATATTTCGTAGGTTTCTAGTTTTATTTGTTTTTATAGAAAAGAAAACAAATGGTCCTTTAAAGTATCCAGTACATATCGATTCAGATATTAAGCTGTCATTAGATCGAATATTATAAAAAACCAGTACTTTTGTGTAATAAGCGAATAAAGAAATTGATAAACAGAGAAACATTTTAGTAGTATTACTTAACGATTTACTGTTATTACTGCTACTTAACAATTATTTTTCTGAAATAACCTCATTACGATTTCATTATCTGCACATATAATTGTCAACTATTAAAGTATTAGGTGTGTTAACATTTCGATGAACCATTTCAAAATTTTATTTCAAATGTAGAAAAAACATTTTACATTTTATTTACGAACAAAGGATTTAATATTTTAATTAAATACCATTCCCTCGTATGTTGGAATGAAGCTGTAATTAAATATTATACAATGTAGAATTCTAAAATTCCAACAATTAGTACACTTCGTGTTTTTAGCGCGTTCATTAAATGTACAAATCAATAGGTTTTACAAACGTTAAAAAAAATTTTTTTATCTAATTTATTTAATGTCAAATATTGTAAATATCTTTCTGATATTTATAAAAGTAAAATTACATCGTTGGTCATTCAGTTGACATTAATTAATAAAGCATCATTTGCTCTTTAGTGATTATTAATTAATATTATTATTTATCTGTTTCAAATGTCTTTAATACAAAAAGAAAAATATACAATTATAAATGAGATGGTTTGTAACAACAAAGCTGTAAGTGATGGAGTACAAAAAGATATTAAAATATCGGAGGAACCAAATCAATAAATAACTCTATTTCAATCAAAATGAAAACGTAACTACAAATAATTATGAAAACATAATATGGCGACCTATATAATTAATAGTTTAAAATAAATATTTACATACATATAATATAATACATCGAATTAAGAACTAAATTAGAATTAAAAGGACAAAAATATTATATAAATATCTTCCTCAAAAATACTCTGAAAAAATTTAAATTTATGCTGTTTTTAATAAATATAAAATCAGAATTATTTAACATTATTGTCTTAAAATCTTTTACAGATAGTATAAAATAAATATCGATTTTTTAATTTATTTTTAACATATTTTGTAAAGACACTCTAAACATATAAATGATAATATTAATTCATGATAATGAAAATGTCGAGTTGTGATAATGATGCTTTAACTACATTTTAATATTTCAAAGTTGTATTTCCGTTTAATCTCGCTGCTGTGGACTGACATCGCTATCACACAGACCACATGAGTGTATTGCACTTTGAGAGAGAATTATATCTACAATTAAACAGAAGATACTACTATTAACTTTGAAAAGCATTGCTTTAGATATATTTTTAAAGATAAAAAAAATGATAATGTACATATATAATAAGCCATGATAATTTTTATCAATGCGTCCTCCTCTATGAGCCTTTTCATTATGTAAATGTGTCTTAATTGTTACTGTTGTTAGATAGCATTTGAACATGATAATAATTAACCACTAGTTTTACCAATTTCTAGTTACATATATTGCATTAAAATATTAGGCTATTGTGTTATTTATATATATATATATTATAGTTCTATTTTAATTTTAGGAATATTTGTATATATTATCATTAGATCCACCTGCGGTCTAACTTAGGCAGTCGCATGCCATTAATAAAAATATCTTATCTTCATTAATAAGCAAAGATACAACATCGAAATATTATAACTAAAGATGAACCTCCATGTTACCTAATGCTTTAACGATATTTCTAATTCTGACAATAAAAGAATGAATCAAAAACCTAATCCGTACTACATCCTATGAAAACGTAAAAATCAGTTTGAATACAAGTAAAGTTTACGATTATAATATGAGTATCTATTTAAATATTTAAAAAATATTATTTATTAAGTACTACAAATATCCTTACAATCTAGCGCAGTTTATGACAATGACTAGTAATCTTAAAAATATAGTTCATGCTCCTAAATAGATCACCTAGTAAAAACTTTAACATGAGAGCAATTTTATCGACATTTTAATTTAAAACTTATATTGACAATTTACAATATGTAAGGTAAGCTAACATGATTGTTCATTAAGTGCTGCAGAATTGTTCCATGAAAAGTGTATGGTCGTGTTGACCATTCTTTAATGAAATCCAAATAAAATACAATTTTGTATATTACTGTTTATATAAATTTGCAAGCCACATTTCATTTTATCCGTGCAATAACAGTATTTTCCGTAAACGTAATAACTAATAACATTAAAGGTTTTCAATGAAATATTTATTAATGTTTATTATGTAGTATATTAAAACGCGTTCTCTATTCTCCGAGTATTAAGCGTTGTAACCATTAACACTTAAATGTTGTTTTCTTTAACTGTCTTTTTATATTTTATGATAAAGAAGCAATACTTGTTAAACTAAATTCGAGCCCTTATTTTCAATATTTTATGTGTCAGTGTTAGTTACTAGTACTATTATAACAAGGTGTACTTAATATCTGTGATATAGCGGAAGGGTTTGTCCAACGTATTGTAATGAAGGGAGGACGATATTGTGCTCGTAAATATCGATATCAACAGTTGTTACGCTGTTTCATTTGATGTCATATTTTATATTTCAAATTATAAATAAAAATTAGAAGCAGGATAAATTATTGTTTCTTATAAAAGAATTTGTTGATATCAGCTACTTTTACTAGGACTTGTCAACAAATAAATTCCATTGTTTATCAATTTGTCATCGAATAGAAACCAGTTCCATATTCAATATCTACTATCTTAACCTGTGTAAGTTAAAGCAGCGATGTATACAATGTATACATACATTGTAGTGAGATGATGTTGTTGGTAGAAACATATTTTGCTTACAAACTGCTTATTTCATACTTGATGTAGTTATTAGTATGCATGAATAGTAAATTACAATTGTTGTTATCAGACAGTATTTGCATATTATTTAATGTATGACAAATGGTTACTTTCTCTGTTCCGTTCGATTATAAATTTTCAAAATACTTTTCATGTAATAGTACTTGTCTCCGTCAGTTTTAACAATAAAATTATTTTCCCTATAATACACTACTGATTGCCCGACTAATATATCATATTTAGTATTTCTGTTAATTAGTCAATTAATTTGATGTATAATTATGAAGCAGTATTATTATACTGAATTATACAAAATATTAATATTACTAAAAAAGAAAAAGTTATTTAATATCGAAGTTAGTCATTAAAAAGTTATTTATTATTGAATTTACTATTTATTGATAATTACAGCAATCTACGTTAATCTATTGAAGACATACAGTAGACAAAACAAACCTTTAAAACATTGGACATTCCTCTTATCCGACCTAGAAAATTGTTTGGAAGTAACACGTAAAAAAATATGTACTGCAATCTCTAAAACGCGCAGTCCCTATTAGCGCGTTCTGTCTGCGTCCTGATCTCTAGATCTATTAACAAAAGAAACTTCGGTGACCTCTTGTCATGTTCCCTTCATTCCTTCCTTCTTTAGACGAAGAGATATCTATGATGTTTAGCATTTTTAAGTTGCAGTAATAACTTTGAAAAGACGCAGCAACCGACATTTAATTACAAATATTTTGTTAATATAATTCGTCTTTCATAATAATATTAGTTAACATATTATTGATGTAGATTGTTAGGTTGTGATTATTATCGTCATGTTGCTGAGCTGATTTATGTGACAGTCCTTCCGCAGTACCAGCGTGATAAATGTAGTCATAAGCAGTAAATGTGATAGTTATATAAATATCTAAATCTCGAATACTATTATTATTCTATAACTCATTCAAATAATACTTTTTCATCAATTGTTTTATAAGTGTAATATACTAGCAGACTCCTCATGATCGCGTCCAATAATCGATACCAATTGATCTTTATTTAATTATCACGATTACGTCATCAGATGGATATTTCATACTACGACGGAGCCTACATTGTGGAGTGGTACTAATGAATGGCTAGTTGACTTCGAGCCACGCTGAAGACTAGTAGGACCTGTACACCACACCACTAGGAACTGTCACAAGTTTCGTCTATTGAAGACTAGTGCAGATACTGAAGATGTCGTTTTACATTTCATTTGTTGGACTACCCCACGATTCGTCCTAATAACGATGTCGATCTGATTTAAGAATTGTCTCTATACTGTGTAATTTTTATATTTTATACTCGTATCTTGCTGCATGCTAAATTTCATGCATGCATTGCATGCATGGAGTGGTTAATGTCTGTGGTCGAGGCGAAAGAGGTATGCAGGGACCGTAACGTTTGGCGCTCCGTCGTCTCTGGCTACCCTGCAAGGGATATGGCGTGAAGCTAAGTAAGTAAGTAAGTAAAATAAGTAATAGCAAATTAATTATGGAACATTTAACATAATAAAGATACTCACAAAACCTAATGAAATAAGTGCTATATTTTCACATTTTTTTTGTCATAATTCCCCGAAGAGGTTCCACCGCCACGAATTGAAAAAGTTAAATAACTCGAAATGAGTCACCCGAAATATAAAATGAGACCGCTTTATTTCCTTGCTCATGTCACATCAGATTAAAATATATTATATTGGACACTCGATGTTAATATTAATACAAGTATATATGATAATTACATGAAGGTGTAATTTCTACATCGCCTTCCTACTTCGACTTATAATTATGTTAAACGACGATCACAAACTTCCTTTTAATACAATTATTAAAGCTTTCAAAAATAACAACATTTCATAATGTTTATTAATTAATAAAATATCTAAATATAAATAATTATAAAAACTATGTTTTTCATTGAAATTATTAATAATGCATTATATATTATTATATGGCTAAAATGTACACAGACAGCGATTTTACGAATCGCAGTAATATTACTGGTATTTACTTGTTTGATGTGGCTTTTAACAGATGGTATTCGGTCTTTTCAATCCTTCTACTTCCGATCAGGTTACGAAGTAAAAGCAGTGATATTGCCTTCCAGACATCCATTTATATTATTAACTTCTATGATTACACGGAGAAATATTATTTGTACTTCGTTACTCGGTAATGTATCCATATTAGATTGAATTTAGAATGTTACTAATGTAAATAAAATTTTAAATATTACTTGGTAGTTCTGTGTGAAGAGATGCTTTTCCGGAGGTCGCAGGTTCGAGTCCTTACCGTATCATTACTTTTTTATTCCATGTCTTAAGATTAACATATCTTAACATGCTTACAATTTCAAACATAAAATTACAAATACTTAAATTTAATTACAAATATTATGTTAATATAATTCATGTTTCATAATAATGTTAGTTAATATATTATTGATGTAGTTTGTTAGGTTGTGATTATTATCGTAATGTCGCTGAACTGATTTATGTGACAGTCCTTCCGCAGTACCAGCGTGATAAATGTACTCATAAGTAGTAAATTTGATAGTTATTTTAATATGTAATTCACGGAAATAATAAAAAAACCTTTATTTAATTGTAATGTTAAATTTCTTTTTAACTCGCATTCATCCATTACATATATTTTGAAACAAAGTTATTTAAAACACATTAAACAAATAACAATATTATTATCGTTTTAAACAGAATTGTAGTGCGTATTAGACAAGACTGGATCTGAAACCAACTTAGAACCATCTATGATCACAATAAAAACCATTAAAAAAATAAAATCACAAAAACCATGTATCAAGTGTTAACTTGTCATATTTTCGAAAGCTATGTAAGAGTGTGACCTACTGGAAGCTGTATTAACTATCTCCAAATATTTAGTTACGCCGTGATCTGCCATCTATCGGCAATTAACAACAACACTTAACACGCTTTCGACCGATCAATAAAAATGCTTGAAAACGCCTATAGATGGCACCACGAGTATCATAGCGTAATAAAATATAAAAGAATTGAAATATATGAAATTTAGCATACAGCAAGATACGAGTATAAAATATAAAAATTACACAGTATAGAGACAATTCTTAAATCAGATCGACATCGTTATTAGGACGAATCGTGGGGTAGTCCAACAAATGAAATGTAAAACGACATCTTCAGTATCTGCACTAGTCTTCAATAGACGAAACTTGTGACAGTTCCTAGTGGTGTGGTGTACAGTTCCTACTAGTCTTCAGCGTGGCTCGAAGTCAACTAGCCATTCATTAGTACCACTCCACAATGTAGGCTCCGTCGTAGTATGAAATATCCATCTGATGACGTAATCGTGATAATTAAATAAAGATCAATTGGTAAAGTATTTTTTACACAACTATTAAATATCAGTTAGTTATTGAAAATAAACTTTTTCATTCCGTGTTTAGTAGTTTGGTTCTGACTATATGCAGAAGTTATTAAACTAAAAACAGTAAGACATATCTTTATTACAGCTATGTATAAAGTTGATAAAAACGGGTATTCGTTTGCTGCAGTTGATAAATATCCAAATGTAAGATGGTTTTGATACATGTACTCGTGTAACTGCAGTGCGGCGGAGCTAATAGAGAGAAAAAACTAGAAATACAGAAACCCACTGTTTTTAATTACCTTAATGGAGTACATTTTTGGTTACCTGTACATTTATTTTTGTAACTGAATTTACCAGATGTTTGATTTTGTTTTAACTGGGAGTGCAATTTTGCTAGCATTATTATATAAATTCCTTCCAAGGAACAAAGTACTGTGTACTAGACGTAATTATATTACGAACAGTAAAAAAAATATTATTATTATTATTAAAAAAATGGAATATTATTTATATATATATATTTATATTGTAAATAAAATAATTAAAAAATTAATTATTTTGAAAACAGTATTCAGTTGTAAATACCCTTTCTTATACTTATGTAATTAACATAACTGACTTAACCTGAATTCAAAATTGCGATTCTATATTCTGTATGTAAATTATAATTTAACTACTGTGAGGTAATTGTATTTTACTGTGCAAAATAGAACACTTAAGTCTCTATCTTAAATTACTGTTTAGATAAACGTATGTGTAATCTCTGCAAATAGCGTAGTAGTATTGAGAAGTTGTAACCAACATATTTATGATGAATGATAATAGCATAGGACATAAGTAATAGATTTTAGACTTAGTTTTAGTAGTCCTATGAGACCAAGTTATTCGTATGTTATCTAAATAGTGTTTTAAGATACTTCAACTGTGGTATTCTGCTTTACAAGTAAAATGCAATTACTACAAATAATTAAACTGTAATTTACATACAGACATACATACATGTAGAATTTTGGTTAACTAAATTTTATAAAAGTATGTCAAAACATTGTAACATGTACAAAAAGTACTTATAAATAACATATAAATACATTATTTGTCTGTTATTATTTACATTTTTTTTTTTGTAAAAATATATTAAGATTAAATTTTCTTTTTATTTGAGAGTAATTATAGACTATATTTTAAACATAGTCATGGTTACATTAAAAATAAGAAAAATGAATCTGGTAAACCAACCACTTATATTAGCAGTAGAATACATATTAATATTATATTAATAATACTTTTGATTTTTTTTACAAAAGAGGATTACACACAAATGTAGTTTGAAGACTAATCGGCATTATTTTTAAACAACTGCCATAAATTTAAGTATTAACTTAAATTATCTAATATTTATTTTTAATTTCTTTTTAGATATTTTCATGTTACACTATTTTATAAATCACAAACATATGTAATAATTTATAATAGTAATAATAGAAAAGATAGATCCTTTAAATTAAAACAACACATATGTTAACAATAGGTACTACTATATCTTATCTTAAAGTACAATAAATCTTGTAACACAAGCAGATAATTTAGATCTGTTGTTGACTGAAGTTAATAGAAAATAAACAGCTTTCAAATGAATACTGAGACACTAAGTTAATACTTACTTGTATCTCAAATATAGACTCCTGTATTACACTCTAAATAAGTAATATTGCATTGAATGATTTGAACTTCATAAGAAGATTACAATTACTATTGTACAAATTGATATTGTACAAATGACAAAGAAATATATTAATAATATTAATATGTTAGAGACGAAGCTTCTTAGCATTCCATGTATTCACCGTGCGGGTGCCCATCGCGTTGCAGGAAAGGGAGCGCAAACAATGCCTGGGACTTGCGACCCAGGTGTAGGTTTAAGAGGTCCCTCGTGAAAGTGTGAAAATCGTTAATGTATTGCGTTTTTAATGATATTATTATATAAAATACTTTTTAATTAATTAGTAAGATATTATTTATTTTTTAGTGTGGAGAAGATAAGAGATATATTTTAATATTTTTTATAAACTGGATCGCCTAAAAGTAAACTTAATTTGTATTAAATAAGAGCAACGCCACCTGCCGCAACGAGTGTAAAACTCACCTTGGAGTGCGAGTTTTTTGACGCGGTCGCTAACGACTATAGAGTGTACTCGAACTGGAAGATTTAAAGGATTAGTCGTTTGAAATATTGGAAGAGAGCGAGTGACACTTTTGACAATCCCAAAGTAAAAGTTATTAAAGTTTACTTCAAATTTATCGAATACTTTTCACTTTTAATACAGTGAGGATTTAGAAGAAGATCATTTAAAAAGAAATCATTCTTTTGGTCGTGGAAACAATATAAAATTATGTCAGGGCGGCTTATATTTGATTGGAGGATGTTTGCGGCGTCTGAAGCTCAAGATAATCACAATTATAACGTTGGTGACTAGTTAGTGGTCGGTCATCTTATAGCTCCTTGTTGGAAGGTTCTATCAAATATAAATATTATTAATTTAGTATTTATATTTCATTTCTTCCATCTCCTGGACCGGCAGCTACACGACTGTCAGGTATTCACCGGTAGCCCAGTTAACTATGTATATATATTATATTAATTTTGTTTGTAGAAATAGGCTTTTCTTTTTACTATAACAGTGTTTTCCTAGTGTTTACTAATATTTGAATATAGATATGATTGTTAATGCGGAATACGAAGTACAAAAATATTTTCACATAATTCTTTGTATATTTCCGATAAGATATATAAAGAAAGAATAAGACATCTATTATGTTGTATATTTATTGACTGAATTGTGGTTATAGCATTCCTAGCTTACAATTCTTTACAACAAATTATTGGTATATCCTGCAAATATTTGTACAAGTGCGGAGTTGTATAACTATTTCCCCGATAAATTAAAAATATGACTTCGAATATTGCACAAGGTCCTCTAAATTAATTATAAAACACATTGATATCATGAGACGTGTTTTATACTTAATGAACTGAACTCACGCACTTTAAAAAAATATAGGATGCTGATATAAAGACAAAGAAGCCTCTTTAGGATACTTTTTTTTTTAAAGGTAACTTTTAATTTGATTGCATTTGAAGAAAACACATTGAAAGCAGTAGTTTGTCTTTTAAGTATTTTATATAAATTAAATATATAATATTTTATGTAAATTTAGTTTCTAAAATAAGAGAACAACTGTTTTATTTTAAATTTATAAGATAACATTAGGCATGAAAGCAAATATTCACTTTAAAAGAGCAAGTATTAAGCAATAACTCGTATTTTTATTGCACATATTTTTTATAAAATTATATATCACATTAGCCTGAATTTCATTTAAGATTAACGCAGTGTGTTATGGTAAAGTTAAAAATCCTACTATTATAATTTCTTAAATATCTGACTAATATATCAATTTTATTTTGTTATTTTAAAATAACTTAATTTCAGGACCATAAAGACCCATTTGTTTCTTCCGCTGCTTAAGATCGTTATAATTTAGCGTATGTTGTAATTCCGCGCTGAGTCGAGCACAACATTGCTTTATGTACGCTTCATCTACAAACCTATTAGAAACTCTTACATCTTATTTTACAATTCAGAAATACATACATTTGAATTTGAATTTAAATTTGTAATTATACATTTTCATTCAAAATAATAATTTTCTAGAAACGCCATAAAGCTTTCCTCCAAAGGTAGACTTATTAAAGAAATCGATTAAGAATACCTTCAAAATAAATTTAGTGTAACAATCATCTTAAATTAGCTTCATTATATTACTTAGTAAACACTCAGTTCGTCTTTCTTAATAAATAAGTTTTGGTTTCGTGTCTCAGTGAGTACTTTATTTTCAACAAACCGATTCCTTGGAAAAACAAGTACCTAGGAGTGACGCTGGAAAAACAGCTAGTATTCACTTCACATATCGAGGACGTTCGCAACAGAGCGGCCTTTATCCTAGGGCGACTTTATCCCCTGTTAGGCAAGCGGAGTAAAATGTCCCTTAGAAATAAGGTCACACTTTACAAAGCCTGCATACGCTCCGTCATGTCCTATGCAAGCGTTGCCTTCGCTCACGCGAACCTGAAGCCCCTTCAGGTGCTTCAGAACAGATTCATGCGGCTCGCCTCTGGGGCACCGTGGTTTATGCGTAATATCGACTTGCACAGAGACTTAGACCTACCGACGATCGCACAGTATTTCAAGGGGCTCTCCAAAAGCTACTTTGACAATGCTGTGGGACACCCAAACCCGCTGGTGGTTAAGGCCACAGGATACACGGCCCGTAAGACTCCTAAAGTCAGAAAGAGAAGACCCAAGTCGGTACTTTTCGATCCGGACGACGCGATTACGTTAGGGAACGCTACGTAAAAGCGGCATAGCGCACATAAATAATACACATACACACACACACAGCGTCTTCGCCGGCGAAGACGAGGCCCCCATCCAAGCACGTTGCTCCGGCGTTCTGCCATCGGAGGACGTTAGTGTCAAAACCTAACCCACATCCAACCCTCGCTTACCACCTAACGGCGTCCTGAGCCGTGGTCCGAGCCTCACAGGAGGCGCCCTCAGGACGCGCGTTCCCCTGGGGCCCTTCAGGCCCCCCTTTTTCAAGGGCGGGTCTCTGCACCCGTCCATTCCACCGGTGACGCTGTCATGGCCAGTAGGGCTAACAGCAGAGACACACAAAAAAAAAAAAAAAAACTTTATTTTCTTTGTTAAAATCTTACATTTAACGTTCGTTTAAAGTATTGTTTTATCCTCAGTGCTTTAACGCTTAAATTTGTTATATTTTAAATAGAACTTCCAGTAAGTTTGTAATGTTGTATTTATAATACAAACTTTCCGTACTTTCTCGTGATATTGAAAGATTAGCTAACACTCAAAATTTTCAAAACTTTTGTTTTTGTATTATAAATAATTTATAATATATATATTTTTTTGTATGTTTATTTTTTCTTACATGCTAAGAATAAGAAAAAAAATCCGTGCCCGCAGGGGGACATGCGTGGGTAGACCTCGTGTGTAACTCATTTAAAATATAACTCACTACCTAAGAATAATACATGATGCCGTTGTTTACATCAAAAATTTTCAAGCAAAAAGCGGTTTAATTTTTTTTTCTCGGAAAAGGTCATTTTTGGAAATACTTTTGGTACTTAAATTTAGAGTAAATAATAACCTTTCTATTAAAAATATTTGCGAGGAGGGAATGTTTACCAGAAAAAAGTTGCCGTGGTTTTACCTACCTAAAATTTACAAGCTAAAAGTGGTTTTTATTTTTTTTCTCGGAAACGGTACCTTTTACGGAAAAACTTTTGATACCTAAATTTAGAGTAAAAAATAACCTTTCTATTAAAAATACTTGTGATGCAAGAATATTTACCAGAAAAAAGTTATATTTTTTTGTCCAAAAATTTTCGGTTTTTTTACCCCACCCCTAAGTTATTGAAGTTAGGTTTTTGGTTTATCTACATTAGTTATAGGTATTTATCAAGGACATCATATAATATGAACGCGATTGATCTCCTTTGTATAGGGACAAAGTTATGGTCGAAAAACTGAATTCAGAAAAAGTGAGGCCCTAGCGCCCCCTGTGACCGGATTTCTCTGGTTAACAAACTTGACCTTCATTTTTAGATGGTTGATTTTTGTGCAAAGTTTGAAAGCGATCAGAGCGAAACTGCGGCCGCTATCGTGCTGACAAAAGTCGAATCTGGCCGCACGCACGCATATATATATATATATATAAACTTTTTGACCAATGGTCATTTCGGACTCAGGCGGTCATAAGAAGACCTCCTGTGAAGAAATTTTTCCAAAATTCGAAAGTAGGGGACAAATGAATGGGCAGACCGAATTCTTCGAGGTCTACCCAAAAAACTATAAAATAAATACATTTTAAACTAATTTATAAATACATTTCATCTGATTTGTAATATCGAGTCCATCAGATCAAAAGTGGTGATAAATAAAAACACTAAGTTTTTATTTATCACCACTTTTGATCTGATAACTAACACTTTGATAAAAACAAAAGGAAAATACATGTTATTTATTGCCTTAAATAGTACAAAAAAAAATTATGCTTATAAATGTAAAAAGTTTAATACCTTGTGTTATGTATTGTCTCAGCTATCGGTCGTTGTGTCGGTTCTGATAATAAATACACTATTAATTTATTTGTTGGTTAAAAACAACTATAATAGACATGTTATTTATCCTCAAAACTTAAGAATAAGATGATATTGCTGATTCTTAATATCTTTAAAAGATGTCTACAGTTAGTGCTGGATCCGTCAATCTCCATAATATCTGGAGAATGTATTCTATTCAGATTAAAGAATGAGTAAGATTTACTTTAAATAATTAAACTATTTGCTTATATTAAGTGTGAATGTAATTTGATGATATTACAATCCATTTTCTATATACAAAAAATATATTTAACTTTATTGTCTATTTTCTCCGTCTTTATTTGATGTATTACAATTTTATAATAGTTGTTCCAAAGGAATTGTATACATAATTAATCTGAAACTGCAATGCAATAATTTGTGTTTTCCTGAAAGCTGATAGCGATGTCAAACCACAGCAGTGCAGATTAAATGGAAAATACAACATTAAACATTAAAATGTAATAAATAAAATGTAATTCGTAATTTAGTAATTTTCGCTCATTTTCACACCACATTTGATGTTATTAATAAATAATAGTGTAGTGTGTTGTTGTTGTTTGGAGTCCTGCTTTCGATAAAAATAAAATGTATTTTACAAATATTTTACAGTTACTAGTCCTTATAAAAATAAGGTGTACTTAATGTCTATAAAATAGTGAAAGCGTTCCCCAACGTATTTTAACGAATATTGTGCTCATAAATTCTCAACAGTTCATATATTTTACACTGTAAACATTATAAATAAATTCATATTTCTCTGACTGAATCTTCTTTATATGGTTATTTTTTTGTAAAAAAGATTAAAGCAAAAGATTTTACGCTACTCCGTACTTATCCATTCATGAGTAAGTGCGGAAAAGTGAAACAGAACATTCCATTGTATTATAACTTACAAAAAACAAACTGAACAACATGAAGCTTTCGATATTTTTTAAACATTTTATAAAACAGATGTAAAAGTTGTGTGTCGTTATATAAAACCACAAAGCAGAATAAAAAATCTATTAACGTATTTAATATACTTATCGTTTACTAACATCATGGTGTTCAAAGATCTCCACTCGTCTACGAGTCACCGTCTTATTATTTCTTAGTGTCATTCATTTTCGAAAGTCCACACGATGTCTTAGATTCTCAAAGTTTGCTTTTCATCAACGGCAATGAGGTGTTCAAGATTCTCCAACTGTTTCCTCTATTAAGATAAGATGGTCTCAGTATTATTTGTTTAATATTACTACTTAGACATTTGTTATATCCGTGATTGATTAGAGTTTTATCAAATCTTATGTAATGATTGCATTTATCTACTTACGGATACGGAGAACGGTTTTGCTTGCTTTTGACGTCCAAAATGCGACTAATATATGGCAATTAATAACGAGCAACCAAACAAATCGTGGTATTTTAATATTACACATACACATTTTATTAATTAATTAGACATATTAATTGAAATTCAAGGATAAGGAACTTTAATACATTAAACTATTATTTATTTATTGTATTGCATTAACGCTAAGGGCCGACTTAATGCCTATTGGCATTCTCTACCAGTAGACCCGTGTTGCTGGTGAGAGGGTGTAAGTACGTAGTGTTATAATTATTTAATCCTAAAAACAGAGTCTACGAGAAAAATATTGAAATATTAAGTACCTGACGCTGCGGTTAGCAATTTATAAGTTTTTGGATATAATTATTCTTATAACAATCATGTGGGGCCATTTGTACTTTAGAAATATTTTAGGTAGATTCCATAGATAAATCTACCTATTGCAATCGATGCGGTGACGGGACCCAGACCCCAGAGTAGGGGCGCTACGCCTTTTATGAACTGGAGATTGAGAATCCGTCGAAAAAAAATAATCTATATATGTACAAAAAAAATATATGTATATATATATATGTATATATGTACATATGTACATATGTATATATGTATATACATATATACATATATGTATATATGTATATACTCGTATGATCCATCAATCCAAATTCATCGTAGGCGAAATTTGACTTCACAGGTCGATAGGATAAATTAGAAGAAAAAACGTAGCTACACGCTACAGGTCGCAAATATTGACGGAGGATTTTCAAACTCGGTATACACATTCTTAAGGACAAAATGAAGGTTAAGTTCTTGAACATTGGAAATCGGTCGGGGGGTTGGAGGGCTGGGGGGGTTGAAAGTTAAAAACCGAAAAAAGAGAGTGACATTTATATATCGGGAATCGCGTGACGGGAATCTAACTAACACGATCGACCCTGTCGAACAAGGTATTTAAATACATTTCTTCTTCTTTTCACAAATCTTTAATGTATGTTTATTTATTTAACACATAACTCCTAACAAGAAAGAAATCAAATGAGTAATCATCATTATTTTCTCTTCTCTTAAGTCATGTTTTTGTTTATCAATGGCTGTCCTTTGTTCAGTCACAATGTTTGGGTCCGACCTGCGGCACGTGTGAGATTCATTTTATATTTTGGCAGCTTATCGGAATATAAAAAAAAGAGGGCAAAAAACATCAAGCCTTTATTCAAAACAACAACACTCAATGTAATTAATTATCTCTGAACATTTACAACCTGTATTATGATAAGAAATGTTGACGCCAAATTTTATGAAATAATAAAATTTTGCTTTGCTGGTTCTTTACATTGAGTTTTTATTATTTCACTCTACATTTCTTAATATAATATTTAAAAACATTTATCTACGAACAACTAATTCTGTATTACTTTAACTATTCTAAGATTAATATTATTCTTTGCCTTATCTAATACACGCAGTAAGTACGATATGTCGTGGTCGTACATTAGTCTCTGCGTGCTCCGGCCAGTGCACCGCGAGCTATCTCTACATAAACTTATGTCACTTTATACTGATATTTGATAATACACTGTTGTTTTTCACTCCAATTTAAAAACTATTTAGTTAACAATAAATAGCTGTAATTAAATTAATTAACGAACACCGATTAGAAGGATTATTTTTATATCTCTTAATATCTGTAAGGGGGCCAACTAGCGTAAGTACCGGCATCGACTAACATTATTTTTGAGCTTGCATTTTGTACAACAGATTTATAAAAATAATTTGTACCCTAGCCTATTTAACCCCTTTATAGGAACTGCAGGTAGTTGACTCCAGCTGACCTCAAATTAAGCTCGAGATAGATTTGACGATATTTAAAATTTACCCTTGAATTTATAGTTATATATATATATTTTTATATAAATAATATTATGCTAATAATATGAATAATATTATGGTTTTCTTTCATTTCAACATATTAATTAAACAGCTTTTTATTATTAATATGAGGCATATTTAAAGGTTTCATATATCAAGTTGCCAGTAAAGCCAAACAAAGACAATCCAAAATAAACAACAAACAATAACTTCAAATTATTCTATATTTTTTTTAGTTTATGGTGGATCTGTTTTATAAAATTACTTAATAATTCTTGAAATTAATTTTATATTCGACAATTCTTCTGACCATTGCCTAATGAAAAAGGTGATAATTATAAAACAGAATCGAATTGGAATTACGAGTATATAACTGGATGAGAACCAATGTTGATGTTGTTGAGTTTTAACGCATGAGACTTAGTTCAAGCACAACTTTGCATTTACTTACATCATTCTACTGACATCTGGAAAATAAAATTATCAAAAAAATATATAATATCTCATCTTTATTATAAACGAACTTTACATCAAAGTAAAAAAAAACACACACGTAAATATTTTAAACTTACGACAACACTGAAATATAAAAGAAATGAAAGAGATCAAATAGACAATGTGAAGTAAGAGACGTGTGATATGTTTTCAGATTTATGAAAGGCTTTGACGCGGCAATTTATCAATTTTCGGCAAACAGATACTGATTTATGAATGTCTCCTAAACGATTTAAATTATAATATTAACATGTCTAGATTTTAAATTACAATACTTATATTATTATTACACGTTATAGTATTGTACATATAGGATTTGAAATAATTTTGGAACAATCGAATGGTTTAAAAGATCTCAATACAAATACTTATTCAGGTAAGCGACAATTTTCATATTAAAAATACTTGTTACGCTCTGGAAAGATAATATTTTTTAAACAGAAGATTACATTAACATTAATTAGTTTTAATTATTTTTTAACGTAAATTATTTAAATCTTAATAATAAATAAATACAATTACATTAAAATCAGTACCAGAAACACTTTCATTATTACAAGATTTAGTGACCTTAAACTGTAACAATTTAATATAAATGTGTATATGTACTTATAAATCTAATGTGGCTGTAAATTATATAAGTATCATATAAGTCATATAAGTCAAACAAAGGAAAGCATCAGCATCAAAAATTAATAAATTTTAGATGTTATAAAATGTTATATACCCTTACGTGTTAGAAGACAAGCTCAAAAATTTTATAAGGGTTAAGATTTTTTTTTGATAAAAAATTTCTAATTTGAATGATGTATTTTATAAATAAATACACTTTATACAGACACAAAAACTAACAAAAGATTCAAGAACAATATATATTGATGGTTATTAGCTGAAACTCTGAAGTCTGTCTAAACTTATGTAATGTCTTAGTTGTCTACCAGCTTTAGTTTTCTATCGCAACTAAAACTTCCCTTTGGAATACCCGTGTTAAAGGATCTTAAATATTTTAACATCGGTTGAGATACAAATAACAAGTTTAAAACTCTTATGTATAAATTAAATATATTTTCAACATAAATTATCAGGGCGGTGCTTATAAATAATATAAATATAAGATAATCGTAAATGTATTTAATATAATTGTGACGTATTGTATTTATCACAGTAATGTGTAAAGCTTATTTAGATTGTTAATATATTTATTTTAACAACAAGACAATAAAGTTCTTACTTATACACCAAACCAAACTTATTTATTAAGAAATACAAACGGAGTGCTCTACTAAGTAATCTTATAAAGATAATTTGATATGATTGGTCGTTACATTGGATTTCATTTAGAAGGTGTTATTAATCGATCTGTTCAGCAACTCTTCCTTTAAAGAAAACTTTTTGTCATATTATTATTAGAGTTATATATATCTGTTATACGTGATATCATCTTCTACTGGAAACTTAACTCGATAGCTTTTTACTATTTGTTCGATAAATTATTTATACTTTTATTTGATATACTATGGAGTACAATTTATTTATTTGGTATTATTTAAAATATAACGAGTGTCAAACTTCTTTGTGCGGTGAGAAATGAGAAGTAGAGCGTAAGAAGTACCCACAAAGAGACTGTCTTTTAAAAGACGCTTCATGGTTTGACATTGTTGAGTCGAGGAGGCTGCCATACATATAACAAGCCTTCTTATACTTTTTGAAATATTTCAAAATGTGCACAATACTATTTTATTGCGACATACTAACTTTGTATCGACTAAATACTTTATTTTTAATTGTATAACCGAGATCCGGTAAATAAAAACTCACTCACTTAATAACACACATCTACATATTTTTAGTAATTTATCAATATTATTACATTACTTTATTTGTTCTTTAATGAATATTGTGAAAATACATTTCTTATTTTTGTTTAATTTTATTTTCTTTCTTTCTTAATAACATGGGTATAAATAATTCACGCGTGTGTAATATTGAAGATTTATTTTTACTTAAAGTAAAACCAAAAATATTAAAAAATTGTAAAGGACAAAAGGCTCCAAAGGAGCTTCATACTTCATATTTAAATATTTTTCTCGTAGACTCTGTTATTAAGATTTTTATTTATAGTACTACCAACTACACCGTCTCACCAACACCACTTGTCTACTATTCTTAGAATGCCATGTCTGTCCTTATATTCCTTAATTAATAAAGTTATAAAGTTTAATTAAATAAATAAATAATAACCTAATGTATTCAAGTTCTTCATCCTTAACCTATTCATAAGTAATTAGTTATAATGAGCGTGTGTAGTATTAAAAATACTATGATTTGTTTTGTTTCTCGTTATTAATTGTCATATATTAGTGAAGAGATAGCAGTCGCAGTTTGTGAGTTACAACAAGACTATCCGTACACAGTACACGTAACTAAGTAATTCTGATCATTAAACTTTATTAAATTTAAATCTTAATTAAGTAGTATCGTGATCTGTCACGGACAATAAATACTTTAATGGAATGATGTCTAAGAATATTATTAAAATAAAATAAGTTCATCCTAACTTTAATAGAGGCGACAGACCGACAGGAGACAGTTGGAAAATCTCTTACACCTTATTACCGTTGATGAAAAGCAAACTTTTAAATTTCAGAAAGCATTTTGAAATATATGCAACTAAAAAATAATGATAAAAAATATAGTGACTAGAGATTCTTTAATCATCATACTTTTCTTAAACAATAAATTAAATATATTAAAATGTGTTTTTATATTGCCTTACAATTTTGATCAAACACACAACTGTTTATAATGTTTCATAAATAATTTCTGAAAATTCATGAAGTTCATTTTGTTCCTTATTCGTTATATACAGCGGAACGTTCTGTTTCATTTTCACGAATGGTCAAGTTGGGAATAGTGGAAAATCATTTTTATTTCATCTTTTTAATATAAACTTGTATTAAATCTTTTTTATTATATTAGTAAATAATATTATTATATGAAATTACTAAAATATTATTATATGAAAATAACCAGCAATAACAAAAAATTATCTAAGTAATATAAAAGAAATAACTACATTGGATTTAGAAATTAGTTTCTTTTTATCATCACAACACCTGTTCGTATTCTTTAAGATATATAAAATGCTCCAAACAAGTAGCGTTTATCTGATGTGTATCAAAGAATAGATACAATGATATACGAGTTTATACCACAAGAATTTAAAGAACATTTGTATGTTAATTTTATTTCGTAAAGAATAAAGTGTATGAACAAATAACATTAAGTTGAAACTAAGATTAAAAAATAATAAAATGTACTTAAATCACTTTTTATTCAAATGACTACTAATAGTATCTGACGTAATGTAAGCCAAGTTTTATTTTGTAATTTGTTATAATGTCTATTAAATGTTCAATTAAAACATCAACAATATAAAATAAACAAATATTTTCAAAGAACAAAAGATCCACATTAGAGCTGTGAGATTAATTAAATTACGTAATTGCGTATGTTTAAAACAAATATTGTATTATTCAGCCGCAGCTGTGTGTAATCCTAAACACGCTTGTCTGGTTTCATTAAATTTTCGACAAACAAATACTGATTTATTTGTCTCTCCTAAACGATTTCATCTATAACATTAAAATAATCTTAAGTATAAAATGCGTAGATTTTTTAATAATAATGCTGGTATAAATAATTTATTTTAAACTATAACGTGTACTATGGATAGTTTAATACAGATTCAGGTGAGCGTCTTTGTTCGTATAAAAATACTATATTATTTTTATATAATGGAGGATTACATCAATGTAAACTTCAATAAGTTTCTAAATAAAATACTATAATGCTATCTACTATGTGGTCTTTAAGAAAATGTTTTTAAAAAATGTTAATATTTACTTGTAAAATTAATTGCCCAACAAAATCATCGCATCGCTTCAAAGATAAAAAGAAGATCACACACATCAGAGAAGAAAAAATCACACACCCTGCAGTGCATAGTGGGCATAAGATGATAAGACCATCTGACTTAAAAGATTTGTTAAAATTCTAATGTCTCAGAAATAACATTCTTAAATGCAATGAAATACTAGAATATTATTGAAATATAAAATTATTATTTTATTTATAAAGGAGACAAGTACAGCATCTTTTATACCTTTTCAACTTTGATGACATGTAACCTGCAAGAATCCAAGAACGCGTGTGAACATACTAAAATGTAATCTCAGGAATCTTATTAAAGATAGTGTAGTAGAGAAATCGTCATGAATCCCTAAATATGGCAACACAACACTGGCAATGTATGTTACATCAGTTATTACTAGGTAGTTTTGACTAGATAAGTTTTGCAATACAGCCATTTTTATTAAAGACTTTCCAAATAATATCTATTGGAGTACAGTTTTTTTTTAAAAGCATATATCTATAGATAGGCCACGCAAAAAATTCTTCTGAATAATGACGCGTAACTCGTCTCTCGACCACTCAGGTATTTTTCACTCTTCTAAAACGTATAACTTTGTAATACACAATGATTTATTATATAACTACCTACTAGTTATGAGTTGCAATTTATAAATATAAATATATTTATGTATGTACCCTCTGTTTATAGAAAGTCTGTATTGCAGAACTTATCTAGTGACCTTTGTAGTTTCAGCTATATATTAATATTTTTTTAACGAAAGAGAAAAGTAGGACAAAGTAAAGACAAACCAGGAGGAACTTAACGAATACTTAAAAGTATAAGTATAAATATTTAGTTAATTTTTGGACTACGCAAGTTTGACCATATTTCAGCTTTCCGACGTCAACTTAAGTGGCTCCCGATCCGCCTTCGCCGGAATATGCACGTCCTAACCGCGCTGTATAACCTCTTCTCCAACTCAGCTCCTTCCTATCTACATCAACGATTCCACCTTGCAATTACTAGTACTCGTCCTAAACGCTCCTGCGTTTCAGTAAAAACCTTTGACATTCCCCCTTATAAATCTAAATTTTATTCCAAATCTTTTACTATACAAGCAGCGCGGTTATGGAATTCCTTACCAACAAATATAACATCCAGCCGTTCTGTCATGGCATTTAAACGTAAATTAAAACTCTACTATCTCTCACAGGATTAAATTATAATGTGTAATATATGTATGTATTTCTATATGTTATTATTATATGTATGTACTTCTTAATTTATGTAGGTATAAATTTATGTGTATGTATTTTATTTTATATAGTATTATTATATGTATGTTCTTTTTTATTATTGTAGGCATAAATGTATATGTATGTATCATATTTTATATAGTATTATTATTATGTATCTGCATATTATTATAAAATATATATGTACCTTTCTCTGCCCTCTTAAACCTCCTGTCCAACACTCTTAAGGGTAGCTGGAAGAGATCTCTTTGTAGAGATAAGTTCATCCTATGTATATGTCTTTTATAATTGTCTTTTCTTTTTTCTTTGGTGCATAAAATAAATAAATAAATAAATAAATAAATAATATTAATAATAATATGGATTCGCGTAGTTTTTTTGATCAAGTATTAATATTCGATCAAAAAAACTAAGTTAACTTCGTATAGAAACTTCTCTGTTCAAAAAATATAAATATAAAATTTAATAAGCGGTGAGATAGTTTGACTACGCTTTTATTGTTTTCATCGAAATATAAATAAACTTTAACGTTAACAAGCTTATATATTTATTATATATATTAATATGTGTAATAACACAGTGGTGATTAACATCAACTATTTTATTTTAAATTGTTCACACGTTCAGGTCGTTAAGATAATTTAATCATGATTAATTAAAATGGTTTGTCAATGCGACTGAGCCCTAATATATACACTGTGTAAAATACTTCCAATATACTCTTTCCAGAGAATAGTCGAGTGTATGAAGAGAGCAAATAGGACGAGATTAATAACTTTTATTTATTAAAAAAGGCAACCAAATTCAACAAAACACGTTTTTATAGAAAATGTTTTTCTAACTGGGAATAGTTGCATAAATGGATCGTAGTACGTACCTATATTTGCCAATACCTAAATTTCGCAAAAAATTTGTACTGCAAGCTAGAATATCACTATTTTTTGATAAATTAATGTTTCTATTTCTATACTCATATAATTTCTTTTTTTTGCCACAAGTGCACAAAAATAAAAATCTCCAGGTTGAAAAAGATTTCGTTTAATTATTTTTATATTTAGGTAACTAAATAATCACAAAATGAATCGTCAATAGAAAGAATAAAGTTCATAATTGTTCTTATACTTTTACTATAAATAACTTCATTGCAAACTAAAGTGAAATCTCAAACTTCACCTGCATGCATTCAAGCTTCTACATAATTATAATTCTCGGGAGAACGTGACGACTAAAGGAATTCAACCATGTATGCAATCTCGTATATTATTACAAAATGTTATTAAACAGATTTTTTTTTAAATGTATCTTTGTACCTACGATTACATAAATTAGTGATGCACTCGAGAGGTTCAGTGGACGAAGCAAACTCAAATGTTTACTTTCAATTAAGTAATGGTCAACACGACCGTACACTTTTCATGGACCAATTCTGCTACGCTTAATGAACCTCCGTGTTTGCTTACCTTACATATTGTAAATTATCAATATACGTTTTAAATTAAAATTTCGATAAAATTGCACTTATGTACCATAAAAGTATCTACTAGGTGATCTACTTAGGAGCATGTGATATGTTATGTATTTGTTAAAATTGTAATATTGCCAGTCATTTTCATAAAACTGCGCTGGATGGTAAGGATATTTGTAGTAATAAATAATATTATTTAAATATTTAAATACTCATATATTTTTAACGTATAACTTTACGTATATTCAAACTGATATTCTTACATTTTTAGGTTAATTTCATAGGATATAGTATTAGGTTTTTGATTTCCTTCATGTTATTCAAATAAATGTTTAATTTCATTCTTATCTTGTCAAAGCCAGAAATATCGTTAAAGCATTATTAGATTAGGTTCTTACTTAGATCTTTACTTATCAATGAATATAAGATATTTTTATTAATTTTATAAATGGTATACGACGGTGGACGGTGGACCGTAGGATGGATAGATGGATACATACTCGTATATCATTATTTTTACTATACAACTTAAGTTAATAGTATAAACCCGACATATTATTTACTAAGCAATGATTTTAGTCTACTGTATATTGTCACACTATTTCGTAATAGAATACAATGTGTAAAATGAGGCTATCATTGTAAAAGATATTAAATCTTCACTTATTCTATTTATCAATTGTAATATTGTCACTTTCCTGTAATTCTCTGTTTGTTAATTGGTATAAAAGCTTGGAAATCCGAAGATACAACTTGGATATTCGAGTGGATATCACAACAACTTTACTAATATTGTAAAATCCAATTTATTATATGTAGGATACATTAAGAAATGATTTTTAGCTTTAAAATATATCTAAAGCAATGCTTTTCAAATAGTATTATCTTCTGCCGAATTGTAGATGTAATCCTCTCTCAAAGTGCAAAACGATCACGTGGTCAGTGTGATAGCGATGTCAGACCACAGCAGCGAGATTAAATTGGAAATACTACTTTGAAATATTAAACTGATAATTAAAGCATCATTTGCACAACTCTACATATTCTTTATCGTGAATTAATATCATTATTTACATGTTTAGAGTGTCTTTACAAAATATATAAAAAAGAAATAAAAAATCAATATTTATCCAATACTAGCAGACCCGGTCACGCGTTGCTGTGACTATTGTTTTTGATATATTACATTGTAGTAAACTATTTAAGGGGTAACGTTCAGAGTACTTCTGTCATGAAAATCATAATGTTTTCTTACAGTCGATATTAAGCAAAAATAGAAACAAAATTATTTTTTAAATTTAATCCAAATTTATAACACTATTTGTAAATTACAAAGTTTTTAGTAAATAACTTGGAACACTAAACTTACGAATGAGGTAGGTAGGGTAAATACATCATTCGTAATTATTCAATCTAGTCAACAGATAACGCCATCTTTTAGAATTGTTAGGAGCTAACTGCAAAATAATAAACAAATAAAATAATATTGCGACTATGAATTGAGTTGAAAATTATTATATATATTTTAAGTTAGGTCAAACTGTACGTGGTGTGTAAATTTATTAAAATCGGTTTAGCAGTTTAGGAGTCCATCGCGGACAAACAACGTGACACGTGATTTATATATATTAAGATTTCTGGTGGATTTTTTTTATCATTTAATATTTTAAATAATATGATAAATAAATCGTATAATTATCCTTTTTTTAATATGTTACTTTATCATTTTAATAAGGTGAAATAAAGAATAATGAAATAAAACGTATATAAGTATTTTCAGTAATCGTATTAATAACAAAAATCTGTTTTAATTTTATTGTAGTGCTTTATGATGTACAATGTTTTTTGTTTGATTACCTGGTGAATAAAAACAAATCTGATGGTTTTCCAACATGGGAACAGGCAACATACAATTGACCCCTGGGACTTATTTATGGTCATAGCAAAAGCAAGCAGCACTGGAAACTATCAGTCGGAATCATTGCGATGCGTGGTATCAACACGTCTTCTCCTTTATACTTTTCTTTTCAGTATAGTTGCTTCTATCACGTTGTTCAATAATTTTTTTATCGCTAACCGTATGCCGTTGCAAATACGTGATTGGTTGATATTTCTCAACATTATAACTAACGATAATTAAAGGTTTAATTGAAGATTGTGTGGTGGCAATCCAATCCATTAGCAATGTCAATGAGTTGTTTAGAGAATATGTCTCCAGATTGGTCATTTTGCAACTTGACACGCATATTCTTGCTTAAATGTAATACCTTCACATGCTTCCACAAATTGGAGGACTTTAAATATGCATTAAGTTCATCAGCTGGCGTTGATCGTAGAATCACTGGCAATATTTGACGAAAATCTCCTGCTAATAAAATCATTGCACCACCAAATGGGTTATGATTGCTCCGTAGATCTTGTAAGGTTCTATCTAAAGCCTTCAAAGTTTTTTTATGTGTCATTGTGCATTCATCCAAAACAATCAATTCACATTGCTGCAACACCTTTGCCTTTGCAGAGTTCTTCGAAATGTTGCAGGTTGGAGTTTCGTTGCTTTGCATGTTTAATGGTAATTTTAGTGCTGAATGAGCTGTTCTACCACCTTCAAGCAAAGTTGATGCGATTCCCCACGAAGCGAGTGCAAGTGCAATTTTATTTTGTGAGCGAATTGTTGCTAATATCCATGAAATCAAAAAAGTTTTGCCTGTACCACCAGACGCATCTAAGAAGTAAATCCCTCCTCTTTTATCATTTATTAGTTTCATAAGTGTATCAAATACATACTTCTGTTCTTCATTCAATAGTGGAAGATTTGTTTGAATTAATTCTTTCAAAGTGTTGAGATCATACAGTTTTTCTCGGTGCAACTCTTGGTTAAAAGCATCATGCATTGGACGATTGGGCGCGGCCAGGCCTAATTGAAATAATAGTTTGTTTGACATTATCAAGCACATGTCCTCAATTGAAATCAATACTTCATTGTAAATTTCTTCGCTTATTTGTATATTTGGATTTCCCCTTCTAATCCGTATTTGATACAAAATATCATCACACATATTATCTTAGTACTTGATCCACAAATCCTTTGGGTTTGATGGGAAGCATGTAGATATGATTATAGAAAACAATGTTCGTATTTGATGAGCTTGTGATGATATTACAGCATCATTGAGAGTTTGATCCCAATGAGCATTTTTCTAGCAATCGCAAACGTTGGCAAGCTTTTTTGTATGATCCACACAAATTACCATCAACAGTTCGTACATATTGGAATGATGGTGGGCCACGTACATTGTCTAATAGCAGTCGTGAATAAAAACTTTCATCATTGCTTTGATGTACTGAATAAATTCGACCAATCGCATCGGTAGAATATATATCTGGGTATCCTGAAACTGGTTTTCCTTGATTCCGTGGTATAAATCTCCTTAAGGATTGATTCCAGGTATAATATTTTGGCATTTCAGAATATAACAATGTTGAGCAAAAGCATCGTTTTGGCATGTCAAAAAAAACTGGTTAATGTAATAGATTGTGGATGTACAGCTCTTTGTACTGCATTCTGTGCTGTAAAATATACTCTTTGTCCATTTTCTAAATGCACAGCTAAATGAACAACAGTAGGGTGTCTCTCATGAATAGGAAAAGAAAATATTCGCCAAACTGCTTCATTACTACTAACATAGCGACCCATTTGGTATTGGGTAACTTCATATTGGATTCTCTGCATTAATACCAATCACAGCCATAACACTCCCTTTGGTTACATATTTGCAAATGTATTTAATAGATTTTACTGAATGGCAAAAGATTCAACGTTGATGTGCGCTTTGAAGGTCTTTGATAAAATGTGTGAATATGGAACAATCCAGCGATTATCTATTTCAATATCTTGTTGATTTAATTTGACAATTGTTGATCTTCCATTTTCTGCTGTCGATCGGCGACGATACAAAGGTTAACCGTCAATACCAGCGATTGTTTCAGATATTAATGTCCGTGAATATCGTTTTGAACATTTACCATCCACCATACATGGTAAATTTTGATTAAGAGTTCCACAGGGACCATGTACCATGTTTTTGATAACTACCTCATGCAATCCAGGATCTACTTCTACATTAGGGATTTCAGCTGATATTACTGCATCAACTTCATTTGACTTTATCTTGTCAACTAACCAAATCAAAATATGTGCATGTGGCAATCCCCGTTTCTGCCACTTCTCAGAATGCATCCAGCGGCGTGTCTCTCCAAACACATAATGTTTCACAATGAAATCCATTAAAGATTTCAACTTTTGTATAAAGACTCTGGCTGTGTCTTTTTCTATCCAGTGTGGATTGCATGTAAATGTGATGAACAAATCTGCTGTACCATAATGACGAACATATGACATGGCATTTTGAGCATATTCATGCATATGTCGAGGGCTTACGATGTATGTTGCTGGAAGAATAGTTATTCGACTAAGATTCTGTGCATTACCATCAGTATTAATCGCATCTCGAAGGTGAATATACTCGTCAGATCTGATCTTTTGTGTGATTCAACCTGATGAATGTTAATCTCTCCGTTTCAATTTTAACATACATGTCTACAACATACTTGTGATATAATCGCCGACGTTTGAGTATGTGATTGTCTTCATTTTCACGAATCATTAGGCGGTAGGAATAATAGTTCATTTCAAAACCAAGTTCATAGATCCAATAGTAACACATTGGTGGTTACTGTAGTCAATTGACAAATCATAATTCAAAGCAGCTCGATTTGATAAGATCGGTAATTAGTTTGGTTTGTAGCATTTCGGGTTCTTTTACCTAAATTACTTCGTCTTATAGGAGGCATATCGAATATACTCATCTAAATTATGTCTCTTGCAATAATTATTAATCACAGGTATTAAAACACTTTGCACAAAACACGATATAAAACAATCAAAATTAATTATTAAATATTATAAACGCTTTTTAACGCAGTTTGTTTGACAGATGCAATGACGTGAAAACTGATGACAATTTATGTCGCATTCCAAAACTAAAACAAAATAAAGAATATTCCAAGGCCAATCAAATCTATAGCTCTTAAATTTTTTGACTTTTCAATTTGGTTGGGTTCACAATATTATCACTTTTGCGTGAACCTGCACACATATATTTGATTGAATTTGAACTTTGTGCAGAGACAATAAAGTGCGAATTGACTCTTCGACGTTAGCAACACACCTACATTGTTTAGACAAAAATGAGTGCTTGTAATTTAATATAAACTTTATTGTATAGCAATACAGTTCAAATTGACTCTAAATTTAGTTAGAAAATATTTGTATAGGAAAAAGAAAAGGGCTCTTTTAGGGTTTTCCTGGAAATTATTCGAATTTTTCTCGCCGTAAGAACCATCCTTGGGCTTCAAGGAATATTTAAAAAAAAGAATTGTTAAGATTGGTCCATGCGTTGTTTAGTTGTGCGCTTACCAACACATTTTGCGATTCATTTTTATATTATAGATTATCTGTAATAGATTTTAAGACAATAATGTTAAATAATTCTAATTTTATACCTATTAAAGACAGACAATAAATTAAATTTTTAAGAGTATTTTTTGAGGAAGATATTTATATTATATTTTTATCCTTTTGATTCCAAATTAGTTCTTAGTTATTAGTTATATGTATGTAAGTATTTATTTTAACCTATTAATTATATACGGCGCCATGTTTTTTTCATAATTATTTGTAGTTACGTTTTCATTTTTTTAATATATTAGAGTTATTTATTGATTTGGTTCCTCTGATATTGTAATGTCTGTGTGTACTCCATCACTTGTATCTTTGTTATGACACAGAAACATCGCCAGTACTTTGGAATAGAAACTATCTCCTTGATTATTATATATATATTTTCTTCTTGTTTTAATGACACTTGAAACAGATAAATAATAATATTAATTCATAATAACTATTACGAAGGGTTGTGCAAATGTTGCTTTAATAACACAGGCACACAAAAAAAAAACATCATGAACCAGAGGTGAGATCCTATTATGCTTAGGTTTTTGGGATCGCTGAAATCGAATATGACAATAAAAACTAATTTTAATTGCCCGTTTTCCCGCTAGCACCCCCTTACTACCTCTTAAGGGGTGAAAATTTTAATTTTTGTTTAAAATCAAGAAAGATGTGTATTTCTACGTTTTTTGGGATGCTAAAAACGAAAATGATAACTAAAAATTAATTAAAGACCTCCATAACCCATTAACACTTTCTTACTACTCCTTATGGGGAGTGAAGTTTTCCATTTTTGTATAAAATAAAGATGAATGAGTATTTCTATGTTTTTTGGTAAGATGAAACCAAAAATGACAACCAAAAGTGAATTTGATACCTCTTTTACTCAAAACCATCCCCTAACCACCCCTTACGGGGGGGAGGGTAGTTTCAGTTTTGTATTATATCAAGATGTATGAATAAATTTTAACGATAAATGACATGTTTATCAAACTAGTTTGAGGTTACTCTTAGCTCTTATATTAGAAATTCAAATGCTTTATCGATCAGAAGTATCTGATATATATTCATGATATAATTCTACTCTTAGCGTAACCCAGGAACAACGGCGTCGACGTAGTAGATTTCTGTTCCCTTTTGGGGTGCTGGATTAAATTGAGTCCCCTTGCCTCTCACTATTCAGCGTCTATCTGTTTCTACGATAACGAACTCTCTTGTTTTCAAAAGATCTTCTAAGTGGTTTCCTTTTATTGGCTCTTTTCTGTTCTGGAAAATCTCTTTTTAAATTCCAACAGTAGTCTGCTAACATATTGACATCCCATTTACCCTGATAGCGCTGTTCCATTGTCTTAAGATAATGATGGAACCTTTCACCTTGCTCCTCACTGTAGTCTCCTAAATTGTCAGGAAAATAGTTCCTTCTATTTCGGAGGCATAGAATTAGGTTCAGCATCTTTTAAGCGTTTTACAAGACTGCCGGATGGATAACAGCATAAGTAAAATTAAATAGAAAACAAAAAAAAACAAAAAAAAAAAAAACTTGTTAAGAATAGGACAAAAATCATGATTCAGTCTTAGCATCATAATAACAAATATATGCATACAATAAGGTTAGAAATTTATTTTTAGTTATCATTTTCGGTTCCTGCATCCCAAAAAACGTAGAAATATACATCTATCTTGATTTTATAGAAAAATTGATATTTTCACCCCCTGTAAAGGGTGGTAGGGGGTGATAGTGGTCATGAATTTATTTTTAGTTATCATTTTCGGTTTTAGCATCACAAAAAACGTAGAAATACACATCTGTCTTGATTTTATACAAAAATTTCAATTTTCACCCCTTAAGAGGTAGTAAGGGGGTGCTAGCGGGAAAACGGGCATTTAAAATTAGTTTTTATTGTCACATTCGGTTTCAACGATCCCAAAAACCTAAGAATAATGGGGACTCCCCTCTGGTTCATGACTTTTTTTTTTTGTGTGCCTGTTTAATCTAAAACCTAATCGTTCTTACATCTTATAAAAAATAACATAAATATACTGTTTGAATACAATCCAAGTCATCGATGATAATACGAATATTTGAATATTTAAACTATATTATTAATTAAGTACTACAAATATCCTTACAATCTAGATAGCAATATTAAACTTATAATAAATGCATGGCACATTGCCTGCTCCTAAGTAGATCACCTAGTAGAAACTTTTGCGTAATTGCAACTTTATCGAGATTTTTCTTTTAAACTTATATTGACAATTTACAATATGTAAGGCAAGCAAGCACGAAAGTTCATTAAGCGCTGCAAAATTGTTCCATTAAAAGTGTATGGTCGAGTTGACCATTCCTTAATTGAAAGTAAACATTTGAGTTTACTTCGTCCACTGAACTTCTCGAGCGCATCGATTATTTATGTAATCGTAGGTAAATAAATCCCTTTTAAACACTAGGGTACCACCCAGTATTTAATAACATTTTATAATAATATACAAGATTGCATACGATTTCGACAAAGTAGTGACATACTGCGATTATTGAATTACCTTAGTCGTTACGTTCTCCCGAGAAATATAATTATGTAGAAACTTAAATGCATGCAGCTGAAGTTTGAGACGTTACCTAAATGTGCAATATAGTTTTTTTATAATAGAACTATAAGAACAAGGACGTACAGTTAATAACTTTAATCTTACTTTTATAGATTTATTTATTATGCAGTTAGATTAATATAAATCAAAATTAAATCTTAAATTAAACCTGGAAATATTTACTATTGTGCACTCTGTTGCCAAACGAAAATAGGCAGCATTTGTCAGTGCGATGGTCCGCAGTGAGAGGTGGTGGGTCGCTTCCTTTTTCGAGATGGTTACTGCCGCCAAGTAGGCCGCCGTGCATGTCAGGGAGCTAGCCTCCATCCGTGCCCCGTTCTGTAGGAGTAGGCTGGGTAAACATGAGGTGGAGGTATGTTTACCGCTTTATCCCCCAGCTGTAATATCTTACCGACAATCCTTATGCTAAGTTTTAATACAATTAACATTTAGCGAAAGAAGTTTATTGGTAAATTTAAATCTTGTTTGTGTGTCGTGTTATTCCGTTATTTGGCAAATTAATTATACAACTTTATCGCAACACGCAAGCGAAAGATGTTTGTTCTGTCTGAGATTGTTACTTAACAACTTATTAACTTGAACTGAAATTCTTCAACAACGAGAGCTCTTAATTAACTACTGTAATTGTTTTATAACTTTCACGTATTATTTAAGAGACTTTTTTCAAAAGTTGAGTACCCGCCTTTGCGGCTTGTCATAAACTATTTTATTAAATAAGACGAATGATAAACGATAGGAACAAAAGATTTAAAAGTAATATAACATATAATCTACCTTTAAGTAAATAATTAGCATAAATCATATTTTCTATTATTCTAGTAATCACTAATAACGCAATAACATATATAAATATGCTTATAGTGAATAATAAAAACTAGTGTTATGTATTATAATTTAAGCTTTACATAACACTTTGTGATAGACATGACTGTGACAATACTGCATACAGCGCTGGTGAAGAGCAGAGTGAGCGCGATGTCTGCTATCCGATTTTTGTTGTTTTATATTTGTACAACGGTTCAGCTGTAGATTTAAAATTCTATGAATGTAGACGAAATGGCAGTCTAGTAGTAAAGTGTTACTCATGAATACACACTAAAATATATGTTATTCATTTATTTATAGTCCATATTCCATTTACTAAACTCGTAAAGTACACACAGACGGCTTGAAGTAAACAGCAAATGGAACCCAAACTGTTTCATACCTATTTTGACCTCAAACAATAATTGGTCACTTTCAACAAATTTCTCTTGCTCAAGTCATAACGGGTTTATAAAGTTTGTCTGAACGTGTTTGGTGAGCGTAGTCTTCATACTAGTCGTTCTATGAACAGTAGACCTCAGTACGTTAGGGGATGAGATAATATTGGGAAACTATTTATAGTGGATTTCACGAGAAACAATGGTTACGATATTTCACTCGTGAGCCAAGTACGAGCGCCACCCCAGTAACCTCCGTACACTGGACCTAAAACAAAACAAAAAAAAAGAATACTTAGACTAAATTTGGCCGCCATTTTGGATTTTGAAATAACGAAAAAACATCTTAGATTTCGATAAAGAATACTTAGATAAAATTTCAGCCTGCTAGCTGCCGCAAAGTCCATTTTTGTGGTACGGATCAGAAATCCGCCATTTTGAACTTTTTCGCCCAAGCAAAAAACGGCTCGACATTAAAAATTTAAATAATTCAAAGAATACACCTACCAATTTTCGTGATGATTGTATAAAATATACATCTGCTACGCCAAAACAAAAATTAAAATCACCGCATTTTTACTCCCAGAAAGAAAAATGGGCGAAAAAAAAATTTAAAAAAAACAAAGAACATGATGACCAATTTTTGTGGCGATCGGATGAAAATTGCTCCTGCTAGGCCGAAAAAAAAACTAAAAAACGCCGCCATTTTGGATTTTTTAGCCCAATCCAAAAAACGGCTCGACATAAAAGATCACATAATTCAAAGAATACGCCTGCCGATTTTCGTGACAATAGGACGAAAAATACGCCGGCTACGCCGGAATAAACATACTGAAATACATACGGAAAAATAGCAGAATGGGCTTATCAAGTGTAAACGTAGTCCTTTGGACAAACGCTTTGCTACGCTCAGCTTTCGTCCTTCGGTCAATTAATTCATATTAATTATTGCATTTGTATACAAATAACATTACTACATACTTATAGTATTTAAATGTGTTTTATAGGTAATCTCAAAATATTTCAATTGGTTCATATCTTTAATTCAATGTCTTATAGAATCATTAATATTTAATAAAAATCCTTTCATCTTATCACTCATCTACAAAATACTTATATAATAGATAATAAATGTAAAAAATCTTATAAATATGATATAAAGCGACAATGTGGTTATTTTATTAAAGCTATGAGATATCTACTTTACATTGTTGAGAAAATATAAACAAATATTGTAATAAAATACACTTAATGAATGACAATCTCTTACTTTAATATAAAAAATGACTAGAATTTATTAAAAGATTTCAAAGATATTTATATCCGAGTGTTAAAATTATCTTGATAGTAAGATAAATATCAGCAAATTAAACACTACTGTGACATGACTTTAACTTTCAAAATTAACAGCCTACTTTTATCAACATTAAAATTTAAATATTTCATATTTTCTCAACACATCATAATAATATTGGACTATAATTACAATAAATTACTCGATAAATTTCAATATATATTCATCATAAAACATTTATCATGACAAAGATACTAATAAAACCAAATAAATTAATTGCTATATATACACAATAGTCTCCAGTTTATATTAAACGAATTAATTCTCCGAAATGATTCTACCGCCCACGAGTTGATCGCAAAGCTTCCAGCTATGAAGTCTGTCTTCGAATGAAAAAGTTAAATGACTCGGAATAAGTCACCCGAAATAGAAAATGAGACCGCTTTATAAAATATATTATATCGGACTCTCGATGTTAATATTATAAAATATTGATTCAATAATTACATTACTACTTCAATACATAATTATGTTAAAAGACGATGACAAACTTCCTGTTAATACAATCATTAAAGCTTTCAAAAATAACGATATTTCAAAATGGTTTTTACAAAAGATATTGACAAATAACACACATATACATTATTAAGAGGAAGAAGTGTAATCATATTTTCATGACAGAACGTGTCCCCTGCTTCAGATAATACTTCGAATAGTTATTGCAAAGTGAAGTAGCTATCATATTAACGAACTACGGATACTGCATGACAGGAGTTTTCTTTGGAAACATTCAAGAAATGACTCATAGCCTTTGAGATGTCATAAACCGAGATAGGCTCTCTACTGGTAATTGCAATTGCAATGCAATATCTTTAGGTTCTTACCTACTATTTAGAAAATAGAAGAGGTAGAAAGATTTTTTACATATAACATTTTATGGATGTTGTATAGAAAATTTTAAATTTGAGTTTTATTTATCGGCTTATCAAAGTGAATGTGATTATTATTTTTTTATTTTAAAGAGACATACTCGTAAGTGAGACCGCGGAGGGTTGGGTAGAACACGCCGCCATAGTGGATGCCAAGGCTGCACTAACACTCTACTCATCCTTATTGTCCAGTGGAGGCCCTGGGGTCGCTGTTCTCCTACTCTATGACATGTGGCAGGACTTGCTACTACTGATTCACTGATATTTCTAAATACACACCCTACACTTGGCAGGCACCTTAACACTAACTACAAGCACGTATTGTATTTGTTCTTCTTAAATAAATTATTATATAGTTTTAATGCAATAACTGTAATATGATACAATTGTCATGTAATATTAGAAATGTACTACGCTTAACTAACTACTATGTACGATAGTAATTATCTCGGACTATAATAGGATGTATCCTATTATAGTCCGAGATAATTACTACATTTGAACATCCGAGTGCTAAATACACAGTTCTATAAATATTTACTTAAATTTGGACAACAGGAATAAAGTTACATAACGAATAATGTTGCAGAAAAATCATTTTATCTAAAATAATAAGGTTGGCTCTGCCTTTTGTGATTTCACGTGTGATATAAAATATTTTCACAGAAAAACAAAAAACGAATGTGACTATTATTATAATGTTATAAAGGAACATGTATTTTGATAGTTTGTCTATGATGATCGAGAATTATATACCTAGATATAGAATGTTACAACTACAAGAACAATATATCTAAAAATCCATGGACTTGTATAAATTCTAAGTGATATTAAGTGTAGTATTTGAGTCAGGAAAATGTGAAATAAATCGTGTTTCTATTTATGCGTTGAAGGCTATCTGTTTAAGTGCCCACATTCAAATAAAAAATGAGCATCACCGCTCTTTCATTAACAGCTTCTTACATAAAAAGTAATGTAAATTCAGTGAGATCAACACTTATTTCAATTTAATTATAATAGCGACAACAGTAAGTCGAGATTAATATAACACAAGAGCTTCTTTTGTCTAATGTTCTTATGGTTACTCTAGCTAACATTTTGATTAAAACCGTTCTTATAAGATGTAATTATATTATTTAAATACCTACAGATTAGTACCTAAATATTTAGTGTGTACGAACAAGCCGCACATAGAAAGCAACTCTCTGTAAGTCTGTTTAAACTTATATTAAGATGAAGTCGTACTGTAATAGCTTAGTTCTGTACCAGCTTTAGTTCTAATGACAACTAATACTTCTCTTTGAGATATCCGTGTACTAGTTAGAGCGACTAAAATAATAACTAATATTACGAATTAATAATAACAGTCACGAAACCAAGCACATTTATTAGGAAAGCACCAAATAAAAAAAGTATTTCAAGATTTAGATTTTGCTGAGTATTCAAATATTTTTTTTTTTTACCATTAGTTTCATAAAGCTAATTTGTAATAATTGGTCGTATGTTTACAGGTAGGTGTAATCGTATAATATATATAATATTAGTTTCAGCCGAAATCTGTATTAGTATTTAGACATATTTAATATCTATATATTATCGATATATAAGTGATTTACCACTCACCGACTCATTACGACATCTCCGCAGCTATCTGTCCGATTAACTTAAAATTTTACATAGTTACTTCTTTTGTGACGTAAACGTCCACTAAAAACTAATTCTACTTAATTACTATCTTAACGGATTTAAACTTTTTGCATTTCGACAAATTTTAAAGCCGTAGGAGCTATACACTTAACGACGTAGTCACAGTTACTATGACAACAGTTACCTTGACAACGTACACTACAACAACGGTTACCATGGTAATTACAGATAAATTGAGGTTAGGGTTGGGTTGCAAAAAGTTGAAAATTGAAAATTAAAAATTGTAAAAAATATATTATAATGCAATAGAGGTAACTAGACGTTGTGCAACTAGTGGTTAATTATTATCATCTTCAATCGCTATCTAATAACAGTAATAACTAATTCACATTTACACAATGAAAAGGTTCATAGAGGAGAATTTATTTCTAAAAGTTTTAATTTTACTAGGATTTTTATTTTTGTGTTGTGTTGTCATTACGTTTTATTCGTTTCCTCCTTAATATTTATTAACCATTGAAAATAATATACCAACGAATTCAGCATCTACGAAAACAACTTTACATATACAGCAAAATTAGATTTATTTTATATATTAGAAAATGAATTGTAGCTTCCATATTCAAGCATTTTATTTTTAATTAAATACTACTTAAATATTAATTTTTAAAAAATGCTCTTCTGTAGAGTTGTAGATATAATGTGGATCAAAGTGCAATAGTCATGTGGTCTGTGTGATAGCGATGTCAGACCACAGCAGCGAGATTAAACGGAAATACAACTTTGAAATACAGTAAACGTATAACGAGGTTTATGATTAAACATAGTCAAAAATTACTACAAAAAAATATAAATCATTTTAATCAATCACTTTAATTCTAGGAACACTTTATGCAATACATACTCTTATTTTTTACGGAAAAATACATCTATTGTTGATGACTACATTATATTTATACACACTCTTTCGCGTAATTCGAGGCATTTGAGCGCGAAATTTGCATCCGCGTTATAGTGAAACCGCGTATAACAGGGTCGCGCAAAGCGGGGTATTACTGTATTAAACTGGTAGTTAAGGTATCATTTACACAACTCTTCATATTCGTAATTAATAATTAACATTATCATTATTATTCTTATTTTTTGACTAACAATGATATATTTTTCGTTATGTTCACATTTTCATTCAATACAGTTTACTATTGATCCGCTCCTCCGATATTGAAATGTCTGTTTGAACTCGATCACTTGCACCTTTGTTATGACGCAGAAGTACCGCCGCCATTTTGGATTGAATACCATCTCGCTGATTAACTTTTCAAGTGAATGATATACAATGATGGGAAGTATTGAAAGTTCTTGTTTGTTCAGTTTCACAGTACTGGCCACTTTAATCACAAAATTTTCCTCTTTGGTTAGGAATTCCAAATTTAAATTTATATAGCTATTTACACATGTATTTGTGTTTTGTTAACCGTCATGCTCATATTGAAATACAAGTTTTCATAAAGAATTCATAATGTAAATTGTGTTTTTAGTTTTAGTATAAGAATCACCTAGTCAATATATAAATAACTTATATACTACTACTACTATAACTTTAGCCACAGTAAATAGATACCTTTTAGTGTAATAACTTCTGCATACAACCGAAACACATACCCAATGCAAGCATTTATTTTTTTGGATCTAGTATTGAACGAGGGGAGAACCAAAAGTAATCTACTTATGATATGACAGACGCATAGTGTGGGATGGAACATGTCCTTACGTGTCGGTATACTTGGTGATAGCTCATTAGCATTAGCAAATTTTTAATAAGTTAATCTTATTCACAGAATACTATTGAAATAAGTTTTAAGCTAAATATTTATCTCTTATTCTATTTTGAATTTCCCTGCGGTACTACGACGTTGGCTGTTTATCAATGAGTTTAAACTTTGAATAAAAACAAGCCGGAACTTTTGACCTTTGAATCTATTTTAAATATTTTCACAATAAATATAAAGCTATTGAACTATTTTAGTTGTACTGTAGTAGTAGTGTTGTAGTATAGTGTAGTAAATAAGAATAAATGTCTTTAAATAAATAAATTAAAAGTGATTTCAGGGATGCGAGTGTACTTAAAGGCGACGATGAGAAAATATAAACAAAAGTAATGAACAAAAACAAAAGGTATTTTCGTAGTTTTTCATAATCGAGTATTAACAAAAGCTGAGTATTAACAGCCAAGAGCCAAGTACAAAACTCCTCGAGCTCGTTCACTGGAGCTGAGGATACTGGCGCATAAATGCCTAACAAGAATACTCTTGTTATCCCCAGCTTAAAGCGAACCCAAAGAATCCTCGGATTGATGGCCTTGTATTCTACCTTTGTACTAACCATTCGAGAGGACAACAACACGCCTACACCTTGGCAACCTCGCTCATCCTCTGGAACCGCAGCCCAGAAAGCGACCCGGTTGCCAGGCAAATCGGTCATTTCATTGCCTTTTCGCTTGGTCTCAGACACTCAAATAACATCCAGATCTTTGTAATCCATCACATCTAATAATTCATTAATCTTCTGTTCCATTCCTCCTCTTACATTCCACGTAGCCATTTGCACCTCCATCCTCCACCTCCCGCCGTTTGGAAAATGGCATGTTGGTTGGCGGTCCCCAATCAATATTTAAGGCAAATACAAACTAGCGGAGTATTGAAAAGCCAAATAATGCAGTACGTCGTTACGTTGAACCACAATCAGTGTAAATCATATTTGGTCCGTCCATTGTGTGATTGTGAGCGATTTAGCGCTGCAGCGACGTCACGCTGACTGATAATACACACGTTTATTGGTATAATATTAAGTAATGTTTGACAACTCATAGAAATGAAATAATAAAAAACAAACAAGTATTTTAGAAATATTAATGAATAATATTTCAGTAAAGTTTCATAGAAAAATGTACTATAATAAAACTATGAAATAAAAACTCCTTACCAACGTTCTGTTAGTAATTTAAAAGACATACTAAAATAAACTTATTATATTAGTACATACAGTACATATAAGAAGTACTTTTCTAAGCCGAACATAAACCAGCAAAATATTAATTTAGCTAACAAGAAATTAAGCATATGGCTTAACTTATATTGTTTTTTTTTCCTAAAATCCAAAATAAACAAATAAATATATAATATAAATTATTACATATGAAATGTTATCATAGCCATGTTTTCATTAATATTTATTAGATATTTGTTACAAATGTAGCAAATGTAGAAGAAGGATGTAATCAAATTTGGTGGTTATATTAATTGGCTCGATCGATATGTAGTTCGTATTTTACATCATATACTGTCAATTCATAAAAACGTTTTTTGTAATAACTGTAATAGTAATAAAATATAAACATTATTATTTTTTGTTTGCTATATTCGTGTAAGAGACGGTCCTGAGTGCGGACGTTGTGGCTGTATCCAAGTGGTGACAACACCGTCATGATTATATTACCACATGGATATTTCATGCTACGATGCAGCTTACATTATGGAGGGGTGTAACAAATTACTTCGAGCAAGCTGAAGACCAGTACTATTACACTAGGAACTGTCATACCTTTCGTTTATTGAGGACTAGTGCAGAGTTACGTAATACAATTCATTTCATTTAATTGATTTTCATAGCGCTAGTGGTTCAACGAAGCGTCTACGTGATAACTGACAACAGACCCAATAACGAGGTCCATCTGATATATTTATAATAAATGAAGTAAATTTAGTTTGTCAGCTATTTATGTCAGCATTTTGTAGCTTGTTCGTGTATTTTACAAATGATTACTGAATGTTAACAATGCATTATATTATTCCAATCTTAAAATGTACACAGACAGTGATTTTGTGAATATCACAATAACAGTACTTGTATTTACTTCGTTTAATGTGGTTTTTAATATATTGTATTGGGACTTTTCAATCCTAAAAGGATTCCGATCAGGTTACGAAGTAAAAGCAGTGATATTGCTTCCAGGCATCCATTTATATGATTAACTTCGATGATTTCACAGATAAATATAATTTGTATTCGTTATTTATTATTGTGTATCTACATTAGATTGAATTTATAATGTTACTATTGTAAATAAAAATTATAAATATTATATATATATATATAGAGAGAAACATATGTCACGGTCGTGGTAGTTCGGCCTCTTCTATGAGTTTAAAATGTACATATAATAATTTTACATTTAAATAAGATTTACATAACATGTTTACAATTCAAACATAAAATTACAAATACTAAATTTCAGTTAAATATTTTGTTAATCTAATTCATGTTTCATAATAATAATAGTTAATATATTATTCATGTAGATGATCTGTGACAGTTCTTCCGCAGTACCAGCTTGGTAGATGTATTCACAAATAATAAATTTGGCAATTATATAAATATATATCCACATAAATATAATATATTATTACATATTTTTTAATATTAAGTAAATCTATAAATTGTAATTGTAATTAATTAAGCTCAAAATTAATGCGTACAATACTGTCACTGATGAAATTCATTATTTTTTGCTAAACACATCATAGGTATTTCCTTAGTTTACGTTCACCTTAAGACATATGTATACAGTATCATTAACTAGGTTGTGTACTGAACACCACCAGAGCAGAGATGAAGACGATCATCAAATACATTATAGTATACAAGTAAAGTTACGAATTAGTGAGTTTGTGTTATTTATATCAATAGAAAATATATAATTTATAAACCTACATTGATTTTTTTAGGTTCCGTAGACACCAAATTAAAGTTAACATTTTTATTGAAAACATTATCTTTAGTATCTGTTCCTTATTAATTATATATTGTATATATTATTACACATAATTACACTTAGAGCTACTTGAATTAGACCTACCTTACAGTGGCTCGGTGTCAGACATCGAGTGTCAAGTAACACAATAAAATAAAAAAGTGTAACTTTCTGAAAAACTTATTTTTATTAAAATTGTTGAGGAATATAAACAATTGTTCTGAATATTTTTAACTATTTCAAACTGTTAATTTATTTAAACAATACTTTGTACTGTAACTAATTATAACTCCTATGATAATTACATTTATGTTTGCTTCTGCAGGTATATATTTAGACAAATCTGATATTCTGATTAGCATGTTATGTTCTGCGCTTTGTGTTTGTCAGAGATTTATTATAATATAATTTGAAATAATTATGAGAAGCAACATCATTAATATCAAAATTCTCCAAACATAATAATAATATTAGTAATAACATTATATTTTAAATCATTGGCTCTGCTTCACGGCGATGACCGCAGCAGCAATATTAAACGGAAAATACAACTTTGAATATTTAACTGGCAATTAAAACATTATTAACACAACTGTTCATATTCGTTATCATGAATTAATACTGTCATTTATATGTTTCGAGTATTTTTGATACAAATATTAATGTATATTTATTGAACAGCATAAGTAATAGATCGTACAGTGATGTTAAAATTGTATAGATATATCTCTAATATATATTAAAAAGAGACCATGAATTTAATCTTTAAGAGTATTTTTTTACACGGATACTAAGAGCAACATTAAGTGACAAGTTTATTATAAACTTAATTGTTTATTTTTAGCAGATATTGAACATTGAACATTGAAGACATTGAAATTACACCTTGTTTGTGCGACTCATTACTCACTGTTAACATTATCTTTAGAATTAAGGTCTGTTTTATTTCATATGTGTTTGAATCATGACATAAACATTGTCATTCAAATGATTTTGCCGTCAGTTCTTCTTTTTTTTTTCGTAAAATATTTAATTTTAATTTTAAATCATCTGTTAATTGAATTTAGTATTTTTTATCAAGTTTTTAATTTTTTTTTTTATGTTTATTTTAATAATTTATAGGATTCCAAGAAGATATAAGAAATATACTTTATAGTGAAGGGCCATACAAATTTCACAATAATAATAAATAAAAAAAGACTTGAGAAAATATTAAAAGAAACATACGTTAAATTAAATGTGTTATCTATTAAAATATTAATTCAAATATAACAATAAAGAAAGTTAGTTGAATATTCCGGAGTACTTTTGAGTGATATTCAATAAATCTGTGAGAAATTCTTCTTCGCATAAAACTTTCAAAATATTTACCTCATCCAAACTTTTAAACTGAACGTTCCTCCATTTGCTTATTAAGTTTCAATTCCTTCTTTACGAATTTTCTTCAGTTCTTTGTTTTCTATTCGTCTAATAGCATATATTTTAAATGTTGTTACATAACGGATTTCATTAAATATCCCAAAATTATGATAAACAGACTTTTTAGGAATCTAACAAATATGTAGAACACTCTTTGTGTCCCGTGGTTTGTTAATCAGCAGGACAGATGTAACATTTTTAACACGTAATCAACATCCCTCTCGACCACTCGCACGGAGACGCTGGAGATTGTTACGTCTCACTAAAAGGTTAAACGGATAGTACTCCACCATAACTGATATCTAAAGTCCAGCAAATAACTTCTTATAACAAGATATCGTAATTATGAGTTAGCAGCAGCCAGTGATTTCGTCAGCTCACGCTTCTCTATGGCTCTAATAAACTGTATATTGTGATTTAAAATTTATGCAATTTATTTTTTAAGTGTCAATTACTTTTTTTTCTATTCATATTAGAAGCTTACACTTCACCGAATTTCATAATAAAATATTATATTTAAATACAATACACTTTTCTAACTGTTAATAGTTGCACAAATGGATTGTAGATTTTGTATATTTGCGAATACCTCCATTCTGCGAAACTCCGTACTGCTCAGTAGAATATCGTTATTAGCTGCAGAATGAATATTTATATTTTAATATTCATTTCTTTTCCTTTTACCACTGTATGCACACAAAACATATCTTTTCATCTTTTAATCAGATATAGTTAAAGTATTTTATAAACAGAGAGATTATTTTTATAATACATTAATTCCTAACTTCATAATAACTAAATAAAACTATCAAAATATGATTAAAGTTCATAACTGTACATCTTTGTTCTTATACATCTATTATAAATAACTATATTGTAAACTAAAGTGAAATCTCTAACTTCAAGTTTCTACAGAAGTATAATTCTCGGGAGAGCGTCCCGACTAGAAGAATTCAGTAATCTCAAAATCTACTTGGTTGAGATCGTATGCAATTTCCATATTATCATAAAATGTTATTAAATAAATTTTTATTAAAAGTTACGTACTTAAGATTTCAGAAATACACGATACGCTTTTGCGGTTCAGTGAACAGAACTAACTCAAATGTTCACTTTCAATTAAGGAATGTCCAACATATAGAGTTGCTCACACAGTTTTCATAGAACAATTCTGCAACTCTTTTATTTATTTATTTATTTATTTATTTATTTTTGGAAAACATACAGCTTACAATATTTCATTTATAACATTTTTTTTTTAAATATACACAAGCCAAAAAGTTTTCACTACTAATTTATACATAGCGAGTGTCCATTAAAAATGTTTACTAAAAGCATGTTTACAAAAAAGATGGAAAAAAAATACAACAAATTAATAAGAGAGAAAAAAAAACATTAAAATATTAATACACAAACAATAAAAAACTTTATCGATAATAATCGAAACTAATTTTTACATAAAAAAATAAAAAAAACTTAATTGTGAACAACTTTTCTAACCAAAGATACATACATAGTCAATTTAGAACAAAATATATCAATATCATAATAATGTTCGTTGTGTGCATTACAAGCTCTTGTCACGAAACGATTACGGGCGTATTTGGTTCTGCAAACTGGAATATGAAATACGGATTTAGTGCGAGCACTCAATCTCGGACAATTAAAATAAATACGTTTAAGAAGATAAGGAGAATCTATAATATTGTTAATTAATTTATATAGAAAAATTTGGTCTCTGTGTTCACGACGTAGCTCTTATGACATACGAGTAGGACCTGATATAACCTCACTGCCAAAGATATAGTTGATCCTCCGACGGAATTTGTTCTGAATAGCTTCTATTTGATTCTTATAAACACAGTACATTGGATTCCAAATTGTAGATGCGTATTCCAAAATAGGTCTTACATACGAATTATATAAGATAAAATATGTTTTTACATTCTTAAAATCTCTACACTGTCGAAAAAGAAACCCTAACATTCGGTATGCTTTTGCTTTGATTGCGGTAATGTGAGACGAGAAAGAAAGTCCACTGTCTAGAATTACCCCTAAGTCTCTCACCTCAGTCATTATCTTAAGACTCTTATTGTTTAATCTATAATTAAATTTTATTTTATTGACTTTACGAGAAAATGTTATAGAAAAACATTTGTCAATATTTAATTTTAAACCATTATTCATACAATAACAATGAAGCCTATTTAGATCATTTTGAAATAATTTGCAATCCTCGAAAGATTTTATTAAAGAAAAAATTTTGGTGTCATCTGCATAAAGAATTATTTTCGAATTTTTAAAACAATCTGTTATAGAATCAACAAAAATATTAAAGAGCAATGGACCGAGGTGGGATCCCTGGGGGACTCCAGAAGTTATGGGTATAAAGCTCGACGTATAACCTTTAACTGCCACAGCCTGTGACCTATCACGTAAATAAGATTTCAACCACCTCAGAAGATCGCCGTGTATACCAATGTTTTCTAGTTTCTTTACAAGTAAACCATGATTAATTTTATCAAAAGCCTTTGAAAAATCAGTATACACGGCGTCCACCTGTTGACCTCCATCCATAGCGTTCAAAACAAAATCTAAAAATTCACATAAGTTCGACTCTGTGGAACGGCCGCTTACAAAACCATGCTGATTGCCAGTGATAAATGGTCTTATTGCAGGGAATAATGAATCATAAACAATTTTTTCAAAAAGTTTCGGTATGACTGAAAGTTCCGAAATACCACGATAGTTGGCTATGTTGTGTTTATCGCCACTTTTAAAAATAGGGACAATAATAGATTTTTTCCACATTATAGGCACCGTACCAGTCTTCAGAGAGAGATTAAATAAAACAGAAAGTGGTTTAGCCAATGTCTTGCTACACTGCTTTAAAAAGATAGGATGAATCCCGTCTGGCCCCGCTCCCTTATCCGTTTTAATTGATTTGAGATACCTCTCAACAATTATTTCATTTATAATTATTCTATCAATGATACAATCATTACTGTTTTTACTATTTTCAGTGAGTACATTATTATTGAGACTTGGTTCAAATACCGAAAAAAAGAATGAGTTAAAAAGGTCGGCAATATTCTGACCGTGCGTAACATGAGTGTTACCTAAGTAAAGTTCATCGGGTATTTCATTGGAATTTCGAATAGATTTATTATATGTCCAAAAATGTTTAGAATTTAATGATATATTTTTCTCACTTCGATCAATAAAAGATTTATAGCATGTTTTTTCAAGTTCTTTTGCTTGACTTCGTAAAACCGAATACTCAAAATAATCCTTAATTCTACCATACATTTTCCATTTTTTATGCTTTTTAATTTTTTTGTTTATAATTTTTATTAATTTTTTATTGAACCAAGTTGGATATCTATCATTTCTAGAAATAAATCCATTTATATTAAGCTCAATTATTTCATTGGTAATATCATAAAAAGTACTCACTGCTGATTCAACGTCCTCTAAAGCTAAACGCTCTTCCCAGTCGACTCTGGCCATCATATCATTAATTCTGGTATAATCAGCAACTCCAAAACAACGTATCAAACGTGTTGCTGGTCGTAGGCACCGTAGATCAAGTTGGGTAGTAATATCGATGCATAAAGAAGGATGATGAGCGTCCTCTTGTAATGATAAAGGACTAACACGATATACCGAACATGAAATGTCAGACATTATTAAATCAAGTTGCCTATTATTGATATTTTTCACAGAATTAAATTGAGCAAAACCATTAAAACACATAAAATCATACAGCTGTGAAGTTAAACAATCTTCATGGGCATTTACTAATAGCAACGAGTTATTTAAAGTAGAAGAAATAGCAGGCCCAGAACACCATTCAGCAAATCGCATATTAAAATCACCAATAACCACAAAAATTAACTTATCATTAGGATAATTTAATTTTAAATTTGAAATATGTTCGTATATCGAAAGCTGTGCTGGCCCCTGACTGTGTGTTTGTGGGAAGTAACAACAATATAGTCTCAACAAATATGTTCGTGATATTTGTTTGAATACAATGTGTACACAAGTTACGTCGGCATCGTATAAAAGAGGTAAAGGTATTAATCTCAACATACTCACTGCCAGGCCACGACGGACAGCTATGAGGACACCACCCCCCCTCGTAATATTTATTTGTTCATAATTACGATCTGTTCGGTAAACAATGTATCGCGAGTCAAACAGTTCCCCATCAAAGATTCCTGGCAATAGCCAGGTTTCAGTTAAGCAAATTATATCATAATCCACATGTAACACATTACTAAAAAATGTTTTAGTTTTTGACCTTAACCCGCGTACATTTTGATAAAAAATGTTAAGTACCATTATTAAAGAAACCAATAATTAAACGCTGATTACAAACTACCGTGACAATTTTTATAAAAATATTGTACCGAGATTCTAGCCCGAAAATAACAAACGTAGAATTAATATAACTCCGTGAAACAAAAGTAAAATTAAGAATATAATTTTTAAATTCGTATAAATAATTATGAGTAGATTTAAATAGAACCAACATACATTCCAAATTGTAAATCAAGCAGCCCGCAATACACATCAACTCAAACAAATAAAGACAAGTAATAAAACATAAGAACAACAATTTTCGCTTATCTCCTATATAATCTTGTTTAAAGATTCCTCTGATATTACGTGAATAATAGGTGACTGTTCGTTGCGTCGTACCATTATGGTACAGTTCCGGACCCAGCAGAAAGTATACTTTTTTTCCTTTGCAATCTGTTTCGTTCTTTTGAGTAGAAATTTATTTTTCGTAGATAGATGATCATTAAAATAAATTCTATTATTGCCTTGAATACCGGTAAAACCGATATCCTTTGCCGTACAACTCTTAAGCTTGCGCAATAGTGTTAAGAAATCATCTTTTTTGTATCTTGACTGCATTTTAACGATAATAGGTCTTATTTTATTATCAGAAGTATTATTTTTGACCGCAACTCTTGTAACAAAATCAACATCGGAATCAATATTCAAAGCATACCCACATTTAGTTGCAATATTTTTCATTATTTGATTTAAATTTTCACCGTTCTTCTGTGGAATTCCATTAATTTGAATATTCGAACGACGCACCCACTGGTCATTCCTATCCTTATACTCAGTAAATTCCTTGATCTTTGATTTATATTCCTCGAGTTCTAATTTGATGTCATCAACCCCTTTGATCTCCTTATCCAATTCAATTAACCTCTCAGTCACAGAAACCATAGAAGATTCCACTGCAATTATCCTTGTAGACCACATGCCGACGGCATCAGAAAGTTTCTTAAATTCATCAGTAATCAGGGATTTAAATGAATTTATTGAACATTCTAAACCATTCAAACGATCATCAAAGTATGAAATCAATGATTTAGAGCATCAGTTTGAAAAAGTGACTGAGGTTGGCTTGGGTCATCATGTATTTTACCAGAGCCCGATGTTAATTTTGGGCTGATATTAGGTCTTTTTGATAGCTTACATGTCGTGTATTTCCACTTACATTTATTCATAGGGAGAATTTTTTTAAATTCGGATTCATTCATGCCGACACATAAATATATATAAATCCCCTGACATACAGAGCATTTTAATAAATCTTCCATATTCAAAGTTGTCGAACAATGTTCACATTCCATATTTTATGAAGACGGTAGAAAACAAATAAATAAAATGATCAAACGACACGACTCCCCGCACATAAAGCAACTGAGTCCAAGTTTATTGAATTCTTTGCAATTTAAATCGCACTTAAGTTCACTTATGATATAACTCGATGCTATTTCACAAAATCACTAAGAAAAACAAAACTTTATATGTTATAACTATTTTTGTTACGGGAGACAAAATTTAACGTGTACACTGCGCAATAGTTCGTTTGTGAGTGTACTCTTAATGATCATTCGTTTTTCTTGTTTAAAATTGTAGATTATTAATATAAGTTTAAAAGGAAAATATTAATAAAATTTTACTTATGCAAAGTGTTTACCAGATGATCTATTTAGGAACATGCAATAATCTATACATTTGTTAAAATTGTATTACAGTCAATCATCTGTCAGTCATCATAAAGCTGCGTTAGGACGTAATAATATTTCTATTACTTAGAAATATTATAGTTTTTAATATTGAACTACATATTATTATTGTTAACTTAAAATATATTCAAAAAGTACCGTAGATATACGGAGTTATATTTTTATGCCTGTTTTTATATAACTTACGATGGATAAAGTGCGAGTGAAGGATTGTAATTATTTACATGAAGCGTGAATACACAAACAGAAAAAGAATTCGGATTAATGATTTTTATTCCTTCAATCTAGATATTACACTTTAGTTTACATATCTTTAATGTTATATTTCTGAGTAGAGTAGTTCATAAAACAACTTGAACAACTAAAACTTCTATAAAATTGAACAAAAATATTATGTGATTACACCCTATTAAAGAATCGAATTAATACTGAATTATATAACATATTCAATGATTCTTATAATAAAGGTCAACGAACCTAAACAGAGTTGAATAAAGATGTTAACAATTAATATATAACACTACTTGAGATATCTATCTAATATTACTATTTTGTGTAAATACGTACATTGTTACAATATATTAAATGTTTTATGAAATGACTTTATCTATAACAGTAACAAGTACAGCGGTTGGCGCAGTTGTAAAAGACCCGTCAAAGCCTTTTATAAATCTGACAACACATCGTACGTCTCTTACTTCACATTGTGTATTTGATCTCTTTTATCTCTTTTATATTTCAGTGTTCGTTTCGTAAGTTTCAAAAATTTACGTGTTTGTTTTTTACTTTGATGTAAAGTTTGTTTATAATTAAGATTTGATGTTCTACTTTTTGAGTAAAATTTTACAAATCGTCTTGATATTGCATAAGATTTTTTAAAAATTGTTATTTATTAGATGCAAAGTTGTGCTTGACATAAGTCTCGTGCGTTAAAACTCAACAATATCAATATTGGTTCTCACCCAGTTGTTTACTCTTCGTTATATATGTTCCGTTATATCATTTTAAATTAGGCAATAGTTAGAAGAATTATCAAATATAAAATGAATTGGACGAATTATTAAGTGATTTTATAAAACAGATCCACCATAAACTAAAAAATGTTATAAAAATATTCCATTAATATTGAGGCTTCATATTAATTCGACCAGGACTGTCTTTGTTTGGCTTTACTGGGAACTTGATATCTGAAACCTTTAAATATTCATATACCTTATATTAATAACAAAAAGCTGTTTAATTAATATGTTAGAATTGATGAAATCCATAATATTAATCATATTAACCATAATATTATTTATATAAAAAATATATCTATAAATATAAATCCAAAGGTAAATCTTAAATATCGTCAAATCTATCTCGGGCTTAACTTGAGGTCAGCTGGAGTCAACTGCCTGCAGTTCCTATAGAGGGGTTAAATAGACTAAGGTTATTAATAGCTCATTTACAAAGGCACAAATTATTTTTATAAATCTTTTTGTTGTGCAAAATGCAAGCTCTAAAATAATGTTAGTGGATGCCGGTACTTACGCTAGTTGGCCCCCTTACAGATATTAAGTGATAGATATAAAAATAATCCTTTTAATCGGTTAGTGTTCGTTAATTTAATTACAGCTTTTTGTTGTTTACTAAATAGTTTTTAAATTGGAGTGACAAACAACAGTGTATTATAAAAAAATGTCTTATTTTGATTAAATATTATAAAAGCTGTTTTGATTTATATGGAAATTTACATAATTTACAAAATCATACACTATTTATAGGTCAGATAATTGATACAAGTATTGTGTTAATTATTAAAAGGTTCAAATAATAAACAAACGAAGGGGAATTGTATTTAATTAACATTAATTCTTTTAAAATTTTTGAATTTTTAACAATCAAAGTTATTATACAGGACTTGCACGACAAATGTTGCCATAACGTATCTGGATTCCATAAAGTTATCTTATAAGAGTTAAAAAGAAATAATAAAAAAACTCAGTAACTTTCCAGAGCATACACAACTTTAAGTATAAATTCGTAGAGTGGGTATAAATTAAATACTTTTAAAATTTCTTCAATTTTCTTTAATATGTTGTAATGAAATACAATAGTTTTATAAACAATTGTTCGATAATAGATGTCTATATAATTAACTTCTCTCATGAATTAATTCAGTAGATAAGTGTTAGTTATATTTTGAGTTGATTATGTAATAGTATCGGTCGATAGTCTCATTACATAATTGTACATAATATTATTAAAGACCCGCTTAGTAAATAATATTAGTTACATTAAGTGTAACTTAAGAACAGTGCACGTCGATGTTTTATGTGGCGATAAGAATGCTTTCCTATTATCAGAAATGTACTTAACAAATGGTATAATGATGAAAATGTTATCAAATCTATTTAACTTTCCGAGTCAATATTCTGTAGTGATTGTTTCTTTCCCTAATGCGTTGTTACGTCTTACCGCGACTTCATGAACTAATACATCAACTGTAACAGAGATTTACAACAAATGAGAACTAAAGAAGAAAAATGTAATATTATATATAACATATTTGTATTAAATGTCGCATGACAGTACAACTTTTTCATATTAAAAAAAAAATATCTATAATATATATTTTTAATTTTTCAGTCACTTTAAACCAAAAAATATAGTTTTATTTAATATTTAATAATCCTCTGGAGCACCTGTGTCCACCAGCTGGTCGACACCAAAAGTATCAAAACCTTACATTTGGATGATATTAGAAGGTTTTGATACATGTATTTGTATGACTGCAGTGCGGCAGAGAAAATACAGAGAAAAAAACTAGAAATATGAGAACCCACTGTTTTTGATTATTTTAATGGAGCACATTTTTGGTTAGTTATGTATATTTATTTTTGTAACTGAATTTACCAGGTGTTTGATTTTGTTTTAAGTGGGAGTGCTATTTTGCTAGCATTATTATATAAATTCCTTTTGAGGAACAAAGTACTGTGTAGGTACTTGAGGTAATTAAATTACCAACAGTTAAAAAAATATTTATTTTTAAGCTAACTACAATTTATTGTTTAGAAATGGAATATTTGTACTGTAAATAAAATAATTAAAATATTAATTATGATGATAATCATATTCAGTTGTTGTTAAATACCCTTATACTTATACTTTTGTAATTAACATAACTGTCTTAACCCAAATTCAAACTTGCGATTCTATATTTTACTGTGTAAAATAGAATATCAAAGTTGAAGAACTGCTACCTTAAATTACTATTTAGATAAACATATGTATAATATCTGCAAATACCTTAATAGTATTGAAGTTGTACCTAAAATATGAATGCTAAATGTTAATAGCCACGAGTCACGTGACGCAGAGCTAAAAATAGTTTTTATAGTTTGTTTTCTGTGTCTGTTGTTTGATCACGCGACACCAACATCAATTAGACAGATGTAGTTTGGTATGTGGGTATTTCTTATATATATGTATATTGAAATTGAAGAAAATAAAAAAGTTTTTTGTAGCTTCTTTATTACGCCTTTCGTCAAAAAGAATCCTTTTTCATTCTGTAACAAAACGATACCAAACAATATTTATATATATACAAATAAGTATTTTGTACAAATATTTTAAGATCAATTAAATTAATCGAAAAATATTAGAGATACTGAACTCGAACTCGAAACGAATTGAATATTTTAACAAGAGATAAGAAAATAATCAGACAAAGCATTTACTACCCAAAGTGAAATGTCATATCATATTACCTACTAACTGTCAAACCTTCTTACAGTCTGTTGTAAGAGTTTTTAAACCTTTTTGAGATCATCATCTTTGTACGTAAGTGCTTGACATTAGTGGAAGAGATGTTTTGCTCTGAGATTATTATTTAAAGATAATTTATTGAAAATAGACCTTACAGCTTTATTATACATCTATATATTTTAGTTTTCGTTTTTTTAAAATTCAATTCTATCTTATTTATATAGTGAAAATAAAAATTCCTCCCACTGTCAAAAATAAGAATACCGTGTTAAATAAAGTACCGTATTACCAAATCATATTTTATAAATATTCTTCCTGTAACTTTGATTAACTACAGACAACCAGTGTTAATATTTATTAGGGAAAGATGTTCACAGTAGAAGTATCCTTTACACTTGAACAATAAGTGATAAGCTTGCATGGCCTGGGCCTGGCCTAATTTGTACAAGGACTGTGCAAGATGGCGGACGATAAAACAAATAACACGCGATAATTTCAAAACTATTTTTTTTGGATTTGTTTTATAATATTTAATTTAAAAAGTCCTTTTAGACTACACATTTGTTTATCTAAATAGTATTTTAACTGTAATTTACATACAGAATATAGAATTTGGGTTAACTTAGTTTTAATGTTAATTTTATAAAAGTATAAGAGTTGTTTTAACTTATACAAGAAGTACTTATAAATAATATATAAATACATTTTCTTTTCATTATATATTAAAATAGTGTTGAGAAATGATCATGGTTACAATAAAAAATTATAGAGTTCATAAATCTGTTAAACCAACCATTTCTTTTCGGAGTAGATTACATTTTACATTTAACGAGGAAAATTATCAAAATGTTAACTTAAACTATATAATATATATTTTCAATTTCTTTTTCGATATTTTCATGTTATACTATTTTATTAACTGATAATAATAACAATAGAAAAGATAGATCCTTTATCTAACATTAAATTAAAACAAACTAAAAATATAAAAATACTACTATATAATATGGGGGCGCCAAAAACACAATTATATTAATCTTCGACACGCTCACAGGGATCAGTAAATTGTAGAAAAAAAGTGACTCGCAAGGGAGTAAATAGGAAACCATGCGTGCACCAACCTCAGAATGCAGGGTAGCAGGGTAGGCAGGGTAGGGTAGGCAGGGTAGGCAGATAATCCAAGAACGTCGACGGCGCGTAACGGTTAAAGTTTAAACACGCAGGCTAGTTTTACAGACGGCAGATAAAACTCGCGGTTACCATATGGCACTACCACTTAATAGCGGGAGACTATAACAATGTCTCTTCACGATGTTGAGCTAGTGTAGAAGGCGGTAATACTTGCAGTAATACCAAATAAATTAGATTTGTTGTTGACGGAAGTTAATATAAAACAAACAGTTCTCACGTAAATACTGAGACACTAAGTTATAACTCAGTTGTATCCTATAGCGTCCTCTATTACACTCTTACTAAATAATATTGCATTTCATGTTTTGAACTTCATAAGACGATTACAATTAATATTGAATTAAAATTTATGAGACGAAATGTATATTAATAATATAATATACACATGTTTAATGAAAATCGTTAATGCCTGAAATTTGTTAATAAGATATTACTTGGTTTCCAGTATGGAGAAGATACAAAATACTTATCTATTGTCTTTCTAAATTTTGTTTGTGTTAGTAAATAAATATATATATATTTAAAGTCAATCGCGTAAAAGTTAACTTAATTTGTATGAAATAAGAGCAATACTCGTGTACTCGAACTGGAAGATTTAAAGGATTAGTTGTTTGAAACATTGGGAAAGAGCCAGCGGCACTTTTGACATTTCTGATGTAAAAGTTATTAAACTTTACTCAAATTTATAGAATACTTTTCACTTACAATTATACAGTGAGGAGATAGAGGAGAGTCATTTAAAAATAAATCATTTTTTGGTCTTGTAACTAATATATAATTATAGCAGGATAGTTTTTTTATTTGATTGGAGGATGTTTGCGACTTCTGAAGCTCAAATAATCACAATTATAACGTTAGTGTCTAGTTGGTGGTCGGTCATCTTCCAGCTCTTTGTTGGAAGGTTCTATCAAAAATAAATGTTATTATTATATTTATATTCCATTTGTTCCATTTCCTGGCACTCCAGCTGCACGACTGGCAGTTAGCCACCGGCAGCCCATTTAACTAAATATGTATATACATACATATATATACTAATTTTGTTTGTAGAAATAGGTTTTTCTTTTTATGATCAACTAGCCGTAGGGCTCGCTTCGCTCCCTATTATTTTTTTTTAATTTGGTGACCTTATTGACCATACAGCGTCGCCAAAACATAGCCCTGGCATCGTTAGACTATAAGCTTTCATTTGATACCCTGTTTATAAAAATCCGATAAGTGGTTTAGGAGGAGTAGTGCAAGAAAGATAAAAAGTAATCGATTTTATATGGTAAGATTATTGTAGCAGTGTATCTCAGTGTTTACTAATATTTGATAAACGATCTGATTGTTAAAGATATTAAATAGGAAATGCAGAACAAATTAAAATACTTAATTCGATGATATCCTGCTTCTGCATATACATTATAACTAAACAATATCAACACATAGATATAACTACATACCAATTGTTATTAATTAATAACAACGCAAAAGTACATCTATTAAATATATAATTACATATTTCACAATTTAACATTGTACTTTCACCAAGAAGTACTTCTCTTTGTTATTGTTTATTTTATCTCTTAGTAATTAAGAAAAAACAGTCTATTAATATCGTGCATTATACTAACGGTCACAATAAAAGATTCGAAGAAGAAGAAGCTATTCGTGTCATCTCTTGTCCATCTAAATTAATACTTTGCTGGTTTAATTTAAAATGTATGTATATCTAATACAATAAATTCATTTTAGGCCACTTAAAATTACTTACAGAGCGTTTATAAGGAATGTTTTATTCATAGTGTAATTACTGTATATTTTACTTTCTTATCAAATTTCTATACATTCACATTCAAATATCTTTATGTCTGAAATACTCTATTTTATAATTTTTATATGTGATTTTTTTAAACATTACTTAATATATTTATATTAAATTAAAAATGTGTAGTGATATGTTACATGAGTGATAACATGTACTCGTATGTGTCTGTTCGGTCAGCACGGCGTCGCTGCAACTCGATCTCGCTCCCAGTCACAAGATGGACGTTCATCTGATACCACTGATTGTAGTTCAATGTACCGACGTTGTGCATTGATTGGAGTTTAAATAATGTATTTTTTTGCATTAAATGCTTGAGGAACTTTAGTTTGCCTTTTATTTGTATTTGGAGGACATCATATATTTGGTATATAGCTTTAAAGAAAGAAAAATATTTGCTCTTTATATTTTTTAATAGAATACACCAATAGTAGTCACTATAAAGTAAAAGCAATATAAAATATTTTTCATCTGCTCTTTAAGTAACTAATATATATCAAATGAAAACAAACTTCAGCTTTTTAATATTATTCTAGAATAAGACATGAAACTTCTTTATTACGGTTAAAATAAATTTTTAATTGTAAACTCCTTATTTTCTGTTTCATTATTAATTTTGTTAATTTCTTTGTATCAAGCGTTCTTATATATCTAGATTTCGCATTGAAAATAAGTGTTTGTATAAAACTTCTAGAAGAGAGTAATTATTCATTATAAAGTCTATTTACAATCTGTTCTTACTAAGGTTATAAGTAACATATGGTATTGTTTGTTTTTAATTTTTAAGCAAAGTAATTGTTTACGGTGTTTTTGGGTAGACCTCGAAGAATTCGGTCTGCCCATTCATTTGTCCCCTACTTTCGAATTTTGGAAAAATTTCTTCACAGGAGGTCTTCTTATGACCGCCTGAGTCCGAAATGACCATTGGTCAAAAAGTTTATATATATATATATATATATATATATGCGTGCGTGCGTCCAGATTCGACTTTTGTCAGCACGATAGCGGCCGCAGTTTCGCTCGGATCGCTTTCAAACTTTGCACTAAAATCAACCATCCAAAAATGAAGGTCAAGTTCGTTAACCAGAGAAATCCGGTCACAGGGGGCGCTAGGGCCTCACTTTTTCTGATTTCAGTTTTTCGACCATAACTTTGTCCCTATACAAAGGAGATCAATCGCGTTTATATTATATGATGTCTTTGATAAATACCTATAACTAATGTAGATAAACCAAAAACCTAACTTCAAGAACTTAGGGGTGAGGGTAAAAAAACCGAAAATTTTTGGAAAAAAAATCATAACTTTTTTCTGGTAAACATTCTTGCATCACAAGTATTTTTAATAGAAAGGTTATTTTTTACTCTAAATTTAGGTACCAAAAGTTTTTCCGTAAAAGGTACCGTTTCCGAGAAAAAAAATAAAAACCACTTTTAGCTTGAAAATTTAAGGTAGGTAAAACCACGGCAACTTTCTTCTGGTAAACATTCCCTCCTCGTAAATATTTTTAATAGAAAGGTTATTTTTTACTCTAAATTTAAGTACCAAAAGTATTTCCAAAAAAGATACCTTTTCCGAGAAAAAAAATAAAAACCGCTTTTTGCTTGAAAATTTTTGATGTAAACAACGGCATCATGTGTTATTCTTAGGAAGTGAGTTATATTTTAAACGAGTTACACACGAGGTCTACCCACGCGTGTCCCTCTGCGGGCACGGATTTTTTTGTTAACTTCTTGCAGCTTAAGGCCACAAAATTTTTTTATGATAATAAAAGTATTTTTTGTACTTATCTTAATGACATCCCATTTACTTTTAGATTTAAATATTTTACCCTAAAAATATCTTAACTTACAAACATTGATGTAATCTTTTACTGTATAAACATAATATAATCCTATGAGGACACTAATAATACATATACAAGAAAATTATTTTAATATTGTAAATTAAACCATTTAGAAGAGACCAATAAATCAGTATTTGTTGGCCGAAGATTAAATAAAACAAGACAGGCGTGTGTAGGATTACGTTCACACAGCTGCGGACTAATTTGAATATTTGGATTAAATATACGCATTTAAGTAATTAAGTTAATCTTACAGCTCTAATGTGGAGTTTTTGTTCCATGAAAACATGTTCATACTTTTTGTTGTTATTTTTATAATAAATTGCTTATTTTTATATTTTATATTAAAATAAAATGCTTGCATTTAATTGAGTGCTTATCGGCTATAACTATGGCCTTTACATCTTTTGACCTCTGACCTTTCTTAATCAATATTTGTAAATACTAATTGCCTCTCATGTTTTCATTAAAGACAATCTTAGTTTAAATAAAATAATATTTTAATATATAAGGAAATTCTGAAAGCACTAATATTGTAGGCATAATAATACTATACTCGCTACTGCTACTACCAAAGTGATGTCTATTGGCACTGTAGGTTAAAGACATTGTACAATTACTTTATTATGAGTATTATAAGTTGTGATTCTTAATCCTTGATAGTATGAGTGTAAATTCGGATTTGTTTTCACATATTAATTATCTTTAACTCAGTGAGCCACTCTTAAAAACTTATACGAAAATTCTTCCAACTTGCTCGTCTTATGTATTGCACCAATGCTAACTAAAACTAATGGGGCTAACGGACTGTCGGTTTGTTCCCGCAATACTCAATATCATCAACGTAACATCTAATTGCACATTTGTATCAAATGGTTGTAGCTTAATGAAAATTGAAGTAATAATTCAATTAGTGGAATTATTATTTGGTGCTTATATTTAAGACATCCTAATTACTTTTATGTGACTTTTAATTTTGTTTGACTTGAAATGTAATTGAGTTTAATAATAATATTATCAAAGCAAAGCGCCTCACCCGAGTTGTATTTTATATTTTAGATATAATTTCAATATGTACACATTTTATGTGAGAAATATTTTAAATATTATTTAAAAAAACGTTTAAAAGAGACTCATTATTATTATCTGTGTCCTAAATTAAATGCCTCAAGAGGAGAGTGTGTAGGATTGCACGCCCGCAGTGCGGTCGAAAATTTGAATTTGAATATTTAAGATGAAACATTGTCAATTAACTAATTTGATTATCTTATAGCTCTCGTTAGAAATATTTTAAACTCAAAATAATGTCTAAATATATTTTTATTAATTTGATGACCAAATGTTTCATTGTACAATTATGAATGCACATTGTAATGAATTACTTCGGCTTAAACTATATATTGATTAAAACCATGTTATTCAAAACTGATGTAAATACTAATAGCATGTAATCGCATATTCATCAATAATAATTGATAATAAAGATAACAAGAGAAAGTTTCGGAGTCAAAGAAATGTAATTAATATATTTTTCCAAATTAAATTCATAATATTATTAAAATTTATTTATAAATGTTTTTTTTTATATTATTGTTAAATGATTAAAACAATATGGTGTTATGTGGGTTTTAAATGAGGTAAGTTTAGAATTTCAGTTTATTTAAGAAAAGACTGTTGTCTGTGGTTTTGGCGTCTCCTCCTCCCGGCTCAAATAATATTAATATTTAATCAAACAATATCCAGAAATCTTTTTTATTCTAAGTTATTATTAATCAAATAAATAAGATAAAATTCCGAAATGAGAAGCCTCTTTTATGTTGACTGTTATAATATTACGATAAAATTTAACAAACAAATCGTTCACTAGTTCTCTAGTACTTGTATTATATAGCAACTATTTAATTTATTCCAAACACTTGTAAAATTATAAAGAAAATTTAGAAAAGATTTCATATTCTTATTCGGTATATTCATATATACTATATAGTAGGGTGATTCAAAAAATCCTAGTTTTAAATTTTTATACGGGCACCGTCTTTTATGGTTGCAATATGAAAAAAAATATACCCATATTTTTTTTTGTTTAAATTTAAGTCGACTTTAGGGGTCGCTACCATCCATTAAAGTTTTTGAAAAATGCATACATTACATACGGTAATGGGATTGCACCCCTTGGAAACCAAAATGGCGGTGCCTTTGTGTATTTTTGTACCTGAGTGTAAACAAGGTACGTTAGGTACCTGGTACATATCCTCTATCTACGTTTTTTAACCTCTTCAGTCTTCAGGTTACTAAGCTACAGAAAGGGTTTAAAGATTAAAGTTGTAATTTCGCAATAGAGTGTGAGCTAGTTTTTAAGTAAGTAGTAATATAGCCAACCTTTTTTAATGTCGCCGTCTTTGACCTCTTTAGACAGTCGGCCGGCTACTTCATTGTCAGGCCCGTCTACCTCGAAGCCACAGCGAAAACAACGGAGGAAAGAATTAATCGATGACCGTTTGGTTGTAAGTCTTGATGTTGCTAAGTTAAGCGATCGAAAAGCTGCTGTGGTATTAATATCGACTCTCAAGAGCGCTGGCTGTGATGCTGAGAAGTATAAGTTAGCTTTTCTTCTATTCGGCGTCAGCGAATCCAGTGACGAAAAAAAATCGCAGAATCTCTAAAAAGTCAGTTTAAACCAGAGGTTCCGCTTACCGTTCATTGGGATGGTAAAATGCTCGAGGACATAACGGGACATGAGGCTGTGGATCGCTTGCCTGTTATAGTATCAGGACAGGGAATGGAACAGCTTTTGGGTGTTCTAAAACTTCCGAATGGAAGAGGGCAGGCGATGGCCTCAGCTGTTTATGAAATGTTATTGTCCTGGGGCTTGAATGAAAAAGTAAAATCGATGTGTTTTGATCATCATCATTATCAGCTATCGTGCGTCTACTGCTGGAGGTAAGCCTTCCCCATTGACCTCCACCGCAATCGGTCCAAAGCGGCCCGCATCCATTGGTTTCCAGCTACTCTTTTTATGTCGTCTGTCCACCTAGTTGGCGGTCGATCTCTACTTCGCTTGCCAGTAAGTGGCCAGGAAGTATTTTGATACCAGAGCATTAAACACAGGTCGATTCAATGGAGCTTGTACCTTACTAGAGCAAAAGCTGGAGAAAAAATTATTATGGCTTCCATGCAGGCATTACATTTTGGAGATTGTGCTTGAAGCCATCGTAGTTTCAGCAACTAATGCTTCTAGTGGGCCAGATATACAAATCTTCAAAAGACTGCTAATGAATCAAAGAAATTTGCATTTTTACTGTACGAATTTACGCCAAATACTGGTATCAAGCTCCTTGCGCATGGTCTGCACCAAGGAATGACTTACAACTTTTGAAGGATTTATTAGCTTACAATAAAGTGAGTGAATCACTTTCAAAAGTTGCTATGAAACAAGCGTTGGGGCACCTTTGGTACCTATCAGAAAAACTTGTAGCTTTGGCCTTCTCTGACGACCAAGTTTCTTTGGAAACTAAGCGAAAGATGGTTGCTGCGCTTCAAATAGAAGGGTCAGAAGATTCTCCAAAGCGAGCCATCCTGGATCAAACCTTATTGCAACAAAAAACCTGGAGGACTTCGTATCTTCTCACACATTAATGTTTTTAAAAAGTATCTCCATCTCCTGCGATTTTTTAAAAAAGGACGTGCAGACCTGGAAGGACGATTGTGAGTTTAAAAAATGTGTTGCTGTTGTAAAGGGTCTAAAATTTATCAACGATACAGCTGAGAGGGGAGTACCATTGATTGAAGAGTACAATCGCCTTCATACGACAGACGAAGACCAGAAACACTACCTATTGTTGGCGGTCAAAGACTTTAGGCGAAAATTCCCCGATTGTAACAAATCTATATTAACCATCTTAAGTTACTAGTCTTAGTTATAATAGTAGTTATCCTTAAATTTTTATTGTAGTTATTTAATAAAATAAGTTATTACTTATTTTTTACCCGTTCATAAAACCCAACACTTTTCATCCCTGGTAGCGACCCCTAAAACCAGTTTTAAAAATCAAAAAAAAATTTGGTGGAACTTTTTTAATTAATAGAACAAAATGACAGGGTGCCCCCATAAAAAACTAAATAAAAAATTTTCACATACAGTTTTGAATCACCCTACTATATACCTTGACTGCTAATAAATTATGTCAAAGCTACAAGGTGTATGGCACCGATGTGATAAACACTAATTATGTAGCTGAATCATTGTGAAATGTTCTCATTTATATCCTCCTCGATCGCAAAAGGAGTCGTTAATGACGCCGTGTGACTTCATTAAATCTGAAACACGAGGCTCGGCGGCTCTACTGAGGCAAGTAACTAATAGCTACTTCCGAACTCGGCGCTGACGTGCTGACACTTCAAATACACTCTTAACTACCACAAAACCGTCGAACAAGCTATTACAATGTTACATTAAAATCCTCAATACTGGATTGTAACAAAATGATATAAATTATGTCCCAAATGTAATTAATGATTTATTTATCTCATTAAATAGAGCTGTTTCGCATATCAATTATACTATCTTTTTGTTTCTGACCGAGTAAAGACATTTTTAAGGAATGGAGAAATAATAAAATAATATTGAGAATAAAAAAAATCCATTTAAAAGTCAAGTACTATGGAGCTATAGAAATCTCATTCCAATCGAAATCTATAAAATTAACTAATATTTCGTAAACGATGATAAAAGGCTTGTCGAGTCGCAACTTCACTATAATAAGGTATCGGAACTCCTAAAATAGAAGCTGCACTTTATTGTATTTAAATGCTATTAATTGTTGTGTAAACCTTATATATTTTTGTCTCTGACGTCTTACAGAAGTCAAAAAATTCTAAATTCTGTTGTTACCATTAATTAAGTCTAAATTACGACATTTATTATTTTCTTTTAATTTTGGACTTAGTTGAGCTTAGATATATTAACAACCTTAAGGTGTTAACTGCCTTAAAACAAGATAAGTAATAATAAATACGATAAAGTTTGGAGTCTGCCTAAGCTTGGCTATCAGGCCAAGATAGACTATTGATTATAACTTTCTTGTGTTCCAGCTTCAGTTTGACTGAATCTGAATTTCCGGCTGCAATATCAAACAAGTTAACAATAACTTCAACAGTCAGTGTGTGCCATTGTCCATGTGGTAGTTGGTCAAACGTATATTTACCTTAGATTTATTAAAATACTACAGTAACATTATTTTTTCTAAAAATAAAAAAGATCTTGGACATTCTGGAACAAATTATGACAAAGATAATAATCTCAAGTAGCGAAGGAACAATTAGGATCAGGAATTGTCTGCAATGAGGTTTACATATTATTATAGAAAATAATAAAGTTGTCAGCCTTTGAAAAAAATAATAATAAATTTTTTTTCTATTAAGAAAGGGTGTAGTATAAATATATAACACTTATATAAGTTTAATATAAGTAAATAAAAATGGTTTAAAAACTGTGTAAGTATAAGATTTTGTAGTTTTAAGTAGTTGGTATCAAGTGTATTAATTCTTAAACACAACAATCTTGTTGGGTAGGATGAGTATTTACAAGCGTTGTGTAATTGTAATGTAATTTAATAAACAGAAAACTTTTCCCTACAACTAATCGTAATTTATTGTTTGACCCAATCTCATAGGGTTACATGGTGTTGTGTAGTATAGTGTAATTATTAACATATATACAGACGTTACAACAAATAAAGCTTTAAAAAAAATCAGAAAAGCTATGTATTTCCTGGGATCAATTAATAATTTTAAACTAATGGGATATTCTTGTAGCCCTTCTTAAGTCCACGTGGATGAATTCTGTGTCCACAATTATCACATTATAAATGATATTATTATAATATAAATGCCAAAATAACTCTAAGCCTCTTTGAATGTAATCATTGGGTAATATTTTTTTTTTAACTTCGTTAATTAAATTAATTTTTCGGCTTTATATATAAAAATGGTAAAAATATTAGGAATGTTATTTGTTTTTTGTTTATAAATTAATATTAGAAAGCAATGTGTATTACAAAAAATATGAATTATTGTTATCTTTAATGGAAACACTTTTATAACTAATATAAACATTCAGTAATATTAAAATTAATATTCAACAATATCAATAAGGATTCGGCAAATGCAATAAGAATCACTGTACTCTTTGTTATCCATCACTTTGAGAAATTTATTGAATATTAATTTAATAATATTTTAGGAAAATAAAGATTCTCTCGTTCTGAAGCTGGAGGTTACTAAACGAATCTCGATTATTTAAACAAATATAGCTCCGATGACGAAGAGGAACAGTTGACAAAATGTGATTTCTTTGGTTTGGTGTTATATAAAAAAAAAGTCATGTCGCTTTACGAACCTTCATTTTATTTAAGTAAGAAAAAATATGTATTATCTTCAACACTCACTTGTTTTAAGTAAATACAGCCGACTGTTGTATTTAACTAAATAATATTATTATATTACAATTTTATAATGACGCATACACTTATATTAATTTAAAATTAACATTGGTTATCAACAAATAGATTACAAATTGACACGAGAGCTTCGACACAACCGGTTCAATAAAATATTATGTCTTTAAAGAAATTATTAAATGACTAACATTTTCCTTTATGTGATTGTTTCAAAATTTGTTCCTATATCAATAAAAGAAGCTTAGGACGGCGTTAAAATAAGTAATATAAAGATAAACAATTTTTTTCTTTATAATGTACTAACCGGTAAAACTTGTGACTGGATTTGTTAAAATAATTTAATTTGTGATATTATTATGATTTGTTTTTCACTCTACAATTCTTACTAGCTTGTGAAAGCCTTCCTTCAACCTCATTAAAGGTTTTGAAAATTATTATAATAAAGATATGAATAAAAAAAATGTTTTAAAAATAATGGAACGAATTTTTTAAATTTTAAATTAATTTAAATAATTTACCATTAATCGGAACAAGGTTCGGTAAATCCAACAAATAACCATTCCTTGAACAAGAATTTTTTTAGTAGCGTTAATCGTAGCTTCGATATTTTTTGTGTTACAGAATGTCAGTTGAGTTGAAAATGTTATCGCTTTTAATGACCTTAAAAGAATTTATCATCATAATATTTTTTGTGTGCTGGTCTAGTTGCTTCATTCCATTCATTACTAAAAAAATTAAATTCGACCGTCCATTTCATGATCGGTATTGATTAAAGTATATTAAAGTATAATATATATAAATAAAAGTTACAGTTAAAAAAACATATAGTACATTAGGCCATACTTCGGTATTGAAATAGGTATTAAATCAATTTTATTTCCAATAAAACGTTCTAGAGTTTTCATACGTTTGCAATTCTTTAAGAAGAAACAACTCACCTGTTTGAATTGAGATACGCCGGAAGTTAAAGTGAAGATTGTGACAATATAAGGCGAATAGGTACGTTACAAAATGATTGCTTACAAACGAAATTCCTTATCGATAACAACTTAAATATGGAAATTAATTAGTTAAAGAGATTTTAAAGATATTTGGTTACTTAAAAAATATAGTGATGTGACTTATATGAACTATTCCCTGATAATATCAGACTCAACGATAGCATACATACGTATCTATATAAGATATCGTTATTTCATTAAAAACGGTATACAAATTACCAAAATTAATAACAAATATCAAAGATTAATAATTTATGATATAATTTAAATAGCTTTTGTTCTTAAATATTACAAAAAGAAAGAATAATTATATATAATTAAGACATTTCATTGACGTTGAAAATGTAAGTATTACAAAATGATTACAATTTGTAAGGCAAAAGTTGAAAAAATAGAAAAATCCTATTATTAATCACTTCAAACTAACTAACATTATAAATAAAAGAATTGGGAAAATACATTGTATTTGTTCGAAAGTTTTCACCTTTGTCAAAATTACAGAGAGAGATAATAAAAGAACTTTTTCACTTTTCTTTTAATCAAAGCCCAAAAACAAAGAGTTGCTTAAGAATGGCATTATTTGAAAATTAAGGATAAATTTGGGTTGTTGGCAAACTCTCTACGCGATGGTTCCATTGTTCAATCTTATTGTGCCTAGTAAAGTCTGTAAGAAGGCATAACTTAAATAATACTCATAATGTAAAAGAAATTGTTAATTTGGTGATAAATACAAGTTACATTCCATGAATGGAAATTTCAGTGTGTGCTTCTGTCCTCAAATAAAGTAACTTAAAGGAGAAACACTGTTTTCTTTCAACCCGTGCAATTTATCTTCAAATGTTAACAAAAGCTTATTTGGTCGGTACATAAAGGACGTATAAAGGGTGTACTTTCGATATAAAAGGAAAATTGGTGCCTACTACTTCAAGGTGATTTTGCGACTATTTCGCTTTGAGTAGAGTTAAGTGGCCGATATATTATAAGATAGTTTCGTTCCATTTTTCAACGGAATAACAAAATTATAACAAATACATAATACGAAGTTTGAAAATATTATTTTCTTCAATTTCCTAGGGTTATACATGTTAATAAGGATATTTGTTACTTCAAGTTGAACCGTATCACAAGGTATTCTGTTGCTACGGGAGCAATAATATGTGTCTACACCTCCTTATACAGGTCTCACAATGTTACATTTAAGTCGCCTCCGTGTATTAAAACTAATAATTGATATAATAACAAATAACAAATATTGTAACACAAAAGATTAAAAACTTATGAGGTTTATTAATATTGTTATTTTTTATAATGCTATTATGAAATTATTAGTAGTTTAATGCTCAATAATTATGAAACATAAATTAATAATTTTATTTCAGAAATATTTTAGACACTAAGTTTTGTGAAACTCAAAAGATTCTTATAAAACAATCAACGTTTATCAAAGCCTACTTTTGAAGTTTTTTGAATAATTAATTTATTAAACAACTTAAGCTAAACACGCACCGAAAGATGGTTGTTTTGCAGATTTTCTTAATTATTTAAAATAACGTTACTATCATAATTACATAAAATATATTGAGAGCGCTATTTTGTATTAAAAAATAGAACTGACAACAATTTATTTTAGTAATTATTTGTAATTGATTTTATTATTTAAAAACACGGTATTTAATTGTATCTTTTTAATATTAAGTTATAATTAGAGTGTAATTTTATAACATAATTAACGTATTTTCATACTTTATTTTTTAAATAGATGCCACCGTTCCCATTCCCTATATCCATTAACTTTCTTCGTTTTTTACTTTTCCGCGATGAAGTGGTAAAGTACTTATTCGTGTGGGAAAAAATAGTTTTTTTTATTTCCGTTAATATGGAATTTGTTTAATAATAATCATTGTTTATTACGTTATATTATAAGATAACAAACCAACGCCAAACACTAATTTCATTCAAAACCGGTCCAACGGTTTTTATTGCTTGCTTGCTAATAAGGTTTTGAGTTTTTAAAATATTTGATACAAATATTTTAATTTGTTTCTATCTTATAATATACGAATAGATAGTTTTTATTGAATTTTACACAATATTCTTAAATACATTTTATGGAAAACTAAATTGAAATCAGTAAAGAAAAAAATATTTACTACGGAAAAATCGCCTATTTAGTTACAAAATTGTATGAATTTTGCAGAAATTTATTAGTTTATCGTACTTAGGATTATTTTTTTAAATTAAACTTTTGAAAGCCAACTTCTTTATATATTTTGTGCAATTCAAAAGATATATGATACACATTCAAGTAAAACCAAGAGGAGTTAAAGCATTTCAACGGATTTTTAAGTTTATTCGAGCATATATCCAAATAAAAGAACTCAGTCAAAACAAGAGCAGAACGGCTATAGTGCCAGCCCGGATTATGTACAAAGTGCAAAACCTACTCAATTTTAATATTTTTTTTACAGAATCAAATGTTTAACTATAAAAAATATGTTTTGTAGAACGCTTGAGACTATTGAGCTTACAATTCTGTCTTGAAAATACTTTAACGTTTCCAACAGCAATGTCTATGAAAATCATTTAATATATTACGCTTGCATAGAGTATGATAAAAAAGTGACGATGATTTAATTATTTTTGATACAAATATTCAACATTGTAGTTTTATTATGCTCAAAACTGCCTTGATTCAGTCAAAATCATTATTTGCACAAATATATTAATTTGCATTATAATGGCATTGGTCAAACGATACATTTCAGAGAATAATTTGAAATTACTAAGAGTGAGATAAGATATGTACTCAGTTATAAATGTGCGTGGGTTTGTTTTATGTATTTTGTAGTTCAAAGGAGTTTCGCCTGGTTAGTAATTATGGAGAGAATTTAGATACAAAACGTTAGTAACTAGTTTATCCTTCTTCTTATTTGCTATGAGAAGGAAATGTCATTATTAATATTCTGCTTGTTACTTATGTTAATGTATATTTGTGTGTTTATCATTACAGACCGTGTATATTCGAGGCTTGTGAAATAAAACGTTAAATAGAATAGAGACTTTTTAAACTTCTCCAACTACTCACAGAAAAATATGTTGTATATATTTTTCTCAAGACACTTTGTCTGTGACACTTCTTGGAGTGGAGTGAAGATATATATAAACAAGGTTTGACTGCTTCAAAGGTTGATTTATGGAAAAATAATGTATCTAGCTCACGTTCACAAAAGGTTGACGACAGTATTGACTATCAGTCAGCCGAACATACCTGTAATAAATTGGCAGAGAAGTCAGGTATCTATAAGTATAATATTAGACGTCTAAAAGAAAATCCAGAATTATTAAATCAACGGAGCATAATGGAGAATGGAGCATATGGAAAATTTATAAAAATTAAAAATATGATATCATAGTTAAAGTATAATATCATAGTTAAAGTATAATGATAGAAGTGAATAGAAAAGTTGGGAATTTGGAAAAAAAAAATCTCATTTTGGTGGTTTTGCGGTGGCATCGTAAAAGACGTCATAAACTGTTAGGAACATAGGTTTGAGGAAGCTCCGTTCATAGTAGTTTATCTTGTGGTGAGATGATTAGCTCGGCAAGGTGTCAGTTCCCGTAGTTTTAAAGCTTATTTGAGATAACAACCACCCGTTTGTTAACATTTAACCAGAAATATTAAGATGTTACATTTTCAATTAATTTAAAACTAATTATGTAATTTTTTAATTTTTTTTATTCCGTTTTATTAATAACATTTATGATATATTTTAAGAAACTATTATTATAGATACCAATTCAATGTCATATGTTATTGTTCAGCGTGTGATAATATCTGCAATTAGATTGAAGCTGGAAGAAGTTTTCGGGGAAGAAGTATTGTCAAACTTTGTTGTTGTTATCATTTTTAAAGTAAGTAGTCTTTACATAGTTTTAACCTGTATAAATAAGGAGATTCCTAAAATAAAAACTAATAAATTACGAAATAACAATATGGAGTTACAATATATCAGTAAATCAATTAACGTTTTATCTTAAATCTAAAAAAAAGTTAAATAATCTCTGATTGTATAAAATCAACTGTTGTTTAAGTTGGAAAATTATATTTTACCGAACACTAAATATGCCAAATTAGTATAAAATAATCTGTAAATAATAAAAATCAAATGGAATGGAAAATAAACATAAAAAGATCGAATAGAAAATGTATAGTGTGTTATCAGATTGTGATAAGGGGATTTGACAACGATTTTTTTACAACACAAACCTCTTTTTCATTACTATGATGAAGTTTTATTATCTGATATATTTTTACATCAATATATGATAACATCCTATCAATTCATTCAATTGCAGATTCCGTTAAATAAATTGATAAAAATATATATTAGATCTTGTTAAAAAAGGAATGAAAGTGTAGTTTGAAGGATGTTAAAAAAACTAATTTTATGTCAATAAGATAAAGTTAAAAGTAGATGCATATATACTTTATCATTAAACCTTGAGTAAAAGTATTGTACTATGATTAAAAGGTAATCTCTTATATAATCAGGTTCCAAAAACGAAAGTGTACAAGAAATGACGAGACCAGTGCACCTTCTATTTTTAGAGTACTAAATCAATACGTTGTTACTACCACGCCCTTAACTTTATGAAATGTTAATAAAAACACATTTTTAATATGTAAGTAAATACTAGATTGATTCCTTTAATATTAATAATAATATATAAAAGTAATGAGGTATTCTTTTATGTTCAAACTTTGTCATGATTACTGTCGTACGTTTTCAAGGGATGTACCTACTGACGTCAATTAAATCAGAGATTGACCGATTAGTGTATCAAGAATTTAGTTTAATGTTTTATTGTGACTGTTATTTTCATCGTTTTAAACTATTAACAACTGGCTATGCGTACAAGTATAATTTACTCAGCATAGGTCATTAATATCATCAATGAATAGACAATTTTACATTCATCTTTGAGATTGAAAAGTTAACAGCCTGGGAACATTTTAAATGGTTGAATAAATCGATGTCATACCATTATCACAGTTGAAACGTTTGTTTATGGCTTTTTATATTTATTTAAGAACCATTTTCAGAGGCAAAGCATAAAATAATTTGGAAGTGAGTGAAATAAATATTTTTTCGAAATTAATTATAATTTTCGAAATGTTGAAATATATTTTTTCATATTGAATTATTCCACCATTAAAAAAAATAAGTTTTTTAGGGAGAATTTTTTAAATATTTAAATTTTTTTCATTTTTATTAACCTACTTGGATCTTCAATGTACCAACATTAGGACATTTACTCGAAAAACTATGTAAGTATAACGAATAAAACTAAAAAAAAACGTTCCCATATAAGTCGAATGGAAATATACGGAACTCTTAAATAAGGTTAGGAAAAAACCATTAAAAAACGCTTCGAATAATCGAATAAAATGTAACAAATTTTGTTTCATAAACTAATAAAAATAAAGTCCATATTTCAATTAAATAACTCTGGATAAATCTTTATAAGTTTCGAGAATAAATAAGGACAAATGACAAAGTATGGAATGTCTCATATGATAATACAGATTAATTCTGTTATATTTATTATGCTACATTAATTATACTATTTTGAATATATAATTAATTTGTGTTTTTTTTTTAATAAAATGTTCCCACTTTGTCATTTGGAATGTTATTATAATTAATAATTGTCTTTTCTTAAGCAAGTAGTTGTCAAAATTGTCTTGTTACATTTTTAAATATCATATAAACTTATTATTTATTATTTTATAACAATCAGAAAATTGGTTTCGTCAAATCACAATTATATCGTTATTATATAAATTTATCATTACATAGTTTTAACTTTAGTATACTTAGAAGAGTCATGATGAAGGTGAATATATAGCCGATTACGTCCCAATGTGTCGATCAAATCTCATATTTCAATACAGGAAACTATGATAACAAGGATATCTGTAGAAAAAGGGCTTTAAAGCTGTGTGTGTGTGGTTTAATAAGAGAAAAAATTCAGACTCCCAGGACCTATCCAACATAGTTCTATTCTCAATTTGCCATCAGTCTACAAGCTAGGGTTTGTGATGTTGCCCCTCTGCCAGAAGCACTTCATTATTATCAGATACAGATACAAGAAAGTTTTATAACTTTGACTCAAAATTATATTCACCATAGTTCAAAGAAAAGAGCAGTGAACGTATTGCTTAATTAAAGGAACATCTAGAATGTAAAGAAAAATAATTATTTGCGGTTGTTAGTAAGAAACCATAGAAGAAACATCTGTGGATACACCAGTAAACGTTGAAATACCTGCGGGAGTCTAATAATCACAAGGCACCTTGTAAGATAGTAACCTGAGTTTCTACAAAAACTGTGACTGGATGTTTTCGATTTATTGAAATTAGAAACTGCGTTGTCAGTAGTGACAACTTTTGATTGCGTGAATTCTTGTATCGCAACATCTATGTCCGGTTGTTTTTTTTACTAATGTATTTGAGGATATTGTGATGTAACATATATTGTGTTTAATAAATCGGAGATTAAACTATATAGTAACCATATAGTTTTTATCATTTCACCGTACTTGCCTTACACAATATTATTTAGTTTCTTAAGTATGGCATAATTTTACTCTTAGTAATAGCTAGCCGAAGGAACTATGTTACCGCTATTTAATGAAGCAGAACAGGACTTATTTTCTATTAATTATACATTATTGTTATTTTGCAGGTAAGGAAGACCTTATAATGTCTAAATGAGTAATTAACTCAATAAAAAATATATGAATTATGTTAATCGTGCCGACAAGTGACATTTCACTTAATTTAAACATCAACTTTACGTAGCCCACAACCTTATGACAATAGAAAGATTAACTAATTAGAACAATGCATTTTTTTGATAAACTAAAATCCTTAATTTAAAAATGTTATAAGCAATTAATTCAAATTAAGTTCTAATAAATTTGTACATTTGCTAAATTTATAATGTAAATTTAGATAAATCTAAATCTGAAGTAACGACTAACTGACGCGGAAACGGAAAACGGAATAGGCCAGTATTTACGAGCATCATTTCCGACCACTGGCTTCATTAACACACACTGAACAAAAAGGCACTGCAGTTTACGTTTATTAGAATAGACTGTTAAAGAACAATATACAGATAACATAATAAAAAACAAAATTCAGTAGTATTTTATTAAAGGTATATCTTTACTGAGTAAACGTGACCACTAAAAGTACATTCCATATACAAACATATTCTCAGTATGTTCCATTTTGTTGTTATACTTATGTGGTACAACGACGAGTACAGCTTATTATACAACCAGGAGATAAATATCCCTCATGATGCCTCATAAACCCTGCTCCTAACCACTTTGGGTGTCGTAAAACGACAGCAAATTACCAAATATTATTATTATTATTATCTTATCTTAAACTGTTGAAATATACGGTTTATTTTAATTAACTTTTCTTATCATATTATAATTTATTTTGACAGCTGTGCAATGCAATACAAAGAATATCTACGAGTTTTAGGTTTATTTGAGCCTACATTAAAATAAAAAACTCAAGAAAACATTAGAATTTATAAAGAGTTCGACAATTAATATTTAATTAAACAGTTTAACTATTCCATATATTTTAATTTTAATGCAAGTTATCTTTCTTTTTAAATTTTTCAATAGAATGTACTCGTATTGTGTAAATGTTATGTAAAACGTACGAACAAAAATAAAATTAATTTAAATAACACAAGAAATTTTAGTTTTTTCTTATTTATAATAATAAAAAAATATAGCATACATACCATTTTATTTATTTAATATTAGATAACACCTATTACATATTATGAGTGACTTTGTACTAGTCGAAATTTATTCGTCATTATCTTTATGTCCCTGGTTTAAAAATCTTCTATAGTTTACAGTTTTTGCCAGAAACACTAAAACATCGTGGAAGGCGGTTAATATCACGAATGCAAATCATTGCCGTGTAGTAAAATAGTCCTTAAACTAATTTAATTATATGGTAAGGCCTTTATTTGATCTTAATGGATTCAAAGGACATTTAAATTATCCACTCGAAGCAGTTAGCAACTTCCAACCGTTACTGTTTGTTAATAAAAAATATATTGCCATAAAACTATTTAATATCTTTTATATTTCTACTAACTGTTGATCGTGACTTCATCCGCACGGAACCGCTTGATCTCTTGAGAGTTGCGGAATAAAAATAATTTTGGATAGAAGTGCAATGTTGTGTGAAATTTAAATTCAATGCCTTTTTCAATATTATATGAAATTTTACCTGTACATTATTTTTCTATATCCAATAGAAGTACACGTTTGCAAAAATAAGAATTATAACTATAATTATATTTTTGAACTTCTGGAATAATTTTATGGAGTATCAATTTAAGTATCATTAACCTGATTTACGCCGTCATGGTTCAGTGATAACTGAGGCAGTTATCACTGAACCATTGGCACAGGGCTTTAGAAGTTCAACAACTAACATTTATGACACTATAATGATGACGATTCTAAGCGACACATACTCATATCAACGATACATACCTTGTAATTTAGTCAAATTAAAGATATCAATAAAGATACAAATTTAATGGAATATCGATTAAGTTTTTATTGTTTTAAAGTTAATGTGATATTTTTATTAAAATGTTTGTTCTTTCTTTTAACTTCATTGTATATACAAAAATAGAACATAACACTGTACAAAACGAAGATATATTTTCCTTTCTTCTGAAAGATAATTACAATATTTATTCCTAACAAATATATTTTTCAACTTTATGTTCCACATGTGTTATAAAGTTTCATAGCTAAAATATCTAGATACTGGATTCAACTTTGCTTTTAGTTAGTTAGTAGCAGATGTATAAATATAAAGTTTCTCTTGAGTTCTAAATCTCGAGTTTGATATTTGAAAGAACAGTTCTGTTGTTGAAAATTGATATTTTAAAATGAAGTTTCTTGGATTCTTTAAATGTTAATAAACATTAAAATTTCTTTCAGTATAATGAAGTTATTGACGTGAAGCATTATAGAAGTTATAACATACTAACTTTTTACTCAAATAACATCATATGCTACTAATTTATACTAAAGGTTTGTTAGTAGATGTTTAAATCTCTCTAAATGAACGTGACTCTAATCCAGATATCTAATCTAATCATACGGTTGAGTTTCGGTTCCGTTGATTTCAATCCCAATCAAGTATTTAAAACTAAAAATAAGTAGAACATGACGAGCTTGGGAATTGAATATTCCGAAGTTTTTAGGATTTAGTACTTCTTTTTAGTATATTTTTGCTAATGTGTCCTTTGATATAAAAATGGGTGTTGTCAGATTTTTATTTCATCAATCATATCTTCATAAATATATCTAAAAGCTATTAAAAATATGCAGCGCCGAGAAACAGCTCAGAGAGAGATAAGTCATTTAATACATCTTAATATTAAAATATATTCTCTTATCTTTAAACGAAAAGTCTATTTACTTATCAATAACACCATTAGGTCTGTGTTGTTTGTAATACAATACGACAATGTTTATGATTAACGTAAACATTAACATGTAAGCTAATGTTGATTTTGTTATCGATCACTCATAAATAAAATTATAAATTTGCTCACGTTTCTGAAATAAATCATATATTTAAAATAATAACAATGACTGAAGTGAAAAGGTATAACACAGGTCAATATTTATGAAACCTTCCTATTCTCAGTATCTTTATGAACACTTCGTTCGAACACAATTTTAGTTTCTTAGAATATATGATAAAATAAAATCATTTAAAATCCAATTTGTATTAACTCAACGTCGATTTTCTCTTTGTAAGTGAATAGCTATTGCAGTGAAACGTTCGCAGGCAGAAACTTCCTGAAAAAGAGTAGATTTTTATTGTTATTATATCATACGAGTATATATGCAAACCTAATTTAATTGTAAAACTTGATAAATGGAATAGATAAATATCCATAGTAAAATATGAAACAACTTATTGGTTATGGTTTTCTAAGTCGAATCCAGTTAGTAATTTGTTTCTGAAATGTACCACATTATTTTATCAGAATTTTTATAATATATTTAGCGTCCTTTCTTTTCTTTAATAATAATCTAATGTAAAATTTGTTAGTAAAATAAAGAAAATGTATTTTTTCACATTTTTTTTATAAATCTTATTTTCATAAAGTTAGTCTAAAGAATACTCTTGAGAGCGGGTCATGATATTACGTGTTATATTTAATTAATTGAAGTAGAATTCCTTTTCAAAAGTAGCACTGGAATGTAAAAACACAAACCTAAATAAAAATGTGTTCCTCATTCATTCGAAGAATTGTTTCGTTATTTTTGGACATTTTTGTACCACATCACGTAAAGTGTTTAAGAGACTGTAAGATGTTGCATTTAGACATTTATAATTTCCATTTATTATCCATGAGTTTTTCCATACATACATTTTTATGTTGCCTGTTCCCGTGTTGGAAAACAATCAGATTTGTTTGTATATTCACCAGGTAATCAAACAAAAAACATTGTGTATCATAAAGCACTACAATACAAATAAAACAGATTTTTGTTAATAATTATGATTCACTTGATTTATGGTTGGTTTAAGGCCCTCTGGCAGTCATCCCAGTCGGGGTTTTTAGTGGGTCTCAAATGGAGCGAAGATACTTAGGTCACCCGAACTGACCTTTTTTTTTAATTCTCCTGAACAGAACCGTCACCATGATGATAGGGCATGTGTGAGGGTCAGCAGAGTAAAAACGTCTTAAGGTCGAAATATAAACTGCCATATTCCAAATCTATTTGACAGATCGAAGTCTGCCGAGTTGTATAAAAATTGTTGTATGTATTATATTTTTTTAATTTTGCATGATTTATCTTTTAAAATTTAAATGTTTTGAGTTTAACTTTTATTATATGCATTAGTAAAACCACCAAATATTTTTAATTGTTAACATCTTATTAAAATGATAAAATAACATATTAAAAAAAGGATAATTGTACGATTTATTTATCATATTATTTAAAATATTAAATGATAAAAGAAATCCACCAGAAAACTTAATATATATAAATTACGTGTCACGTTGTTTGTCCACGATGGACTCCTAAACTACTTAACCGATTTTAATAAATTTACACACCACGTACAGTTTGACCTAACTTAAAAGATTTTCAGCTCAATTCATAGTCGCAATATTATTTTATTGCCAATTATTTGTTTATTATTTTACAGTTAGTTCCTAACAATTCTAAAAGAAGTAATTACGAATGAGGTATCTGCCCTACCTACCTCATTCGTAAGTTTAGTGTTTCAAGTTATTTACTAAAAACTTTGTAATATACAAATAGTGTTATAAACTTGGATAAAATTAAAAAAATAATTATAATTATTTTGTTTTCATTTTTGCTTAATATCGACTGTAAGAAAACATTATGGTTTTCATGACAGATGCATTCTGAACGTTACTCCTTAAATAGTTTACTACAATGTAATATATCAAAAACAATAGTCACAGCAACGCGTGACCGGGTCTGATAGTTCTGTATACAAATATCTTCTTGTGTTCTGATTCTAAAATATAAATATGTTTCTGAATCTAAGCCCTACGTAGTCGTCATTATTTTGGAAAGAGATTAATCTTGTTAATTTTGTATAGTTACCTCATAATAAAATATTTAACAGTATCTGGCGGAGTTCATTAATTCTTCTTTATAACCGTTTGGTCTGCCTTTTAATAATCATTTGTGAGGTGTTTCTCCATTTTATTGTTGACTCAAACAATCTAATTACGCAAGGAAACGTGTTTGAATTGAGAAGCTTTTTTACATCTTTCCAATAACGACAGGATATTTTTTTTGTAGCTAAAGTTTAATAATAATATATTCCATATTTTATTGTACCTCTAAAAAAAAGTGTAATATTTTTTATAAAAATTTTAATTCCTTACGAGAGGAAAACCTCAAAAACTTCTAAGCTTCTGTATTTAATACAAAAGTTACATTCCATGAATATAAATATAATTCTAATGTGCTGCTTCATTTTTCAAATAAAGTATAAATCAAAAACAGTGGTTTCTCTGAACTCGTGCAGTTTATCTTCGAATGTTAACAAAAGCTTATTTTGTGAGTACTTTCAATGCGTAGAGAAATTACATAAAATAGGTCCAGTTGAAAGGGTGTACTTTAGACATAAAACTAAATTGGTGCCTACTGTTGATGGGTGATGTTGCGATAACTATTTTGTCTTTGAAAGAGTAAAGTGACGTTCGTTTTATTTTGCAAAAAAAGATTTTCAGAAAAAAAAAATAATATTCAAAAACAAAATGAAAATTAAATCAAAACTTAAACAAATTATATTATAGATACTGTAAGTAACAATTATATTTGAACTTTTACAGCAATTAGCCTCCCATCAAATAAACATCATTTCATGCCATAGACTTAATGCATTTCAACATATAATTACAAATCAAACAAAAATATCTGCAACCTTATTAATTAAAAGGTTTTTTTTTATGATTCGACCTCCATTAAATGTATGTTTTATATATTGTTTTAGTTTGTTGAAGCCAGAATTCATTGAATAAGACTCTTAAAAGTATAATGTAAACTTTTAAAGAGCAATGATATATTTCATTTCAATTATTAATGTGGTCCTCATTAAATTTATATAAAATATTTGCTTGTGTGCATTGTTATTAACAAAAAAAAAATGAAATTTAATGCAGTGATTTTTGTATTTTCGGTTTAGTTCATTTGACAAGAAAATTAATGCAATTAAGGTAATTTTGATATTAGAAATGTCAAAACAAAGTTAGAAATTTATAAAAGCAAAACATCTTACTTCAGTAGTTAGCGGCGGGATCGGTAAAGACTTGAAAACGTGGTTAGAAACGAAGGCTTGAGGGAGCGTCGTACGTGATTGTAGACATTTTGCGGTGAGATAATTAGTTAGGTGAGGCATCGACTTCTGTACTGTTAACCCTTTGATGAGGTAACAACCACACATATCTTTAACAAACTCAACCAAATAGTCAAATGTTATATTTAAATTACAGCTATGTTCGTTAATTGAGATAACAAAGATGTTTTCATTATGAACAAACGCAAATATTATATCCAATAAAGCGATTTAAGAATTGATGGAGCTTAAATCAGTTATAAAAAAACTATTATCCAATTACATTATTATTTCCTGTTATACTTAATATTAAGATAGTATCATTAGATGTGTTAATTAAATTGTAATTTTTTATCACTTTCGATCATCGCTCATGGGAGGAAATAGTAGTCATGAATACCGACTTCTTTCATTTTTTCCGTTTTCACATTCCACGCTAATGGAGTCGTTGCCCTTTATTTGAGTTATATTTGTCATGTAAATTATATGTTTGCTTTACCTCAATATTCTAATCTAAAATAATCTACTTTCTTTCAATTTCGTTATAAAACTATTGGTTAAAGGTAAAAGACTGAATCTAAATGAAACCATAACCGCAAGATTAACTAAATATATCACAAAATGTTGGTCATTATTTATTTTCATCGTCCACCGTGCATTGTGTACAAACACACGTCGTTTGTGGAATTGTCATTCCATAACACATTACCTATTTAATATTAAAACCATTAATTCATTTCATGAAACAACACAATGTAGTCACATCCTAACAGTGAATCCGTTGATCCTTTGTTATATTAAATCTAATAAAACATTTACAATAAATGTTGATAATTACCACCGCGTGTTTAAATATTATTATACTCGTATATTCCTGGTATTTTACTTCAATTAAACGAGTAGAGATTTGTATTATTACAAGCATGTTCAATTACAACTTGGAATAAGTTTAAATAATAATATAACTAAATATATACATCTTATTAATATGATATTTGATCATTTTATTTAACTCACAGAGTATAATCTAGTTAAATAGATCTTTTATTTTGACATGTCCTTAATAAGGCTTTTCAAAGCCATGAATAATTAGTTATTTTATACGTTAGGTTTTAGATTTTTTATAAAAATAATAATTTGTTACTATTGAACATAAAAATATAAAAAGATATCTATTCCCGCGCATTTTCTGCGACCCTTATTCATAACATATACAAGTACATGTACTCCGGGTATAAACGGATCGACGATCGCTTTATTTGTTCTAAAACTCAGCAAAATAAAACAAAGGAAAAAATATATCAAGTGTTCGTCATAAAAGACACCCTCCCTTATTGTACTCCAACGATATCATTAACATACATGTATCTAACTATTGTAAATATCGTAGTTAAAAAGATACAAATTTGAAAGTTTTTTGTTCTTACAATTGCATTTTAAATTATATTTCGCTTTATATTACTATAACGTATGAAGGCCATTCTGTAGTACTCGTTATTTACATTGAATATATCATAATAAAATGTGATTTTAATATAAGAAACGCTAACAGTCAAAAGTTAGAAGCTTATGACATCTCACTTAAGTATTTAGAAGTGGCTTCGGAAATATTGGTAGAAACGGTTAGGACCGAAGTGCTGAGGACGTTTGTTCCTGATTGTAGACATATATCTTGCGATGGGATAATTAGTTGAACGAAGCGTCGGATTCCGTATTTCTAAGTATTAGATAAACTAACTATCACAACTTTCTTAAATTTCAACAAATATATTTTGCTTTTGTTTTGCATTAATAGCTTTTAAATGTCAATTATAAAATTGTGTCAATGAAAATGTTATGAATCTGATTCACCTATAACAATTGTACAACAATAGGTGTTGATTGTGAGTTGTAAGGAATTAATTAATTCAGGTAAGAAGACTTAGTTCCTTCATTATTAGTAGTAGAATAACATATTTATTCAAGTAAAGTAAAATAAAATATCTAATATCTAATATATAATTATTCGTTTTCTAAATATTAAGAAACTATTATTGTACACGTCAATTGAAGACTGTGTGTTGATATCACTGAAGTCTCCCATCAGTATTTATGACTACCATATCTCTATGGTAGTCATAAATACTGAATTGTTTTGTTGTTTCCTTTTCCTGCTGGTGCGATGGTGCCATTTATTACAGCTGTCTTATTTAAATTACCTTTTTGCTTCAATTAATTATTCTAAGCTATAAAACTCTACTTTGTGTTTAAATTTTATTAAATCTTTCGATGTAGTTTTTATAGATGTCTGGTTGCATTGATGATATTATTATATGTAATAATAGCAGTTATTCGTTGATAAAGTTAATCCGTATTAAAATCATAACGGAAACGTTATTTTGAGCTATATGTTTAACTCATTCAAATATTGTACTTCCGATTTAACAGTTTCGGTTGCTGTTATTTTTCTATTACTGTGTAAATAATAAATACACGTTCTTTGTAAAGAAACTGTCCATAGAATTATGAACCTACGTCAAATTAAAAACAATAAATCATTTATAAAACTTAATTATTCGTTCTATTTCATCCCAAAAATATGTTTTTAATAAAATGGAATGGAATAAAAAACAGATCTAAAACTATTCAAAAGCATAATAGTAACTGTGAAAAATTTTAGGGATTTGAACCGGTTTATTGTCACAATAAAAACCTATCTTTCGTTACAATAATGGATTTCTATTACCTGATAATTTTTAAAACCAATATTGTTGATAACAACCTTTCCATATAATTCTAGGCAGATTTATTTAATTAAATTGTAAATAGATGCGTATGATCTTGTTTAAAAAGTACAATTAGTATAGATAGCAGAAAATAAAAAAGAAATGCTTCAAAAAATTAAAATAATATTTTATTTAATAATTAAAAACAAATAAAGTTACATTTAAAATTAAAATTCCTGGAAACATTCTTTGAGCTCTAAGGTAAGTATAAGATCTGTCTACTGGGCAGAGCCTGCTGACAAAACTAAAGAACGATGACGGCACGTCCAAACCAGAGGTGATGAGAGTGGTCCAGAATTATTACAGGCAATTATGTAACTGCCGTTTGCGTTTGTTTGCTGTTTGCGTATCGAAGAATATTAACGATACTCAAACCTGTTACAAATCTAGCTAGACCCACGAGCAAGGTTGACTCGTCACTATATCAAAGATCTTCTTAACATTGGCCGCTTTGTGATTAATTTGGCCCTCAAAACAGATCTGAAACAACAGGCGCCAGCTGAACATGGAATTACGGGTGAGTTTCTGAGGGCAGGTGGACGACGACGCTGATGTTTAATGCCCATGTCGTGCCTACTCTAGCAGTTATCGGAGACGTACCCTGGAAGTTGCAGAGAATTACATATACTTGGGACAAACCGTCTAGCTAGGTAATTCCGACTTTGAGAAAGAGGTTGCGCTCGGAACGCGCCCGGAACGGTCAAGATACATTTGCTCCGTACGTAAACGACATACCAAATAACTAATAAAAAAAAAACTTTGAGAAAGAGATCTACGCCGAATCCAACTCGGATGGGTAGAGTTCTTGAAGCTCCGAAATGTCTTCATGTCCAAAATACTGCAACGTCTGAAGACGAAGGACATGGTAAGGAAGGCGGGGGTAGGCCTCACACTAGAGTAGATAACTGACGACATAATCAATATGCCTCATAGTTAGCATCCATAGGCTGTTTTGTCAGCTTATAGAAGAAGAGGAATTTAAAATACTCTTGTTTTGTCGGCTGCATCAAATGTATTGCGTACATTAATAAAAAATTATAGTTAACAGTAAACAATATAAAAAGACGGGTATTCTGAATTCATAGATAGAAAATAAAATTGTGTTACCGAACAAAAAGCTCCACAAATATATTAATACACGTTGTCAAAAGCCACAAACAAATATAAATGAACAAAACAGGAAAGTAACTCCATTACGTTAATGGAAAACAGTGGGCTTTTAGGCAGGTTTTTATTTTAGTGCTCTGAGATCTACAGTTAAACTAAAATACTATACGATTTATTTATTGTTAACTATTCAATGTTGGTTGTGTATATTGACAAAGTAGTTTATTAATAGAATTAAGACCTATTATTTGAAATATTCCAGATAAGCTAAGTGGCATGGCATTTAGGTAAGCATTCAAATAAAAACAATATTATAATAGTTATTTATTTTACTAATATTCGGAGAAAATCCCGACATGATATCTACGGCATGTATGAGATTTATTTTTAAAGACCTTATAGGTACATGAAATAAACAAAAGGACAAATATACGTCATGTTTTTATCAAAATCACCACACTCGATGTAATCAAAATGCTTATCTCTGAACTCCTACAACCTGTATTAGAATAAAAAAATGTTGTTGCTATTTTTTTTAAATTATAAGATATTCTTTTGCTGTTTGTTTTTTTTATTTTTTATCCACAAACAAATAGTTGTGTATTATTTTAAATATTCTAAGATTAAAAATATTCATTGCCTTATCGAATAAACGCAGTAAGTACGATATGTCGTGGTCATAAATTATGCTCTGCGTGCAGCGGACAGTGCACCGCGAGGCTATCTCTCCGTAGATTTAAGTACCTTTTTTCTGTGCTCCAGAATATTTGATAATACACTGTTGTTTTGCACTTAATTTAATTAATTATCAAACAAATAGTTTAACTAATTATTTTTATGTCACATTATATTTGTAAGAGGGAAAACCAGCAGTAAGTGTCACCATCGCCTAACATTTATAACGTTCGTAATTGCATTACCTGATATCACTGTTCTATGAAACATATTTTTATATAACATAAACAATTATTTTACACAGAATACACAAAAACTGATTTGTGCTACGACTAATATAATAGAAAAGTAAATTGATAAAGTAAATAGATGTTTCTTGATGAAGGTTTAGTGTAGAATTTCATCTTTTTAGATAAAAAAAACTAAAAAACTGAAACTCTAATTACAAATAAGCTAAGTATTACAGGGAGGGGGAGCAGAAGAAGTTTTGGAAACAGCAAATTTTTCAATGAAACTAAAGTAATACTTTAACCACCTTTAGAAAATATGTAAATTTCATTTTATTCCCTAAATTTTAATATCATTTTAGAGGTGCTATCGGAATTAACGATAATTTTATTATAATAAAACGTATTAATTACTGTAAATTGCAACAAAAATATAATTACAATAAGAACACAAATAAAAATGAAATATTAAAATGTTTTGAACTTATTCTTATCTAAAGTAGTTTGTTTCTCAGACCGCAATGCAGCGAGTTGTGAACGACTTCACAGGGTTAGTGTAAGTGTCATGAATGGTCACTGAATCCGTTTAGTAAATAAGAGAGTTATCACGTAGTTGTTGAGGTCACGTACTTTATTTTATATCTTCTCTACCGTTACTGCTTACATTTCACAAATATATTGTTAAATTTATATAACCCTCTTGGGTACGAGTAATAACCCACATCTTTAACACATAAAATATGACGTATTAAAGATTAATTAATTAATAAGGTAATTAATAGTATTTGCTTTTCTTAATACAAGAGTTCACAAATAAAAAAATGTAGGTAGTCAAATCTTATTTATAAAATAAAATCATATTTTAAGTATTATGTAAAGCATTTGTTTATCTCGTGAAAAAAGATCTTAATTGTTAATTTGTCAAAAAGTTAATCAACAGTTGTAACACAATTAATTTAATACTATTAACATATACTGGATATTCCAGCGTCCAAACTAAGATAATTTTATTTCTGATCCTGATTAAACTGATAAATACATTTCTGACTACTGACTGTTGCGTTTGTGTTCTTGTGCGGTAACGTTCTTCTTTATATGACAGTATTATTTATAAGCCAGCGACTTATAAAATAACAAAATCTAGTAAATATATTTTTCTTGTATTAAATATACACTCACAGACACAATTAACGTACCACGTTGTATTTCCTTCAATTTACAGAAATCGACAAATTTAGACCACATTTTATAATAGGTACATTGAAAGCTACCCTTAAGGTCTTGAAAAAAAACAAAATTCTTCAAAAAAAGGGGTTTTATTAAACGGGAAATTGCAAAACCTGATTTTAGGAAAATTTTAGATAAAAATTTAACAATTTCAATTTTGAAAAAAGTGGTCTAATTAAAAAGAAAATTTAAAATTAATAATGGGCGTTGCCGCTTCGAGCTCTAATGACTTCTTGGAGTTGGTTTGACATTCCACCCAGGATATCTTGGATATCCGATTGGGGTATATTGTGCCACTCCTCTACCACAGCTGTCTTGAGCTCTCCTAGTGTCGTAGGTGCTGGTACTCTTGCTATGACACGTCTTTTGAGGTTGTCCCAAATGTGCTCAATTGGGTTAAGATCGGGACTGCGTGCCGGTCATGGTAAAACTTGAATACCGACCTCATTAAGGTACTCTATGACGAACTTTGCGGTATGGCAACGTGCACTATCATGCATTAATCTAAAGTTGTCATGTGCCTGAATACACAGGCAAAAATCTCAAAAAAGAAAAGAAATCAAAATAATAATTATAAAACTAATTAAAAATGGCATGGACCACAAGTCTATGGAAAGTTTATTAAAAAAAAAAAAAAAAAGAAAGAAAAAAATCTAAAGTTGTCACCAATGAATGTTGCAAAAGGTATGACATGGGTCTTGCAGGACTTTTTCCACGTATCTTTGCCTATATCGAACACAACAAGGTCAGTACGAGCCTCATAAGAGATACCTCCTCAAACCATTAGGGATCCTTCCTGTTAACCCACTGTTTCGGTTATAGCGCATGGAGCAAACCTTTCATTTTGGCACCTGTAGATACGCTAACGTCCATCTGGACCTCTTAGGACTATTCTGCTCTCATCTGAGAACATTACGCCCTTCAATTACCTAACAGACCAGTTAGCATATTCTCGAGCAAAAACAAGTCTAGCTCTACAGTATTGTGGGAGCAGTGGGGCAGGAGCTGAACGAAAAGCACTCAGATTCCTTTCTGCCCGTCTTCTCCTAATTGTTCGTTCACTCACACTGACATTTCTCACCTCAAAAAGACGCGTACGAACCTCAGTAGCCGTATAAAAGCGATTTCTTAACACGTTGCTGATAACGATCCATCCATCTAGTGCTGAAGTGCATCGATATCCGCCTTGACCTGGCCTGAGTTTGTTTGAGCCGTCTCCCGAAATCGTCTGATGGCATGCCGTACCGTAGTTCGAGGTACACCGAGTGTACGGACGATGCAACGTTGGCTCTACCCGGTGTCCGATAAAGCCATTGCCCTAGCTGCACCAGTTACACTGAGTGGCATTTTTTACAGTTACAAACAATAAGTAAACACTGGAAACTTAAATTAAACAATATTTACACACTATGGCAGAAAATAACTGGAAATGTTAACACGGGAACACAACGGCAACAATGCTAAATAACGACTAAATTCCAAAAACCTGTCGGTGACACAAATTTAGGAAACGAATTATGAATATAAGTATTTAATTTATTGCTAGAGTAACCACTTGACAAAAAACGAAACAGTGAATAAACCATAATAAACGTAAACAAACAGGGCGACGAATGATAAAGGTGGGAGGTTAAATGTGCCGGTGACTGTAATATAAACATTTCTACTATGTTAATGATTATATAGATAGATACCACGTTACCTACTTTAAGATCTGCGCTTACATTAACTAATATGAGATACGTCTTGGAGTTGAATCACGATGTGGCAACGTATAATTTTATCTGCACTTTTAATGACAACTAAGTCAATCATAACTAACATACAATATATAATATTATATTTTACAATGTAACCTTCTACCTAATTTGTAAAAATTCTAACGCTATGAGTGTAAGATACTCGCTTAGAGGTTTTTGGGCATTTTAAACTATAAAAAACCAAATAGTTAATATAATAGTAAATACAAGGACAACTGAACTAACATGCTGTCATTATCGGAAAGATATAAAACAGCTACTAATTTAAAATGTGCTTCCTTGCATGATAAGATTGTTTGAGTAAGCGACAAAATGGAAAAACACCTCATAAATGATTATTAAGTGCGCTTAATATATTTATACTTTATAAGCTATTATAATTCTACTTTATAATAGCTTAGTGTGCGTACTAAGCTGTTATAAATTAGAATTAATGAACTCCGCAGATATTGTTACAACTTTTATTATCAGCTAACTATTCAAAATTAAAAAAATAATTTTGTTACTGTTATATTTACATGAAACTAATTGAAACATGGTTTTTATTACATTAACAGGAATATTAAAAATAAATAACTGTAACATAGTTATCTCTTTTAAACACTAGGTATCTCTATTATATACAAATAAAAAAATTGGAAACTTTACCATATTCCTTACAAAGAAACTTAAAAAAAAATATGACTGCAATTTAATTTAATTACATAATACGTATTATAATAGTAATTATATCTTTCTAATTTTATTACACAACATTATGACTATTTATATAAAACATTTTTTACCACAAAACATGAAAATAATACCAACAGACAGACGTTACGAAATAATTTTAGTTCTATGTTTGACATCTGATTGCAGAATAGCTCAAAAGTGAATAGAAACTTCCGACTTTCAGCGACAAGTTAGTTATAGCAAAGCTTGAACCACAGTTTGCATTTCATTAACTTCAGTCAATAACAGATCTAATTTATCTGATAGTATTTCAGTTATTTTGTAGTATTATAGGATTGCTAAAATAAAACGTCACACCTTATGTACTTTTACACTATACTTTTAATCATAAAAGACTTGTCTAATGTTACATTACAGTGTTAAATTACAAAATTGACTCATATACTCTTGTTTTAAGATTAAACTCTGTTAGGGTTACGTGATTGTTCAGGACTTGTATCAACGTACGCATTTTCTCGTATTTACAATTCCAACCTCATTCAGCACTGTGAGGTTTCGAGGCCAGATACACTTGTCTCTTCATTTGCTAGATTTGAACCCAATTTCGGTATCAAATCCACATCGATATTAGGTTTTTTGTCAGACTTCACGTGAGCGAAATGTTTCGTAATCGAACAGATAAAATGAAATCTAAAATGAGATCTTCGTATACGTAATAAACAAAACGTAAAGCGTTCCTAGTGAAAAAGTACTAAGTAAGTCCACATGAATAAATACTTTAACGCTTCATCGAGGAATAAAAAAAAAACTAAGAAAGTTAATGGATAAAGGGAACGGGAGAGGCGGCGGATACTCGGGAAAAAATATGACAATACGTTTTATATATAAAAAATTAAACTCTATTAATAACTTAATATGAAAAAGATAAAGAATAAAATATCTTCTATTTAAATCATTTGTCAATTACGACCGTTTAAATAAAATAAAACATTGTAAGTCACACTTTGCGTTTAGTTACACGTTTCGTTTCGTCGGAGAAGATGCTAACCTATTTATTTATAGATAAAGAGAAAACGTTGTTTCCCTTAAGAAGCATATTATTCGCAAGGGGGAATGAGATAAACTATTGTTTATCATATAGTTTAATTCGAGGAGTGCAGAAAGCTAAGATTGATATTAATATGTATTACAAAAAAAAACATCTTACAACTAATAAGTAATTATTACATTAAAACTTAGAAATATAAAAAAGTATATTAATAAGATTAATTATTAAAATTAACACAATTACTGTAATATATTTATTTGTATGACGGCAAATAATATTCAATGGTATATCACTGTTTGAGATGAAAAAATAAAAATTGAAAGATATATGCAATTATTATACCATCAAATCTTCCTTAATACAAAAATTAAGAATGACGATCGACTTTCACTAATTAAACTCTTATGGTAATAATATTAATTTCCGCCCATTCTGTTTCAACCTAAAATTTCTAACACACATTTTTAACATATTTTTTACTGTACTGAGAATTACAAGTTTTGTCGTAAAAAGTGGTGTGTCTAATGATGTAGAACGGTGATATGGACTAACACAAACACTAAAAAAGAAAAAGAATTTTAAAACAATTTCTAAATACTTTTAAAGGCGGTCTGGACAGTAAAAGCAAGCTTTTTATGACGCTTAGTAAATTTAATATGGTGTAACTAAGGGACATTTCCCGGGACTAAGTGTAAGTAGGTGTGAGTATACTCGTAAGTGTCCAACAACATACTCGTAAAAGTTGAGGGAAACTCAAGTACCTACAACTAGTAAAAATGTTTATACTTGTATTGTTTGTTACATATTTGTCACATAATAAATTGTAAGTGTTTTAATAATTAATTATTGGAAAAATTAATATTGATATACATAATACAAGCAAAATCCCTAGGAATTAAAGAAAGATGTTAATGTGAGGATTACAACTATATTTATCTGCAAATTAAAACAAATATTTTTAAAATCGCCGTTATGTAATTTAGAGACATTCGATGTATTTATATATTTTAAATAATTTCTTACCCTAATTACATCAGTAATTATTATTACCTTCCACCCAAAAAACTACACTGGCATTAAGCTTTAACAAATAATCGAGTGATAATCTATTAAGAGCCGCTTTTATAAATTTTGATACAGCAATCAAATATAAGTTGAGCAAATATAGCGACTGTTAACTCATGTTTAAATAACAACTGTAATAATATTAATATCTATATTATTTTATGTTAAGTTTTTATTTAATTTTCATCTTTTTATTTGATTATATTATTTTTAATATTACTTCTACCACGGGTCCTCTGATCGTATATGATTAGTTGAAGTCTTAGTAGAAAATAGAACAAACGCCACTTTAGTAGGTATCAATTTACTTTTTTGTCGAGAGTACAACTATTTCATCTGGACCTATGTCCACGACCTGCCTCTACTCGGTAGAAATACTGACAAAATAAACTGTTGTTAACATTCGAAGAAAAATTACAGGAGCAGAACATTGGAATTATGTTTCTATTTATGAAATTTGACTTTTTATAAATACAAAAGTCAACCTCAAATCCTACAATAAATATTATCATAATGATTTAGATATTATAATAATAGACTTCTCACAGACTTAACTGGGCGTAATTGTCCAATAAGAATGAACAATGGAATCAAAGACTTTCCTGACAACCCGCATTTATCCGTAACTTTCAAATAATCCAATAATTAAGCAACTCTTTGTTTTTAGGCTTTGATAAAAACTAAAAGTTTTATCTTTCTCTTTATTTTGAAAAAAATAAAGACTTTCAAATACAAGACTTGCCCCACTTCTTTGTTTATAATTTTTTATGATTGCTGTTAAGTATGAAATGACTTTTTCAACGTTTTCCTAATAAATTGTGATGGTTTCGTAATACTTATATTTTTATTTAAAATACATTGTACAAAATAAATAAATTATAAGAAATACTAATTATAATACTTATTTCAATATACCATTTCCTTATGGTTTTAGTTTTAGTTCAGTAGTACTGAAAATTATATAGCTCCACACCTGTATTCAGTGCCGCTGACCACGACCCGTAACATAACAGTGATTTAGGAGCATAGGAATAAAGTAATTCTGCTACATTTTATTGCTTGAATTATAGCTTTGAGGAGAGATAAAGACACGGTTGGTGGGTTTAAAAAATGTAAAAACTAATTAAATGTAAATGTTTGTTGCGTGAAGTGAAGATGATTTATAAAATATAAAAAAATCTTGTATTACGAATTTTATTTGTAAATTTGTTACAAATTTTACTACTTTTTGATCTTATAAGGAACGAAGTGGACATTTCTACTATGGTACTGTCTATATAATCCTAGAGATACTAGGTTAAGTTTTTAAAAATTTCAAAACTTGTTTTAATATTTGAACGTTTAATTATATCCGTATATTTCTTTTTACACTTTATATAATTAAAATTAAACAAACAAACAGGCAATATTTTTCTTTTACAATTTAAACTGGTCCTATGGACAAAGAAAACAAAAATAAAAGAACAGCAAACAACTTTACAATGAATGCAATATATTGATTCCTCTTTTATTAATATACAAGATGGCCTTACTTGATACTTAGTTTTTAACAGTTGAAAAGATAGCGATGTGCTACAAAATGCTAAAAAAGAGTGAAATAGAAGCGTCCCACTTTGACATACAAGTTGGTTTAGCAAAATTTGCTTCACAGCATTTACATGAGAGCTGTTTGCATTTCATCAACTTCAGTCAACAACAGATCTAATTTATCTAATAGTATTTCCCTTTTTGTAGTATCTACGATTGCTAATATAAAATGTCTTTTTTAAAAGTAAGTTTAGAAAATATTATATAAGACTTACCTAATGATAAAGTGATCAAATACTTTAGACATAATTACTTACATAACATCTGTCTAGTTCGCTTATCATATTATTATATTTTACGTTGTCAGAACTATCAAGATTAATTTGGCACTAAATTACAAATACATATTAATTGCATCTAATCACTAACACTGTCACACGAATTAAACCCTAATGATACTAAATTATTACATACTAGCTTTTGCCCGCGACTTCGTCCGCGTTTCCGTCGTTTTTCGAAAAAAAATTAGCAGATGTCCTCCCTCATAGTTTTGACGTAACAGGCAGATTCACTTTCGTATTTTAGAAGGGCAATAGTAATATAATATGCCAATCCACAAAACTGTTGAAAAATATAAGTAACCGCAGAATATTATAATATACCCACGCTATACCCACGACTCGGTCAGCGTGTAACTCCTTGTTTTTTATTAAGATAATATATTGCTAATATTTTTAGATCAAATTAAAATGTTTCAGCGCAAAGCTTCTGGGTAGACTATGTTAAGAGTCGACCCGTCCGGCACGTGAACGTAAAGATTCCTAGAATTGCTAACCCGGGAAAGAGCGACGTATAATTGACCATGCGAGAAACAGCTAACACCGAGATCTACTCCAGCAACACGAAAAGTCTGCCCTTGAGCTTTATTGATAGTCATGGCATAGCACACCGATACTGGGAATTGCGTTCTTTTAAATTGGAATGGAAAATTATTTGGTATTATGGGAATTCTGGGAATAAAGACAGTTTCTCCTGCACCGCAACCTGTTAAAATTTGAGCCTCGATTACATTTTGTTGCAACTGGGTTACTTTTAGCCGAGTTCCATTGCAAAGTTGAGGTGGTCTTAAATTTCGGAGCAGAATTATCGGTATGCCAATTTTTAAACAAATTATATGAGAAGGTAGTCCAGGCATACTTAAAGAATTTAAAAATTCTATCGGGTAATTAGTGGCTTCTTGTTCATCAACCATTCTATTTATTGAACTTTAAACTTTGCTTTCTCCCTGTATATTAGACAGTATTTTATTGTTAATTTCAGATGCCTGGTCATTGCGAGGAGTCAAAATGGACCTTTCGCAAAGCCAAGAATTGTCCCTATTTAATATAATTGTTATGTCACCGTAAACCGAAGATATAAGATGTTGTTGGGATTGCACTATACAACATAACTCAGGTGTCAGAATAAGTTTTCCTTGGTGTAGTTGTGGATAGGTACCTTCACCAATCTTCAATAATGTATCAGAAAATTCACGATTATCTGCGTTGTCTCCAGTTCTCACTCGCATATTTATAGTCAAATGCACCGATTGTATATCACGCCACAAATAAGAGCTTTTCAGGCAAGCCCTAATCTCATCAGCTCGGGTTCCCCGTGGTATTACCGGTAAGGTTTGTCGGAAATCACCACAAAATAAAACCGTAATACCGCCCATTGGTCGATCATTTTGTCTTATGTCCCTTAGAGTTCTGTCTACTGCTTCTACTCCTTTTCGATGGGCCATCGTACATTCATCCCATACGATTAAATTACACTCACGCAATACCTTAGCTTTGTCGCTATTTCTTGAAATACTACAGGTTGGACTTTCCGTGCGATCTAAATTAATTGGTATTTTAAACATAGTGTGAGCAGTCTTACCTCCTGGTAGCAATGTTGCAGCTATACCTGATGAAGCCACGGCAAGAGCGATTTTACGCTGATTTCGAACATAAGCTAATATTAATTTAGTCAAAAAAGTTTTCCCAGTTCCTCCAGGTGCATCTAAAAACCATATTGTTCCTAAATTATTCTGCACACTCTCGCACACGCGATCATAGACTAAGCGTTGTTCTGCAGTCATCATTGGGACACCGTTTTCTAATGTTACCAGCAGTTCCATTGGGTTGTAACCAATCTCTGCGGAATATTCCCTATTGGTAACCTCTCCGACTGAGGTTGGCGTTGGCAAACCATATTCACAAAGTGATTTACCGCCTACTGCTGTTAAGTCTTCCTGAAGAGCTAATAAGCACTGATTTATAGCCAGATCTCGAAAATTATCATTAGTTGCGCCTTCATTATTGTGAGATAAATTCCGAAGAAAGTCTTCTGCAAATTTTTCTTTATATTTTTCCCATAATTGGACAGGATCAGATAAATTACAAAATGTGAGTAATGTTACAAATAAATGGCGTAACCGTCGTGGATTATCACTAACACAGGATTCTGCTAAAGCGTCATCCCAATGTTGATCATTTTCAAGCAAATGACGCGCTTGGCAAGCTGCATGATAAGTTGGATAAACAACATCGTCTACTTTTCTCAAATCTATAAATGATGTTGGTCCTCGCACTGTATGTAATAATAATCTCAAATAAAAACACTCTGCGTTGTTAGGATGAACAGTATACACTCTACCAAGAACATGTTCTTTGAAAATACCTGTCTCGCCATCTACAGGCCTGCCTCGGCGTCTACGGTTAAAGACACCTCGTTGTTTATCGTAGGTATAATACGATGGAACTTCTTCATACAAAAGAGACTTTGCGAAATTATCAGTTTGGCAAAGTCGAAAGAATGCCAATAAAGTTGTTTGTCTAGGGTTCTCTAATCGTTCTGTAACATTTTCGGCGTTAAAATATATACGTTGACCGCCTTCCAGATGAACATCCAGATGGGTCACAGGTGGATATCTTTCGTGAATATTAAAACTTAAGATCCGCCACACAGCTTCTGAAGAGCTGATATATCTGCCTGACTGAAATCTAGTAACTTCATCATGTTCATTTCTTAACGCAAACGTAGCTTGGTCACTGCCCTTGTTAATGTACTTACAAATATATTTAATTGACTCTACACTATTACACATTTCTACATTTATGTGAGCTTGAAATGCTCTGGACAATACAGGCGAATACGGAACGACCCACCTATTATCTAAAGTAACCTGTTGTCCAGACATTCGCTTTTCAACAGTAAAACCACCATTGTCTCTTGAACGGCGACGATATAATGGGTATCCATCATGTCCTGTTACAGTTTCATCCACTAATGCTTTTGGATACCTTTTAGTGCAACGACCGTCTTGCATGCAAGGAGCATTTGCGTTAAATGCACCACATGGACCATGTATCATATGAGTTTTAACAATCTTAATCTTTCATTAGATAAAGTAATCAATTGTTCTTGTCTCAAAGAATTGTAATAATCGCGTCCCGACTCTAGTCGTTGTTCATGCTCATGTTCATCTTCAAGAGATCGAATCATGTTATGGTGCGCCCTATCATTTGTCAAACGGTCTTGATATTGAGTAAAAGTTTCAGATTCTCGAGACAAAATATGACGTTCGCGATCAGCTGTAAGCCGTAATTCCCTCTCAGTGAAGGTTTCGGACTCGCGAGATAAAATATGACGTTCGTGGTCAGCTGTAAGCCGTAATTCCCTCTCAGTGAAGGTTTCGGACTCGCGAGATAAAATATGACGTTCGCGGTCAGCTGTAAGCCGTAATTCCCTCTCAGTGAAGGTTTCAGACTCGCGAGATAATGTATGCCGTTCGCGGTCAGCTGTGAGTCGCAATTCTCGTTGTAAAGCAGTTTCAGCTTCTCGGGATAACGCATGTTGTTGCCGGTCAATGGAACGCCTTAGCTCTCGTTGAGAAGAGCTTTGAGAAGCCCGTGTTGTAGCTCGTCTCGCTCTTTCAGCTGCTAATCGCATCTCTCTTTCTGGAGAGCTTTCATTAGCTCGAGATGTTGAGGCACTAACTCTCATAGAGTTTAACCGATGTGCTCTTTCCTCTTCCGATTCTTGAGAACGCGTCATTCTCATTCTCCTAGCTTGACTCGAAGTTCGAGATAAAGATGGTCGTTTTTTAGGTGGTATCGTTTATTTTATTTTTAATCGACGGTAACTTAAATTCTATTTAGTTACCCAACAAAAAACTTACGTCAGAGGTCCTAACTATAGCTAAGTATATAATAAATAGAATATAAATCTAAGTGCCTATTAAAACTAAAATAATATTCTAATCGAATTATAAATATGTACGTAGGTACCTACAAATTACAAAAGAATAAAAAATGAAAATAAAGCTATACTTAATGCGTGTGCAATACTATCTACACTTACCTACTTCACTTAAAAATGAATAATAAGAAATACCTACAACTACTGTAATTAATCAAAGTACCTATGCTAATACAAAAAAAACCTTAGATGTTCTAAGTACAGCTGCTATATAATAAAAAAATATAAATCTAAGTGCCTATTTAAACTTAAATACCTAATATTCTAATAGAATTAAACTAAGAAATATGTACCTACCTACCTACAACTTAGGTACAAAAAAAAAAAGAAATGAAAATAAAGCTAAAACACGTGTGCAGTATAGGTAGATAGTAGGCAATATCTACCTATACCTACTTCACTTAAAAATAAATAAAAAATACCTATGAATACTATAATTAATAAAAGTACCTACCTACGCTTTTATCTACTCAATACAAAAAAAACTAAACATAAAATGCCCAAAACTAACCTATCAGTAACTAAAAATCTAACAATAATCTAATCTATCTATCTATTATCTAATCTAAAAATCGAATCTAAATCTACTTAAAAAGAAATAAAATAGGAACTATTAATAGTTAAGAATTTAAACAAAACTAAAACTAATTTAGAAAATAACAACAAAAGAAATTAAAATAAACTATTTAAAGACAAAAAGTCGCGCTGATAAGCACGGTTTATAAAATAACAATTATTGTCTGTCAATAAAGTTCAACACTCTGAACGCATCAACAGCCAAATATTGAATGACGCTTGCGCTCGCCTCCCGCCCCTTTTATACTCTGCCGCCGCGAGCCCCGTCGAGCGCGGCAACCGTTACGCAAAAATAATCCTTATAGCTTGATTCACTATTCACGCGCGATGTCTTGTTGGCGTATTTCATGTAAGTAAGTATAAGTTTGGTGTTTCTATACCGATTTCAATGATTCTTTTTTTATTGAATTGGTGCTAATGTTTATTTTTTTTTAAATTAGGAATGATGGTGAGCATTATTGGTTTTATAAACGTAAAAGTAAACAAATATAATAAGAAATCTCCGAACTGCTAAGCTATCGAGAGTTATGCGTGTTATTGTGAGTTAACTATAAAAGGTAGATATATGCTGTCTTGGAATATTTTTCGTGTATTTTTATGTAGAATATTTCCGTTATACATAGTTTCTATGTAGCTCTAACCATTAAGGCTGCACACGCGACGGAAGCTTAAAAAATCAAGCAACTTCTCCCATTTTCTCAACATTTCCTTTCACTGCTCTGCTCCTATTCATTGTAGTGTGATGAAAAGTATACTATTACCTGCCCAGGAGTATAAAGAATAATTGTACTAAGTTTCGTTAAAATCCGTCGAGTAGTTTTTTTTTCTATAAATAACATACAAACAGACAGACAGACAGACAGACAGACAAAAATTTTTTTAACTGCATTTTTGGCATCAGTATCGAACACTAATCACCCCCTGCTACTTATTTTGTAAAGATATTTCATGTACAGAATTGACCTCTCTACAGATTTATTATAAGTATAGACAAGCTTTTACTCATGTCCTTACCTCGACAATCACAATGACCATAATTTTGAATACTGTGCCTAATGTAATTAACAAGGGATTCCAAACTCATTCGACCTTTTTAATTTACACCGGCACGTCCCTTTGAATATATATGATAGTTATCTTTCTAAAATTCAAATGCAAAAGTATACCTCATTACTTTAGTATTTTATTATTTAAAATAAATATAGCTCCTACAGGTGTAAAACTTAGCGTAATGCAAAAGTTGAAATCAGTTGGGATAGGAACACCGTAATATCCGTTCATAGTCGACGTCTACGTCACAATAGAAATAACTATGTAAAATTTTAAGTTAATAGGACAGATAGTTTCCGAGATTTCATGATGAGTCAGTAAGTGATAAATTGCTTACATAAATATATACATATAGAAAATGAAATGTTTTCGTTTATTTTTTTAGGTAAAGGTTTACCTTTACCTAACCTTTAGGTTAGGGACGTGGAAGTAACAACGTCATAATGATTTAGTACTCTAGAAATAGATACGTGAAAACGTTATCATAAATCAAACACAACCTCCCGGAGACGTAAGTGGGTTAAGATTGATATTAACTTTAATATAAATGAACGGTTGCGATATTAAGAAACAAGATATCAAGTTCAATAATTCAATTTTATAAATATGGGGGCGAATATAATTTATACTTACATATTGGCTTTTACTATTAGATATTGATGTACATATTTCAATACTATTTTAAGCAATCAATTTAATTTCCTTCAGATAAAAAAAATGGTACCCGTTCTAAAAACATTTTTCTTTAATTATATAACATTTCTCTTACTTAATGCATAAAGTCATTTCGAAAATACTGCTTAAATTATGGTCATTGCAATTTTATTTTTATAGAAAATATTTTATCTCATTATTTAAAAGTATGATATAAAGTTGTAAAATTATTTAAAAGTATAATGAAATATAATAAGTAAAAGACTTAGTTTAAATTGTTCATTGTAATTTAATAATTGCAGCACTAGTTTCGCTTTCACTGGATATCCATACTTAAAAAATTAAAAAAAGAGCAAATTACCAAATTATACAACAATATATCTTTCAAAATAGTGTCCGTTTATATCAATGTGTTCCTGCATTCGATGGCACCACTGATTAAAGCACTTTTCTCTCTCTTCTCTCATCATCATCTCTCTCATCTCTCATCATCATCTCTCATCATCTCTTCGGCAACGTTTTGAAATGTAGTTACTCGGCGTCCATAAAACGTTTTCCTCTAAATCTAACTTTTATTGTCGAGACTAAATAAAAATCACAAAATGTGAGCTTGGGGCCATACAGCGTGACGCCTTAGTTCCGCGTCTGTCGTGACCAGTCGTCGTAGTCAATCTTTATCTTAGCGGTGTGCGATAACGCGTTATCGTGGTGTAGGAGGATAATACTGCGAGGTCTTTTTTCCTGAACGATATCCAAAAGAAGTGGCAAATAATTGTTAGTTCACTCTGCAGTAACCGTAATTACCTTCTAAAGAACGAAGCTACCACATTTTTTCCTACACTTCATTTTATTCGCCTATCCCTCGGAAGGAAACACTCACTTAACAAACTGTCTTCTTGATTCAGGATTGTAACAGTAAATCCAGCTTTCGTCGTCGACTATTTTCAGTTGTCGCCAAATCGTTAAACAAACTACAAATAAATGAAATACGTACTCAAAAATATTGGCAAATTTCTTTTTAATACTTTAAACTTTTTTATTATATTTTATTTAAAAAATATATATAATTTATCTAAAAGTATTTATTATGTCATAGTATAATCGATATAAAACAAATGGTACATTCATTTATATATTAATATTCTTTATTATATTCTACGGATGGTACTGCTTTGTTATTTAATATTGTGAGAACCATTCGTAGTTGAACAGAATGTAAAGGATTTTGCTTTGCTTTACTGTTTGCGCTTTTGATATATATTCCACTGTTTGGAACATTTTTACAGCGATGCCATGCAATGAATTTTTCCGACACAATTGCTGCATAATATTTCGATTTATATTTAATAATAAAATACTCCTAATATTTGTCAGTACAATATATTTTCACTTAAATTCTTTCTTGTTTTATTTAACATGTATTTTATATTGAATTTAGATATTTTTAACTTTTCACTTTCTTAAAAAAAATACTTTTTGTGGTGTATGAATATTTAATCTATTTATTATACGTATATCTTATTATTTGTCTTGTAAAGAAATTGTCAAAAGATAATTCAATTTCACTATCATTATGTAATTAGTCTGTTATAATGACATGTGATCGTAATTAATATGTCTGTGTCTAATTGAAAATAAACACTCAAAGTTTGTCTTTGTATGAAATTAGATTCTCTGCTAAATTACTTATTTCTAGAAAGTTCAATTAGACATAATGATTACCTATTTTTTAGATATATTTCAAAAGGACTTACGAAGTTCAAATAACTAAAATTCTATTTTGAACAATCAAGTTGAAATAAAATTTATGCATTCGATCTTTTAAAACAAAACAAATAGTTTTGTAAACGCTGTTTCGTTTGAATACTTCTAAAAGAATAGTTATAACATTGAATAGACATTTTAACAAAGCTTTTACAAATTTTTACTGAAAAAATAATATTTTGGGCCTATAAAAACAATACAATATAATACAGATCTGCATTCAATATACAAAATAATATAAATAATTAGCAGCCTTATTTGTTAGTAAAATATGACTTTTAAATTTATTTTCTTATAAGTTACGTATCATCAAATAAACATACAAGATTTTTTTACTATAATTCGTTTCCATAAAGCATCACCCTTTGAGAAAAGTGCGTGTTATTATTTATTTCTGATAGTCGTTTATTGTAAAGAGTATTGGTTTACATATCTGAAATAAAACAAAAATATTTAGAATACATTAAAAGAATGGAGATATACTGTTTATTATAGTGTATATAACAAGTGATGTAGATAGAAATAAATTATTAAAACAAAATCTAACACTTCTTACAAATATACTCATAATAATAATGGGGCAACAATTTAAAAAAATTAAGATACTTACAGCTGATTACATATATAACAAATACATATATAATACTTAACATATTGTGTATTTTGTGAACACAAACATGTTATAAATAAAGGAAACTAAATTTAAAAACGTTTAACGTTAAAATATTTTATTATTTTTAGTCCTCCGGACAAAACTCGTATAATTTCATTAAAAATGTACTAGTAACTGTAAACTCTAATAACCAAAAAGATTAATTATAATTATAATAATGATATAAGTAAATGCCACATGTTTATGTTATAGAAACATTCCGTCTGTGAACGTGAGTTTGGTTGCAAAATATATTTTTTTTATTTTTATTAAAATAAACGTTACCTTTTTTAGTCTATCGTGTGTAAAATTTTAATTAGAGAATGAATGTCTCTTCCCTTTTTATTTGAGACCCTATTATAAACTTACTATATCCACTGCACCAACAATACGAGGGTCAAACTGAAAGTTCTTAGAAAATCAAAAACTAAGCGTTCTAGCAAGTTATTAGTTTTATTGTAACTTTTCAAAATAGCGTCCATTTACATCAATACATCGCTGCATTCGATGGAACCATTGAGAAAAGCACCTTGCCCACTCGGCCTTAGGTATCGCTTCGACGGCGTTTTGAAACACAGCCACTGCTTCTTCGGCGTCTATAAAACGTTTTCCTCGAAGTTTTTCTTTTATTTTCGGAAATAAATAAAAATCGCAGGGTGCGAGGTCGGGGCTATACGGCGGGTGACCCAGTAATTCCACGTCTGAGGTCACCAAATAGTCGATCATTTGCCTGGCGGTGTGCGACGAGGCATTGTCTTGATGAAGGAGGATCCTGCTGCGAGGTCGTTTCTCTCGAACTTTTTCCAAGACAATTGGCAAACAATTGTTTGTATACCACTCTGCATTAACCGTTTTCTGATCCTCTAAGACTACTGTCGCGTAATGACCTGTCTTTCCGAAGAACGAGGCCACCATCTTTTTTCCAACACTTCGACCTCTCTTCACTTTAGTTGGCAACTCTTCGGAAGGAAACACCCACTGAGCAGACTGTCTTTTGGTTTCCGGATCAACAGTAAATCCAGCTTTCGTCAGCCGTTAGTATGTCGAACACAGCATTTGAGTCACCTCCGTTAAATTTTTGGATCATTTCTCGGCACCAATCAACACGGCGGAGTTTTTGACTATCAGTCAAATTATGCGGTATCCAGCGGGCACAAAGCTTCCTGACCGCTAAATGTTCATGGAGGATTTTGTGCACTTGACTCATACCTATGCCTAGACTTGTCTGAATCTGCTGATAGGTCACTCTTTTGTCAGTCTCTATCATACGCCGCACAACACTGATGTTATCTTCAGTCGTCGTTGTAGAAGGCCGTCCCTCACGCAAATCATCGGTGAGATTAGTTCGACCACGTTTGAATTCATTAAACCAGTTGTAAACTGTGGCACGAGATGGGGCTTCATCGTGAAAAGCCAATCGAAGTCTATCATAACTTTCTTGTTGACTTAAATGATATCGAAAGTCATAAAAAATCATTGCACGAAAATTTTCTCGGCTTAAATTCAGTCTGACGTGCACAGACAATTTTCAATTTGCCGCCAAATCGTAAAACAAATGACAAATGAATGAAATGTACACTCAATAATATTGGTAAAGAGTTCTATTATCAAAATTTAAACTATTTTTTTTAATATAATGCTTTTAAGTGGCCAGTTCTAAAAACTTCCAGTTTGGCCCTCGTAACTGATCGAAAATCGCTTTAGTAATAGTGTTATCATAAATGTCAATTGTTGAACTTTTAAAGCCCTATTCCGATGAGGCAGTTATCACTGAACAGTTACGTCATAAATCAAGTTATAATACTCTCCAATAAATTATTCCAGAAGTTCAATAATAAAATTATAGTTTTAATTGTTATTTTTTCAAAGGTTTATTTCAATTTGATGTATTAAAATAAAATGTACTGATAAAACTTCATATATAAAAGTTTCTTTCACAATATTGTAAAGCTTTGAAAACTTGAAAAAGCAATGAATTTAAATTTTCACACAACATTGCATTTCCATATAAGGTTATTTTTATTCCGTAACTCGCAAGAGAACAAGCAATTTCCTGTGAATATAGCCACATCAATTTAAATGTCTTTAATTGTCCTTCGACGCTAGTGAGAACAAATAAAGGACTTACCACGTTTTACTTACTTACTTGGATCACGAATATAGTTTAAAGACTACTTTGTCATTACTCCACTGCTACGAGGCAATGCACTGCATTCGTGATAATACACCTCCCACTATTTTATAGTATTTCGGGAAAAAAAGAAGGAACTGAAGTAAATTTCTACAATAATCGCAAAGATAATGACGAACAAATCTCTAGTAGTATAAAATCACTCATAATTTAAATATTTAACATAAAGAAATAAAATGGTATGCAAGTATGTGTTTACTGTGCAGTATGTTCTATGCTATAACACGATAACGAAATTGACAAAATAGTAGAAAAGTCATGTTAAGTTAAAAAAAGTGTTCTTTTGTTTACAGTTCTAAAATTATAAAAAATCTGATTCCAATATTTATTGTTGTGTTTACTTCAGTAACATCGCTCCGGATTGAAATCTTAAGATATTATATATTTCATACGATAAAGTTTATAGTGATACTATTTTTTTTTTTTTTTTTTATGTTATAGGAGGGCAAACGAGCGTGCGGGTCACCGTTAATATGTGATCACCACCGCCCATGAACTCTTGCAACATCCGAGGATACACAAGAGCGTTGCCGGCCTTGGAGAAAGGAATATATGCCTTTTTTGAAGGTACCCATGTCGTATCGATCTGGAAATACCGCCGAAGGAAGTTCGTTCCACATTTGAGTGGTACGTGGGAAGAAAGTCCTTGAAACTAATTTTTATTCCATTCAGAAAGTATTTTAGCTTAGCTCTTTCTAATTCATATTTTAAGAAAAAATGCTCAATAATTCAAACACTACAAATATTCAGTCCAGTGTCGTTCTAACTGTTAACCATCAAAACTAATTTAACAATATTTATATTTAATTCACACTAATTTAGTTATTTTAAAACAAAGAAAAGTAAGTAAAGTAAACATGGTCTGCTGTTTCTGACATTTATTAGTAGTCATTTAAAATTTATAACAAGAGTATTATTATTAGTATACAATTTATTAAAAATATATGGATTTTTAGGAAGACGATATAAAGTCGTAATAATATAATAGTGTTAGAAAATATTATCTGACATAGTGTATTACTATTGCTATATTGGAACAATAATATATCTAAGGACATTGAAATTATCTAACTTGCTATAAGAAATCATTTTTACAAATAGGATTACCAAACCCCTTAAAGAGCGTTAATTTACTTTTTATTACGTATACTGCATTCAACAGTGTACTGGATACTGTTCGATTGTTTACTCTATTCTGTATATCTCATCAGTAATACTAATAAGAATATATGAAAATAAGATACTGTGCAAGAATTTAAAGACGTCATATTATTTAACGTGCATACAATGAGTGTAAGATTGTTAGTTTCGTTTTTGACGCAACTCTGAAGAGTTTTACAACTTATAAATATGGCCTACATTCTATCAAAAAATTAAAAGAGAAAGATTACTATATTCAAAGTTAAATCATAGAATATTTAAATTGTTTGTTATTTAATAAAACACTGATAAAGTGAAAAAAAAATGTTTTAGATGCTGATATTCACTATCACAGGCCTGCTCTAGTTTGAGACGTAATTCCAACGTACGCTCGAACAAAAACTTAAAACTCGTAAAAAATCTTTTAACTTATTATTGTATGTAAAGTATTTATAAAAACACATTTTATTTTAAGGTATTTTATATTACTGATAAAGAATTTAAACACATTCCTCGTATATTAAAAAAATAATATTTTAATCAACGCTTACAAATTATTAACATTAATGTTTTCAGAATACTATAATGATAAGTGTGTGATTGTATTAAACTACCGTCTTCTGTCGCTGGTCTGATATCTAAATGGTTTGATTTACGAGAACATTTAAGTTAGACTTTAACACTGAATCATATGGTATCGAAATTACAGATATGTCGGACCATGCAGCGTGTACAAACAATTTCTGATATTTCTTATCTTTAATGAGATACAAAAAATCAACATTAATTTATGATATACATATAAAATCATTATTTGAATTGAAATTGCTAGATAGGTTTTCAGTTTAAGGTAAACAAATCAGAGGTATTTGACATTGAAATTTAGGATTTAAAATTTTATGACATGAAAAATTATGAAATATTTTGTTATTTATGGTTAGTTACAAAATAAAATAAGTGTGTTATGGCTTACGGTTGTAAGTTAGGCTTTGCCTGCACCGGCCATTAGTCTGTGCCATTGCTATAATTCTTTAAGTAAGAGTATTAAATCTTAGTAAAAAAATAAAATAGCGAAGGCTTGTCCTAAATTATATACAATATTAGTTTTAAAGTCAATAATTAATCAGTAATTAAAATGTATACAGAAAAATAGATGATATAAATTAAAACTAATTCCATGAATTCGATATTAAATTTTCAATTCTAATAATTAAAACAAATAAAAAATATACAACCTTCAGAACGATGTTTTATATGAAATAAATAACAATATGAAAAGAAAGGATAAGTTAAATAAACCATGGATTATGAGTGTTTAAGGTAAACCAAAGGTATTTGGTAGTTTGCTGTCGTTTTGCGATACTCCAAGTGGTTAGGAGCTGGGTTTATGAGGGATATTTATCTCCTGGTTGTATAATAGTTAGTGGTCACTTTACTCAGTATAACCTTTAATTATTTTTGTTATTCAATAACGGTCTATTCTAATAAATGCAAATTGCAGTGCCTTTTTGCTCAGCGTGTGTTATTGAAGCCAGTGGGTGGAAATGATACTCATAAATACTGGCCTATTCCGTTTTCCGTTTCCGCGTCAGTGTTGGTTACTTCAGATATACATCTTCTTTAAATTTATATTTTAATTTTGGAAAGCGCTACAACATTTAAAGTAATTGCATATAACATAGTAAATATATATATTGGTTTTTCGTTAGCGAGGAGTGTCTAGTTTTAAAATAGTTAATCATGTCATTGATGAGTTAAGTAAAGTTAATATTTATGTTTAGTGAAAAGTCAATTGTAATTACATTAAAATTTTAAATAATTCATACAGTTTTCTTTATTGTGTTAATAACTCAATTTTTCGACTTCTTTAGTTGCTCAACAACAGCGAGTTAAGGGATAATAAGACTTGTTCGTAAGTATAAATATTTCTGATGTATTATATTTCATACACTACCTAAAAAAAAAAATATCCATTTTATAAATTTCTGAAATTATGAAAGCCAAATTAATATTAAAATATATGAATAGGCGGTGAACTAAATAAGACGCATAGTCGAAGTAATGGCAACGCTGCTGCGAGAACGGAAACCAAACGAACCAGAATTTACGAGCGTCACTTCCGCTCACTGGCTTCATTAACACACGCTAGTCGAAAAGCCTCTGCAATTAACATTTAGTAAGATGTTATAATTTTAAGTTATGTGTCTTTATCATTGCTATATTTAGTCTGACAATCAAATTCATTAATAATACACAGATCTTAGTATAGTAAAAAAAACATATTTACATGTGAATTAATTATAAGCATTTAAATACTTAAGAAATTTAATCAAATGCATGATAATCCTAAACAATCACGAGATAACATAATGTCATCATATAAGTTGTTATTTTAGCCGTTTGTCACTAAGCGTATTCCAAATCTTACTTTCAAAAAAAGTTTATGTAATTGTTTATTATATTCATAAGGTCCAATAAAAACAAATAAAATGCAAAGTAAAATGACAACAGTATTCAAAGTAAGCAAAATATTTGAGTAATTCAAAGTCAAACACTGCACGTTGTTGAGTTGAACCACAAATCATTGATAAATCAGATTACGTACGTCCACTGCCAGATTGCAGAGCGAATTTGTGTTGCAGCCACTTTATGCTTACAAAAAATACTGGTCATGTGGTAGTCAGGTCAAATTTTAATTTAATATTGATATATGAAGTGAAGTTTAAAAAAAATAATTTATACAATTCAATTTTTAAATAACATTTAATAAATTTTAAAAGTAATTAAATATAATTAGGTAGATAATTAGTATCAGAGTAAACTATACTGTAATAACATTATGAATATACAATTACTCATAAGTGCTCTACAAGTAATTATAAAAAGTACGAACCTTAAAATAAGTTTATTACTTTGGTATACATACCTTTTAATTTACTTTTAGTACAGATATGCGGTATAATATAGAACAAGAGCAAAATATTAGTTTAAGTGAACTGAATGGCTTAACTCTTATTCCGAGTGTTCCTTATTGTGCATGATGTGAATAGAAGTTTCATTCTTTGTTACTAAAAGCTAAAATAAACTACAAACAAAGAAAAATAGTTTCTGAAATTAAAATATAATTCTATTTTTAAAATATGCAATTATATGTTTTATACATATTTGATTATTTCGTTAATTAAAATGTGTTTAACAAATATATGTCATAAATATATTGATAGCAGATTAGCCGATGATCAGGTGGAATGACCGCTGCATGACCTCAGTGTAGAGCCTAACTTACAACTTAGCCATATTACACTTACTTCATTTGTAACTTACTATGAATACAATACATACAGTATCTTAATTTAGATCAATTAATGAAATAAAAGTTTAAAATATCAATCTTCAATTTCAATCAATCATAATGAACATATAACTTAAATAAAGTATTGATGGTAAAGACCGAACATTAGATTTTTTTTCTATCTGTTGTATCTAAATATTTAAATGTAAATTAAAATCATTTATGCAAAAAATATATTCCCATAAAAGAAAAATGCTAAAAGGAAGTATTATAAAAATTGCAAAGCAAAATAACTCGGATTTTGTATTTTAAACTGAAAATTTTTCTGACAATACCTGAACAGGCAGCTTAGTGATAACCATCGCTGTACAATGGAGTAGGGACGGACTGTATGATATACGCTTGATATACTTTTAGCCTTTGTTTTGTTTTATATATCCATGACGTTGTAGAACATGAAACGAATGTATTCTACGCTTGAGGTAACACGTCGCTGTCCCGCAACAAACGCGACTCAAACAAAGAGCTGCCATGGACAAATAAAAACATCATATAAGACCGAATAAAATTTTAAGACTCAATACATTAATCATTTTCAAATATTATTCTTCTGATATAGTTAATATACTAAGATATATTGTTCTGAAATTTTATTATATGTAATGTAATAATACAGAGGGAGGAGGAATAATATGAATGCAGTGGCGTTGCTATTGAGTGTTTGTTACCTTTATAAAAATATTATGAACGACATTGATTCACGAAGGTTCTAGGCTATTTTGTGATATCAATATCCTTATTTCCCACGAAGATACCACATATTGTAATTGTTTTATTTATTATGTTTGTATATATATAAATATATTATGTATTATATTTGAATATATTATTAATTAATATTGATAATTTGTTAACACACACACACACACACACGCACGCACGCACGCACGCACGCACGCACGCACGCACGCACGCACGCACACACACACACACCACTACAGCATTCTACAAAATATGAATGTTTCTGATTTGTTAGTAAAAACAATGACTTGTAATGAAAATGTGTTTTTGTAAATACTTTGCATGCAATACGGGTTAAAAAGATTTTCGACGAGGTTTAAGTTTATTCAAGCCAACATTGAAATAAAAAAAACCTCAGTGAATTCCATTGAGTTCCAAAAACTAGAGCAGATCTGTGAAGCAGAATTAAATAAGAGTTTTGAAGACGTAATTAATAATTTATGTGATAACAAACAATTTATATATTGTATACATTTAAATCCTTAATAAAAATGTTATATTATATAAATGATGTTATGTAAAAGTAAAGAAGATCAAAAAAATTTTTAGGAAGTATGTGAAACAAGAAATTAATAAACCTAATATAAATAAACTATGATTAATTGATCTAAGGGCAGATTTTTGTAATACTTCATTTTTTTATACTCATAAGATGAAAATCCCTGTTCATGGAATGTCGTAGTACTAGCTACAATAACCATCATGAAGTAAACGATGTTGAACATATTGTCACATTAAAGAAATTTAAAATATAAATAAATACACATATGACACATAAAAACTCTATTTTTTTTCTTTCTGGAACTTGAATGGAAATGTAACTAGAAAGAGCGGTCAAATTAATGAATAATATATATATATATATTATTTTGTCACCGTTTCTCTCTGTGTATAAATCATGACAATGTTAAACATTTCACATTACAAACTATGATTATATTCTTAATCAAGTCGAGGTAAGGGATTCAGGAGCAGTTGTAAAAGTTGAAATACATGAAATATAAGGATTCTGTTCACAAGTGTTTGATTTATAGCGAATTGTTCTTAAAATATAAATTAGAAAACAGTAAATGAATTGTTTTTATGTTCTTTTGGCTCTTTATCGAGAGTCTACTATCTGCTAGTTTTTAATATAAGTATTTCAAACACAATACTTTGTTCCTGAAAAAGAGTGTGTTAATATACTATCAAAATAGCATTCCCACTCGAACAAAAGCCAATATTGTGTAAGTTAAGTTACATTTCTTTTATGCACATTAGATACAAAAAAGTTACTCCATTAAGGTAATGAAAAACAGTGAGCTCTCGTATTGCTATTTTTCTCTCTCATCGTAGCTCCGCCGCACTGCAGTTGAACAAATACATGTATCAAAGCTCTCTTTCATTTGGATATTGCTTATTTCAAAATAAATAAATTATAAAAAAAACCCTAACCTTAAAATCCTATTAAGGTTTATTAATAAATAGGTCATCCATTAGTGGCTAACTTATAACTGTATTTTTGGGAAAAATCAAAATAAGTTTTTATACATTACTGTGCCATAAAAATAGCAACATTTATTTTACTTACTTACACTTACTTACTCTGCTACACCACTAAGCTATTACAGTACAGACTTAGTCTTAATGCAAGTTTAGACAGACTTACAGACCGTTACATAAATTAACTTAATTTAAATCTATTTTAACTCTTTTTAGTAAAAGAAGATATATATATATAATTGCGTCAATAAATAAGTTACAAGACATATTTGCTAATGTTTCGTCAGTCTCAATAGAAAACGTTAAGCAAAAGAGCTCTTATATAAAATACAATCACTACTGACAGCAGATTAACTCCGCCTTTATAAGTGAGAGGTTATTAATGAGAGAGCGGTGACACTCCGCGTGTAATGAAATGTTAACACTAAATAGGTTACTTTAATAAGTAAAATTACAATTTATTTAATAAAAGGCTATTGCCTGTGGTTTGACAGTTCCTCCTCCCGACTCAAATAATAATAATATCTAATATTATTATTATTTTATTTCTATCGTTATTGTAAATCATATCATATAGATATAATTCCGTAATAAGAAGTCTCTTTTATATTGACTCCGATAATAAACTCAGTATGCTAAATGTAATAAAAAACTCGAACAGTAATTCTCTTGCACCGTGAACTGTAATAACCATTTCCAAATAGTCCAATACTTTTCTGTAATGAACAGACAAAAACAACAAAAAAAACAATAAAATATCTTATTATTGTTTAACGATAGCATATTTTTAAATATCTTTAATATCCTTACTATATAATAATGAGCTAATTGACTCTGTATGCACGCGCATCACTTATCACCCACAAATCACACAATAATGTGTAATACATCAAAAAAAAGCTATTGAATAAGGCTACAGAATAGGGTAGGTGCCAACCTCATACGTGACCTTTGACCCTTCCTGGCCCGAAGGGCCGGGAAGTTCCCTTGTATATGAATATCATATTAACATTTCTATGTTATGTAAAGATATTTAAAGACATTAAGTACTTAAGTGCTGAAAGGTAACCTTTTCATTTAGGTCAATGTAAAATTTAGTTCTTTTCTTGACAATTTGAGTCTATAATAAACTCAAATAGTCAAAAATTTACAATTGCATAGTAACCATTCAATTTATTAAAAAAGTGTTGTAAAAATAAAAAGGGAATTAAAAACCAAGCATATGATTTTATTTTGTATATCTATCAAGTATAACTTAACTGTTAATAAATTATATCAAAGCACGAGGTGTATGTCACCGACTTGATTAACACTAATTATGTAGTAGCGACATTGTGAAATGTTCTCATTTATATTCTCCACGATCACAAAAGGTGTCGTTAATGACGCTGTCTGACTTCTGTAATCATCTGAAACACGAGGCTCGGCGACTCTACTGAGACAAGTAACTAATAGCTACTCCTGAACTTGGCTTTAACGTGTTGACACTTTAAATATATTCAAATAACATATAATTAAGTGGCACCGAACGCGTCGACGTAAACAAGAGAAGTACTAATGAATTTACTACCAACATCGGTGTGAGAAAATGTTTGTGAAGGTAAAAATAAATAAGCTCTTACAATTCCTTTACATTAAAATCCTCATTACGAGGCTTTCACAGAATGATAGAAAACATATCCCAAAAATTAATGATGATTTATTTATTTCTTTAATTAAACGCCGTTCTTTTTCGGACTTAAATAAAAATCGATGAAATGACTCGGAGTAAGCCAATGAAAGTTACGAAGTCTATATAATAACACAGGTTAAGATCTTTAATAATATTATTAGTATCGCTTACTTGTCTTCATATTTTAAACCTTAAACGACAAATGAAGTGGCCATTTTTAAACTCATGAGAATGTACAAGTAATAAGCTTCACTTCTCTGGTAGATAGGTGAAATGAGATGCTGTAATATATTTTAATTACATATAACATATAATGTCCGTAAAGAGATAGCAACAGTTTCATTTAATCTTAAGCTGCGAGATGAATAAAGTTGAGTTTTATGTAATATTTTTAATTTTGAACTCAGTTTTGAATAGTTTTAAGTAGTTTTTTAATTCTCATTATGTTTTAATTTGTTTTAATACTGTTACGGTTGTGTACTATGTATTATGAAACTAAAGAAATAGTTATGTTTTTTGAAAACCGCACACCGCTAGAACTTGCATTGGAATTGTTAAAAATGTTTCTGTTTGAGGTAACACATACTATATTACATAGAAACTGGAACCTTCACAACTTATATAAAGCACATTCTTAATAAATATACCAAAGAGTCTAACGCACCTACCAAAGATGAACTGCCAATATAAACATTTTTACAAATGGGTAGCACATTGCCTATTTTAATTAGATTATATAGATAATATGAACTCATGCAAAACTTATATACTAAGCTTAGAGTATTATAGTTAAAATTATTTATAATTTTCAATTTGTTGTAAACAAAAAGATCATTATGCGCGGTAGACTTGTTCCATGGAAAGTGTATGTGCAACTCTTCATGTGGACTATTCCTTAATTGAAAGTAAACATTTGAGTTTGCTTTGTCCGCTGAACCTCTCGAGCTTCTGAACTCGCAAGCACATGGTTTACCTTTTATTATTGCTTCAATAATAATTTTATGTTTTTCTACAACAATTTTTTAATATTATGTAGAATACAATCCAAGTAGTGGTAGTAGTAGTTTGTGAGATTACTTAATCACCTTAATTTATTAAACTTTTCCAAGAATAACACTGATGTAGAAACTAGAAAGCATGCAGTTTAAGTGTGAGCTTAAATTTTAAATATGTACTCGTAAAATTATTAAATTACACTATAAGAAAAACATAAAGAAGAACGTAAATTTTCTATAACTTTTATACACTTATTATATGTTATTCAGTTAGTTAAATATAAAACACTTGAAATAAATACCATGAAAAACTGATTTCTTTACTTATTTTTCTGAAAGATATGTATTAAAAGAAATGTAAATGTAAATAGAAATATTAATTCATCAACTAATAGCAGTTTTCCAGTTGCAGCACGATGTTTTTTGAAATCAAGGTATTCTCAAAAATAGGCCTCTCGTAACTAATACAATCAATCTGTGCATCTACTACCGATAGAAAAAGCTTTGATACACACACGTTTGTTTGTTGGTAATTTGGTTACTTTTATATATCATTAAACATATTTCTTACTTTTATTTGCTAACTTCCATACACTTGACTATTTTATAAAAAAACATAAACTAAAAATAAAAAATAAAGATTCAAATGAATGAAATGTAAAAATTAAATAGTAAAATTAAATTTAAAGTTATGAAGTTGTACACAATTCATAAATGTATTACGTTTGATGTCACTGTTCATTTATAAAAATATATTATTGAAATATTGTCATCAGAATTTTCTTTAAAATGTTTCAAGAGATTAACTAGTTGTTTAATTTACTATTATTATATAAGTTAGACCATACTGTTAATACTTTTAAGTTTATTTGTGTTAACTTCAAATCGACATAAAGAAAATAAAATGTTAGTAGTTTCAAGTGAACACGTGAATGTTGTCAGTGTTTTGTAAACTTGTATCTGTCTAGCAGCTTCACACTACCAGCAGAACTTGTATCTGCACTTCACATTTCGCAACACAATATGATTGGAATAAGATAAGACTGGCACAATACATTTTTGATTTAATAAAATATTTCTATTTATTATAATATTTATTTGGGTTGTTTTTTTTTATAAAATTATAGTCAATATTAATTTCGAAAGCTTTTATAGACAATTTAAAATATTGTTTAAATAATAGTCTATCAATTTTTTTTATATCATGAAAATTGTTCCAGCAAGAACAAAAAATCTAATATATGTGAATTTAATACTTCGTTCAATAATGTGTGTGACTGACACATAGATGGCTCCACTAATACCAAATCAATATTTTTTTTCGAAAGTGTGATCCTTTTTAGGTTAACTGTCAAAATTATATGTCAATCCGACCATTAGTTTACAAGTTACAGTGCTTTAAGTGACGCTACTTTTGAGTTTTCAAAAAAAATGAATTCAAAGCAATTTTGTGTGTTGATTTATCATTGCTTTTTAATGAAAAAAAATACTGTTCAATGCCAGGAATGGCTTGAAAAACATTATTCGAACTCTGCTCCATCAAAAAGAACCATTTGTTATTGGTATGTCGAATTCAAACGTGATCGTACAGACACCGATGACATTCCATCTACCGAACGGCCAAATGACGCTTTTATTCCGGAAAACGTTGAAAAAACACTGAAAATTATTATGGGCGATCGCAAAGTGAAGTTGCTCGAGATAGCTGACATCCTAAAGATATCAGCAGGTAGTGTACACACCAGAATACACAAACATTTGGGTATGAAAAAAGTGTTTTCCAAATGGATGCCGCGTTTGCTCACACCGGAACAAAAACAACAACGAATCGATGATTCAAAGGCTTGTTTGGACATTTTTAAGCGTAATAAATCGGAGTTTTTGCGTCGGTACATCACAATGGATGAAACATGGATCCACTATTACACTCCGGAGTCCAATTGGCAGTCTGCTGAGTGGCATGCAACTGGTGAAAGCCGCCCAAAGCGTCCAAAGGCACAAACATTGACTGGCAAGGTTATGGCCTCTGTATTTTGGGATGCTCGCGGTATAATATTCGTTGATAAACTCGAAAAGGGCCAGACCATCAACAGCGATTATTATATAGCCTTGTTGGAGCGTTTGAAGGATGATATCGCTGAAAAGCGGCCCCATTTGAAGAACAAGAAAGTGCTGTTTCACCAAGACAACGCACCGTGTCACAAGTCGATGAAAACGATGGCAAAAATGCACGAATTGGGCTACGAATTGCTGCCGCACCCACCGTATTCTCCAGATCTGGCCCCCAGCGACTACTGGCTCTTCGCAGATCTCAAAAGGATGCTCCGTGGTAAAAGATTTGGCTCAAATGAGGAAATCATCGCTGAAGTTGAAGCCTATTTTGAAGGCAAAAAAAATCGTTCTACAAAGACGGTATTGAAAGACTGGAAGCGTTGGAATGATTGTATCTCCCTAAAAGGGGACTATGTTGACGAATAAAAACGAATTTTGGCAAAAATGCAAACATATATACATATATATATATATATATATATATATATATATATGTTTTATCTTAATGTCCATAGACATTTGTACATGCCTTTCATTGTAATTTTAAAACAATTTTGTCATGATTTTAATTGCGATGGTGACGTGATGACTTCGCAGGAAATTGTACACCTGCACAAGTTTTCGTAAGCTATTTTAGTAATTAATAAATAAAGTAAAAAGTAGTAGTAAGCTAGGTTAATAAGTTCACTAGCTTTTTCATAGCCTCGGAGTCACGGTGAGAAATTGCTATCTTGAGGTTGTACTCTATAAGGTTTCTATCGGAGGTATCGCTGCCCGCCTAATGAATCTCACAATGGTGTCTTCGTCGATATCCGTGTAGTACGTAGAAGTTCTTGTGTGTCTAGATATAGCCACTACTGCGTGTGGGACACTTGTCAGGTACGATTTTGGTTTGAATGATTATTACCGACACGTATGTTAATCACTGAGCTTCACTGATGGTGAAGATGCGCAAGTTTTCCCCTTTTCCGTACCCTAGGTTTGTAAGGTCCGCTTTTCAGTCTGTGTATGGACCAGGTACAGGGTATTAGGGAAATCAACTTCGATGGGAGCACCCGTACACCTGGCTGTTCTCAGAGACCGAGTCAGTGAATGGGCTGAGTACATGCTGTTGTATACTTCGTTTAGAGCATAGCTTACGTCCAGGAGATATCAGTAGGTTCTTAAAAGCTCTTGACTGATAGACGTCACGAGGTATGGGCTATTATATTTCATTTGGAACAGATTTAGCCGGTCTATATAAGGAATCTGGTTTGTGACTCCGATTAGTGTGACTGCCTTGGCCTCTGTCAGTCGGGCCGCCATAACGATCGCTCCGAAATGGTTCATCAAGGTCTCGTCAACGATAAGTCGTTCAGGCTTTTCTTCAACGCCATTTATTAATATTGAAGCGATCGTTCGGACTTTGGTCTTCCCATCCCTTGGACAACTGAGGCAAGTTTATTCCTGAGCTGTATTGCTGCCTCAGTCGTCGTTGTTGCTATCAAGTCACTTTCAAATACGAAGTTGTTTACTACCCAAGTCGATTTTCCACATCCAGGAACGCCGTTGATCCAGTGGAAAATTGGTGCTTCCCATTCTTCCCAGGATCTTGCTGAATCCTCTATGGCTGTAGCCATTTGGAGGATGTTATCTTCCAGCGAGACCGCCGTGCAGCGGGCTACTACGAGTATGGAGTCTTCGGTTGGTGTTAAATACTTGGGCGGTTCAGTTTCTCCTTTGGGGGTTTCAATTACTTTAGCGAATCCATTTTTGAACGATGTAAGCCGCCATGTGGGGAATTCTAAGTGTTTTCCTCCTTACATATTCAGATGTTGTATTGTTGAAAATGGCGGCTTTTTTTTTCCTTGAGTAATACTTTAAGCAGACCTTCGTTTTTGAGTTCGAAGGTCGAATAATAAACTTTTCACTCAAAAAACAATAGAATACCGACAAAGAACTCGTTAACAATCTGAATTCATTCGTAATTTTCTATTAATACCAACAATAAACCACCTTTTGTTTTCAGACTTTGATAAAAATGCCGGATACGACCACTGAGTGCCCTTATTTTATCTTTCGCCGCAATTTGAATAAAGGTATTAATTTCGAATTAATGCCAAATAATAATAATAATAAAGATGCAATCATCTGTATATAATTATATATATATACATAAAGGTAGTGTTTTTCAATGAATGCCTCCCAAAATTGATTTAGTAATAAAAGTTTATAGATAGTCGATAGTAAGTTCTTGAAGTCTACTTTCGGAATTCGATTGGCCATTTCAACATCATGGCTGATGAAACATAGCTGCAGGTCCGGCCGCACATGGAGTACTGTTCACATCTCTGGTCCGGATCACCTCAATATCAGCTTCTGCCATTTGACCGCGTATAACGGAGAAACGTTCGGAATGTCAGGAACCCAGTGCTCTGCGAACGGCTGGACTCTGGCATTGCGTAGAGACGTTGCTTCTCTTTGCGTATTGCGGCGGTGATCACGTGCCATCTGTGACCCGGCAGCTCGATTACCCTCCTTTTACATAAAAAAAATATAAGTATATTAATTTCATTACCAAACCAACATAATGAAAGACATTGAATCCTACTTGTTAAGTCCATGTGGTAAAACTTTAAAAAATCGAGTAAAATCCAAAATAGCGGACAAAAAATCATGTTACATGGGGTTGTCGAGGTTATGGATCACAAAACTTTCGCTACATTTAATCCGATACAACTCACGATGCTTCAATACGATGACTCAATTCACTCGCATTGGTTATAAATCTCTTTTAATATATTTTTAGTAAACATTATTAACATAATAACATAGAAGAAAATATTTTTATCTCATACAAAATAAAACCTGGGTCTGTTGGCGCCCCTAGTTTGTTAGCAAAAGGGTTTTTATAAATAAAAGAATTTTTGGTATTAATTCCACATATCATTTATTTGTAAGTTTTTTAGCTGTTCATTAAATTTTTTTTGATGAATTTGTAATTTATATGTTATTAAAACACAATACTGTATATTATATAACACTCACTTTTTACTTTTATTCTGCTTATATGTACCAATTATTACACTAAAGCATCTATTTATTTTGGCGGCTGCACTTAAAGTTAAAAAGAGCGGGTACTCGCGGGCTGCAGTTGCAAAACATCCAAATGATAGAGGGCTTTGATACATGTATTAGTGTAACTGCAGTGCGGCAGAAAAAAGCCAACGGAAAAAAATCTAGCAATACGAGAAACCACTGTTTTTCATTAACTTAATGAAGTATTTTGTGTGATCATTAAATACACTTTTTTAAAGATTTATTTTTTTGTTTTCTGTTGGAATACTATTTTTCAAGTAGAGGGACTGGCTCTTACTGAACATTAAAATATTGGGCACATACTTGAGGGATTTATAACATTACATGAACTAGATAACTGTTACTAAATAGTAATGTTCAAAGCTTACAAATTATGCAATGTTATGAAAATTTCTATCCTCCAGAATGAAATACAAAGTTAAACAAAATCCCTATAGTATTTGACAATCACAAAATATTTGACTATTTTAGAGACAAACAATTCCTCGTTGAACCACAATTCAGTGGCAAATCATATTCCTCAAGCTCCCTGTGTGATTGTGAATGAGTTTGTGGTGTGGCGGAGTTTGCTGACCGATAACACGCGGTTATATCATGTGATGTGGCAGTTACTATTTTCAAATTGTATATTAATGTTCGTAATATTGCATTAAATATAAACACATATAAAATATTAAACAGCAAAATAATATTTTCGTTATATAGAAGAAATATGATTTTTTAGCAAATAAATGTTATTGTATTTAAATATAATTGAGTAATAGCATTATGACATAATTATTTTCTCACCAGTGCTCAGAAATAATTTTGATACTAAATTAATAAATTAATCTTAGTATAGAATATCCGCATTAGGAAGCAGTCACAATCCGAACAAAATTATTAATTTAGGCATAAAAAAAGCCTTATTTTAAATTTTATTCCAAGGCTTAGCTTTAATGCATAATTTGAATAGAGCATTCATTCTTTGTTACCAAAATATAAAAACACAACAAATAAAGAAAATACAGTGTTTCTGGAAGAAAACTACAAATCTATTTGTATATTATGTAATTATTTGTTTTATTTATATTCCGCTACGGATATGATTAATTAATTACATTTGATTTGATTGATAACATGTAATTGAAGTTCTGTTTTGATAATTATATATTGATAAGTTACATTCTAAAATGTAAATGTATAATGATATTCGCCGGTTATACTAATTGGCTCGATCGATATACACTTCGTATTTACTAACATAAACTGTCTAAACACAAATAAACTATCAAACACAGGCATATAAATATAATAATACAGCATTTGACAAGTATATAATAAATAAATATAATTGTGATTAACAGAAGTATATTTGTTTTATAAACTATTACAAATAATATCGACTCCTTCAAAGACAGTGTAGTATTTATCATTAAAGGTCTTAACAGCCAAGTGATGTTGTGGATAATGCTGTTTTTGGTTTTTGTATTAAAATACCAGTTTTGAAGGAATGTATTGAATATAATGCTAATTTCTCTTTACAAATATAAACCTGTCAATTTTCAAAGCTACCTGTCCCTTGCAATATACAAGTTCATGATTAAAGACTTCGAATAGGTTCGTAGTTGGTTGTCCAAATTCCGATTTCATTGACGTGAGCACAGGCGCCATATAGTAAATAGTATTAATAATGGAATACGAAAATTTATATTAAAAAAGAAATTATATAGATTGAGTAAAATTGTAATACCATCCTAAAGATACAAATAAACAATAAGTATATCATTTTAAATTAAAATAATTATACGATACTTTCTATTCTTTTAATATATTTTGTAGTTGCAGTTGTTGTTCATTTTAATAGTTGTAATAATAACCTGAATTAAGACTTCAAATATATTTTGTAATCTATAAATAAGTACAGGTCAACAGCCAGGAATAACAGGTATTTAAATATTACATAGTTCTATAAACAGCTATTAACAACACCGGTTCTGTCTACACTAGTAATGGTTTTATTGTGTCAGCCTTAGTTTGATTCAACGTTACAGTTCATTTGTAGGATATTTGTGTGAAACTAATAATAACTGATACAAACTAAGTTACTATCCATTAGAATTTCATATAAATACAAAATTCGGTGAACTTTGACATTAAACTTGTTAAATAACGAATTGAATATTCAATAACATGTGTATGTCAATTTAACTGGAAAATTCGTGTACAGTTAATACCTTAGATAGTTATTTATTGTCAGTATTTCAAATTAGTATTTTATATTGTTAATAAGTAATATCAGTAAGTATAAAACAATATTAAATTTAAATCTTTTTGTCCATCTGCCCTGTTCCTAATTACTTGTTATCGGTACAATACGTGAATTCCTATAACTTTCATCATCCGTCATTCGAGTGGAGATTTGATTATTTACCAACAACACTCACACTTCGCTCACGCACTGCATTCATATCTTCCTTAGTCATTCTCTTCATATATGTAACAATGTAACACAACAATATACAAAATTAATTTATTCTCTTTTAATCAAATTAATTAATTTATTATTTAAAAGTTGTATAAGTGTAAAATAATTAAAATATAGCAATGGAAACAACTGAAATTGAATTTGTTGAAACTTAGTAACGAAAAAATGAAAATTTCTTATAAAAATAATATATTTTGTATTGAACACAGTTGTATATCAGTGTCACGTTAATAAGCATCTTATCTAAATAAGACACACAGCCGTTGTAATGAAAAACGGATTGTGTATTTACGAGCACCACATACACTCACCGGCTTCATCAACACACACTGAGCAAGAAGCCTCTGGAAATTGCATTTATGATGCGATTGCATTTGCAATGATAAAAAAAATATTTTATAATTTAAAAACTGATCACTTATGTACTACTGAAAATAAATACTTTTTATAATTAAAACATTGAGTTTGTTGTTAGTATTGTGGAATAAACTATAATAACGTATCTTACTTATAAAAGCTACAAACAAGCCTTACAAATCATATTATTCGCTAACAAGATAAAATCATGCTAGCAATCAGGAAAGATGTTCGCCTTATTCAACTTTAAGCATTTTCCATATTCTCCTTTCAATAACAATTTACTAACTAGTTTCCAACTAGGGAACTCTTGAAAGATATTGTTTTTATGTTGCAGTATTGAATGTTAATTTCTGATTGTTTTATTATTTATCACTATGTATGTTCATATAATACTGCAATGAAACAGTTTGTTTTGACATTTCCAGTGACACAAAATAGAAAGAGAAAGAACCTAACTTTTAAAGCAGTACAGCGACTGCTTTCTGTAATAATAGGACAGATATATTTCTATTTATTAATAAAAAAGAACCGATACCAAAGAAACGTAGAATTTAATGGCAAAATATCTAGGAGTCAGCATCTCTTACTACTTCTCTTTTTCATAGTCTCCTGCAGCCTTCCTCACTCTCATAATTCTTCGTGAAAATACATTTGTTACTTAATATATATTTTTTGATATTCATGTCATTTGTGTCATCAACACAAATTATCAACAGATTGACCAGCTGTATTGAAATAAATTGAGGTGTATGGGTTTGTTTTATTTTAATTGCAAAAAAAGTTATAATGAATATTACCGGTACTATTTTGGCGACGAGTCACTCATACTCGGGAATTGAGAACGAGATTTAATATCTTACGAATCATAAATATTTCATCGTAAACCTTTTATGTTATTACTTATTTGGAAAAGTTTTTATTGTACCGAATAAAAGGAAATGTGGCTTATAATATTCTGTAATAAATAAAATTGTTTTTTATTTGAAGTGACGTCAGATAAGAAAAAGCCTAATAAAATAGATACCTACTTGTTGAAACAAAATTATTTATGGCTATAACGATTCTATTAAAGTGTCTTGTGATATATCTTTTCATACAAAACTTTAAAATGATATGTTAGTTTAGAAAATCTGTTGTTAACAGATGTTTAAACAAAAACATATTTAAGAAGAAAGCGAGATTCACTCAACCAAATAACTGATTATATTTTTGATTTCTCAATAATATTCTACGCGGCGACATATATTTTTTATTTGAAGTAAAGGGCCTACTAAATACCTACTTGTTAAAACCAAATTATTTATTATTACTATTATTTACTTTATACGATGTGTCTTTTCATTTAATACTTTAAAGTGTTTTTTTTGTGTAGAAAATCTTTAGTTAATGAAAATTAAAAAAAAAATGCAAGAGTCACTCTATAAGATAAATAATTATATTTCAAAGTCAAACTTAAATAAAATATTACTTTAAACTAATGCTTCCTTTCCAGAGCTACAAGTTTCAACATAAATGTATTTCTCTGGAGATCATAAATGCAATTTGCTAAACTCAATATCTCACTTCTTGCGAGTGATCTCGTGCTGTCTGAATGTTCAAAGTGGCTCAATACAAATGCTATTGTTATTTCTTGTATTCTTTCTGACAGATGAGGTTTCTTTTGAAGATAATTATCATTACTTATATAACTTTAATCAAGTTGCACAAGCTAGCACATTCAGTCGGCAAATACGTAGATATTTTCTTTGTAATTATTTTATATTAAATTATATTGTACTGTTGACGATTGTGTGACATCATATTATATTACCTTTATATATATTATTATATGCTCTATGCTTTGTCCATTTTCTTTCCTAAGGCATATAAATATATATATTTATAAATTGATTAATTATTTTATTCTATTTTATTGTATTGTAAAAGAATCCTTTAAAACGCTTTATTTTATACGAGTTTCTCAAAATGAATTGTAGACATAATTCAGCTGAAACTGCAATGCAATCAGTTGGGTCGTCCTGAGTCCTGATAGCGATGTCCAACAGCAGCTGCGATTAAACGGGAAAATACAACTTTGAAGCATTAAACTTGTAATTAAAGTATCATTTACTTACCTATTGTTATTATTAATAAATAACATTGAATTATTTGGAGTGCTGCTATAGATAAATTTTATATAAAATATCATAATAGAGAGCTAAAATTTTAATATATCCTAAAAACATCATTATTATTCTAAGTTTTTTTCTCATGCATACAAAAAAATCAAGAAATAATCGTAATATAGATCTATTATATCATAATGTTAATAATGTTTTAATAGAAAAAGAAAACAAATTGCCGTTAAAATTATCGATTACATGTTGATTCAGATAATAAGCTGTCATCACATCGAATTTTATAAAAAAACAGTACTTTTACGTGATAAGCGAATAATAAGTGATAAATAGATCAACATTTTAAAATATTACTTAACGATCTACTGTACTACTGATCTATTGATACTTAACAATTATTTTTCTCAAATGGCCTCGTTACGATTTCATCATCTGTATAGATAATAATAAACTAGTAGTTCTGTGAACAGTAAACCTCAGTACGTTAGGGGATGAGACAATGTTTTAAGTGCCTTTTACAAAAAGGAATAAGAAACCTATGTATGAATGTAGGTACATAATCACCGAGCGAAATTTGGCTCCACCAAATTCAACTTTAAAATTTTTGATAATTCGCTATGGCCGCCATTTTAGATTTTGAAATAACAAAAAAACACCTTAGATTTCGGCAAAGAATACTTAGACGAAATTTCAGCCCGCTAGCTGCCGCAAAGTCCGTTTTTGTGATACGGATCAGAAATCCGCCATTTTATTTTTTTCGCCCAAGGAAAAAAACGGCTCGACATAAAAATTTAAATAATTCAAAGAACACGCCTGCCAATTTTCGTGACGATAGGATGAAAAATAAGCCGGCTACACCGGAACAAACATGCTGAAATACATACGGAGAAATAGCAGAATGGGCCTATCTAGTGGAAACGAAGTCAATAAAAAGTCTGCAGTCAAGTAAAGTAACAAAATAATATAACAATAATAAAATGTAAAGACACATTAATGAACCTAAATCTTCTTGATGTTTGGTATTTTAATCATGAATGTGTAATCCCTATTATTATATTTCAGTGCAAATCATTATCATAGTATATAAAGTCGTACTTGACATTGCAATGACTGGCTCTATTCCAATAGACACATTTGGTGAATTAATCATACGAGAGTCTACTCCAGGATGACAATTTCATCACAACACGCAAGTGAAAGATGTTTGTTCTGGTGAGATTATTACTTAACAACTTGTTAACTTGAACTGAAATTCTTCAACTTCGAAAGCACTTAACCGACTTCTGTAATAATAATAATAATATTATGAAGTAACGAATTCGTCGAAAAACTAAATTTTAATTAAGATACACAAGAAATAAAAGCTTAACTTTTATTGTGAGCGATACCTTGAATGCATATATGAAAAGACTATACTTTCTTTGTTACTAAAAACTAAAATGAACAAAAACCAAAGAATTCAAACTATTGCTAATTAAAGTTAAATAGAGATTCAAGTAAGTTATAACTAAGTGTCTCAGTATTTACGTGAAAGCTGTTTGTTTTCTATTATCTTCAGTCAACAACAGATCTAATTTATCCACTCGTATTTCCAGTTTCACTGTATTGACAATCTTAAGATTGCGAAGATATCTACATCTCTAGTGAGGACATTTCATCTATAGTGACTATAATCAATAATTTAATACTAATGTTTCTCAATCATTTTTTGAAATAATCTTTTGTTGAGCAACCGGTGATTTTTCTTTTAATAAGTGTCACTGTGTGAAGGCATTTATTAAAATCAATTAAAATAATTCACTCACAAAATCATAATTTCGCGGCCTATAATATATATCTAAAACAGTATCATTGTTTGATAATAAAATAATGGATGTCAGGTCTGCTCGAGCTTAAAACTGAACGTTGTTGTGTTCTTCAAAGTATTGTTAATAATATGTTTATATATATATATATATATATATATATATATATATATACTTTTGTTATATTAATTTTTATTTATCCCAGTAGCGTCATTGTCTATAAATAAGCCAAGCTGTCAATATGTACGAGGAAACACTTATTAATAATAATATGAAAGTGGACTTGGTTTCATAAATAACATATTATATTGTGATTGTGATCTCTGGAAGCAGTACAGACTTGCTGGCTCTAGTAGTACGAGTAATATATTAATTAAAAAAACCGATAACATATAATTGTAGAATCCAGAGTCAATGGTAATAAAAATATTTTTTTATGTACACAGAAAACCTCAATAGTTACTTGTAATGAAGCGATGGTTGACTACGATAAGATATTATTTTATTTTCAAGGTACATTTCTGATTGCACTTAATGAGCTCTCGTATTGCGATCCAGATATTACCTACAAACAATTATTTCGTAACTTTTACAATTATTATTTTTTCTTGAGTCCTTTTTTATTATATGTATGAACAAGGAGATGTCTCCTTCGACTATGATTCATTATATTCCATTTTTTCTAGGTATAAAAGAATATATTAAGTTTCATTAATTATTTTCTTCTGTTTTTTATGTATTACAATAAAGAGATCCTTTCAGACATCTGGTTTTCCTCATTTATTATTATCTCTCCAAACAAATTGTTCATATCCAGATGAAACTGCAATCATTTGGGTTGTCCCGAGGTCAGATAGCGATGTCAAACCACAGCGGTTGAGATTAAACGGGAAAATGCAACATTGAAATATTAAACTTGTAATTATAGCGTCATTTACATACCGTATTTGCTGCGTGTTATTTAAATTGCCGTGAGAAGTATCCAGTACATGTTGATTCAAATAATAACCTGTCATTAAATCGAATTTTATAAAAAAACAGTACTTTTGTGTGAAAAGCGAACAAGGAAATTGATAAACAGATAAATATTAACCCTTACAAAAATGTATGAATTACTCGATGTAAGTTCAAACAATAATTAATTAAAACATTATTTAAAACTTATATAATAATCAAAATGCAACTAACTATACTTTTCGTTGCAATGACATAAAAATTTTGTTCCCATCGAGGGAATTTGAAGATCAGCAGTCTTCCTGAAGTATGTGTGCGTAACTCCTCCATCATCAGATCAGGAACTATTTTAGAACGTTGAGATAAAAGGTTACTGGCATCTTCCTGCGGGATGCTGATGTTCCTTCTTCTTCCAATTGTTCATCGATATAATGTTACCATTGATGTGGATAAAACAGTTGGTGAAATAGTAATTTTGTTGGGTTCCTTGCTTTTTTTGTGATTTGTAGGGATGATATCCAAGTACAATAATAAATGCGCCTGTATTTAACAAGAAGGTGTAGAAGGGTATTGTAGTACGGTATAGTGTGTGTAGATTAGGCGTAGGTAAGATTAGATCTAGGTAAGTTTCTTTTACTACTTTATCTTGAACACCGAAGAGTGCTTGTCGATTTAGTGAGTGGATGTTGAGGTGAGTAGGAACGAGAAAGTATAAAGGATATGCTTTTCTGTGCTAAATAGACATGCATCCGTAACCTCACCTATGTTTTTAAAAAAAGAAAATAATACTTTCATTCACTTTAATACGCCCATTAATAAATCTCAAGTTTAGAGTTTTCTTTACACACTTAAAAAGTTATCTTTAAAAAAAAAGTTTTTTTTTCTGTTTCATTCCTCTAGGTAATCTAAAGTTATTGCAGTACTAGTATAGAACATCTCTTGGTGTATTGTTTGTTAATGGATGTAAGTCATTTATTTAATGTTTTCAAGGAAAAATTCTATCGTACAGAATCAGTAGTTCTTTAATAAGATAAGTTACTTCAATTTGCAATAAGTATTTTAAGTATTATTTAAAACAGGATTGAAACCTTTTCGAGAAAATAACGTTTATTACAAAACCCCAGACTTTTATGAACATATAGCAGGTAATACATTTATTTCCATGTCTCATATCTGTGAAAAATTATAAAGCAATTCATTGTATTAATAGTCTGAAATAGTTGTAGTGAAAAAGAAGATGTAATTAATAAGCTAAATAATTCAAACCCACATTGATATTTAAACTTATATCGGAGTAATTATTAATTTTATAATACTTCTTTTACTGTTGGTATCATTTTAAAATCCGTCCATTTTTTTTTGTAGTAATTATTTAAGAGTTATTGACTTATTCCCTCTTTATTAAATCCTTTAGTATCTCTGCGTACCATTTTTAATATCAAAGTCATTCATTAAGTAAATAACAATAATATTTGTTTATATTTTGTCAACAATGCAACAAAGCTTTAAGGAAATACTCTCATTCACGTTATATTTCATAATAGTTATTTTATGGCATGTTTATATACATTTTATTTCTTCTCTGTTATAAAAGTATTTTGCAGATGAGTGATAAGATGAAAGGGTTTTGATGAAATATTTATAATTTCGTAAGACATAGAACCGCCTTTTCAATTCCCTTATGTGCAGTCAGAGAGACTTTTATTAAGTACAAGTATTACAGCGACTTATAATCAAATACATGTTTACTTAAGGAGGTACTTTCTAAATAATATTTTTAAAGTAAGTTTAATAGTAGCACTTTTGTAAGTATAATTAATTGTTGCTTGTTGTATAAATTGTTGTTTTTGAAGTCTTTCTATAATAAATAAAAAAAACAAAAATCAAGTTCTAGTATGAAAATAAATCGTAAATGTAATTCGTAAATGTGAAAAGTTATTTTAAGCCAAACATTAAAAGAAACGCATAAAAGCAATATTTAATCAATTTCAAAATTCAATTTTAATGGAGGAGTTATCGGACAAATATTTACACAACTGTGTATTTAGGACTTTGATATTCATATGAACCAAATTTCCGTGTATCCTGTTACTAGCCGGAGATTACAACTAACGCACACGATAGTTTATTAAGCGTAGTAGAAATGTTTCATGAAAAATAATTATACAATTAAATCCAATTGATTTATTTTGTCTACTGAAACTTTTCATCATTTTGTTTAAAAAAGAATTTAATATTCTCATAGAACTACCTATTGAACTATGAAATATCAAGAATTAAATGCAAAATTTATTATTAATTACTTCATTATTACTATTATTGTATTATTAATTAGTTTCAAAATAAATAATTTTTTTTTAGGTTATTAACATATTTTTCACAACGAAGATACAGTGCCAAGTCCATTTATTAGAAAAACACCAAGTACAAAAAACATTATAAGATTAAGATTTACTTGTAATGTTTTTGTCTTTAGTTTTATAAAACTAATTTATTAAGGACTGGTTTTAACAGCAAAATTCATTTTAAAGGTATTCTTAAAATATTTTACTTAGAAACTGTATTTGATAAAATTTAAAATTTAATGTATTTTTGAAATTAATAATAATAAATAGGTCGAAATATGTATCAATAATGTAAATAAAGTTATGTAGTGCCGACTCAGCGCATAATGTGAAAGATAATGATCTCACGGAGCAGAAGAACAATCATTATTTAAAATTACAAGAACTTTAAAATTTTGTATTAATCTTAAATAGAGAACAGACCGATGTTCCTCTGTATGAAATGATTGATTCAAGACAGAATACAATAATTAAGTAAAAATATATATTTATCAATAAGAATGAAAGAATGAGTTATTTACTATATTAAACAATATTTATTGGGTTCAAACCTAATTTACGTAAGAGTAAATAATCACAAAAGTAAATGTATTAGAAGCTTAATAATAATATAATGTTATCATTAACATCAACTTTGATAACTTTATATACAGTAGATGGTATTACAAGCCTTGTTCTTTATTCACCATTAACAGAGGGAGTTATATATATATATATAATTAATAGCTACATTTATAAAAAAGGTTACGATGACGCTGACGTGTTAAAGTTGTACAAAATTCCTTTAAAAATTGAGATAGAATCCTTAACATAGAATGTTATATGAATATAATCGTAACTACACAACATGTACACATTTCAACACACAATCTACATTTTATCAATTATAATCTTTATTATATAACTTGTCTAACAAAAGATGTTTTTTTTCATTTCATTTCAAATGTTGAAAAAATATTTTACATTTTACTTACGAACAAAGGATTTAGTTTTTTAATTAAATACCATTCCCTCTCGTGTACGTACGAATGAAGCTGTAATTAAATATTATACAATGGAAATTTGTAGAATGTTATAATTTAAATATATCTAATAATAATTAGTACACTTTGTTTTAGTCCACTCATTGAAATGTACAAATCAAGAGATTTTATTAGAAAAAAATATATTTTTTATCGAATTAATTTAATATAATAATTGTAAATTGTATTCCGATATTCATAAAAGTATAATAACATTCATTCATTCAGCTTACATTAATTATTAAAGCATCATTTGCACAAATTTCGTAATAGTTATTATGAATTATTATTAATATTTATTTGTTTAGAGTGTCTTTATAAAGAAAGAAAAGATATATATAATAATGAAGGAGATGGTTTGTAATCCAAAGTGCTAGCGGTGCTTCTACATCATAACAAAGATACAAGTGATGGAGTACACACGGACATTACAATATCGGAGGAACCAAATCAGTGAAACTCTAATATATTTCAATGAAAATGAAAACGTAACTACAAAATATTATACAAAAACATGGCGCACTATAATTAATAGTTTAAAATAAATACTTATATACATATAACATAGTACATCGAACTAACTAATTTAGAATTAAAAGGACAAAAACATTATGTAAATAACTTTCTTAAAAAATAATCCTAAAAATTAAATTTATGCTCTAACTTTAAAAGATATAAAATCTAATCTTTTAAAATTATTGACTTAAAATCTATTACAGATAGTATTGAATAAATATATATATTTTTATTTATGTTCTTGCGTTGACAGGTAAATAAAAATATATATCATTAATAATGAATATCTCGAGTTGTGTAAATGATGCTTTAATCACAATTTAATATTTCAAAATTGTATTTTCCATTTAATCTCGCTGCTGTGGTCTGACATCGCTATCACACAGATCAAATGACTGTGTTGCACTTTGAGAGAGGATTATATCTACAATTCAACAGAAGATAATAATTTTAACTTTGAAACTTTGCTGTTGTTAGTTAGTATTTGAAGATGATAATAATTAATCACTAGTTGTACATCTTCTAGATACTGCATTAAAATAATAAGATACTTTGCCTAAAATATTAGGCTATTAATTAAACTTAAAGTTATTGGGTTATTTACATATATACGAGTACAGCTCTATTTTAATTTTAGGAATATTTGTATATATTATCATTCGATCCATCTGCAGTCTAACTTAGACAGTCGCATGCCATTAATAACATTGATAAAAATATCTTATCTCCATTAATAAGTAAAGTTACAACATCGAAATATTTCAACTAAAGATGCTCCATGCTACCTATTGCTATAAAGATATTTCTAATTCTGACAATAAAATAATGAGATTAAAAATATATTTGAAAAACATGAAGAAAATCAAAACCTAATCCGTACTACATCCTACATCATTGAATATAAGTAAAGTTTACGATTATAATATGAGTATCTATTTAAATATTTTAAAAATATTATTTATTAATACTACAAATATCCTTACAATCTAGCGCAGTTTATGACAATGACTAGTAATCTTAAAAATATAGTTCCTGCTCCTAAATAGATCACCTAGTCAAAACTTTTACATAAGTGCAATTTTATTGAGATTTTAATTTAAAACTTATATTGACAATTAACAATGTGTAAGGTAAGCTGTAAGTTCATAAGTGCTGCAGAATTATTCCATGAAAAGTGTATGGTCGGGTTGACCATTCCTTAATTGAAAGTAAGCATTTCAGTTTGTTCTGTCCACTGAACCTCTCGAGCACATCGACAATTTATGAAATCGTAAGTACGTAATTTTTTTATAGAAATTTGTTTAATAACTTTTTATAATAATATGGAAATGGCATCTGATCTCAACTAAGTAGTAAGATTTTGAGATTACTTATTTCTTCTAGTCGGTATTCTCTCCCGAGAATTATACTTATGTAGAAACTTGAATGGATGCAGGTGAAGTTTGAGATTTAACTTTAGTTTACAATATAGTTATTTATAATAGTTATAGTTACTTATAGTTATAAGAACAAAGACGTACAGTAACTTTAATCTTATTATTATAGATTTATTTAGTTATTATGAATTAAAAAATTGATGGATTATAAAAATAATCTCTCCGTTTATAAAATACTTTAATTATATCTGATAACAACATGAAAATATATGTTTTGTGCATTCAGTGGTAAAAAAATATAAATTTTCATTTTGCAGCTAATAGCAATATTCTACTGAGCAGTACGGAGTTTTGAGTAATGGAGGTATTCGCAAATATAAATGTCTTATACAATACAATTGCGCAACTATTCCCACTTAGAAAAGTTTTTTTCTACAGAAACGTGTTTTTGTTGAATTTGGTTATCTTTTATTTAATAAATCAAAACTGTTATCCCGTGTTTTATGTGTTCATTTTACACACTTGACTGTTCAATAGAGTGTATTTGAAGTATTTCACACAGTGTCCCCGGGTTAAAACACTTCAAATATAAAATGGTTTAACAATGTGACTCCACCCTAGTATCTATATTTTAGGGGTCAGCCGCATTGACAACTTAATTCCACCTATTATTTACTAATTAACGCCCTGAAACTGTGAACTATTGAGTTAATGTTAATCAACACTGTAATATAACACATATTCTTATATACAATATTATAAATGAAATGGCGATTTTTGTGTTACAAACTCATAAACGCTAAAAATCTTGAGCCTAATTAAATAGATACATATTGTCTTTGTAACTTCTTAAGTACTCAAGGAAATATAAGTAAGCGGATTTCACGAAATTCGGTGAAGTGTTAGCTTCTAATACGAAAAGGAAAAAAAATACAATTAAAATGATTTGCATCAATATTAAATCACAATATACAGTTTATTAGAGCCATAGAGAAGTGGGAGCAGACGAAGTCACTGGCTGCAGCTAGCTCGTAATTACGATATCTTGTTGTAAGAAGTTATTTGCTGGACTTTAGATATCAGTTACAGTGGAGTACTATCCGTTTGACCTCTTAGTGATTCCTAATCTATCTCCAGCGCCTCCGTTCGAGTGGTCGAGAAGGATGTTGATTACGTGTTAAAAATTTTACACCTGTCCTGCTGATTAACAGACAACGGGACACAAAGAGTGTTCTGTATATTTGTTATATTTTTTAAAAAGTCTGTTTATCTTAATTTTGGAATATTAAATTAAATGTGTTTTATAACAACATTTAAAAGTATTTTTGCTATTATAGGAATAGAAAACAAAGAATTGAAACTTAATGAGCAAACGGTCCTTTAAACATGAACGTTCCTACGTTCAGTTTTAAAAGTTTCGACAGAGTAAATATTTTGTAAGTTTTATGCGAAGAAGTATTTCTCACAGATTTATTGAATATCGCTCAAAAGTACTTCGGTATATTCAGCTAACGTTCCTTATTGTTATACTTTTAATCCAAATAATAGACAATAAATTTAATTTACATTATCTTTCTTTTAATGTTTTCTCAACTCTTCATTTATTTTTATTATAAATTTTGTATTGCCCTTCATTATAAAGATTTTCTTTTTAAATTCAAATAAAACAGATATCAATTTTATATGTTCTTGGAACCCTATAAATTATTAAAATAATAATATTAAGTAATTATTAAAACATATTGAACTAGATAAAAAAATACTAAATCCAATTGACAGATTAAGCTAAAATATTTAAAGAACTAAAAATCCTGAAAAAAAACCAAGATGGAAACTGACATCAAGACATAATTAGAATAACAATGTACAAGTATATCGTCATGATTCAAGTGCACATGAAATAAAACCGACCGAATCATTCTAAAGATAATTTTAAGAGTTAGTAGGTAATGAGTCGCACGTATAAGGTGTAACTTCACTTATTATAATTTAACAAATTATGTGGGAATTATGTAAAATTAATGCATTGTAACTGTTTATAGACAACATGGTCTTAGAAAATTCACAGAACATATTTGTTCAATATCTGCTAAAAATAAACCATTAAGTTTATAATAACCTCACCACTTACTGCAGCTCTGAGTATCAGTGTGGTAATTCACTATTTGATAACTTTATTTAAAAAAATATTCTTAAGGATTAAATGTACGGTCTCTCTTTAATATATATTAGTGATATATCTATAAAACAGAATATTTTAACATCACTTTACGATCTGTTGCTAATACTATTAAATAAATATACATTTATATTTGTACCAAAAACACTCTAATGAATGTAAATGATAATATTAATTCATGATAACGAATATAAAGAGTTGTGTAAATGATGCTTTAATTACATTTTAATATTTCAAGTTGTATTTCAGTTTAATATTGCTGCTGCGGTCATCTTGAAGCTATGAAGCAGAACCAATGAGTTAAAACATAATAATATTATTAATATTATTATTATTAGCTTTATAAAATTTTGATATTTATGATGTTGCTCCTGATCATTATTTTAAATTACATTATAATTAATCTTTGTCAAATACAAAGCACGGAACAGAATATGTTAATCATCTGTAGAATATCGGATGTGTCTAGATACTTAACCATATGTTATAAGCAAACATATACGCGGTATTCCTAGGAATTAAACCTATTTATAGTATAAGTAAATTAAAAGTTTGAAACAATAAATAATATCCAGAACAATCGTTTATATTTCTCAACAATTTAAATAAAAAATAAGTTATACAATTTTAATAAGTTCTTTAGGAAGTTACAATTTTTTATTTTATTGTGTTAATAATAATTACTTGACTTAAAGATAACAATATTTCGATAATATTGTCAATTTTATTTTAATGACTACGGAAAGTAACAAACCAATGTAGGTTTATAAATTATATATTTTCTATTGCTATAAGTTACACAAACTCACTAATAAGTTTACTTGTATACTATAATATTATATTTGTTTATAGGTTTCATCTCTGCTGTGGTGTTAATGTTAGTTAATGATACTGTATACATATGTGTTAAGGTGAACGTAAACTAAGGATATACCTATGATATGTTTAGCAAAAGTAATGAATTTCATTATTATTATTTTATATCATTAACTTTATTGTACTTATTTATTTTGAGCCTAATTATTTATTTATTTACAATTACAATTTATAGGTTCTTATGAGGAATATGTGAGATTATTTTATGAATAAATGAATAAACGAGTACAATTACTGCGAATGAATAATAATTTTAACTTCGCAATTAAATACATAATTCTATTGATATATTTCATGATTTAGATATTTATATAATTGTCAAATTTACTATTTATGATTAAATTTATCACGCTGGTACTGCGGAAGGACTGTCACATAAATCAGTTCAGCGACATGATAATAATAATCACAAACTAACAAACTACATCAATAATATGAATTTAATTTGTAATATTATGTTTGGAATTGTATACATGTTAAGTTATGTAAACCTTATTTAAATGTATAGTTATTATATGTACATTTACAAATCATAGACGAAGCCGACCTACCACGTCCGTGACTTGTGTCAACTTTTTAATATTTAATATTTATAATTTTGTTCACATTAGTAACATTCTAAATTAAATCTAGATACATTACTAAGTACAAATATTTTTTTTTGTGACGTCATGTAAGTTAATCATATAAATGGATACCTGGAAGGCAATATCACTGCTTTTACTACGTAACACGATCAGAAGTAAAAGGATTGAAAAGACCGAATGCGATATAATAAAAGCCACATTCAACGAAGTAAATATTAGTACTGTTATTGTGATATTCTTATAATCGCTGTTTGTGTACATTTTAATATGTTAATAATATATAATGCATTGTTAACATTCATTAATCATTTGTAAAATACACGAACAAGCTACAAAATGATGAAATAAACAGCTGATAAACTAAATATATGTCATTAATTATAAATACATAGGATCGAATTTATTGGGTCTTACATCAGTTATCACGTGGGCGCTTCATTGGAACACTGGCGCTATGAAAATAAATTAAATATAATACGTATCTTTCAGTATCTGCACTGGTCTTCAATAAATGAAACGTGTGACAGTTCCTTGTGGAACAGTTCTGGTCTTCAGCGTGGCTCGAAGGCATTCTTTACACCCCTCCATAATGTAAGATGCATCGTAGCACGAAATATCCCTGTGGTAACGTAATCACGACGGTGGTGTCACCACTTGGACAACGTGCTGCGTCTCGCTTAGCGTCCGCACTCAGGACCGTCTGTGACATAAATATAGCAAACAAAAAATAATAACGGATTTATGTTTATAATTTATTACTATTACAGTTATTACAAAAATGTTTTTTTTGTACTAATAGTTAATGATGTAAAATACGAACTACATTACGATATAGGCAATTAATATAAGCACCAAATTTAATTATGTCTTGCTTCTGCAATTGCAGTTACATTTATAACATATATCTAATAAGTATTAATGTAAATAAGGCTATGATTACATTTAATATGTAATTATTAATATTGCACATTTATTTGTTGATTTGAGGGAAAAAAGAAACGATAGACTATTCATTTCGTACATTCAAGTTAGTGGTCCGAATAAAAGTTAAGCCATACGCTTTATTTCTTGGTTACCTCAATTAATATTTTAATTAATTGACTATTCATATCGTACATTCAAGTTAGTGGTCAGAATAAAAGTTAAGCCATACGCTTCATTTCTTGGTTACCTGAATTAATATTTTGCTGGTTAATTAATATTCGGCTTAGAAAAGTGATTCTTAAAGGTACTATATATACTAAAGTATTAAATTTATTTCAGTATATCTTTTAAAATTACTATCAGAACATTGGTATATAATAAGTACAGTTTATTTCCTTATAATTTTTCTAAGTAACCTTATTGAAAAATTATTATTTTTATTTCTTAAATATTTTATATTTCATTTGTAATTGCAAACATTACTTAATATTATTTGGTAAATATTGAGTGTAATAACTCCTGACAATACACGTATGTATTTTCAGTCAGTATAAGGTCGCTGCAGCACTGACTCACTCACCATCACACAATGACTACCAAATATGACTTACACTGATTGTGGTTCAACGTAACGACGGACTGCGTTGTTTGACTTTTCAATACTCCGATAGTTTGTATTTGACTTAAATATTGATAAGATTTATTTTGTATTATTTTGTTCGTATTGAACCAATATGGATATAATAATTTTCTTTAAATTTCTTAACTGTTTTTAAATATTCTATATGGAATGCTTTAGAATACTTTTATATACGCAACGCAAACCGTGTTAACAGTGTAAGGATGCAAACTATCAGCAAGTTTTGATATAGGTAATTATTAATATCAAATACAATATTTTGTTCCTCATAAAGAGTTATTTAATAAACTATCAAAACAGCATCACCACTTAAAACAAAAACAATAATCTCGTAAGTTTTTTTAACGCCCAATAGGTAACAAAAAAGTTACTCCATTAAGGTAATGAAAAACAGTGGCTTCTCGTATTCCTAAATTTTTTCCTCTCTGCTTTTCTCCGCCGCACTGCAGTTACACTATAATGTATCAAAGCTCTCTTTCATTTAAATGTTTCACAACTGCAGCCCACGAGTACCCGCTCTTAATAACTTTTTGCGAAGGCACAGTACATTATGGCTTCTGTGTATAAGCAAAACCCAACTACTCAATAAAAAGTTTTATAAAAAAACCTTTCTATGTTTTGCAGTAGAACGCAAATATTTTGCGGCCATAAGGAAATGTAACTAATTGATTATTGGTTGATACCAAATATACAACAGTGCAATAGCGATTTCTGAAAGTTTGTAGATTTATGATCAATATATAAACAATAAACTTTTCACTCAAAACACAATAGAAGACCGACAAAGAACTCGCTAAGAATCTGAATTTATCCCTTACTTTCCATTAATACCAACAATAAACAACCCTTTGACATCGATAAATATGGCAGATAGAACCGCTGGATACCTCCTCTCTGTCTTTCGGCGCATTTTAACAAATTTATTTATTTCGAACTAATATAACAAACAAACAATTCACACTCGCCTTGTTGAGAATTATATTTCTTCATTATTATGTGTTTATTTAGAATAATAAAGACCATACGACTTTTACTGTTTTTCATTTTATAATTACAATTATTCATTATTCAATTTGAATGAACTATTTATTTAATTTCAGTAAACATTATGTTTTTCGGTCGATAGAGCCAAGGTAATAAAAAGGAGATTATTCCCAGGAACGCATAGGAAGATTTTGTTCGTCCAGTTGAACATGCATGTTTATAATCTTATTGTGACATTTACGTTCGTTGGCGGTATCTTCGCTTACCAATCCTGATAATACCCATCCGAGGTAAGTATCCTGAGCGATCATAGATTCCATAGGGTGTCTTTTCAACCCACTTTTCAGGATCTTGCAATATACGTCGGCCCCTAATAAAACATCAATTTTATTGGGTGAATTGTATTCAGGATCTGATAACCTGACGCCACCTAAGTCTTCCCACTTAGGTAAATAAAATTTCCTTTCTGGTAATACTGAAATAACCTTCTGTAATACATGAGCCTTTACCTGTATTCTAAACGAAGGGTCACAAAGTGATTGCATTTTTACCATAACCACATATTTTGAGGTTAAATCACTCTGACCTCCACCTAAACCGGCAATGCAAGTCTTTGATGCTGTTTTATTTAAACATAAATATTGAACAGCAGCTTCAGAAATAAAAGACGCTTGCGATCCTTGGTCTAATAAAGCTCTCAATATCTGAAAGGAACCATTGCTAGCCTCCGCTTTAATTAAGGCTGTTGCTAACAATGTTTGGCTCTGTATTCGATCAGTCACAAAATGACTAACAATATTATTATTTTTTATGGCCTCATTCGTCCTTGAAGACGATTCCCGGTCCTGTTCCACTACGTCACCAGTCTTCGCAATTATTACTGTATTTGAGTTGGCTCTACCGTGAAGAAGCGTGTGATGCTTCCTTTTGCATATACGACACGTTATTGGTACCCGACACATTTTACCTGTATGATTGGTTCCCAAACAGTTAAAACAAAGACCTAAGGTCTTAACTATAGCCTGACGGCTATCTAGATCCCGCTTGGTGAATTTAATACAGGAAAACAGTTTGTGATTTTCACCGCAATGAGGACAAATTGTTTTAGAAGCGATGTGCAAAGAATTAAGCTGATACGAATTTTGTTTTACTGGCTTACCTTTATATTTTGATGACTCAACAAATTCTAAGGCACGAAAACGTTCTTCTAGAAACTGCTTAAAATTATTGAATTTAGGTAACTCGACTGATAAACTATTGACATACAATTCCCACTGCTTTCTGGTTTCATCTTCCAGCTAACTATATAAATGATAATAACGTCCCAAGACTCTACTTGAATTCCTAAATTAGACACATTAATAACTGTAATTGGCGTTATAACATAGAGATATAATATATTTATCTTCTATAAAATAAATTTCTTAGTATTATATAGTGTTATGTATTATCTAGTAAGCTATGAATAAGTGCTCTGTGATAGACATGAATATGAAGATACTTTGTGAACAAAGCGCTGGTAAAAAGCAAAGTGAGTGCCATATCTGTATTACTTTTTGTCGTTTTACATTTCTCTTTACGTAGCCGTTTAGCGGTAGATTTAAAATTCTGTGAATGCAGACGAAATAAAGTCTAGCTGTAATTTGTTTTTATGAACATGGGTATTAAAAAATAATATATTTTATAAACGCAAGAATTACATTTCCGTAGTAATTTATTTCAAGACAATTTTCAACAACAACAACAACTTCATCTAAACATCAAATGTAAGTCTAAACTTTACTATAATTACCTGAAGTGATTATTGGTCATTGGAACAAACCTTTCTTCCTCAAGTCATAACAACTTTTGGAAGATAACCATTTGTGATAAGCGTAGCTTTCATATCCTCGTTGGTTCGTATTGGTAATAGCATTTGCTGCATTATTTCTAATAGTCTTATAAGGTTAAATGCATACAAATAACAATATTATTAATACAGTATTTAATATTATTTATTTTTGATCTTCTCTAAATGTTTTAATTGACTAGTATCTTAGTTGTTGCTGTCTTATTCTCGTTGAGAAATGTTATCTTATATTAATATAAGACAATAATTGTTATTTAAAAACTTTAAATACAAAGTAATATTAAATGTATGTACAAAAATATTTTACAATTATTTAGAATCTTCTTTTTAAAAAAATCCCAATAAAATATTCTTTAAATGAAAGAATTTGGATTTCAACTCGATAAAAGGTTGATTCGTATTTTCATTAAAACAATAATAGCGAAGACAAACTAACCCATTGTTTGTTAACTGTTGTTGAAACATTATATGTTTGGAGAGACACACTACTGGATGCATTCTGTGAAGTGGCACAAACGGGGATTGCCACGTGCACACATTTTGATTTGGTTAGTTGAAAAGATAAGGCCAAATGAAGTTGATGCAGTAATATCAGCTGAAATCCCTAATGTAGAAGTAGATCCTGGATATGTAGTTATCAAAAACATGATTCATGGTCCCTGTGGAACTCTTAATCAAAATTCACCGTGTATGGTGGATGGTAAATGTTCAAAGCGATATCCACGGACATTAATATCTGAAACAATTAGTGGTAATGACGGTTATCCTTTGTATCGTCGCCGATCGACAGCAGACAATGGAAGATCAACAATTGTCAAATTAAATCAACAAGATATTGAAATAGGTAATTGCTGGATTGTTCCATATTCACCCATTTTATCAAAGACCTTCAAAGCGCACATCAACGTTGAATCTTGCAATTCATTAAAATCTATTAAATACATTTGCAAATACGTAACCAAAAGGAGTGATATGACTGTGATTGGTATTAATGCAGAGAATTCCAATTATGAAGTTATCCAATACCAAATGGGTCGCTATGTTAGTAGTAATGAAGCAGTTTGGCGAATATTTTCTTTTCCAATTCATGGAAGACACCCTACTGACGTTTATTTAGCTGTGCATTTAGAAAATGGACAAAGAGTGTATTTTACAACACAGAACGCAGTAGAAAGAGCTGTACAGCCACCATCTACTACATTAAACAGTTTTTTTTAGACATGCCAAAACGATGCTTTTGCTCAAACATTGTTATATTCTGAAATACCAAAATATTATACTTGGAATCAATCCTCAAGGAGATTTATACGAAGGAAACAAGGAAAACCAGTTCCAGGATACCCAGATGTATATTCTACCGATGCGATTGGTCGAATTTATACAGTACATCCAAGCAACGATGAATGTTTTTATTTACGACTGCTATTAGTCAATGTACGTGGCCTAACATCATTCCAACATGTACGAACTGTTGGTGGTGATTTGTGTGGATCATACAGAGAAGCTTGCCAACGTTTGCGATTGCTAGAAAATGATGCTCATTGGGATCAAACTCTCAATGATGCTGTAATATCATCACAAGCTCATCAAATACGAACATTGTTTTCTATAATCATATCTACATGCTTCCCATCAAACCCAAAGGATTTGTGGATCAAGTACAAAGATAATATGTGTGATGATATTTTGGATCAAATACGGATTAGAAGGGGAAATTCAAATATACAAATAAGCGAAGAAATTTACAATGAAGTATTGATTTCAATTGAGGACATGTGCTTGATGATGTCAAACAAACTATTATTTAAATTAGGCCTGGCCGCGCCCAATCCTCCAATGCATGATGCTTTTAGCCAAGAGTTGCACCGAGAAAAACTGTATGATCTCAACACTGAAAGAATTAATTCAAACAAATCTTCCACTATTGAATGAACAACAGAAGTATGTATTTGATACACTTATGAAAGTAATAAATGTTAAAAGAGGAGGGATTTACTTCTTAGATGCACCTGGTGGTACAGGAAAAACTTTTTTGATTTCATTGATATTAGCAAGAATTCGCTCACAAAACAAAAATGCACTTGCACTCGCTTCGTCGGGAATCGCAGCAACTTTGCTTGAAGGTGGTAGAACAGCTCATTCAGCACTAAAATTGCCACTAAACATGCAAAGCAACGAAACTCCATCCTACAACATTTCGAAGAACTCTGCAATGGCAAAGGTTTTGCAGCAATGTGAAATGATTGTTTGGGATGAACGCACGATGGCACATAAAAAATCTATGGAGGTTTTAGGTTCTATACCTTACAAGATCTACGGAGCAATCATAACCCATTTGGTGGTGCAATGATTTTATTAGCAGGAGATTTTCGTCAAACATTGCCAGTGATTCCACGATCAACGCCAGCTGATGAACTTACTGCATGTTTAAAGTCCTCCAATTTGTGGAAGCATGTGTACGTATTACACTTATGCAAGAATATGCGTGTCAAGTTGCAAAATGACCAATCTGGAGACATATTCTCTAAACAACTCATTGACATTGGTAATGGCAAATTTCTTATAAGCGCTGACTGGTTGCATTAAGTTTCCTCAAAGTTTTTGTCAGTTAACTTGATCAAAAGATCTTCTTATTCAAAAGGTGTTTCCAGATGTTGCTCAAAATTACTAAGGTTAAGCGAACGGGCTATATTGGCTGCAAAAAACAGATGTAAATGAATTAAATTTCAAAATTCAAGAACTAATTACAGGTGAATTGAGGATATATAAATCAGTTGATTCGGCTACTAACCAAGATGATGTCGTCAACTATCCGCCTGAATTTTTAAACTCGCTGGATTTACCAGGATTGCCACCTCACAATCTTCAATTAAAGGTTGGATCGGTAGTTAATTTGTTGAGAAATATCAACCAACCGCGTCTTTGCAACGGCACACGGTTAGCGATAAAAATTTTTGAACAACGTGATAGAAGCAACTATACTGAAAGGAAAGTATAAAGGAGAAGACGTTTTGATACCACGCATCCCAATGATTCCGACTGATGTACCATTTGAATTTAAACGACTACAGTTTTCAGTGCGGCTTGCTTTTGCTATGAGTCATAATAAGTCCCAGGTGCAATCATTAGGTGTTTGTGGTATTAATCTAGAAAACCCATGCTTCTCACATGGTCAACTGTATGTTGCCTGTTCCCGTGTTGGATAACCATCAGATTTGTTTGTATATTCACCAGGTAATCAATCAAAAAACATGTGTATCATAAAGCACTACAATAAAAATCAAACAGATATTTGTTAATAATTGTGATTCACTTGATTTACAACAAAGCGATTACTGAAAATAATTATATACGTTTTATTTCATTATTCTTTATTTCATCCCTATGTTAATAATAATAGTAATAAATAATTAATTATCTCCATTTTTTGTCATTGAAGCACCCACTTTATAAATATTTGTCACCTTTAGGTTCCCACTATTTTCAATCAGGTTTGAACCTTAAGTTTCCCTCTTAGTTTGAAGCCCTCTGGCAGACATCCCAGTCGGGGTTTTAGTGGGTCTCAAAAGGGTGGCCAAAGTTCGTTTAAGTAAGTGGAAGATATTCTTAGGTCACCCGAGCTGACCTTTTTCTTTAATTCTCCTGAACAGAACCGTCACCATGATGATAGGGAGATATGTGAGAGTCAGCAGAGTAGAAACGTCTTAAGCTCGAAATATAAGCTGCCACTTTCCAATTCTATTTCACAGAACGAAGTCTGCCGAGTTGTATAAAAATTGTTGTATTTATTATAAAAATCTATTTTTTTCATTTTTCATGATTTATCTTTTAAAATTTATGTTTTGAGTTTAACTTTTATTATATGCATTAGTAAAACCACCAAATATTTTTAATTATGAACTACTATAACTATATACAACTATATACAACTATATGCAACTATATACAACTATATACTACTAAACTACTTAACTGATTTTAATAAATTTACACACCACGTACGTTTTCAACTCAATTCATAGTCGCAATATTATTTTATTGCAAATTATTTGTTTATTATTTTGCAGTTAGCTCCTAATAATTCTAAAAGATGGTGGTATCTATTGACTGGATTGAGTAATTACGAATGAGGTATCTGCCCTACCTACCTCATTCGTAAGTTTAGTGTTCCAAGCTATTTACTAAAAACTTTGTAATATACAAATAGTGTTATAAACTTGGATAAAATTAAAAAAATAATTATAATTATTTTGTTTAGATTTTTGCTTAATATCGACTGTAAGAAAACATTATGGTTTTTATGACAGATGTACTCTGAACGTTACCCCTTAAATAGTTTACTACAATGTAATACATCAAAAATAATACGAGTAGTCACAGCAACGCGTGACCGGGTCTGCTAGTTAATTAAATATATTCATTGTATTTTAAATATATTCTACTGCTGGTACAGATGGTTGGTCTACAGGAGTGTATTAATTTATTATTTATACTGTAACCATCATCATGATCTCAAAGATGTATGTATAGCTTCCAAAACATACAATCAACAGTTACTCTCAAACAAAAAAGGATATTAAATTAAATATATTTATATAGAAAACAAAATGTATATGATAACAATCAAAGTACACAAGCACTTAAAAATACATTTTATTTTAAGTACTCCTTGTATAAGTAATATTTCCTCATACTTTTATAAAATTAACATGAAAATTAAGTTAGGTTTACTTAATTTACTAAATTGAATATTCTGCATGTATATTATAATGTAACTGCTGTGAGGTAATTACATTGTACTTGTTAAGCAGAGTACCTCAGTTTAATCTTCCAACTTTAAACACTATTTGGAATAAAATACTTAAAGTCTTCAAGGTCAACTTTATAATTCAATAATTTCTGAAACAATTCTCTGATTCACAAACGCTAATCCTTGTTTCTATTCTCCGTGTGTGTACTCACATGTTAGATTCCTGTCTTAGAGACAGATTGTAAATGGAAATTAAACGGACATTTTTATATCGTGTTGTTGTCTTTATATATATTCTATAGCTATATTTTTATATCACTAAAGTTTTTAAAAATATATCAGTTAGTTATGATTCAAACAAAAACAAAACAAAAGTAATAATAATAAAATAATAAGTAAGTCTGATCTTATTCAGTGCGGGCAATATTTAATATGACATCCCTATACAGAACATACTAACAGAGCAATAGCGGAATATTACTCATTTAGAAATGTACTTGTAGGTAAAGTTGTAACTATGTTAATAATCAAAGTCCGTCACAGGAATTATCGAATTTAGATAGCTCATAATAAAATACTAAAATCAAAAGTGAGTCAACCTGTATAACTAATCTTAAGGTAAAGATAATTCAATTACCACTGAAACATTTCAACTAGTAATTCACTATGACCCCGTGTGGACCTCAACAGTATGGACACACTATTGTGGAATTCGTCAGATAATTATTTTATAGTTATATTTTAATATCACTGAAGTGTTTTAAAAATATATCAGTTAGTTAGTTAGTTAGTTCATATTAATTACTTACTTTGTTGTATAATTATTATATAAACACTTACTCTCGTTGTGAAACATGCAATCTACATACAATACTAACTACAATACTAAACTAATACTACTTGTTGTTCTGCAATAAATAATGGAATGTAAAATGAGGAGTTTAAAATAACAAAGTAATTTAAACGAAATAAAAAACTTTCATATTGTATTCTCGATGAATGTTAAACAGCTGAAAAGTTTGTTTTCATGTTAGTTTGTCTGGATTTTATATATATTAGTTATGTAATATTATACTCAATCAATCAATAAAATACACATTATATTGTTATCACAGGCAGTATTAGCGTCTTCTATTAAAACATATAAAGTTCAAATATAGCTCTGTATTATAGACAAGGGTAAAACTATAACATTATGTGTACTAATAGACATGAGAGATATATTTATATTTTGGGTTTTGATTTCTATGAATAGTTCTAATACAACTCCGAGCGGTTCAAACGATCTGTAGGAGGACGGATTGGATCGATACTGGTAATGGTTTTATTCAGTTATCCTTAGTTTGACAACAAAGTTATAGTTATTTGTAGAGTATTTGCACGTACACAATAATAGCTGAGCCAAACTGAGCCAGTGGGCTTCAGTATTGAAATTTCAAATGAACCAAACTTCTATGAACTTTGACTTTATTTATATTTACAATTTTAATGGACAAATTTTAGTGTAAAGTTAGTATTTAATATTTTCTTACTATTTGATATTTTATTTAATTAACACTCCGACATAGGCGGGGCGGCTCTTGATTTTATTATGTCAATTATATTTATTCATAAGTGTTAATTAACTTGTAAAAAGTACAACTACTCGTATAAGCATAACGTTTTGTACGTTGTTAAATCAATAAATAACACATGACATCCGATGGATACTCAATATAAATAGCAGGTATATTCTTAATTTATATTTATAACTTTTTATTTGTATTTTTTAACAAGTCCCGGCACATATATTTTAAACAGAATATTCTGCTTTTGCAATCTTTGTAACTGTTTGTATACGCACATCTCTCAATTACTACTGTATGGTTGTTTAAATATTACTTCCTCAATTGTGTTCGCAATTCAAAATTCACTTTATGTTATTATTAGTAGAGGTATCGTGAGTACAGGTATCGGAATTTATATTTATAAACTGTATTGCTGTGTATTATATATCATAACTATATAAAGTTTTGTGTTTTATAGGTTTTAAAATACTGGACTAATAGTGATGACATTCGGCAAAGCGTCAGATTCTCATATATTAATTTGTACCTTGTAGTCACGGTAAAACATTCAGTTTGATTATAATCATAAAACAGGGTGGGCCAAAATTTTTTGCAAATATCAACATTTGATTTTCCGTGAGATCAAGGGGCGCGCCGGTGGCGGGGAATTGTGCGTCGTTTAATGCAATTTTAGTCACGATGGAGCGCTTCACGGGACAACAGCGTGCTTTTTGCGTAAAACAATTTTACAAAATAACGATTCCTACGAGTAAGTGAGTGTCCAAGTGTTAATTTAATTAAAGCTTGGGTTAAAAAGTTTGAGCAAACGGGATCGACAACGAATATTAAACAAACTGGGTGACCACGTTCAAGAAGAAGCGAAGAGAACATTCGGGAGGTAGAAATTTCTGTAAGGGACGATCGAGAATCATCTACGCGTAAGCGGTCGGCGGCTCTTGCTATACCAAGAACTAGTCTGCGGCGAATCTTGCATTTGGACCTTAAACTGCACCCATATAAGCTTCAAATTGTACAGGAGATGAAACCAAACGATTACATTCAACGCAAGTTATTTGCTGACACTATACTGGAGCGATTCTCTAGCCTTGAGAATGTATTGTTTACGGACGAGGCCCATTTTCACATTAATGGTCACGTAAATAAACATAATTCACCAAAAATGACAGTGTGGGCTGCCATATCCGCAAAGGCCATAATCGGTCCATACTTCTTTGAAAATAATCAAGGAAATAACGTAATTGTGAACTCAGTGGAATACGTGAAAATGTTGCGAGAGTTTTTGACACCACAGTTGCATGAATTTGAAGGATACAATAGCCGGACGGAGCAACAAGGTGGAGCAACATGCCATACATCAAACGTGCCTTTACCGGTGGTCAAAGAAATGTTTCCTAACAAATTGATTTCTCGCAGAGGTGATATCCCGTGGCCTCCCAGAAGCCCGGACCTTACACCTTGCGATTTTTTCTTGTGGGGATATCTGAAGAGTCGAGTATACCTTAATAAACCGACGACCATATCCCAATTAAAAGAAAACATCCACGAGGAGATGGCCGCGATTCCTCGCAGCATGTGTCAACGAGTTTTCCAAAGTTTACGTAGTCGATTGCAGGAGTGCCAACGACGAAAAGGAGCACATCTCGACGATGTCATTTTTAAAAAATACATTTTAATAAATGATAATTACGTTAAATAAATCATAAACAAAATAACATTTGTACTTTTATTTCTAGACATGTTTCAAAAGTGCAAAAATTTTTGGCCCACCCTATATAACAGTAAGGAAGATAGCAAACGAACTTGCTTTAACTCTCAGCAATTAAACAAATAAACTCGAACCAAATAATGTTAACAGAACATTATCTTCTGTCAACAAAGTGACAACTCTCCAATAGTTACTTCAAATCAGACTTTAATTTTGCGTTAGAACACAAACCAGCTTTGTCACCAACTGCATTTTAACCATACGGCTTTACCTACAAGTACATTTCTAAATAAGTAATATTCTGCTATTGCTCTGTTAGTATGCTCTGTATAGGGATGTCATTAAACATTACCCGCACTGAATAAGATCAGACTAACTTATCATTTTATTATTATTACTTTTGTTGTTTAAATCGTAACTAACTGATATATTTTTAAAACACTTCAGTGATATTAAAATATAACTATAAAATAATTATCTGACGAATTCCACAATAGTGTGTCCATACTGTTGAGGTCCACACGGGGTCATAGTGAATTACTAGTTGAAATGTTTCAGTGGTAATTGAATTATCTTTACCTTAAGATTAGTTATACAGGTTGACTCACTTTTGATTTTAGTATTTTATTATGAGCTATCTAAATTCGATAATTCCTGTGACGGACTTTGATTATTAACATAGTTACAACTTTACCTACAAGTACATTTCTAAATGAGTAATATTCCGCTATTGCTCTGTTAGTATGTTCTGTATAGGGATGTCATATTAAATATTGCCCGCACTGAATAAGATCAGACTTACTTATTATTTTATTATTATTACTTTTGTTTTGTTTTTGTTTGAATCATAACTAACTGATATATTTTTAAAAACTTTAGTGATATAAAAATATAGCTATAGAATATATATAAAGACAACAACACGATATAAAAATGTCCGTTTAATTTCCATTTACAATCTGTCTCTAAGACAGGAATCTAACATGTGAGTACACACACGGAGAATAGAAACAAGGATTAGCGTTTGTGAATCAGAGAATTGTTTCAGAAATTATTGAATTATAAAGTTGACCTTGAAGACTTTAAGTATTTTATTCCAAATAGTGTTTAAAGTTGGAAGATTAAACTGAGGTACTCTGCTTAACAAGTACAATGTAATTACCTCACAGCAGTTACATTATAATATACATGCAGAATATTCAATTTAGTAAATTAAGTAAACCTAACTTAATTTTCATGTTAATTTTATAAAAGTATGAGGAAATATTACTTATACAAGGAGTACTTAAAATAAAATGTATTTTTAAGTGCTTGTGTACTTTGATTGTTATCATATACATTTTGTTTTCTATATAAATATATTTAATTTAATATCCTTTTTTGTTTGAGAGTAACTGTTGATTGTATGTTTTGGAAGCTATACATACATCTTTGAGATCATGATGATGGTTACAGTATAAATAATAAATTAATACACTCCTGTAGACCAACCATCTGTACCAGCAGTAGAATATATTTAAAATACAATGAATATATTTAATTAACTAGCAGACCCGGTCACGCGTTGCTGTGACTACTCGTATTATTTTTGATGTATTACATTGTAGTAAACTATTTAAGGGGTAACGTTCAGAGTACATCTGTCATAAAAACCATAATGTTTTCTTACAGTCGATATTAAGCAAAAATCTAAACAAAATAATTATAATTATTTTTTTAATTTTATCCAAGTTTATAACACTATTTGTATATTACAAAGTTTTTAGTAAATAGCTTGGAACACTAAACTTACGAATGAGGTAGGTAGGGCAGATACCTCATTCGTAATTACTCAATCCAGTCAATAGATACCACCATCTTTTAGAATTATTAGGAGCTAACTGCAAAATAATAAACAAATAATTTGCAATAAAATAATATTGCGACTATGAATTGAGTTGAAAACGTACGTGGTGTGTAAATTTATTAAAATCAGTTAAGTAGTTTAGTAGTATATAGTTGTATATAGTTGCATATAGTTGTATATAGTTGTATATAGTTATAGTAGTTCATAATTAAAAATATTTGGTGGTTTTACTAATGCATATAATAAAAGTTAAACTCAAAACATAAATTTTAAAAGATAAATCATGAAAAATGAAAAAAATAGATTTTTATAATAAATACAACAATTTTTATACAACTCGGCAGACTTCGTTCTGTGAAATAGAATTGGAAAGTGGCAGCTTATATTTCGAGCTTAAGACGTTTCTACTCTGCTGACTCTCACATATCTCCCTATCATCATGGTGACGGTTCTGTTCAGGAGAATTAAAGAAAAAGGTCAGCTCGGGTGACCTAAGAATATCTTCCACTTACTTAAACGAACTTTGGCCACCCTTTTGAGACCCACTAAAACCCCGACTGGGATGTCTGCCAGAGGGCTTCAAACTAAGAGGGAAACTTAAGGTTCAAACCTGATTGAAAATAGTGGGAACCTAAAGGTGACAAATATTTATAAAGTGGGTGCTTCAATGACAAAAAATGGAGATAATTAATTATTTATTACTATTATTATTAACATAGGGATGAAATAAAGAATAATGAAATAAAACGTATATAATTATTTTCAGTAATCGCTTTGTTGTAAATCAAGTGAATCACAATTATTAACAAATATCTGTTTGATTTTTATTGTAGTGCTTTATGATACACATGTTTTTTGATTGATTACCTGGTGAATATACAAACAAATCTGATGGTTATCCAACACGGGAACAGGCAACATACAGTTGACCATGTGAGAAGCATGGGTTTTCTAGATTAATACCACAAACACCTAATGATTGCACCTGGGACTTATTATGACTCATAGCAAAAGCAAGCCGCACTGAAAACTGTAGTCGTTTAAATTCAAATGGTACATCAGTCGGAATCATTGGGATGCGTGGTATCAAAACGTCTTCTCCTTTATACTTTCCTTTCAGTATAGTTGCTTCTATCACGTTGTTCAAAAATTTTTATCGCTAACCGTGTGCCGTTGCAAAGACGCGGTTGGTTGATATTTCTCAACAAATTAACTACCGATCCAACCTTTAATTGAAGATTGTGAGGTGGCAATCCTGGTAAATCCAGCGAGTTTAAAAATTCAGGCGGATAGTTGACGACATCATCTTGGTTAGTAGCCGAATCAACTGATTTATATATCCTCAATTCACCTGTAATTAGTTCTTGAATTTTGAAATTTAATTCATTTACATCTGTTTTTTGCAGCCAATATAGCCCGTTCGCTTAACCTTAGTAATTTTGAGCAACATCTGGAAACACCTTTTGAATAAGAAGATCTTTTGATCAAGTTAACTGACAAAAACTTTGAGGAAACTTAATGCAACCAGTCAGCGCTTATAAGAAATTTGCCATTACCAATGTCAATGAGTTGTTTAGAGAATATGTCTCCAGATTGGTCATTTTGCAACTTGACACGCATATTCTTGCATAAGTGTAATACCTACACATGCTTCCACAAATTGGAGGACTTTAAACATGCAGTAAGTTCATCAGCTGGCGTTGATCGTGGAATCACTGGCAATGTTTGACGAAAATCTCCTGCTAATAAAATCATTGCACCACCAAATGGGTTATGATTGCTCCGTAGATCTTGTAAGGTATAGAACCTAAAACCTCCATAGATTTTTTATGTGCCATCGTGCGTTCATCCCAAACAATCATTTCACATTGCTGCAAAACCTTTGCCATTGCAGAGTTCTTCGAAATGTTGTAGGATGGAGTTTCGTTGCTTTGCATGTTTAGTGGCAATTTTAGTGCTGAATGAGCTGTTCTACCACCTTCAAGCAAAGTTGCTGCGATTCCCGACGAAGCGAGTGCAAGTGCATTTTTGTTTTGTGAGCGAATTCTTGCTAATATCAATGAAATCAAAAAAGTTTTTCCTGTACCACCAGGTGCATCTAAGAAGTAAATCCCTCCTCTTTTAACATTTATTACTTTCATAAGTGTATCAAATACATACTTCTGTTGTTCATTCAATAGTGGAAGATTTGTTTGAATTAATTCTTTCAGTGTTGAGATCATACAGTTTTTCTCGGTGCAACTCTTGGCTAAAAGCATCATGCATTGGAGGATTGGGCGCGGCCAGGCCTAATTTAAATAATAGTTTGTTTGACATCATCAAGCACATGTCCTCAATTGAAATCAATACTTCATTGTAAATTTCTTCGCTTATTTGTATATTTGAATTTCCCCTTCTAATCCGTATTTGATCCAAAATATCATCACACATATTATCTTTGTACTTGATCCACAAATCCTTTGGGTTTGATGGGAAGCATGTAGATATGATTATAGAAAACAATGTTCGTATTTGATGAGCTTGTGATGATATTACAGCATCATTGAGAGTTTGATCCCAATGAGCATCATTTTCTAGCAATCGCAAACGTTGGCAAGCTTCTCTGTATGATCCACACAAATCACCACCAACAGTTCGTACATGTTGGAATGATGTTAGGCCACGTACATTGACTAATAGCAGTCGTAAATAAAAACATTCATCGTTGCTTGGATGTACTGTATAAATTCGACCAATCGCATCGGTAGAATATACATCTGGGTATCCTGGAACTGGTTTTCCTTGTTTCCTTCGTATAAATCTCCTTGAGGATTGATTCCAAGTATAATATTTTGGTATTTCAGAATATAACAATGTTTGAGCAAAAGCATCGTTTTGGCATGTCTAAAAAAAACTGTTTAATGTAGTAGATGGTGGCTGTACAGCTCTTTCTACTGCGTTCTGTGTTGTAAAATACACTCTTTGTCCATTTTCTAAATGCACAGCTAAATAAACGTCAGTAGGGTGTCTTCCATGAATTGGAAAAGAAAATATTCGCCAAACTGCTTCATTACTACTAACATAGCGACCCATTTGGTATTGGATAACTTCATAATTGGAATTCTCTGCATTAATACCAATCACAGTCATATCACTCCTTTTGGTTACGTATTTGCAAATGTATTTAATAGATTTTAATGAATTGCAAGATTCAACGTTGATGTGCGCTTTGAAGGTCTTTGATAAAATGGGTGAATATGGAACAATCCAGCAATTACCTATTTCAATATCTTGTTGATTTAATTTGACAATTGTTGATCTTCCATTGTCTGCTGTCGATCGGCGACGATACAAAGGATAACCGTCATTACCACTAATTGTTTCAGATATTAATGTCCGTGGATATCGCTTTGAACATTTACCATCCACCATACACGGTGAATTTTGATTAAGAGTTCCACAGGGACCATGAATCATGTTTTTGATAACTACATATCCAGGATCTACTTCTACATTAGGGATTTCAGCTGATATTACTGCATCAACTTCATTTGGCCTTATCTTTTCAACTAACCAAATCAAAATGTGTGCACGTGGCAATCCCCGTTTGTGCCACTTCACAGAATGCATCCAGTAGTGTGTCTCTCCAAACATATAATGTTTCACAATGAAATCTATTAAAGATTTCAATTTTGTCTAAAGACTCTGGCTGTAATATCATGACGATCAATGGGTGATTGCCCAGGGAATAACTCCTGCTTGATTTCTATCCAGTGTAGATTGCATGTAAATGTGATGAACAAATCTGCTGTACCATAATGACGAACATATGACATAGCATCTTGAGCATATTCATGCATATGTAGAGGGCTTCCGATGTATGGTGCTAGAAGAATAGTCAGTAGTAGTAGTTAATCGCATCTCGAAGGTATACTCTTCAGATCTGAGTTTGGTCTGATTCAACCTGATGACTGTTAATCTCTCCGTTTCAATTTTAACATACATGTCTATAACATACTTGTGATATAATCGCCGACATTTGAGTATGTCTTCATTTTCACGAATCATTAGGCGGTATGAATAACAGTTCATTGAACTGACTTTTTTGTTGGTTTCAGAACCTGAAAATAGATTTTTGTTTTCATAACATTGAAAATAAAAAATATTAGGTAATATAGTAACTGATAATATATCTCCATAGCTAAACTAATATTTTTTATTACCTGTAATGAGATTTATCATCTTGTTTGAGAAATCATAGCCATCTTCACCTTGCCAAAAAATAATGAGATATTGCAGTGCGTCATATGAGCGGGGTGTTTCCTTTATACGTTGTAATTGATCATTCCGTAATTTTGTCATTATCAGATGGCATCAGATTCAGTGCAGTTTTAAACAACATAATCAATTGATTGTACTCATGAAATAAAGTTTATAATTGTTCTACAATAAACCTCTTTAGTGAATTGTTATGTAAACAACGCATATCAATTTCTTGTGGTGAATTGCCCATGAAATAAATTTGCAGGAATTTCTATTTGCTATCTGACTCTGGTAACAGTGAACCTGCTCTATGATATATTTTTCCTTGTATCTGTAAATAAAAAAAATGATTTTTGCCAAATATAAATAATATTTGTTCCTAAAAAATATATCTGTCTCCTAATTTGAATCACCAAATAATAATTGATATGCTTAGGTATGTCAATATGTAATAATTATTTGTAACTAATATGCATCATCAAATATTTATATTGTGTTTCAAAATAATAAAAGTGTTGCTAATACTGAATCACCAAATAATATTATGACTAAGTAATATATGTGTTGGGGTCTAGGGAACTGAAGGTTAATGACACATATTTACTTAGTTAACAGGAAATTTTGTTCATTAAAATAATAATGATAACTGCTATAATACATACCTTAAAAGTTGGCATGAAATTTTCCCGAACTACGTTTGTTGCCCCAAATGACGTCATTTGAAAGCAATTATTATATTGTTGGATATTTGACAAAAAGTGTATGGAATCTGGTTCTATTCCTGAAACCAATGAGTACAATGACTCTGGTGGTGGATCCAATGGTATCAATTTCACTTTCCCATTTGCGAAACACAATCCATTGGCATCATTTTTGTATTTAAATGCCTTACAATGAGAGCAAACCAAGTTCATAGATCCAAAAGTAATACATTGGTGGTTACTGTAGTCAATTGACAAATCGTAATTGAAAGCAGCTCGAATCAAACTTTCGCGATTATTAGTTGAATCTCTCGCCCTCGCTGCCCGCATTCTCGATATACAAATTCTTTCACATTTATTTCCGCCGTCACATTCTTGTGCAGTATGATAAGATCGGTAATTAGTTTGGTTTGTAGCATTTCGGGTTCTTCTACCTAAATTACTTCGTCTTATAGAAGGCATATCGAATATACTTACCTAAATAATGTCACATGCAATAATTATTAATCACAGGTATTAAAACACTTTGCACAAAACACGATATAAAACAATTAAAATTAATTATTAAATATTATCTAGGCTTTTTAACGCGATTTGTTTGACAGATGCAATGACGTGAAAACTGATGACAATTTATGTCGCATTTCGAAACTAAAACAAAAGAAAGAATATTCCAAGGCCAATCAAATCCATAGCTCTTACATTTTTTGACTTTTCAATTTGGTCGGGTCACGATTTTATCACTTTTGCGTGAACGCACATTTGATTGAATTTGAACTTTGTGCAGCGACAATAAAGCGCGAATTGACTCTTCGACGTTAGCAACACACCTACATTGTTTAGACAATAATGAATGCTTGTAATTTAATATGAACTTTATTGAATAGCAATACAGTTTAAATTGACTCTACATTTAGTTAGAAAATATTTGTATAGGAAAAAGAAAAGGGCTCTTTTAGGGTTTTCCTGGAAATTATTCGAATTTTTCTCGCCGTCAGAACCATCCTTGGGCTTTAAGGAACATTTAAAAAAAAGAATTGTTAAGATTGGTCCATGCGTTGTTGAGTTATGCGCTTACAAACACATTTTGCGATTCATTTTTATATAATAGATTTTCTAAACAAGAAATCGTTGGCAAAATAATTATTAATATTGTTTTATTATTAATTATGACTTTATTACAAAACACTTTTATATAATTTGTCGTTTGAAGATTAATTTGCTTTATTTTAGACAAATACCGTAATGTATTAAATTTTAAATTAACATAAATATGTACTTTACATTTCTCGTTTGATATTTTAATATTATAGTTTATTTAAAGTACAATAATATTCTTATATTTATAATAGTAGTACAAAAGGGATAGATCCTTTATCTCGCTTTAAATGAAACTGAAATATATGTTAACAATCTTAAAGTACAATAAATCTTGATATACTACCAGATAAATTAGATCTGTTGTTGACTGAAGTTAATATAAAACAAACAGCTTTCACGTAAATACAGAGACACTAAGTTATAACTTACTTGTGTCTCAGTCATAGACATCTCTATTTTACTTCTCTATTTCCTTTAATTAATAATTAGATTGCACATAATTTACATTTTCATAACATTTTGAATTGAAATAAATTGTAAATCATATCACTTGTCTCCTATGTTTATAAAAACGTAAAAGAAAGTTAGAATTATAAGTACATTGAAAATTCAAATTATAATAATATTTCAATTAAAAATATTATAATAATATAATAAAAATGCGTAATTGGTTATAAATAGAACAGGTTAAAATAAATTTAATAAATTTTATATTTGTAATAATAAAATAAAATAAAAATGCACAATGTAAATATATTATATATTTTGTTATTTTCTTATGTTATAGAAAAACATATATTCCATGTCGCTGGAAAAAAATATACAGGTTCTTTCATTATACTTTTATATTCATATTTAGAGTTCATTAATTAAACCACTTTAATTTAAGCTATAATATTAATACGCTGTGTTACATGAATTTCAAGTGATTCGCTAAATGTCTAAGCTTATCCAAGCTTACATACTTTAAAATGTTTAACTAAAATATTTATTATTTGTTTAATGATTTCCACATTGTAAACTGTCATTTATTTGTACATTAATTACAGTCTATGAAAATAACAAAAAATTAAATTTAAAAATAATTGTATTAAACGTACGCAAAAAGGCAATTTGATACTACTGAAAATTTAAAAAATGGTCTAAAATTATTATTCACATCTTTTCTAAAGAATGTAGTGATGCTAAATTATTATTTATAAATATGTAGGAAAATTCAAGATAGCAATAAAAAATAAACACAACTTGGAAAATAATTAATTAGAAAACTGGAAGAGCTCAATCATAGAGAAGCGATTTGAAGTTGAATATAAACAATAATTGTGCCAGTTCTGGCCTTTGAGGTTACAACAGCTTTTGAAACTTTCTTTACAGATATTACAGTTATCACTAATGAATTGTAACTTCTCTACCGCTACAGCACTGTCATTACTTACAGACAATGTAAGTGAATGTGATATTCAATTTAATTTTAAAGAAGTTTATGACTTATAGACATTGTTGCACCACAATTAGTATTAATTAGCAATAATTGTATTGAATGACCACATTGGTGCTGAATTACTAAAATAAAACTAGAATCTTGTAAATGTAACTGTACTCAGTTGAGTATACTGACAACATACGTAACTAAAATAACAGTATTTTCTTTCAGATAATAGTAGCGAGGATCTATGCACAGTGTCAGTGATGACAACCCCTTGCGTCAAAAAAAAGATAACTTCATGCTCGTGCTACCCGCCAATCTTCTTCGAATCTGAACCCAAACATGACAATTTTTTTTGGAATTTTGATAAATTCTGGCTACCATAAGCTACCTCGAGAACCACGACATACCACGTTCTAAACTTATAATACAAATATGGTAGGTGTTGATGAACTTGACCAGTTTGTCTAATTATATAGATTTGCTGTTCACGAAAATTAGGTGGTGGTGGATTATATTTACATATATGATAGATATGGCTGTTTCTAATGCCTGGCGCTTACATGCAGTAGTGGCGTTAGGGCTACTGACACCCCGGGCAAAAATATTTAGGCGCCCACTTAAGGAAATCAATATCGAGTATTTATTTTTTGCTGAACCAAATCGTCTGACAGCTGGACATAGTTGTGAATACGGCACATAGAGCACAGTATTGAGGGTACACAGCGCGGAAGGCCGAGGCCCCAGACCTCAGCGCCCCCCAAATTTGGCGCCCCGGTCCATTACCCCATCGCGCGCCCCCCTAGCGCCGGCACTGCTTACATGTAATTTGTAATAATAATCAGCTCATGTTCCGACGTCACATTTCACGATTTTATTTACGACCGGGTGAACAAAGAAAATCAAAGCAAGCTGCATAAATTGTCGAAGGCCTACGTCAAGATGGAGTTGGACATTATTCCCGCAAAATTAATAAACAGCTGCGGTGTGTAGTTTGCAGTTCAAGAATGCGTTGGCAATGTAAGAAATGCCTGAAAACACTTTGTGTTGAAAAAGCGTTTTATTGATAATATTTTTATTAATCTTATAACAATATTAAAAAATAGTCGTTCTGTGAACAGTAAACCTCAGTACGTGAGGGGAACAACGGAATTATTCAACTTTAAAAGTTTTGATAATTCGCTATGGCCGCCATTTTGAATTTTGAAATACCAAAAAACACCTTTGCCGAAATCTACGGCAAAGAATACTTAGACGGAATTTCAGCCCGCTAGCTGCCGCAAAGTCCTTTTTTGTGGTACGGATCATAAATCCGCCATTTTGAAATTTTTCGCAAAAGGAAAAAAAACGCCTCGATATAAAAATTTTAAACAATCAAAGAACACACCTACCAATTTTCGTTACGATTGCCTGAAAAATACGCCTGCTACGCCAAAACAAAAACTCACTTCAACGCCGTTTTGAATTTTTCCTCCCAGTAAGAATATTGGCCGAATAAAAAAAATTAAATAACTCAAAGAACATCGTCACCAATTTTTGTGGCGATCGGATGAAAATTGCTCCTGCTACGCCAAAAACAAAACTAAAAAACGCCGCCATTTTGGATTTTTTCTGAACATACTGAAATACATACGGAAAAATAGCAGAATGGGCCTATCTACTGAGAACGTAGTCCTTCGGAGAAACGCTTCGCTACGCTCAGCATTCGTCAAAGCATACAGCAAATGCAATTACCAATATGAAAATGAATATGAAAGCTGCGCTCATCACAAGTGGTTATCCTCCAAACTTTATGTAACTTGTTATGACTTAAGCAAGAAAGGTTTGTTTCTATAAGCAATAATGACCTTAAGTAATTATATGAAAGTTTTCACTTCCATTTGTTATTCAGTTTGCTTGTGTGTACCTTAAGATTATCAACAAGTGGAATATTGAATATTTTATATGTATTGTTAGCTGTCAATGGATAATTAATCAACCTAAAGTCTTCAGAGTAGGTACACGTAAGAGAGACATTTAATTAATAATGTTTGACCAGAAATATTTAAAAGACTACAAGAATGAAAATTCTTGATAAAATATGTTATATTTTAATATATGTGTTCATAAAAAGAACTTTACTAAAAGACTATATTTCGTCTACATTCATAGAATTTTAAACCTACCGCTAAACGACTATACAAAGAGAAATGTAAAATTACAAAAAAGGGAAACCAATACGGAACTCACTTTGCTTTTTACCAGCGCTTGCAAAATATTTTCGCATTTCATGTCTATCATAGAGCACTTACTTAAAGCTTAGTTGATAATACATAACACTAAGAGGGTAGTTTAATTTGTATACTGCAAGGATATTGTTTCTCTACTTTATAACATCGATAACACTTATGTTTACTGAAAATAAATTAAAACTGATTTAAAATTCAAAAATTCAAAATATCTTTATTCAAGTAGGCATTTACACGCACTTTTGAATCGTCAATTATTACAATACAAAAAAAGGTCAGTGTAGTCAGTCCGTAAGAAAGCTAAATTCAATTTAATTCAATTCAAAACAAGAACAGAGAAATGAAGGCAATAAATTTCGTATATGCCCTTTAATATATTATAATGAATGTCATTAAACCCATAATAAATACAAAAAAGGACTATAAATTCAACAAGATAAGTGCTTTTTATTTGTTTTAAAACGAGTCTATTGTATTAGTTCGAAATTAATATCTTTGTTCAAATAGCAGCTAAAGACAGAGAAGAGTCGTTCAATGGTGCTTCCCGGTATTTTTATCACTGTCCGTAAACAAAAGGTTGTTTATGGGTGGTATTAATTGAAAGTTACGAATAAATTCAGATTGTGAGCGAGTTCTTTGTCAGTCTTCTGTTGGGTTTGAGTGAAAACTTTATTACAGATATTGATAATAAATTTACAAACCTTTAGAGATCGTTTTGCAGAATTGTATATAATAGTCTAGTATGACTGTTATTAACCAATTATTAATTACTTAAAATCCCTTATCATTGACAACTAATTGTGTTTATAAAGAGTCACATACATTATCATAAGTCTGTTTTAAATTTGTTTGTTTAAACTTTATCATACGTTTGTTCGTTTGTTTTTTAATCTTTATTTTCATTATAAATAAAGTTTTTATTTATTTCAATTACAGTATATAAGGTGAGGTCTTGAGATACTACAAAAAATAAAATTGTTCTAATAAAGTTGTTATTAACTTAGGTACAGAACTTTGATGTGGAGAAAAAATTGCCGTTCAATTAGGATATATCTATAGAATCTATAACAATAAAAGGAAACATTAAAAGAGCGTGATATTGTAGATAAAACTAAATCCGATATTAATTTAGTACAATATTTTATAATTCAGTCTATTCACACTTATTATTTTACTAAAACCATATAAAAAACCCTAATGTAATAAATAACATTAAACTTAAAAAGAACTAATTGATGTTTATTTGATACATAGGATATACAAGATAGACGGAGATGTGCAACACAAGTGATGCTTCCAATATTGACTGACACGATTGACTGCCAGAGAGGGATACATATTATGTATCATTAGGTTATACTAATCCTATCCTATCATTACAAATCACTTATGCAAAAATATTATTTTTATTACAATTACTTATTTAGATTTAGATTATAACTAATGAACCTTATACCTGCTCATATCCTTCGTCTTATTTAGTAATATAGTTTATGACAAGCCGCAAAAGCGAGTAAACAGTTTTTAAAATAATCTTTTAAACAGTTTGCGAAAGTTATAATAAGATTGCAGAAGTCAATTGAGAGCTCTCGAAGTTGAAGAATTTCAGTCTATAGGATTAGATTGGGAGGAAGTATAAAGCAGTTGCTTCATCTAATAATTTTAGGCAAAAGTTCTGGAAGTTAGAAATAGCTATCATTACAATATTCTTTCATTTGAATTTTAAAATAAGAAAAATTATTAAGACTGTCAGTCTGTTCAGAAACAGACAATGTTTTATATATTACTATATTTTTTATAATTCCAAACAATAATTAAAGATTTTTATTATGGAAAGTATTTATATTGAATAAGAATATTTCAAAGTTATTTTTATAAAAAAAAGTTAATCAACATTAGTTATAGTTTAAAAAATTATATATTATTAAAATATACCAATGTTCATATTCAATTAATTTGAACATTTTTAACAAAACCGTAAATATTTATATTCGTTACTATTTTTTTTTAACCACGCCATCAAGTTTTCTCCAGCACATTATATTCATTTAATCTGATACATACTCAGACTTCCAAGTTACATAACTGTGAAATATAACATAATAACTATGAAACTGAACAAACAAGAACTTTCAATAATAAATAATGTCCAATATATATATAACATCATTCACTTGAAAAGTTAATCAACAAGATGGTTTTCAATCCAAAATGCCGGCGGTACTTCTGCGTCATAACAAAGCTGCAAACAGACATTTCAATATAACAGAATCAATAGGAAAGGTTTGAGGAAGAAAAGTTTGTTCCAATAACCAATAATCATTTCAGGTATTTATAGGAAAGTTTAAACTTACATCTGGTGTTCAGATTAAGTTGTTTGTGTGAACCTAAAGTATTTAATATTTTCTATGTATTGTTGTGGTAGCTGTCAATAATTAAGTCAACCTTCTTCAGAGTACACGTAAGACAGATATTTTAATAAAAAGAATGTTTGATTAGAAATATTTAAATTACTAAGGAAATGAAATTTCTACATTGATAAAATGTGTTTTTTATTATTTGTGTACTCATAAATAGAACTTTACCGCTAGACTATATTTTGTCTTCTTTAATAGAATTTTAAATCTCCCGTAAACCGTCATTCAAAGGGAAATGTAAATGACACAAAATGGAAAACAGATATGACACTCACTTTGCACTTTACCAGCGCTGTGTGAAAAGTGCTTATGCACAGCTTAGTTGATAATACATAACACTTGAAAGAACTAAGACGACAGTTTTAATTTATAAAGTATAAGTATATTGTTTCTCTATACTCGTATAACGTCTTTATAACGTCGGTATTTATTAATAATACTAAAAATACATTAATGGTATTTTATAAACAGAACCAACGAATTGAAGCAATAATGAATTATTATAATTATAAAATGAATAACACTAAATCTAATGTCCTTTTATTATTTAATTAATATCATAAAACTCGAAGGACTTAAATGCTAAAAATTTTAATAATGTTTTGTTTGTGTTTAATGTTAATGTGAATGTTTTATATATCTTCTTAAGCACACCCCACGATTAATACAACCTTTCTTCTTTGTAACATTGTTACTAAATATAACAAGAGATCTTGAAACGAATTATTAATTACTTGTAAGCTACAAAAGACGTGTATTTTTATACAAAAAAAGAAATCGGATTTTCATTGCTACGTCTTGTTTACTTCTCACTCCTATACTTTTTACATATAGAAATAAATAGCCTTTATAAATTACCAGCGTCCGAGCGCAAGTATCTTAATTCCCTTAAAAATGTTCCACCATCCTCTTAAAGCGATCGAGATTACTAAAGAAGAGTGGTTACACATTGTATTTACCGCAACATTTTATGTATATGTATGTATATGTATGTATATGTATATATATGTATGTATATGAATGTAAATGTATGTAACAGGTCAAGAAAGTTAACATTATTTTTATAACACACGATCTTAGTATCAACGATTTTCAAGAAACGGATATTGTTTTTAAGAAAGCAAAACTACCCACTAATATTTTGTAAAACAATATCTCAGCTTCATTGCATGAAACTCGTGATACTCATTGTTCTTCGCTTTTTGAGATTATTATCTTTGTTATTATACGCTACATCTTTAATACATTTTTTAGTAAAAAATATTCTAGTATTTAAATAAATTAAGGTAAATTTGCCATTTGTCCAACTATCAAACTAACAATGGCACACACTGACTCTTGAAGTTATTGTTAACTTGTTGTTGGATATTGCAGCCGGGAATTCAGATTCTGTCAAACTAAAGCTGGAACACAAGAACGCCATTACCAATAGACTATCTCTTGGCCACTTATCCAAGTTTAGGCCGACTCCAAAGTTGTCGTATATATGATTACATGTTTCGTTTTAAGTTGATTAATATCTACAAGTATATAAACAGTTAAGCGACATTAAATGATATTTATAAGTTCTGACATATAAAACGATGAACGTTTTAAATAAGACTTTTTCTGTGTTTACAACAAAATTTAGAATTTTCTAACTTCTATACGACACTAAAAAGAAAAATGTTTAACGTTTACACTTTAATTAACTAAGAAAATACTCATATAAAAACTTGAATTTAAATACTATAAAATACAATTACTGTTCTAGGAGTTTAGATTACCAAATTAATAACTATGGTTATCAGAAGTGATTTGATACACGCAACTACATCTAGAAAATATTATATTGTAACAGACAGATCATATACAACGATCATTTATAATTATTCAGTTGTGACTTTCTTCGTCATAGTAAAGTTGAAACACAACAAGCCACCATTACTACCGAGTACGAATACTAGTTTATTTTGTAGATTTGGATTCAACTTATATACGAATAGGCGTAAGCTGAATATACTATATCCAAACACTAAGCTTAGAAAGTTTAATACTGAAATTTTTATTGTATTTTTGTACCAAAATTTTGTATACATCAAAAGTCCTTTACTTTTTTATTATAAATTTAATTGTATTATTTCTTCCTTAACATTTTCTCCACACCACCAGAATACAAGGTTAGTATAATTGAAATACGAAATGATTTTAATTTAAAGAAATAAATAATTTATCATTTATTGGGGTATAATTTATATCATTTTGTGAAAGATTAGTAATGAGGATCTTAAAGTAACATTGTAATTGCTTATTCAACTGTCTGGTGCCACTTAAGAGTGTATTTGAAGTGTCAGCACGTTCAGAGTTCGGAAGTAGCTATTAGTTACTTGTCTCAGTAGAGCCGCCGAGGTTCGTGTTACAGATTTAATCAAGACAGTCAGCGTCATTAACGACTCCTTTTGTGATCGAGGAGGATATAAATGAGAACATTTGACAATGTTGCTACTACATAATTTGTGTTAAATAATTTGCTACCATACACCTTTTAGCTTTCTAAAAAGTAAATCTCGGAAGTGGTTCCGATAGAAAGAACTAGAACTGTTATGACATCGAAATCAAATATGCAAATAAATGAAGTGTTGCTACACACAAAGAATGTCAAACTATATGTGGATAAATTGAAAATAATCACAAATGAAAGCAATTAAGTTAGTAATATTATTATTATATATTATTTATTAACATAATATATCAATATGATAACGAAGGCAGCATTTAAACATCTCAAACAAATGACAGCTACATTAGAATAACATTAAGCAGTACACGATCAATTTATATAATTTATGAAATAAGAAAAACGCTGAACTAAATAATAAAAAGTATTAAATAAAAGTATCCATAGAATAGTAAAGTTAAAGTGTATGAAGAGAGCAAATAGAAAACGACATTAATTATTAAAAAAGGCAACCAAATTCAACAAAACACATTTCTGTAGAAAATGTTTTTCTAACTGGGAATAGTAGCATAATTGAATTGTATTACGTGCCTATATTTTGAATACCTCCATTTCGCAAAACTTCGGATGCCAAATAGAATATCGCTATTAGCTGATGAATTAATATTTCTATTTCTATGTACATATCATTTCCTTTTCTTTGTCACAAGGACACAAAATAAATATCTCCAGGTTTGAAATAGATTTCGTTTAATTATTTTATATTTATGTAAATCAATAATCACAAAATAAATCATTAAAAGAAAGAGTCAAGTTCATAATTGTACATTATTTTTCTTATAGTTCTATTATAAATAACTTTATTGCACACTAAAGTGAAATCTCAAACTTCACCTGTATTTATTCAAATCTCTACATAACTTTAATTCTCGGGAGAACGTAACGACTAAACGTAATTCAATAATATCAATATTTTACTACTTGTTCGAGATCGTATGCAATTTCGTATATTATTACAAAATGTTATTAAACAGATTTATATTAAAAGGTATCTATGTACTTACGATTACATAAATTAGCGATGCGCTCGAGAGGTTCAGTGGACGAAGCAAACTCAAATGTTTACTTTCAATTAAGTAATGGTCAACACGACCATACACTTTTCATGAAATAATTCTGCGCTTAATGAACCTCCGTGTTTGGTTACCTTACATATTGTAAATTATCAATATAAGTTTAAAATAAAATATTGACAAAATTGCACTTATGTAAAAGTTTCTACTAGGTGATCTATTTAGGACCATGTAATATGGTATACATTTATTAAAATTTTAATATTACCAGTCATTTTCATAAAACTACGCTATATTGTAAGAATATTGGTGGTACTTAATAAATAATGTTATTTAAATATTTAAATACTCATATTATAATCGTTAACTTTACTCATATTCAAATTAATATTTACTTACATTTTTAGGATAGTTTTTATAAGATGTAGTAAGGATTAAGTTTTTGATTTTCTTCACATTTTGTCAAACATATATGTTTAATCTCAGTCTTTTCTTGTCAAAGCTAGACATATCGTTAAAGTATTAGGTAACATGGAGGTACAAGAGTTGTGCGAATGATGCTTTAATAATAATAATTAATAACAACTGAATGAATGTTATTTTAGTTTTATGAATATCGGAAAGCAATCTACAATTATTTAACATTAAATAAATCCAATAAAAAATATATTTTCTTATCTTAGTTAAACCTATTGGTTTGTACATTTTAATGAACGCGCTAAAACACGGAGTGTACTAATTGTTATTATATTTAAAAAATGGAATTTTAGAATTCTATATTGTATAATATTTAATTTCAGCTTCATTCATACATACGAGAATGAAAATGGTATTTAATAAAAAAACTAAATCCTTTGTTCTTAAATTAATAAATAAATTGATTCTTTTACTTTTCTTGACTTTTTATATACGTGAAAAATTAAACTATGAATATATTATTTTATGAATATGTTATATTCCACAAAAGTTACTGAAAGACAATTTCTAATACATCACACAACACAAGATATATCAAATACCGAAATATGAACGAACGGAAACTATAATAATAATATAATGCAATAAATAATTTTCTGTAAATAAACAATATTGGATATTATATCTTTGTATTTAACTATTGTATATATAAATTAAAATTTAATAAAAATTTTAATATATTTTTTAAGTTTTACAAAAATTAAAACATCTTCGTTCATTGTGTTACTTCGCAAATACAAGGTTTTAATAATTCTTTAAAAGTTCTTTTAATAAACAAGGACTAAACTTGTTAATTGTTGCTTTGTCTGCACCACCTGGTTACTAGTGGTTTATAGAATAACACTAAAATTTACACGAAAAAAAAAAACAAACTTAAAATAAGTTTACAACAAATATAACTATAAGTCTTATGTGATTTCTCCAAATTTAATTAATTAATTCAACAGGTTGCTTTTAATAGTATTATTTAATTATTAGGTCTACAACTTTACTCCCGCCGTTTTTTTTTTAATTTTAAAAATTATATAAAAGAAATGGTATCTTATTTATGTTTCAAAGTATTGTCCGTCACTTTCCACTACTTTGGCCCATCTTTCAGGCAACAAACGAATCCCGCGTCGGAAAAATTCTTCATCCTTTGATAAGATTCAAGAATCGATCCAATCTTTCACTTTTTTAAAAGAATCTAAGCACTGGCCCGCCAGGCCGTGTGCCATCGACCTAAATAAATGGTAATCAGATGGAACAACATTTGAAGAGTATGGCGGGTGAGGTAGAATTTCCCATTTCAGTGTTTCGAGGTACGTCTTGACTACTTTCGTCACGTGAGGTCGAGCATTGTCGTGTTGCAAAATTACTTTTTCGTGTCTATCAGCGTATTGCGGCCGTTTTGCTTTTAATGCCCGACTCAAACGCATTAATTGCGTTCGATAAAGTGCACCAGTAATTTTTTCAGAAGGTTTTAGCATCTCATAATAAATTACGCCAAGCTGATCCCACCAAATACAAAACATGACCTTGGATCCGTGAATATTCTGTCGAGATGTCGCCGTAGGAGTGTGGCCGGGCAATCCCCATGATGTGCGTCGCTTAAGGTTGTCGTAGTGCACCCATTTTTCGTCCCCAGTAACAATACGATGAAGAAATCCTTTTCGTTTTTGTCTTTCAAGCAGCTGTTCACAAGCAAATAAACGTCGCTCAACATCTCTTGGTTTCAACTGATACGGTACCCAGTATCCTTGTTTTTGGATCATCCCCAGCTGTTCCAGGCATTTTGATACTGCTTGCTGAGTTACTACCAATGATTTTGCTAGCTGTTCTTGAGTTTGGCACGAGTCTTCATTAAGTAAAGCCTCCAGTTCATCATCTTCAAAAGTTTTTTCTCTGCCACCGCTATGCCGATCTTCAACAACAAAATCACCGCTTTTAAAGCGCTGGAACCACTCGCCACACGTTCTTTCACTAATAGTATCATCACCATAACTACTTACTACCCAATGAGCCTCAGCCGCCGATTTTTTCATGTTGAAATGAAAAAGTAAAATCTCCCGCAAATGACGTGAATTCGGTTTATAAGTTGACATATTTAATTAAGTGTAACTACATATATGACGCAAACAAAAATTAACTACTATCGATGTAAGGTTATATTTATAGATGTCAAAACTGGAAATGGAAAACAACAGTGATTTATTTATTTGAACTATTACTGGCTACTAGCGCCATCTTTTGGAAAACGGCGGGAGCAAAGTTGTAGAACTAATAACTAAATAAATATCTATATATACACACATACTGACATAAACTTACATGTTTCATCTGGATTATATGAACAATTATTTTGGAGAAACTATTATAAATGAGGAAAACCAGGTATGTCAAATTATCTCTTTATGTATTACATAAAAAAGAGATGAATATAATTAATGAAATTTAATATATATTTTTATATATAAAAAATGGAATGTAATGAATCATAGTCGAAGGAGACATCTTTTTGTACATACATATTATAAAAATGGATTCAATAAAAAAAAATAATTATAAAAGTTGTGTAATAATTGTTTGTAAGTAGTATCTGGATCGCAATACGCGAGTTCATTAAGTGCAATCAGAAATGTGTCTTGAAAATAAAATAATATCTTATCATAGTCGACCATCGCTTCATTAAAAGTAACTATTGAGGTTTTTTGTGTCCATAAAAAAAATTACCTTTGATTCTGTATTCTACAATTATATGTTAGCGGTTTTTTTAGGAATATATTTCTCGTATTGCTAGAGACAGCAAGTCTATACTGATTCCAAAGATCACAATCCCAATATTCTATGTTATTTATGAAATCGAATATACTTTCATTTTATCTTAATATATAAAAACACAAAGACACTCACTCACTGACTCATTCATCGCTCTACAGCCCAAACCGTAATACCTAGAAAGCTGAAATTTGGACACAAGACTCCTGACATATTGAATAGGTGCAATAAGAAAGGATTTTGCAAAGGTCCAAACCGTTTCAAAGTTAGAGCTAAAAAACTGCAAAGTTTATCCCCCGCTCCCTCCCTTCCCATTCCATTGCAGTAGAAATTAAAATTATTTGGCCTCTCACTATGTTTTTCGTAGGATAAGGGTTCCGTAACTCACAGTTTTTGATTATTTCTGATTATTTTCTATTTACCTACATACAGTTTGTGATTATTTGTAATTATTTTCAATTTACCCACATTCAATTTGTGATTATTTTTCAATTAACCCACATATAGTTTGCGATTCTTTGTTATTATTTGCCCAGCAAAGCGGGCGGGAATCCGCTAGTTTGTTTATAAAACAAATTAAATATTTATTAATTTCAATTACATTGATTATTTCTTAAAGTGATAGAAATTCTTACAAAATGCATTAAAATATATTTATATAACTCATAATAAATATATTATAATTATTACTATAGCTACATGCCTACGTATACTGACCGTCTATTTGTGTTTAGTTTATAATAGTACTCGTAAATACGAAGTGTATATGGATCGAGCCAATCAGTATGACCGCCGAATATCATTAATACGAATTACCATCACTACTACCTGCTTCTACAAAACTATCAAATACAGAACTTCATTAAATATAATTAATCAAAACAAATTTAATTAGTTGTTCATATCCGTAACGGTGTATAAATATAATAGATCATTACATATTATACAAATTTAAGAATTGAAGTTTTATTCCAAAAACCTTTTTATCTTCGCTTAGCTTTTGATAAAGTATGAAGTTTTCATATCATGCATTCAAGTAACGCGTTAAGTAAAAGTAAGATATATTTTCTGTACGCCTTAATTTATATACTATACTAACTTAACTTTACTTTATTACTAAAATTATTGCCGGGCACTAGTGAGAAGAAAATAATGTCATAACATTGTGACATATAAATATTACTTAAAACGTTAGTAAGCGGTTTTAAAATACAAACTGCCACATCAGACGATATAACCGGTGGTGTTATCAGTCAGCAAAACGCCGCCACACCACAAACTCATTCACAATCACGCAGGGAGCGTTCGAAATATGATTTGCCACTGAATTGTGGTTCAACGAGGAAACGCTGTGCATTGTTTGTCTTTTAAAAGTTAAATATTTTGTACTGGTCCTAACGACTTTTGGGATTTTATTTTGCTTTGTACTTCCTTCTGGAGGAAACAAAATATTCATAATATTGCACAATTTTGAAGCTTTGAACATTACTATTATTATCTTAAAGTCGAAACATGTTTTTTTGTCCATTATTTGAGTAATAATTACATATTTTGTTTTTAGTGTCAGTATATATCTTGTTATCTTGTTCATATAATGTTATAAATCCCCCAAGTGTAGTAGTAGTGCCCAATATTTTAATGTTCAGTATGAACGGGTTATTGTACTTGAAAAACCTTTTGCTAAACACATTTTTTAATAAACTTCCTACTTTAATTGTCATACATCTTTCAACGGAATAAGATAACAACAAGAAAGATATTAACAAATTGAAACCTTTGGAGATAACTGATGGAATAAAAAATATTTAAAATAGTGTTTTGTTTAATAAAATTGCTATTTGTATTAATTTAACCTTATAATAATACGAGAAATAATGCAGCAAATGCAACTACCGATAGGAACCAACTACAATATGAAGTCTACGCTCATCACTAATGGTTATCATCCAAATTTCATAACATAACAAGTTTATGTTATGACTTGAGGAAGGAAGGTTTGTTCCAATGACCAATAATCGTTTTTTGTTATTATAGGAAAGTTTGGACTTACATTTATTCCTTAGATTAAGTTTTTTGTGTGTACTTTACTTTTATTTTAATGGACTATTGAGTATTTCATATGTATTGTTAGCTATCAACGGATAATCCACCTGATGTCATCAAACTACACTTTTGATAGACAACAATTAGAATGGCTATAAATATTTTAATCACTATGAAAATGGTATTTCTACGTTGATAAAATATGTTATATTGAATCTGTATTCATAAAAATAAATTTACAGTTGGACATATATTTCGTCTTTATTCAAAGAATTTTAAATCTACGGCTAAACGATTATTCAAATGAAGTTTAAAATGACAACCCATGGAACACAGATATGACACTCACTGTGCTCTCTACCAGCGCTGTGTGAATTATTCAAAGTGTGAAAGCGCTTATGCAAAGCTTAGCGGATAATACATAATACTGAAGGTACTACGACTGTGGTTTTATTTGGTATATTTTCTTCTCTGTTATTATGTTATTAGTGTTTACTAAAAATATATTAAGATATAGCTATAATCAGTGCGTTAATTGAGTCATCGTATTGAAGCATCGTGAGTTGTTTAGGATCCAATGTAGTGAATTAATTTTGAATTCAACAAATCCCATCCAACTCCCAACTTTCGTCATCTGGAATTTTTTCTCTGGATTCCTGATCAAAGACTTTTACAACCTAATTTACCAAATTTGATAAAAAGATTTTTTAAAGTCACCACTTGTCACGTGGTTTTGACCGCCATACTCCATTTTTTGAAGTATGATCACATGATTCAATGGCTTTCATTATATGGGTTTGATAATGAATTATTTACAAAAAAATTGGAAGCCACGTGGTTTCGCCAGTCAGCTATATATCATCAGCCATGATGTTTCGATGAAAAGGCCACTCGAATTTCAAAAGTAGACTTCATGAACTTACTATCGACAATCTATAAACCTTTAGACTAAAGCTTTCATTGAAAAACAATGACTCAATTACATTTTTATTAAAGCCCGAAAACAAAAGGTTCTTTATTATTGGCATTAATGAAAAGTTACGAATAAGTTTGTTAGCGAGTTCTTTATCGGTCTTCTGTTGTGTTTTGAGTGAAAAGTTTATATATTGATAATAAATCTACAAACTTTTAGAGATCGCTATTGAATAATTGTTTATTATAATAGTCTTGTGTGACCAATAATAAAATAGTTTAAATCCCTGACGTCGTCAACTAGTGTTCTTCTGCAGGAAATAAAAGAGTCATATCTGACGTTAGATTTATATACATGTAATATTATAACTTTAAAATATTTTTTTTATTTAAGTTTTCACTACTTTTTTTATTATAATTACAGTATATAAGGTTCGTTCTTGAGATGCTATGAAAATAACACTGTTCTAATGAATTTGTTACTGCCTTGCGTACGAAGCTATTACTTACTTACTTACTTACTGAACGACGGTGCAGAACTTTGATATATAGAGGAAAAATGCTATACCTTTTATATATATTGTCTCTAATAATAAAAAGGAAACAAATAAACAACTCACTAACATAATAGATGTTATTATTAAACTTATTAAATAATTAATTGGTGTTAATTTAAGGATATATATACAAGATGGACGGAGATTACAAAATAAGTGTTGCTTCCGATGCGTTTACATTGACTGCCAGAGAGAAATATACAATAATATTATTTATATGACAATTACTTACTTTGGGGTAGATTATAATTTATCAAAATGACACATATATTTTACTTTTATTTATAATATATATAAAAGTAAAAATATATATATATTATACCCGCTCATATCTTTCAGCTCATTTAATATAATAGATTATGCCAAGTCGCGAGTACACAGTTCTTAACATATATCCTACATAATATGTGAAAGTCATAATAGGGTTACAGAAGTCAATTAAGAGCTCTCGATATTTCAAGAAAGTCAGTTCAAATTAACAAGTTGTTATGTAACAATCTCAGGCAGAACAAACATCTTTCACTTGCGTGTTGTGATGAAGTTGTATAATTAATTTGCCAAATAACGAAGAAACACGAGACTTAAACTTACCAATAAACTTCGTTCATTAAATGTTAACTGTTTTTCAACTTGCTACACCGCTTGTCGCAAAGGATTTAAATTTTTTAATTCTAATACTCCTTAATCCTAATGTACTTTTGTTACATTTTATTTTAAGTGAGTAATAATAATGTCCACATTTATATTTCCAACTATTAACTAATAAAACGTAACAGATTAGCTTGGATTTACTAATGTTTAAAATAAATAATTCATTAATCTCACAAACCATTAAAAAAGAGACTTGATTCAATAGACGAAAAATAACATTCGTTACATACCATGTGTGATATCGGTGACGGTAGCAGATATCCTCCTTACGAGCACAGATACCCCAGCGTAGTTTGTTAAATGCATTGAACTCTTGTAGAATGTTTTCATCTATAACGATGATGCTGTCTATTATTCAGGCGTGGTTCCCTAAAATGTAAGGTACCAGTTTTCCGCAGTCTCCAAAAAGTGTTTGAAAATGTGGTGTGATGAGGCACACGTCTGTCGGGGTACGACTCTCTGTACATTCTTTGTGCAGCACGTGAGTTCCCATCAGCTCGGCCGTAAACAAGAACCATGTCGGCGTATTCTTCGTTATTAAACTCCGTCATGGCTTCACAGAAAGAATCCACACAGCAACAGCAACAACAGTCAACGTTAACAACAGTAAAAGTAAACAACGGATGACAGTCAACAACGGTAACAGTTCAACAAATCAATTAATTTCTGTTGTTTGTATTTTTGTCGGTACTTCATTTATTAAACAAGCCGATAAGTGTGATAGCATTTTTTTATGTCGTTGTAATAAGTGATAAATGGACCACTTTTTTAATGCATACTACCTCCAGAATCACTAGTGGTTTTTTTAAATCATTGTGAAAGTTGAACCTAGTCAAGCTTAAACTTATTTTTTCACTTTATGAGTTCTACATCAGTTAGGTAGTTCAGATTGTATCTAATTTTGCTTTTCGTGGCTTAAGCATGCAATTGAGGCTAAAATTACATGAAAAAATCCGGTTTAAAACGGATTTTAGAAATGTTATTTAAGTGATTACGTACAATTTCGGTGAAAAACGAAAAATTTACAAAATAAAATCTTAAAAAAAAAATTGGAGGTCAGGGATTTTTTTTGGCCAACTTGTATTCTCTGAATAGGTACCTGAACACGCTCATTTGTTTTGTCGGCCCCTTTACAAAACACCCTGTATATATAACTAAGTAAATATAAGGTACCGTATGTTTAATAAGAGATCTGTAGACGTTGTAGATGTCATCAATATTGGGTAGACCTCGAAGAATTCGGTCTGCCCATTCATTTGTACCCGACTTTCGAATTTTGGAAAAATATCTTCACAGGAGGTCTTCTTATGACCACCTGAGTCCGAAATGACCATTGGTAAAAAAGTTATATATATATATATATATATATATATGTGATATTCTTAGGTAGTGAGTTATATTTTAAACGAGTTACACACGAGGTCTACCCACGCGTGTCCCCCTGCGGGCACGGATTTTTTTAAAAATTAATTTATCATGTTTCTTTCATTACAAATAACTCTTTAAAGCGAAATACAAAAATAAACGAATAAAATGTTTCATATATTCCTATTTGTAAATATAACATTCTATTACCCCCAGGGATTTCAATATATTTGGTAACTATTCAGTAAATGTGTATTTTAATTATTTCGTATTTGTTGTAGAATTTACTGGATATTTCAATTATTATTATACAAATATAAATTGATAACTAATGTTTATCTGTTATAAAGCTCATTAAATGAGTAACAAGCTATGTATGTAAATGCGACTGATATATTAGATTTTTCTCTTTAAGCCTTGATGGGTATTACTCGTATTTGATAAATTGGAAGCTGGTTTGATATTATGGAAGTATTTTTATTAACCTAATATGAATTGATTTACACGTAACAGATAAGCTTGGTTTTATTGATGTTTAAATTAAATTATTCATTAACCTACCAAAGTATTAAAAAGAGGAGTTTATTGGTTTGATTCAATAGAAGGGGAATCTCATTCGTTACACATCATGTGTGATTATTTTATTTGTAAACTCTGTATTGATGAATATATTAAAATAATGTTCATGATTGAAACACAGCGTTGTTGAATGAAATTCAAGTTACATTCAGTGTTATAAATGTGAAGTGATAAATAAATTTTAATACTTTTTCTATACAATGTAACTATGTTACTTATACTGACATGTATTAACTTTAATTTAAAAATTAGGAAAAGGAACCACAGGGGACAAAATGTTATGAATTGTAATGTGTTACAAAATGTTTAAAAATTATTAAAAAATGAAAAGTTATTATAGAAGTAAATGTAGCAACATTGTATTTATTAGTAACATTGTATAATATATTTTTAATATAACAATTATTGTACTCATAAAACTATTCTCAAGTTGTCTAGAGACAAAGTCATTAAACTTTTACAAGTTGGACTGTAAAGAGGATACTTCATTTTCGAAGTTGCACTCTTTGTCCTGTTTTTAATTAAATAAAACGGAGCAATTTATAACATTGTGATTTATTTAACTTTACTTCTTGTATAAACTAAGAATGTTATACAGGGTGTCCAGGAAACAATGGATAACCTCTGAAAGGCTAATAGTAGAACTAAAGGCAAGCCCGAAAAAAAAATTAAAAAATTATAAGCCTTACAATGCTTGAAAACTGGCGCTTTAAAAAAAAACATCATTTTTTTGGTATGATTTCATAACAAAGTCAAAGGAATTAAAATCATAATTATTTTTATACTTAAATATTTATTATTAACAGTATCAGAGAACTATAAAATAACATAGCTAACTGTAGTATTTTTTTCAAAAAATAATGTTAAACTACTGTTTATGTAAAATTTCTAAAGAAATATTTTTGATTTGGAATTTTAAATAGTTTTGATGTAATGAAAAATGAAAATGAAAGCAACAGTGATCAATCTCTTTAAAATATTCCTGGTTTAATGGCGTTTCTAAAAACATGTAATATTTCGTTATTGTAATGAAAAAATATTGAACTATTGTTATTAATGTGTTAAATGGAATAATTATTTAATACTAGCTCAGCTAGCTAGCTGGGTATCCTAATTCAAGTCATCCAGATTACCGTGTTTTTATTAGGGTTCATGGCTGTTATTCCGAAGGCAGAATGCTTGGTAGCGGTGTAGGTGGTGCTGGTCCAGGAAGGGTTGGTCGCCTTGCTGTCGAAAAAGATGTTCTCAATGAAGTTGAGCAAAACCCTACGATCTTCAAGCGAAAAATAGCTCGCCGCACGGGCATAGACATATCAACCGTGCACAATATTTTAAAGAAAAACAGACTCTATTCATATCATTTTACACGCGTGCAAACTCTACTTCCAAAAGACTTTCAACTTAGAGTTTAATTTTGTCGTCAGATGTTAGAAAAGATTGACGAAGATCCGCAGTTCTTCAATAAAATTCTGTGGAGTGATGAATTTACTTTGAAGACGGACGGCTACACGAATTTACACAACCTACATAGCTAGCAGCTTGAAAATCTATTCGTCTATCGAGAAGACAAATCGCAATACCAGTTTTAAATTAATTATTGAACTGGGATTATTAATGGTAAATTATAGGCCCTTTTGAACTCCCGGGTTACTTAACAGGAGAAAGTTATCTAAATTTTCTTCAAAATTTATTGGTAGACTTAACCGTTTGGGAGACCTTTTTTATGTTTAGTTGTCTCCAAAATGCGACGAGATAATTAGCTAAAAATTTTCTCATGTGTGTTTGATCCGAACGCGGATGTTATAGCGAAAACAGATTGAAAAAATGTTTATCCATTCAAAAGTTATCAAGAAAAGAAGAAAGGAGATGGGCTCAGCTCAACACCCGCCGCGCACGGTTGGCGGATCCTAGTAATAAATATTGACTGATCTGACCCCATTACGAGTAATTATACGAAATCAGACAAAAAAAAAAAATTTTTTTTTAAAGTCCCATTTTTCTAGCAGTGTAAGGCTTATAATTTTTTTAAAATTTTTTTCGTGCTTGCCTTTAGTTCTTCTATTAGCCTGTATATCATTTCCAATATGTATTCGTAGAATGAAAAGCAAGTAAGTTTTTACTTAATAAATTCGCAAATAATTGATTTTTTGTTCTCGCTGTAACAATTTTCATGGAATTAAAAAAAAATTGTTAGTCTAAAATTAAAAAAAAATATTTTAAATTATCTTTAAAAGCTTATGAAATGAATACTAACTATAATTTTATAAAAAAAAACAACACAAATAAATATTATAATAAATAGAAACATTTTAGTAAATCACAAAAGTCTTTGTGCCAGTATTTTCTTATTCAAATCATGTTGTGTTTTTCCAAATGCAAAGTGCAGATACAAGTTCTGCTGAGAGTATGAAGGTGCTAGACAGCTCCAAGTTTCCAATTCTCTGAAAACTTTCACGTGTTCACTTTAAACGACAAACATTTTGTCTTCTTTTGTGTCCATTTGAAGTTAACACAAGTAAACTTCAAAGTTTTAGCAGTATGTTCTAATATATATAATAATATTATAGTAAATTAAATAATTATTAAATCTCTTTAAACAGGAATTTTAAAGAAAATTCTAATGGTAATATATTAAATATGTATATATTTTTATTTAAGTGACATCAAACGTAATACATTTATGAATTGTGTAGAAACTTCATAACCTTAAATTTTATTTTACTATTTAATTTTTACATTTCTTTCATTTAATACCGTTTTATTGCGTAATTGAATTATAATACATTTAAAGTTATTGATAAAATACAAAATAAAGACAGTGACATACTGACGGCGCTACTTTTCTTTGCATAAAACTTTATAAATTTGAATCTTTTAAAACTCAATGTTTCTCATTTTGCTTATTAAGTTTTCATTCTTTCTTAATGAATTTTCTTCAGTGCTTTTAATTTTATATTTTAAAATTATAAGGGATGATATTTGTTACAATATAATAAAATAATGCAAATATTTATTTACTTTTATTTATTTATATTTTTTATACTTTGAATCAACACCAGTGATCACTTGTGTACGTCAAGTAAAAATGACAGGAGGTTTTTGATATCATACTTATTGAAAAAAGCCCTTCTGTAAAGACACTTTCTAAATTAAAATAAGGCTGCGAGTGTTCCAAACGTTCCCTGGTCTGAGAAGAACCACACATCAAAACCATGGTTTTTTTTATTGTGATCAAACGTTAATATCAATATATTTCTATTATATAACCGTCAATGTAACTCTAACCGTTAATTCTAACTTCCACTAACTAGCATTTCTATTATAGTCAAAGCTCTTTTTTAGTCCGCTCGTACGAAAAGATGATTTAGGAAACAACAAGGTTATTTTTTCATTTACCTTAACCATCCCTCACAGTCACAATACTTTTTAACTGTAATTTTTACTCTAACTAACAAACGTAATAATGCGATTATTTGTATATTGATATATGAATACCATTAATCTGTTTGTTTCTTGAAAACTGTTATTTATAAGATTATATACTTATAATTATTTTTTATTGGAATGGATGTAATATTGTTTGCAGTAGTGGGTAAAATTAACAAAGTTATATAGTAGTTCTTTCGGTTATTGTTTTCAAATAACTCATTCGTAATAATAGTAATCATAAAATGTTAAAACCATTAAATCAATTTCAATGCATCTAAATACACAAATATTGATTGTATTGTATACTTTAAATATGTTCTATTCATAAAGTAGTCAAGTGTATGGAAGAAATAGGAAATATTTCTAATTGTATAAAAAGTTACCAATTTAACAAACGTGTGTGTATCAAAGCTTTTTCTATCGGCAGTAGACGCACAGATTGATTGTTTTAGTTACGAGAGACCTATATTGGAGAATAACTTGATTTCACAAGTGTTCTGCCTTGGATACTGCTTGCCAAATGGAATACTGCTCTTAGTTGATGAACGAATATTTCTATTTTTGTTTACATTTCTTTTCGTATTTTGCCACAAAAATAAGAAAAGAAATCAGTTTTCCATCATATTTATTTCAAGTGTTATATTTAACTAATTTAATAACATATAATAAGTGTATAATATTTAAAATTTAATTCCACACTTCATCGGCATGCTTTCAAGTTTCTACATAAGTGTAATTCTTGGAAAAGTGTAATAATTTAAGGTAATTAAGTAATCTCACAAAAACTACTACTACCACTACTTGGATTGTATTCTTCAGGATATTAAAAGTTTGTTGTAGAAAATCATTGAAATATTCTTAAAGCAATAATAAAAGGTAAACCATGTGCTTACGAGTTGAGAAGCTCGAGAAGTTCAGTGCACAAAGTAAACTCAAATGTTTACTTTCAATTAAGGAATGGTCCACACGTTAGTGAGTTACCCATTCACTCTTCATGGAATAATTCTGCTGTGCTTAATGAACTTTCTGTTTACTTAAGTGTTATAAATTGAAAATTATGATTATTTTTAATTATAATACTCTAGCTAAGTATATAAGTTTGCATGAGTTCAACTTGCATTGCATGATTACAACTTTTCATTTGGGAATATAATTAAAATATGCAATATGCGGGTAGCATATTGCATATTTTATTTCGTAAAATGTTTATATTGGCGTTAATAAGGTAGTTTATAGTTCTTTTATTACGTCGTCTGTTCGGTGCCACTTAAGAGTGTATTTGAAGTGTCAGCACGTCAGCGCCGAGTTCGGAAGTAGCTATTAGTTACTTGTCTCAGTAGAGCCGCCGAGCCTCGTGTTTCAGATTTAATGAAGTCTCAACGCATGATTACCGACACCTTTTGTGATCGTGGAGGATATAAATGAGAAAATTTCTCAATGTTTCTCCTATATAATTAGCAAGTCGATGCCATACACTTTGTATACAGATATATAATAAAGATATTTAGAAATACAGAAGACTATCGTTAAGCAACAATAAGTATTTTTATTGTATTTTGTTGTTTTTGTCTCTTCATCACAGAAAAGTATTGAGTTTTTTGGAAATGGTTATATACAGATAACGGAGATTTACTGATCGAGTTTTTTGTTAACTTTAGTGTACTGAGATTATTATCGGAGTCAATATAAAAGAGATTTCTCATTCCGGCATATATATCTAACTGATATGATTTATAATAAGAATAGAAATACAATTTAAATAGTGATGGCTTAGATATTATTATTATTTGAGTCGAGAGGAGGAACTGCTTTTACTTAACTTTTAGTAAATAAATTGCAATTCTATTTATGTGTTTAAAGGGTATTTAGTGTTCACATTTCATACCAGCGGAGCGTCACCGCTCTCTCATTAATAACTTCTCACTTATAATGGCTGAGTAAATCTGCTGTCAGTCGTGATTGTATTTTATATTAGATCCTTTGCTTAACGTTTTCTATTGAGACTGACTAATGATTAGCAAATATAATGTCTCGTAACTTTTATATTTATTGACGCAATTTTATATATATCATCTTTTTACTAGAAAGAGTTAAAATATATTTCAATAATTTATGTAACGGTCTGTAAGTCTGTCTAAACTTGCATTAAGACTAAGTCTTTACTGTAATGGCTCAGTGGTGTAGCAGAGTAAGTTTTAACAGTAACTAAAACTTCCCTTTGAGATATCCGTGTACTAGTTAAGGTGACTTAAATAACTTAACATTTGTTGAGATACTTAAATAACATGTACCTATACTCTTCAGAATATATTAAATATATTTACGTCATAAATCTTTATGAAGGCACTACAAAGATACTCAGTCACAGGTTGAATGTTAAATCTACGAGTAAAACAAATGTTTTTAATTAAATGTTGCATGTTTTATTGTACAGTAATGTATAATTATTTTGATTATTTTGATTTTTCACAAAAATATAGTGCTATCTTAGCCAAAAATGCCTTATTTAATATTGAAGCCTACAAAGGATTTTAAGATCAGGATTTGCTTCTTATAATCATATATTGATTCAAATTATTTATTTTGTAATAAACAATATCCAAAGTATTAAAAACTGCTTTGATACATGTATTTGTTCAACTGCAGTGCGGCAGAGCTACGATGAAAGAAAAATATAGCAATACGAGATCACACTGTTTTTCATTACCTTAATGGAGTAACATTTTTGTATCTATTGTGCATAAAAGAAATGTAACTTAACTTACACGATATTTCCTTTTGTTTTGAGCGGGAATGCTATTTTGAAAGTATATTAACCAACTTTTTTTTAGGAAAAAAGTATTGAGATACTTATATTAAAAACTAGGACATAGTTTACATACTGAAACTATAAACAAGGTTTATTTCATCTATTTAAAGTTACAAATTAACTTATTTTTGTACAAGACCATACAAGTATTAATGTTAAATATTAAAATGACTAAATTCAAATTATATTAATACTTTTTTTTAATTATTAACAAATTAAAATAAATATATATATTAATGGTGCAATAAGAAAAAAATAAGTAATATAAACTATTATATTTCATTTGATTGATGTTCATAGCGCTAGTATGTTACAAATCACCCACGTGATGTGTGACGAAGCACCTAATAATTATATAATTAAATTTAATAATATAAATTTAGCATATATGCTTCTGAATTTGTTACCTGGTTCTAGTATTTTACAAGTAGTTAATAAATATTATTTTATGTTATTAGGTATGGAAGACGCTTCGTAAATACAATTATTGAATAGCAATTTGTTATTAATAATGTAACATAATAACTACCAAATCGTAGTCAATATTTATGTAAATTTAAAAAAATCCTCAAAACCTGTATGTACAGTATTATATAAATTGTCGGAAATGTAACGATTACTGTTAAGAGGTCGCGCGCTCACACAAAGATACAATAAAGTAATGTACATTGTAGATAATTGTAGGATGAGGTCGGAAGAATCAGGGTAATGTTTTATATTAAGTTCAATATCTGTGTCACGTGTTATTATTTTAGAAAATATGTAAATTATTATAATATAATTAAATATATTATATGATTATAAACTACTAGCAATCTGTTTACATATTGAACGTGTACGGTGCAACACCGCACATTTCGCCAAATCAGCTTTTTCATTGTTTCGCTATAAATCATAATTGACATACTTTTCAGTTCGCATTAAGCAAGCATCGCGCGCGTTCTCTCTATCATTTCTATCATTATTTTATAACCAAAATATATCAAATATTATCAAGCATAGCAATTATCATTTTCTATCATCAAAGACGTATGAAAACCCCATACATCTTTTTGGTCCTTCGAACCTTCTCGCATGTGTGAATTAATTTCGAATAATTTCGTAACATTTACCACGCGGGTGTGAATCAAACCAGCATAGCAAGCATTTTATAAGTGTTACGGACATTGACTCTAATACGTGTACTACGAGGATTGTATTACGTGTTATTTAATATCATCAAGAAGCATTTACAATTAAATATATTATAATAAATTAAACGATTTAAGTGAACGGTGTAAGTAAGATTAAATCAAATCGGGCAGCACCGGTAAGTCAATCTTATTATCCTATTACGTCGTGATTCACCAGAAATCTTAAATATCAGAACAGCAATTTATATAAATTTTAAGCAATTAACATATAAAAAATATAACAATGGAAGACATTTACGCTACTCAATGTCAGCTTATGCAAAGCATTGAGAAGCTACTTGTGAACTTCAAGAAAGATGGGCCTGAGCGCAAGACCTTCTCCAATATACAGAGACGGTTAACAACGCTCAAATCCTATTGGAATGAATTCAACAGCAATCATACACAGCTTGTTGACTATCAAGACCTTGATCATGATTATTTTATACAAAATTGCTATGAAAAGACAAAGGAATTTTACCTCAAACTTTTGTCTTATTTAGAAAATTACTCCTTGTACATAGAGAATCCAACAGCCCACGACATACCTTCGACTCCGCGACCAGGCGCTATATACTCGTTTGAGGTACCACCCACTGTTAAAAGTAGGCAATTTAAGATTGATATTCCGTCGGTCGAAGTCTCTCAAACAACACCGACCCCTACGACGTCAGCCATTCGAGCTCTACCATCGCCACTCAACGGAGTCAACCCAGCATCGCAAGAAAAAGTAGGTGAGTTTTTAGACCGCAGCACCCCTAGCAAATTAGAAGAAATGCTTCGCAAGCAAAGAAGCAACTTCAAAGCGTTTTCTCGCACTATCACGAGCATAGAAGAAGATTTGACGGAAAAGTGGGAGTTTGAAGATGTTTTAAAGAACATAGAATCACGTTGGAGAACCATTGACTCTCTTCACTGGGAGATTGACAGCTTTCTTTGTGAAGAAGATGAGGAGTACATGCGTTTATTCAACAGATATGAAAAAGAGTATAATGATATCAAGAAAGCGTTGACTAAAAAAATGTGGTCATCATCATATAAGACCAAGATGACTCCAACGATGGACATTCCTACTTTTAATGGAGACTATCACAAATGGGTATCATTTAAAGATCTCTTTTCTGAAGCGATTCACAGCAACGGGTCCATATCAAAGGCGCAAAAGATGCAGTTCTTGAAGAATAAGGTCAAAGGCGAGGCAGAAAAACTCATTCAACATTTAAAAATAAGTTCAGAAAACTATCAAGTATATTGGGATATTCTCAACCACAGATTTAATAACGTTAGAAAAATATTCACATATCATATGCAAATTCTTCTGTCTCTACCTACCATGCAACAACAATCAGCAGCGTCAATAAAGAAAATGCATGACACTACAATCGAGTGTATAAATGCCATCAAGCCACTCGGCGTAGATATATCGTCATCGGACCCTGTACTCACTCACATTTTGTCGCATAAATTAGACTCAGAGACGCACTTGGAGTATATAGAATCACTTAAGAACCCCCGAGAGCTGCCGACTTTAAGCGAATTCATCCAATTCCTCGAGAATAAGTTTACATCACTGGAGGCCTCCCGCCGAAAACAAGATACCATTAATCAGAAGCCAAGTGTATCTCCTTTTTATACGAAAAAACCATGGCAATATCAGTATAGCAATAATAACAACTATAGCAAACCTCCAACTAGCAATTCGAACGCAAATTATAATCAGAAACCAAAATCATTTTACGTGTCATCAGCTAATAAATGTCCCCACTGCGATGGCGATCACGGTATTTTTATATGCAAGGAATTTCTTGACTTACCTAATGAAATGAAAGTGAAGACTGTAAATAAATTACAACTTTGTGTCAACTGTCTGTTTGACCACAAAGGTAAGAAATGTTTATCTACGAAAACCTGCCGGAAATGTTCGGGGAAACATAATACTTTACTGCACGAAGCGTACATCAACCAACCGTCCAGCATCCCGAAGCATTCGTCAGATAACGTCTATGTCTCACAGAGTAAATTGTCTGAAATTCTTCTGGCAACAACACTTATCAAAGTTCTGGCACTAGATGGAACCTATCATATCATGAGAGCGCTTGTGGATCAAGGGTCTCAAATCTCCTTAATTACTGAAGATGCTGCTCAGAGGTTGGGACTACCACGGCGCCATTGCAAGGGTGTCGTATTCGGGCTTGGTTCTCAACAAAACAATTGTAAAGGTGCATTACAAATTACTGCCTCGGCGATCAAGGGCGACTTCACCTTTAACACCAACGTAGTTATTATGAAGAAACTAATTCATAGCCTGCCTAATCAAACATTTGAAAAACCAATATGGCCGCATTTAAAAAATATCGATTTGGCAGATCCAGAGTTTCACATCAGCGCTCCCATAGATATACTATTGGGAGCGGAAGTTTATTCTCTCATCATGATGGGCGGAATCATCAAGGGCGATAGCAAGACCGAACCTATTGCTCAACAAACACATCTAGGATGGTTATTGTGTGGCAAGGTCACGACTTATCATTGCAATGTGGTTCTGAACAATTTAGAAGATATTCAGAGATTTTGGACAATTGAAGACATCGCAGATAATCCGTCAGACCTAACAGCAGAGGATCACTATTGTGTGACTCAATATCAAGAGCAGACTACACGTCAAGTAGATGGGCGATACGTCGTGAGATATCCCATGAAACCCAACTTTACAGAAAAATTGGGCGATTCTAAGAATCGAGCAATAGCGCAGTTTTGACAATTAGAGAAAAAGTTTTCAAAAAATCAGAAGTTATCAGATGGTTACAAATCTTTTATAAACGAATACGTTAGTTTAGGACACATGCACCAAGTTCACAATGACTGTAATGTGAACTCGCCGGCCTCGTGCTACCTTCCGCATCACTGTGTATTGCGCTCTGACTCTACTACAACCGCGCTGCGTGTAGTAGTAAATGCATCATCGCCTACAACATCAGGTTGCAGTTTCAATGACCTTATGTACAGTGGGCCAAACCTACAACGTGACCTATTATCTTTGATAATAAATTGGAGGCAGTACGAAATAGCATTTACAGCTGACATTGAAAAAATGTTCAGGCAAATCATGGTACACCCTGAAGATCAGAATTTACAAAAGATAATCTGGAGAAACAACAGTCAGGAACCTTTACAAGAATATAATCTAGCAACTGTCACCTATGGTACAAAGGCCGCACCCTTTTTAGCCATGATGACTTTAAAACAGTTAGGAAAAGATGAAGGTCACAATTATCCATTGTCACCCGCCAGGCAAACATTAGAAGATAAATTCTACATGGATGATCTTCTCTCGGGGAGTCACAGCATCCCGGCAGCAAAGCAATTGCAATCAGACTTGTTTAAGTTGCTTAAGTCTGGTGGTTTTCATCTTCGCAAGTGGGCTTCCAATAAGCAAGAACTTTTACAAGACGTCGAAACAAATACAAAATCATTTGATTTCAAACATCCAGAGTCAACAAAAACTCTCGGCTTACAGTGGAATCCGAAAGACGATCATTTTTCATTTAAACTCAGGCTCAGCCCGCCCTCACAAAGGTTACTAAGTAAACGAATACTATTATCGGAAATATCCAAAATTTTTGATCCCCTAGGTTGGCTTTCCCCGGTAACCACGAAATTGAAATTGCTATTTCAAAAGGTGTGGCTACAGGATATTCAGTGGGATTCTGAGTTACCAAAAGAAATAAGCAAAGAATGGCAGAGAATTCGAGATGATTTATATAACATAAATAATTTTAAAGTACAGAGATGGCTAGCAACTCAGGAAAACGATAACATCGAACTTCACGGATTTTGTGATTCATCCACCAAAGCTTTCGCCTGTGTAATTCTTTGTAGGGTGAAAAAACCACATAACACAATCAACATTGTGGCAGGAAAATCACGACTGGTACCCGTAAAGAAAACTATCACTCTACCACGACTAGAGTTAATGGCTTGTCATCTATTAGCGAAACTTATGAATACGGTACTTAAAACCTTACAAAATCATAACATTAAAATATACGGTTGGACAGACTCGACTGCAGTGCTAGGATGGCTTCAAGGAGACTCTAGTCGCTGGAAAACATTCGTAGCTAATAAAGTAAATCAAATCAAAGCAATCATGCCTTCGGAAAAATGGCACTACGTGAAATCAACAGAAAATCCCGCTGACTGTGCCAGCCGAGGTATTTCAGCCAAACAATTGAAAGAGCATCAACTGTGGTGGACGGGACCTACATGGTTAATCTCGTATGAGCCCGAAGACAATCAAAAGCGCCCTGTATACCTAACTGATCTAGAAATGAAACAATCACACCAAAGCAATGTCACGACCATAAATAATTACAATATTATAAGTGACATAGTTAACAAACATAGCGACTTCGCACGTGCAACAAGAATAGTAGCGTGGGTATTACGTGCGGTGTCACGCAGCAAATCAAAGAAAGCATTTTTATCGGTTGACGAGTTATCAAAAGCAAGAAACACAATAATTGTTTGTTTCCAACATTTATCTTTTTCAAATGAAATTAGCAGATTAGAAGGTGGAGATAAAATAGACAGTAAAAGTAAAATACTCAGCCTAAATCCATTTTTAGGTAAAGATCAATTGCTGAGAGTTGGTGGTCGTATTAAACACGCAAACATACCTGAGGAAATGAAATACCCTTTAATCATCCCGCACGATAGTCATCTGACGAATTTGCTCATTGATCGAGCTCATAAAGACACATTCCACGGTGGAGCACGTTTAACACATGCTCGGCTTCGACAGCATTACTGGATAATAGGAGGAAACCGAGCCGTTAAGAAACGTCTTCGCAGATGTCTTATATGCAGACGTCAAGACCCTGTGAAACAAACACAACTCATGGGGGATCTACCGACGGCACGCGTTAACCCCAGTCGACCATTCCACAGTAGTGGTGTGGACCTATGTGCTTACGTTGAGGTCAAGGCAAATAAGGGAAGAGAAATTAAGACAACAAAGGCATATGTTACAGTATTTGTCTGCATGGCAACAAAAGCAGTGCATTTGGAGCTTGTTTCGGACCTCTCTTCATCAGCATTTCTAGCAGCACTACGACGAATGTCTGCTCGACGAGGAACACCAAGACATATCTATTGCGACAATGGTACAAACTTCGTGGGGGCCAATCGCATCTTAAAGCAAGGATACATCAACTTACAAGCAATATTAGACAATGAATTCCATTCCCAAATATCTGACATGGGCATCGAGTTTCATTTCAACGCCCCAGCATGGCCAAGCGCTGGGGGACTGTGGGAAGCAGCCGTAAAGAGTCTGAAATACCATCTGCGAAGAGTGCTCGGTGATCAAAAGCTCACATACGAAGAGTTCACCACATTGTTAGCACAGCTAGAGGGATGCTTAAATTCTAGGCCTCTCGGCGCTCTGACAGAAGATCCAGAAGACATCGATTTTCTAACGCCATCACACTTTTTATCAAGTGGACCTACCTTAACAGTAACAGAGACGGAAAGGGATGGCCGGACTCGATGGCAACTTATACAAAAAAATGGTTAATGACATTTGGAAGAGATGGCAGAATGAATATTTATGTAAATTATCATCACGGTGCAAATGGCAACAATATGAAAACAATCAGCGAGTTGACGATATTGTGATCATTCAAGAAGCAAACTTACCACCAGGAAAGTGGGCTCTCGGCAGGGTAGTTGAGCTGCACCCTGGTAAAGATGGTCATGTACGAGTAGCAAGTGTGAAAACCAAGAGCGGCATCATCAAACGACCGATAGTAAAGCTATCACCGCTCCCGGTACACGACGAGATAAGCCACCACGTGCCATCAAACAAACAAAACAATGTATCAAATGTCATAACTTTGAAACCAAAACATACAACAACATCGTTTAAGAATATGTTTATCACATTACCTACCTTACTATTAATCTTGCCGGTACAGGGTGCATATAATATAGCACAACTGAAGCATTATCAATCAATCTATTTTGACAAAATCTCAGATATGCATATTAGCAGAGATGAATGGAAGTTAATAGTCTATTATGATATGGATCCATTCTGGCGTGGGTCTAAAATACTCACGGAGTACGTCGACAGTCTTGAAAGCATTTGCGAAAAATCAACAAAACCCTCGCTGTGTGACATAGTACTGTTACAGCTGCATCATGCCTACAGTGAACTTGAGCACTATAACCATATCTTACTCGGTCACCAGTTTACTGGACGCAATAGTCACCGTGTGCGTCGTGGTTATATAAATGTAGTCGGTAATCTTGCAAGTACACTATTTGGAGTACTTGATGATAATTTCGCAGAAAAATATGAAAAGGACATTGATCAGATTAGAGCAAACCAGAAACACTTATCACTGTTTTGGAAAAATCAGACCTCGATCATCGAAGCACAGTACAATGTATTACAACGAGTGGAAGATAACATGAACAAACAACATAAGCTTATCAATCAGCACATCAACAACATCGAAAATACTCTGAATTTAGCCAAAGGGGAAGTTCAGAAATTATCAACTAGCAATGACTTCGCGTTATCTGCTATCGTAACATATGGACTACTTACCAATCTTCGAAACATACAGGAATATCTACTCGACACACTGGTTGATCTTAATCACGCAACGTTCAACTTCCATCTCATAAACCCTGAACAACATGAATTGAATACTATATCTGGCCATTTACCAAAGGATTTGGATTTACTAATAACAATTTATTAATAAGGCTACGTCGCCTATCTGTCATGTTCGTTTTAGTTATATTAGTTAAAATATTTAAGTCAATGACATGTAAATATTTAAGTATCATTCACCATCATAATTTTATTGTATCATCATCATCTTCATTACCCTACTAGCATCTCTTCCTCTCCTCTCCCGGAAGATGTACGGTGCAACACCGCACATTTCGCCAAATCAGCTTTTTCATTGTTTCGCTATAAATCATAATTGACATACTTTTCAGTTCGCATTAAGCAAGCATCGCGCGCGTTCTCTCTATCATTTCTATCATTATTTTATAACCAAAATATATCAAATATTATCAAGCATAGCAATTATCATTTTCTATCATCAAAGACGTATGAAAGCCCCATACAGAACGAAATACGGTAGAGAAATAGGTGTCCGGTTCTAACAAACAACGAAATTTAAAAATAATTACTCACATTTACATTGTTTATCACCGGATCTACTGCAGTTAGAGTTAGGTTAAGACGGACATTAAACTTAAGATATAATGTTTGTGTAATATACTTCTTCGTGATTTAAATTTGTATTCTATTTGCACAGAATGAGAATGTTTTTAATTTTATAAAGATTTTTAATTTATATTTTTCTAGTTATTTTTCAAGTAATAAATAACTCAAATCGTACCTCAATACTTTAATATTTAAAAAATTATTAAATTTAATGACATGTTATTTGACTCTCGATAAAGAGCCAATTACAGAAACAATTTATTTACTGTTCAAATTTATATTTTAAGAACAATCCGCTATAAATTACACACTTGTGAACAGAATCCTTATATTCCATGTATTTCATACAACACTGCTCCTGAATCCCTTACCTCGACTTGATTAAGAATATAATCATAGGTTGTAATGTGAAATGTTTAACATTGTCATGATTTATACAGAGAGAGAAACGTTGACAAAATAATATTATTTCTTTAAATCTGTTTTTTTTATTTTATTTTTTGTCTAATTATATAAATAATATTTTGTACATTCTTAAAAGTGCCTGTAAATATTTATAGCTATATTCAGTTTATTTAAATTGTTAATAAATATAGAGTGAATACTTCACCCCCGCGGGTTTATCTCGAACCTGCGACTTCTCGATAATATTTAAAAGTAGTACGTGTATGTTTTACGTAATTGAATGATGAGTGATGATGATTGATACATATAATAACATAGAAATAATATTGTAAGGTAACTAAAGTCTTGTCTCCTACTTTCTCTATATTATACAAACACTGACTTGTTAATATGAATGTTGTCTGTCGGCAATCAATCTTGGAATTTCATTAAAATAGGCATATTAAGGTTAAACAAAAATAAACATTAATTTCGGCGGTTGCTTGTTTTCAATGTTATCTATACTACGAAGTTAAAAACGTTGGTTATGACTTTCGAAAGAATTCTGATAGATGTCACTTCATTCCTAATCTATACTTATAATAAATCTGTAGAGAGGTCAATTCTGTACATGAAATATATTTACAAAATAAGTAGCAGGGGGTGATTAGTGTTCGATACTGATGCCAAAAATGCAGTTAAAAAAATTTTTGTCTGTCTGTCTGTCTGTCTGTCTGTTTGTATGTTATTTATAGAAAAAAAAACTACTCGACGGATTTTAACGAAACTTAGTACAATTATTCTTTATACTCCTGGGCAGGTAATAGTATACTTTTCATCACACTACAATGAATAGGAGCAGAGCAGTGAAAGGAAATGTTGAGAAAATGGGAGAAGTTGCTTGATTTTTTAAGCTTCCGTCGCGTGTGCAGCCTTAATGGTTAGAGCTACATAGAAACTATGTATAACGGAAATATTCTACATAAAAATACACGAAAAATATTCCAAGACAGCATATATCTACCTTTTATAGTTAACTCACAATAACACGCATAACTCTCGATAGCTTAGCAGTTCGGAGATTTCTTATTATATTTGTTTACTTTTACGTTTATAAAACCAATAATGCTCACCATCATTCCTAATTTAAAAAAAAATAAACATTAGCACCAATTCAATAAAAAAACAATCATTGAAATCGGTATAGAAACACCAAACTTATACTTACTTACATGAAATACGCCAACAAGACATCGCGCGTGAATAGTGAATCAAGCTATAAGGATTATTTTTGCGTAACGGTTGCCGCGCTCGACGGGGCTCGCGGCGGCAGAGTATAAAAGGGGCGGGAGGCGAGCGCAAGCGTCATTCAATATTTGGCTGTTGATGCGTTCAGAGTGTTGAACTTTATTGACAGACAATAATTGTTATTTTATAAACCGTGCTTATCAGCGCGACTTTTTGTCTTTAAATAGTTTATTTTAATTTCTTTTGTTGTTATTTTCTAAATTAGTTTTAGTTTTGTTTAAATTCTTAACTATTAATAGTTCCTATTTTATTTCTTTTTAAGTAGATTTAGATTCGATTTTTAGATTAGATAATAGATAGATAGATTAGATTATTGTTAGATTTTTAGTTACTGATAGGTTAGTTTTGGGCATTTTATGTTTAGTTTTTTTTGTATTGAGTAGATAAAAGCGTAGGTAGGTACTTTTATTAATTATAGTATTCATAGGTATTTTTTATTTATTTTTAAGTGAAGTAGGTATAGGTAGATATTGCCTACTATCTACCTATACTGCACACGTGTTTTAGCTTTATTTTCATTTCTTTTTTTTTGTACCTAAGTTGTAGGTAGGTAGGTACATATTTCTTAGTTTAATTCTATTAGAATATTAGGTATTTAAGTTTAAATAGGCACTTAGATTTATATTTTTTTATTATATAGCAGCTGTACTTAGAACATCTAAGGTTTTTTTTGTATTAGCATAGGTACTTTGATTAATTACAGTAGTTGTAGGTATTTCTTATTATTCATTTTTAAGTGAAATAGGTAAGTGTAGATAGTATTGCACACGCATTAAGTATAGCTTTATTTTCATTTTTTATTCTTTTGTAATTTGTAGGTACCTACGTACATATTTATAATTCGATTAGAATATTATTTTAGTTTTAATAGGCACTTAGATTTATATTCTATTTATTATATACTTAGCTATAGTTAGGACCTCTGACGTAAGTTTTTTGTTGGGTAACTAAATAGAATTTAAGTTACCGTCGATTAAAAATAAAATAAACGATGCCACCTAAAAAACGACCATCTTTATCTCGAACTTCGAGTCAAGCTAGGAGAATGAGAATGACGCGTTCTCAAGAATCGGAAGAGGAAAGAGCACATCGGTTAAACTCTATGAGAGTTAGTGCCTCAACATCTCGAGCTAATGAAAGCTCTCCAGAAAGAGAGATGCGATTAGCAGCTGAAAGAGCGAGACGAGCTACAACACGGGCTTCTCAAAGCTCTTCTCAACGAGAGCTAAGGCGTTCCATTGACCGGGAACAACATGCGTTATCCCGAGAAGCTGAAACTGCTTTACAACGAGAATTGCGACTCACAGCTGACCGCGAACGGCATACATTATCTCGCGAGTCTGAAACCTTCACTGAGAGGGAATTACGGCTTACAGCTGACCGCGAACGTCATATTTTATCTCGCGAGTCCGAAACCTTCACTGAGAGGGAATTACGGCTTACAGCTTACCACGAACGTCATATTTTATCTCGCGAGTCCGAAACCTTCACTGAGAGGGAATTACGGCTTACAGCTGATCGCGAACGTCATATTTTGTCTCGAGAATCTGAAACTTTTACTCAATATCAAGACCGTTTGACAAATGATAGGGCGCACCATAACATGATTCGATCTCTTGAAGATGAACATGAGCATGAACAACGACTAGAGTCGGGACGCGATTATTACAATTCTTTGAGACAAGAACAATTGATTACTTTATCTAATGAAAGATTAAGAATTGAAAATATTCGGTCGCTTGAAACAGAAGAACAGCGAGAGGCCCGTCTTACTGCAGATAGATTTCGACATGGTCTTAATGACTTAGATATACACGTGGTAGATCAATCTACAAATTCGGTGGCGTGGTCCGATAAATATAAAAGTGGGTTTGCTTATAACCTCACAATTGATTACAGATCATCTTCTGAAATAGGCGATATGAACGTAGTATGTTCCTTTTGTAATGCTTCGAAGTGGAGGAAGGAGTCTGCTGGTTTCTGTTGTTCTGGAGGTAAAATAAATTTGCCTTCGTTCGAAGACCCACCTTGAACCTTTAAAATCACTACTTTTAGGGGAACATTTGCAATCCAAACAGTTTTTAGATAATATTCGCACTTATAATAGTGCATTCCAAATGACATCCTTTGGTGCTAAACAAATCTCAGAAGGCCCTTTCATGCCTACTTTTAAGGTACAAGGTCAGGTTTACCATTTGATAGGGTCCCTTTTGCCTGAAGAACAACCTAAATTTCTTCAAATATATTTTGTATCCGATTACAACGAACAGTCGAATATAAGAAATCAATATTTTCCGAATTTAAATACTGAACTCATTTCACAACTTCAGAACATGTTACATCAGGTTAATTCGTACGTATGCAGTTTTAAATCGGCATTAGAAGCCCTTTCTCAAGATGGTAATAACAATTATAAAATTGTTATAAATGCCGATAAGCGTCCAACTCAGGAACACCCTGGGCGTCATAACGTTCCATCCACGAATGAAGTTGCTGTAGTACTGGTCGACCAGGAATGTGTTAGGCGTGATATCGTTATACGTTCCAGAGACAATCGTTTGCAACGTATTTTCGAAACCCACAGGGCTTACGACAGTTTGCAATATCCTATGATATACTGTCGAGGGGAAGATGGTTATAATTTCGCTGTATACCAAACCGATCCGCGCACAGGCGCACCTAATTATAATAAAAAGGTGTCATGCCTTCAATTTTATTGTTACCACCTGCAAGTGAGACGGAATAGATTGGTATACTTTCACCGTTTTCGTGGCTTATTTAATCAGTTTATTGTTGACATGTACGCAAAACTTGAAACCGAAAGATTAGTTTATATACGATCTAATCAAAGGCAGCTGCGCGCTGAAGAATACGTGCACCTTCGCGATGCCATGCAGCAAGATAACGATACTGTGAATATGGGTCGTTTAGTTATTTTACCCTCTTCTTTTACTGGTGGTCCACGCTACATGCATGAACGTACTCAAGACGCTTTTTGTTACGTAAGAAAATATGGACGTCCCGACTTATTTGTTACTGTAACTACCAATCCCAAGTGGGATGAAATCACTCGGGAGCTTCTTGAGGGTCAGGCACCGCATGACCGCCATGATATTATTGCAAGAGTGTTTCATTTAAAATTAAAATCAATGATAGATCTTCTTACCAAAGATAACATTTTTGGAGAAGTATTGTGTTATATGTATAGTGTTGAGTGGCAAAAACGCGGCTTACCTCACGCACATATCTTGCTTTGGTTAAAAGATAAGGTTCGACCTAATGATGTAGACAGATTAATCAGTGCTGAAATTCCAGATCCGACTGCAGATCCCCTGTTATACGACATTGTTAAAACTCATATGATACATGGTCCATGTGGTGCATTTAACGCAAATGCTCCTTGGCAAATGACAATGGTGGTTTTACTGTTGAAAAGCGAATGTCTGGACAACAGGTTACTTTAGATAATAGGTGGGTCGTTCCGTATTCGCCTGTATTGTCCAGAGCATTTCAAGCTCACATAAATGTAGAAATGTGTAATAGTGTAGAGTCAATTAAATATATTTGTAAGTACATTAACAAGGGCAGTGACCAAGCTACGTTTGCGTTAAGAAATGAACATGATGAAGTTACTAGATTTCAGTCAGGCAGATATATCAGCTCTTCAGAAGCTGTGTGGCGGATCTTAAGTTTTAATATTCACGAAAGATATCCACCTGTGACCCATCTGGATGTTCATCTGGAAGGCGGTCAACGTATATATTTTAACGCCGAAAATGTTACAGAACGATTAGAGAACCCTAGACAAACAACTTTATTGGCATTCTTTCGACTTTGCCAAACTGATAATTTCGCAAAGTCTCTTTTGTATGAAGAAGTTCCATCGTATTATACCTACGATAAACAACGAGGTGTCTTTAACCGTAGACGCCGAGGCAGGCCTGTAGATGGCGAGACAGGTATTTTCAAAGAACATGTTCTTGGTAGAGTGTATACTGTTCATCCTAACAACGCAGAGTGTTTTTATTTGAGATTATTATTACATACAGTGCGAGGACCAACATCATTTATAGATTTGAGAAAAGTAGACGATGTTGTTTATCCAACTTATCATGCAGCTTGCCAAGCGCGTCATTTGCTTGAAAATGATCAACATTGGGATGACGCTTTAGCAGAATCCTGTGTTAGTGATAATCCACGACGGTTACGCCATTTATTTGTAACATTACTCACATTTTGTAATTTATCTGATCCTGTCCAATTATGGGAAAAATATAAAGAAAAATTTGCAGAAGACTTTCTTCGGAATTTATCTCACAATAATGAAGGCGCAACTAATGATAATTTTCGAGATCTGGCTATAAATCAGTGCTTATTAGCTCTTCAGGAAGACTTAACAGCAGTAGGCGGTAAATCACTTTGTGAATATGGTTTGCCAACGCCAACCTCAGTCGGAGAGGTTACCAATAGGGAATATTCCGCAGAGATTGGTTACAACCCAATGGAACTGCTGGTAACATTAGAAAACGGTGTCCCAATGATGACTGCAGAACAACGCTTAGTCTATGATCGCGTGTGCGAGAGTGTGCAGAATAATTTAGGAACAATATGGTTTTTAGATGCACCTGGAGGAACTGGGAAAACTTTTTTGACTAAATTAATATTAGCTTATGTTCGAAATCAGCGTAAAATCGCTCTTGCCGTGGCTTCATCAGGTATAGCTGCAACATTGCTACCAGGAGGTAAGACTGCTCACACTATGTTTAAAATACCAATTAATTTAGATCGCACGGAAAGTCCAACCTGTAGTATTTCAAGAAATAGCGACAAAGCTAAGGTATTGCGTGAGTGTAATTTAATCGTATGGGATGAATGTACGATGGCCCATCGAAAAGGAGTAGAAGCAGTAGACAGAACTCTAAGGGACATAAGACAAAATGATCGACCAATGGGCGGTATTACGGTTTTATTTTGTGGTGATTTCCGACAAACCTTACCGGTAATACCACGGGGAACCCGAGCTGATGAGATTAGGGCTTGCCTGAAAAGCTCTTATTTGTGGCGTGATATACAATCGGTGCATTTGACTATAAATATGCGAGTGAGAACTGGAGACAACGCAGATAATCGTGAATTTTCTGATACATTATTGAAGATTGGTGAAGGTACCTATCCACAACTACACCAAGGAAAACTTATTCTGACACCTGAGTTATGTTGTATAGTGCAATCCCAACAACATCTTATATCTTCGGTTTACGGTGACATAACAATTATATTAAATAGGGACAATTCTTGGCTTTGCGAAAGGTCCATTTTGACTCCTCGCAATGACCAGGCATCTGAAATTAATAATAAAATACTGTCTAATATACAGGGAGAAAGCAAAGTTTATAGTTCAATAAATAGAATGGTTGATGAACAAGAAGCCACTAATTACCCGATAGAATTTTTAAATTCTTTAAGTATGCCTGGACTACCTTCTCATATAATTTGTTTAAAAATTGGCATACCGATAATTCTGCTCCGAAATTTAAGACCACCTCAACTTTGCAATGGAACTCGGCTAAAAGTAACCCAGTTGCAACAAAATGTAATCGAGGCTCAAATTTTAACAGGTTGCGGTGCAGGAGAAACTGTCTTTATTCCCAGAATTCCCATAATACCAAATAATTTTCCATTCCAATTTATAAGAACGCAATTCCCAGTATCGGTGTGCTATGCCATGACTATCAATAAAGCTCAAGGGCAGACTTTTCGTGTTGCTGGAGTAGATCTCGGTGTTAGCTGTTTCTCGCATGGTCAATTATACGTCGCTCTTTCCCGGGTTAGCAATTCTAGAAATCTTTACGTTCACGTGCCGGACGGGTCGACTCTTAACATAGTCTACCCAGAAGCTTTGCGCTGAAACATTTTAATTTGATCTAAAAATATTAGCAATATATTATCTTAATAAAAAACAAGGAGTTACACGCTGACCGAGTCGTGGGTATAGCGTGGGTATATTATAATATTCTGCGGTTACTTATATTTTTCAACAGTTTTGTGGATTGGCATATTATATTACTATTGCCCTTCTAAAATACGAAAGTGAATCTGCCTGTTACGTCAAAACTATGAGGGAGGACATCTGCTAATTTTTTTTCGAAAAACGACGGAAACGCGGACGAAGTCGCGGGCAAAAGCTAGTATAATATAAATTTCTTAACAATGTATAACAAAAAAAAATTAACATGTACAGTGAGTACATCTGCAGCACTATCGGATAATAATGAATGAATGATATAATATTTTTTTCTTATTCATAAATTTTAATAATGTTAACATGGCTAATATAATTTAAAACAATTTAAAAAAAAACCAATTTGTTTTATTCGGTAATATATGAAATATAATAAATCAGATATAATTATATATACGATTCGACCATCGTCATAACATTATCATAACGTTTTTATAATTCAATAAAAAAAAAATCCGTGCCCGCAGGGGGACACGCGTGGGTAGATCTCGTGTGTAACTCGTTTAAAATATAACTCACTACCTAAGAATAATACATGATGCCGTTGTTTACATCAAAAATTTTCAAGCAAAAAGCGGTTTTAATTTTTTTTCTCGGAAAAGGTATATTTTTTGGAAATACTTTTGGTACTTAAATTTAGAGTAAAAAATAACCTTTCTACTAAAAATATTTGCGAGGAGGGAATGTTTACCAGAAAAAGTAATCGGCCGCTATCGTGCTGACAAAAGTCGAATCTAGACGCACGCACGCATATATATATATATATATATATATATATATATATATATGCGTGCGTGTATATATATATAAACTTTTTGACCAACGGTCATTTCGGACTCAGGCGGTCATAAGAAGACCTCCTGTGAAGAAATTTTTCCAAAATTCGAAAGTAGGGGACAAATGAATGGGCAGACCGAATTCTTCGAGGGCTACCCAATAGTATTATTTAGTCATAATAACCGCGACATATTCTGCAATGCCTCGCGGTGTTATAAATATCTCACGCGACGTGCAATGTACTGAAGCAAACTCGAACAGTGATAAATATAAGTTTACTCATCAGAATGCGTCTGTAAAAAGCACTGCCCCGAGTGACGATACCTGCCCCGAGAGAGACACAGAGTAGATATATTATTTACTTACAATGACTGTAAGGTTTGAATTTGTTTTTAATTTTGGTTAAAATGCATTTAAAGCATTGAATTACTTTGTTTAAAAACAAAAATATTAATTACAAAATTGTAATAAATATAAAACAATAAGCTTCGATTATGTTATTCCATATATTACTTGTGTTTTTAGATATTTTTCACCTATTAATATAAAATATATATCATCAGCAGAACCATAAAAAATATCCTTATCTATTTACCGGAACATATATATTTAACACAATATATTATAATTTAATAATGTTTATTTTTGTCTAAAGAACAAAATAAAACCTACAGAGTATTAAATTATATGACAAAAACCTTTACGTTTATTTCTATTGACGGTTTAGTCTGTACTGAAGGTAATCTACGGAGTACGTAAAGGTGTTATAAGTTTATCAGTATGAAGATACGCTCGAACGTGATACCCAGTTTATTACTTCTTGTCACCTGATTAGATAATTTTAGTAATACGAATATGGATACTTGCAGAAAATTGTTTCTCTCTATAATCGGACACTTTAACGCGCACAATACCGATTTTCTAGAGTCACATGCCACCTACAACGCGGGCAGATCTGTGTTTAGCTTTGCTTTGGCAAATGGTCTGTCCCAGTTGGTCAAGACTCACCGGACCACCAGACACTCGTCTACGGGACGGGGACAGTCATATGCCCTCTTTGTTGGATCTTGTGCTGACTACACATCCCTGAAAGAAGGAGCTGTTGATTGATGATGCTATCCATTATTTTGATCAAAGATCCATAACATGGCTTTTCTTCATGGTGGATTGGCTGGTGATCTTCTATTATATCTTATACAACGTTGATAGCCGTTCGGATTGTTGGGGACCTGGTGCTCTGTGAACGGTTAGATTCTTTGCCATTGTGTAGAGACGTGGCCTCTTTGTGCGTATTCTATCGCATTTACAACAAGGAGTATTCCGAAGAGCTATCTGGTCTGATGCCCGCCACCAAATTTTTTCAAACCACAGCACCTCATCGCCTGCAATACCATCCGTACTACCTGGATGAGTGATCATTCTTCCACATGCCACTAAAATATTAAACGAACTTCTTTCACATAAATTTTTCGGATCCATATCCTATAAAGGCGTATATCCCATCCTTAGGGCCGGCAATGCTCTTGATATTCCCTGAATGTTGCAAAAGTTCGTGGACGGCGGTAAACACTTACCATCTGTGACCCGCACGCTCGTTTGCCGTCCTCTTACAAAAATAAAATGGTATATTATAAAGTATTAAATATATTGGTGTATGGTTATCGTGTGTAAACTTTATATGTAAAGTATCCGGTCTAAATTAAACCAAAATAAAATGGAAATTAAACAATGATTTTATTTAAAATTTCAAATAATGACGGCTCAGTTTGGTTTCGTTATTATAATTTTCATGAAAATAAAATTGAACTTTAACGCTGCTGCCAAACTAAAATATCAACAATAAAACAGTTAATAATATCGACCTGGCCGGCATAATTTATTTCTGTTTTTAAAACTATGTGTATATTACCAATTAATAATACCGAATATGAATATTGCCGAATAGAATATAATTTTTATTGATAAAAATCGAGATTCACCAGTTATTCACCCTATTTAAGATTAAGATTATATTTTTACACTTAACTATGAGAGCCAGATATATTTTTGCGCACTATTCATATTTTTGTAAAAACAGTCTCATATTTTTTTTGTAAGGAATATATAAATTATAAATATTACCCGCTCTTTAACAATGTTTTATTATAAACCCAATATGTTTGCTACATATTGGGCTTGTAGTATGTATGCAAACGTATGTATACAAACCAATTAACACAAAACATTTTAGTTTTTTTTTATTTCTACAAAAAACAATTCAACCTCACTTCGGTATTATGTTGAATCTTATTTCAATATAATTTTAGTTTAAATAACTTCCTAAAATCAAATTATTCAAGCCTCCACTATTGTCTGTAAATAACTTTGATTTAATTATTACTACATACTCAAAAACAATAACTGGCCTACTTCGATTGATATAATTCGCAATAACAATAAAAAAAAAATAAATGATTTAATATTCTGTTTTATTGAAAAAAATAATTAACTCCTGAGTAGTATTTTTTAAACAGTTTTTTTTTCAAGTTTGTTTAATAAAAGGAGCTTTTCTGTATAGACTGATGATGAAACAGATTTCTGTAAAGACGATGTTATCAGTTTAATAAATGCAGTTTAGATAAATCAAACTAACCAAAGTCCATTATAGTTATAAATTAATTAATTAAAACATAAAAATCTCTGACACTACTAAAAATGTTCCAATTTATTGATAATATAATATATATTGTATTTAGTTTATCAGAGCTTAAACCGCACAGCTGAAATTTCATCGTACTCCGTTTACACGATACTATTGTGTTTCTTAAGCATGGCATAACTTAATCTTAGTAATAGTTAGTGTAATGTTCAATGCACCGCCACTACAAGAAGCTGAACAAGTCTTATTATCCGTTAACTCTATATCGCTGTTGTTAAGTAACTGAGGGTGGCGTCAAATTGAGTTACTAACACAATAAAGAAAACTTTATAGATTATTTCGAATTTTAATGTAATTACAATTGACTTTCCATAAAATATAAATATTAACTTTACTTAACTCACCAACAGCATGATTAACTATTTTAAAACTAGAAACACCTCGGTAACTACAAATCAATAATTTTACTATGTTATATGCAATTACTTTGAACTTTGTAGCATTTTCCAAAATTAGAATGTAAATTTAAAGAAGACGTATGTCTGTAGTAACGCAACATTGACGCGGAAACGGAACACGGAATAGACCAGTATTTATGAGTATCATTTCCGACCACTGGCTTCATTAACACACGCTCAGCAACATGCACTGCAATAAGCATTTATTAGAATAACAAAAAGATAACATTATTAAAAACAAAGTTCTATACCTAATTGAAGGTTACACTGAGTAAAAGTTATCACTAAAAGTACGTTTCTCATACCAAATACTCGCAGTATGGTACATCGTTCAGTACAGCTTATTATACAACCAGGAGATAAATATCCCTCATGATGCCTCATAAACCCTGCTCCTAACCACTTTGATTGTCGTAAAACTACACCAAACTACCAAATGCCTTTGGTTTACCTTAAACTCTCGTAACTCATGGTTTACTTTACTTGTCCTTTCTTCATATTGTTATTTATTTCATATAAAACATCATACTGAAGGTTGCTTATTGTTTATTTGTTTTAAATATTGGACTTAATTTTTTTGTTTTAATTATTAGAATTGAAAATTTAATCTTCAAATTCATGGAATTACTTTTAATTAATACCATCTATTTTTCTGTATATATTTTATTACTGATTATTTATTGACTTTTAAATGAATATTGTATATAATTTAGGACAACCCTTTACCATTATATTTTTTTAGTAAGATCTAATAATTAATTAAAGAAGTGTAGCAATGGTACAGACAAATGACCGGTGCAGGCAAAGAATACCTTACAAACTTACTTACTTTTATTTTGTAAGTAACAACAAATATAAAATATTCCGTAATTTTCCAATCACATAATTTTAAGTCGTAAATTTCAATGACAAATAATTCAGATTTGGTTACTTTAAACTGAAAACCTTTCTAGCAATTTAAATTCAAATAATTATTTTTGTATATATCATAAAGTAATGTTAAAAATCTGTATCTCATTAAAGACAAGAAACATCAGAAACAGCTTAAACACGCTTCATGGATCGACATATCTGTAACTTCGATACCATATGATTTAGTGTTAAAGTCTAACTTAAATGTTCTCGTAAATCAAACCATTTAGATATCGTACCAGCGACAGACGACGTCCGTTTAATACAATCACACACTTATCATTATAGTATCATGAAAACATTAATGTTTATAATTTGTAAGAACGTGGATTAAAATGATTGAATTTTTTATCAGTAATATATATAATATAACCTTAAAATAAGAATGTGTTTTTAAAAATACTTTACATGCAATATTAAGTTAAAAGGATTTTGAGTTTTAAGTTTATTCAAGGGTACGTTGAAATATAAAATGCTCAGTGAATTTGATTAAGTCTTGAACTAGAGCAAGTCTGTGATAGTGAGTAAGAACATTTTAAACGAGTTTTTACTTAATAATTGTTTTATTAAATAACAAACAGTTCAAATATTCCATTTTTTAATTTTGAATGCAAGTAATTTTTCTTTTTTGATTTTTTGAATAGAATGTAGGCCGCATTCATAAGTTGTAAAACTCTTAACGAGTTGCGTCAAAAACGAAATATTTATTTATTTATATATTTATTTATATCTTTTCCACTTTGAATCATTATCAGTGATCACTTGTGTACGTCAAAATGGAAGTGTCAGGAGGGCCTATTTCGATACCAGATTTATCGTAATAAGCCCTTCTGTAAAAGCACTGTCCAACTTAATGTTAAAGCTATGAGGGTTCCAAACGCGTCCTAGTCTGAGAAGAACCACACAACAAACTCAGCCGGATATATATTTTTTTATATATAATATTGCACATATTGTATGCACGTCAAATAATATTACGACTATAAATTTTTGCACAGAGTCTTACTTTGGTATATCCTACTTATTAGTATTACTGGCGAGATCAATCAGAATAGAGTAAACAACAATTAACAGTATCTACTACACTGTTATATATTGCATTGTAAAAACATACTTGCATACCCCTTTGTTTCTTTATGTTAAATATTTATACCATGAGCGGCTTAATACTACTCCAAATTTGTTCCACATTATCTTTATGTCACTGTTCTAAAAATTTACTTCAGTTAACTCTTTTTTTTCCAGAAACACTATAACATCGTAGAAGGTGGAATATCGAGAATGCAATGCATTGCTTCGTAGCAATGACTAGTGATAAAGTACTCATTAAACTATATACGTGATACGAGTAATACGTGCTAAGTCCTTTATTTGCTTTTAACTTAAGGACATCTGAAGATATTTCAATTCATGACTACATTCACAGGGAATTGCTTGTTCTCTTGGATGTTACGGAATAAAAATAACCTTATATGGAAATGCAATGTTGTGTGAAAATTTAAATTCAATGCTTTTTTCCAGTTTTCAAAGTTTTGCATTATTGTGAAAGAAATTTCGATATATGAAATTTATTCTGTACGTTATTTTTGTATATCAAATTGAGATACACCTTTGCAATAATAACAATTACAACTATAATTTTATTATTGAACTTCTGGAATAATTTAATGGAGTATCAATTTAAGTATCATACTCGTAACTTGATTTATGACGTAACGGTTCAGTGATAATTGCCTCATTGGCATAGGGCCTTAGAAGTTCAACAATTGACATTTATGATGACACTATTACTATAGTGATTCTAAGCGACACATACTGCCTTGATTAATTAAGTAATTTAGTCAAATTTATCATTTATGTCTTCAGATATGAAAACTATGAAAACGTTTTCTATTCATTTCAAAGCAAAGTAACGTTTATTTTAAATATACTAAAAACATGTGGTATATGACAATGATGTCTATATCAATTAAAATTTCAATGATACATCAAATGTGAATCTTTAATTTTAACAAATATTGGTTATAGAACTATTCCAAACAGCGAATATTTTCTTTCTTAGGAAAGAAGAGTATAAAAGTTATTTGTTAGAAATATATTATTCAACTTCAAGTCCAACAAGTCTTATAAAGTGTCATAGCTAAAAGATCTAGATTATATACTCAACTTTGCTTCAGTGCTCAGAAGTATAAATATGAATATAAAGATTAAGTTTTTAATTTTAATATACGAGTATGTAGGAACTATTTTCTTATTACGTAAAAATAAAATTTCTTAAATTTTTATAAAAAGTATTTAAAGTTCGTTCATTACAATGAATTAAGCGACGCCAAGTGTTATACAAGTTTTAACATACAAGTTTGTTCCCCGGTTTGCTTTATATAGGTACTATTGATTTTCAGTGTATGGTAGTGGAGGGATGGACAGGTAGAGGACACATGAGAAGACTTTCATTTCAACAAACTATTTTCATAGGCATCATAAGCGAGTTGAAAAACTATTGAAAATAAATAGTGCCGTGAAACAGCCGACAGTGAGGTAAGACATTACAAGTAAATATAACTTGTATGAAAAAGCCTATTTTGTTAACATATATATATAACATAACAAGGCTGCTAATTTATTATATTATTTTGTTGAAAGTATTTGATATGTGCATTAAGTTCGTTACACAAAATAATGTGTCTCTTTTATCTTGCATTTCATATGCCCAAAATATATTTTTTTTTACTCAAAATTTATAAACTCTTTGTTAAAATATCTATTTAATGTTATAACTATTATTTAGAAGTATTCAAACGACACAGCGTTTACAAAACTATTTGTTTTGTTTTAAAAACTCGAATGGATAAATTTTATTTCAATTTGATTGTTAAAAATAGAATTTTAGTTATTTAAACTTCGTAAGTCCTTTTAAAATATATCTAAAAAATAGGTAATCATTTTGTCTAATTGAACTTTCTAGAAATAAGTAATTTAGCAGAGAATCTAATTTCATACAAAGACAAACTTTTCAGTGGTTATTTTTGATTAAACACAAACACAGTTTATTACGATCATATATCATTATAACAGACTCATTAAACAATGGAAGTAAAATTGAATTAAGATTTGACAATCCTTTTACAACACAAATATTAAGATATACTTATAACGAATAGATTAAATATTCATACACCACAAAAAATAACTAGGTTTTTAAGTAAAAGAAAAGTTAATAATATCTAACTTAAATATAAAATACATGTTATATAGAACAAGAAATAATTTTAGTGCAAATATATGGTACTGACAAATGTTAGGAGTATTTCATTATTAAATATATACCGAAATATTATGCAACAATTGTGACGGAAAAATTCATTGCATGGTACCGCTATAAAAATTGTCAAAACAGTTGAACATATATCAAAAGCGCAAACAGTAAAACAAAGCAAAATCCTTCTTTACATTCTGTTCAACTACGAATGATTCTCACAATATTAAGTAACAGAGTAGTGCCATCCGCATAACATAATGACGAATATTAATATATAAATGAATGTACCATTTGTTTTATGTCCATTATACTGTAATAAATAATTTTAGATAAATTATAATTAAAAAAAATATATATATATATATATATATATATATATATATATATATATATATATATATATATATAATGAAAAAGTTTAAATTGTGTACTTCATTCATTTGTACTTTGTTTTAAGATTTTCGGCAACTGAAAATAGTCGACAACGAAAGCTGGAGTTACTGTTATAATCCTGAAACAAGAAGACAGTTTGCTGAGTGGGTGTTTCCTTCCGTTATATAGCCGTCTAAAATGAAGAAGGGTGTAAGAAAAAAGATGGTAAGCTCGTTCTTTGGAAGGACAGCTCATTACGGTTACTGCAGATTGATAAAATAACAATTGTTTGGCACTTCTTTTGAAAAACGTTCGGAGAAAAGACTTCGCAGTCGGATCCTCCTACACGACGATGACGCAGTATCGCACACCGCTAAGATACCGATTGACTACGACCACTGACTAACTGAATTAAGGTGTATAGCCCCAACCTCGCACTTTGTAATTTTTATTTAGTTTCGACAATAAAAGATAAATTTTGAGAAAATGTTTTATGAACGCCGAGTGACTGGGTTTCAAAACGTTGTCGAAGAGATCCCTAGGACGAGTGGGCAAAGTGCTTTTCTCAGTGGTTCCATCGGATGCAGGGATACATTGATGTAAATGGACGTAATGAAAGATAAACTAGTGCTGGCAAGTAGTAAATTACAATGAACAAGACAAGCTAACTCTATTACTTACTATGTTTGTTTATGTTTATATCATAGTCTTAAACAATAGAGAAAATATTTTCTATAAAGATATAATTGCAATAAGTATACATTAAGAAGTATTTTAGAAATGACTATCTTTATTCATAAAGAAAAAGTATTGTAATATGATTAAAGGAAAATCTTTTATATAAGAGGCTCCAAAAAAATATTGTTTTGAAGGAAATTAAATTTATAGCTTAAAATATAATTGAAATAAGTAAATAAATATGTAATAATAAGAGTAAATATGTAGGTATAAATTATATTCGCCCCTATATTTATAAACAAATTATTGAATTTTAATACTTGTTTCTTAATATCGCAATCATCTAATTTCATTAAAGTTAATATTAATCTTAACCCACTCATATCTTCGTGGAGGTTGAATATGATTTACGATAACTTTTTCACGTATTTATTTCTAGAGTACTAAATCATTATGACGTTGCTACTTTTTCCACCCTAACCTTAACCTTAGAAAATAAACGAAAACATTTCATTATTAAGTTTATTTATTTTAAATAATAAAATACTAAAGTAATGAGGTATCCTTTGCATTTTAATTTTATCATGATAACTATCATTTGTAAAGGGACGTGCCTTGTTAATTACATTAGGTACAGTATTCAAAAACATGAATAAAAGTTTGTACGTAATAATTTGCTATCATAAGAGTCCGATTCGTGTATTCGTGTGTTCGTATTAGTGACTAGATTCAATTAATTTGAATTTGTAATTTAGTAGCAAATTAATCTTGTTAGTTCTGACAATCTAAAATATAATTCTGATAAGCGGTCTAGACATCTGTGTAGTTAGTAAGTAATTATGTTTAAAGCATTCGATCACTTTATCATTAGATAAGTTTTATATAATATTTTCTAAATTTTAGCAATCGTAGATACTACAAAAAGGGAAATACTGTCAGATAAATTAGATCTGTTGTGAACTGAAGTTAATGAAATGCAAACAGCTCTCACGTAAAAACTGTGATGTAAATTTTGCTAAACCAACTTGTATGTCAAAGTGGGACGCTTCTATTTCACTCTTTTTTAGCATTTTGTAGCCAAATATAATTTCGTAATGTCTGTCTGTCGGGTCAAGGAACTATTGTACAAATATCTTTGAAACAATATGCAATAAACATACAAATTTTGTATAAATATTTTTGCGTTAACAGACATTTTTATTTGAATTTTCATTTATTATTTTGATTCCTTGTAGGAATTAAACAAATAAACTAAGCAAATACCTTATTATGTAAGACACATTAATTCATAGTCACATAGCTATCTTTTCAACTGTTAATAATTATGTAACGAGTGCGGCCATCTTGTATATTAATAAATAATGAATAAATATATTGTGTTCATTGTGAAGTTGTTTGCTGTTCTTATATTTTTGTTTTCTTTGTCCATAGGACCAGTTTAAATTGTAAAAGAAAAATATTGCCTGTTTGTTTGTTTAATTTTAATTATATAAAGTGTAAAAAGAAATATACGGATATAATTAAACCTTCAAATATTAAAACAAGTTTTTTTACATTTTTAAACACTTAACGTAGTATCTCTAGGATTATATAGACAGTACCATAGTAGAAATGTCCACTTCGTTCCTTATAAGATCAAAAAGTAGTAAAATTTGTAACAAATATACAAATAAAATACGTAATCGTTACAAGATGTTTTTATATTTTTTAAATCAGCTCTTCACGCAACAAACATTTACATTTAATAAGTTTTTACATTTTTTACACCCACCGTGTTTTTATCTCTCCTCAAAGTCATAATTCAACCAATAAAAGGTAGCAGAATTACTTTATTCTTATGCTCCTAAATGTTACGGATCGTGGTCAGCGACACTGAATACAACTTTGGAGCTGTATAATTTATTTTTCAGTACTACTGATACTAAAACCACAAGGTAACGGTGTATAAAAAATATATTGAAATAAATTTTAGAGTAAGAAAAAAACATATAACATCAATAATCCGAATATAATTCTGTTTTGAAATTTGTATTACTTTCATTTTATTTTATTTAGTTTTTATAGTTTTACTTTTACAGTTTTACTTTCAGCTTTTATCAAAGCCCAAAAACAAAGAGTTGCTTAATGATAGCATTATTTGAAAGTTACGGATAAATTCTGGTTGTCAGGAAAGTCTTTGATTCCATTGTTCATTCTTATTGGTCAGTTACGCCCAGTTAACTCTGTGAGAAGTCATAACTTAATATTCATAATATAAAAGAAAATATTAATTTAATTTGCCAGAGTTTATTGTAGTATCTAAATAATAATGATAACATTTATTGTAGGATTTGAGGTTGACATTTGTATTTATAAAAAGTTAAATTCTATGAATAGAAACAAAATTTCAATGTGCTGCTCGTATAATTTATCTTCGAATGTTAACAACAGTTTATTTTGTCAATACTTCCAACGTGTAGAGGAAGGTCGTAGAAATAGGTTAAAAAAAAATAGTTGTACTTTCGACAAAAACTTTGGTTGTAATTGTCAAATGATTTAAATAGAAGATATTAAATTCTTTATACTTTTCATATTAACTTATAAATAGAGTTTAATTTTTTAATGTTTAATAATTATTGTCATAGTTTTTATCCGAGGATCCGCCGCCTCTCCCGTTCCTTTATCCATTACATTCTTAGTTTTTTTGCCATTTCTCGATAAAGCATATTTATTCATGTGGAAAATTGTAGCTTTAATTTTTATTACGATAAATACTAGAGAAAATCTGTTTAGTAATTAAATATTACAAAGTTTAATTAACTTTGTAATATTTAATTACTAAACAAAAAGTTAGTAAATAAAAAGTTTCTTCTTTTCGTTTATTCCAGACTCGCTACCACCAGCGGGTGGTAAACGAAACACTCTTATTTTATAATTTTAATTAAAAGGCATTCATCAGTACTTAAAGTCTATCGATGCTGAAAACTATTTAAAGTACTTTTTCACTAGGAATTGCCGTACGTTTTGTTTATTCAAGACTAGTGTGGATATTGAAGATTTCATTTCATTTCATTGATTTGTTCGATTACGCAACGATTCACCCCCGTGAAGTGGGACAAATACCTAATACCGATGTGGATTTGATACCGGAATTTGGTTCAAATCTAGCAAATAAGGAGACAAGTGTATCTGGCCTCGAAACCTCACAGTGGTGAATGAGATTGGAATTATAAATACGAGAACATGACTGACATGAATACGTTGATACAAGACGTAACGTAGTTTAATAATAATCTTAAAACAATTTTATAAGAATAGGAAGCTCCATATAAATTTAACTTATCGTATAACTTTCTAGAGAATATAAAACTTGGAGCTTAAGTTTAATTTCGCAGAATTATTGTTAATTAAATGTTTTATATTTTTCTTTAATTGTCCAAGCCTCGTAACGAAAGACTAAAGTTTTATAAATAATTTGTAGATAATTGATGACTATTCAATTTACTTCTTAATTAATTCTTTAGTTAACTCAATCGTAGTTTGACTTGATTGGGTTGTATTCAATGTACAGCATTACTGGATACTCTTATTACTATAATTGTAGATAATATTGTATTAGGTCTACAACTTTGCTCGAGCCGGTTTTTTTTTAATTTTAAAAATTATATAAAAAAAAATGGTATCTTATTTATGTTTCAAAGTATTGTCCGTCACTTTCCACTACTTTGGCCCATCTTTCAGGCAACAAACGAATCCCGCGTCGGAAAAATTCTTCATCCTTTGATAAGATCCAAGAATCGATCCATTCTTTCACTTTTTCAAAAGAATCGAAGCACTGGCCCGTCAGGCCGTGTGCCATCGACCTAAATAAATCGTATTCAGATGGAGCAACATCTGGAGAGTATGGCGGGTGAGGTAGAATTTCCCATTTCAGTGTTTCGAGGTACGTCTTGACTACTTTCGCCACTTGAGGTCGAGCATTGTCGTGTTGCAAAATTACTTTTTCGTGTCTATCAGCGTATTGCGGCCGTTTTGCTTTTAATGCCCGACTCAAACGCATTAATTGCGTTCGATAAAGTGCACCAGTGCAATTTTTTCAGAAAGTTTTAGCAGCTCATAATAAATTACGCCAAGCTGATCCCACCAAATACACAACATGACCTTGGATCCGTGAATATTCCGTCGAGGTGTCGCCGTAGGAGTGTGGCCGGGCAATCCCCACGATGTGCGTCACTTAGGGTTGTCGTAGTGCACCCATTTTTCGTCCCCAGTAACAATACGATGAAAAAATCCTTTTCGTTTTTGTCTTTCAAGCAGCTGTTCACAAGCAAATAAACGTCGCTCAACATCTCTTGGTTTCAACTAATACGGTACCCTGATCCTTGTTTTTGGATCATCCCCAGCTGTTCCAGGCGTTTTGATACTGCTTGCTGAGTTACTCCCAATGATTTTGCTAGCTGTTCTTGAGTTTGGCACGAGTCTTCATTAAGTAAAGCCTCCAGTTCATCATCTTCAAAAGTTTTTTCTCTGCCACCGCTATGCCGATCTTCAACAACAAAATCACCGCTTTTAAAGCGCTGGAACAACTCGCGACACGTTCTTTCACTAATAGTATCATCACCATAAACATAAGTACAGTCCACGTGGATGTTATACATATAGAAACAAACATACGAATAAACATATAAAGTATAAATAAAGTAACATATTTGTAAAATTTTTAGTATTTAATCATTTATTTATAAATACTCTGATATTTACAGAACTTGTGTTTTTCAAATATGGTTATATAAATATATTTATAATTTCATTCAATAGAATCTGTGTAGAATTTTAGTAAAAGGATGTTATCAGTTATATTGACTTAAAAATATGTCAATTCATTGAAAAATGTTTTAGTAATGAAAAAGATGATGTAGCTGCAAAAAATAAAAATGGAATCAAAGCCATTATCATATTCTGACAACGAGTCATATATTTCATGTTACTATTTGCTGTTCGATCTTTTTTCAAGTATATTTTCTATCCAATTCCATTTATATTCATTAAATCTTATTTTTAAGTAACATGATTATTTTCTATCATAGATATTCGAATTTATATTCGTGTATATCAAATAATAGAAAATTAACTAGATTTTTTCATGTTACTAGTTCCTGGCTTATAAATAAAACTGCCTTGTAAAGAAGAATGTTACCGCACAAGAACACAAACGCAACTCAACGTGTTTAAATTCGAAACTTTGACTGTGTGACTCTATTGTGACTTTATTGTTGTGTTTTATAAATGATTTAATTATTATAAAATAATTTAGTTACTTTTATGTAAAGGTTGTTTACAAATAAAGTGGATCTATAACCTTACACAGTTAACAGTCAAATAGCAACCAAAACTAAAACTTGAATATTTGAATACATGTTTAACTTAAAACAATGCTGCAATTATGTGTCTACTTCGAACTATCTTTATTGACGAATTGTGTAATCAGTATATCTAATAAAACCATAAAAATGCCAGTAGGCTTTAACCCAGATACTGTTAGTAGCTGAATCAAAAGATTTAATGAAATGTATCACAAAGATAAAAAATATAAGTGACACTCATGTTCATTTAAAAGATTCCCGCTATGAATTTCAACCTAATATCCTTAAGAGATGAAAACAATAAAAGTATATAATAACATTAACATTTAGTTTTTTCTTAATAAGTTAATTCGAATTATTTAAATAGAATAAAATATAAAAAATCGCAAGTTTTCTTGTTGCTAATTAGTATAACTCCGTTTGTTCAAATGCCGAGTGAGCTGTTCAACTTTTACTAGATAATCCTTTAAGTATGGCCGGAAGGATAAATGGGATTGTCCATTAGAGTAATTAAAATTTAATCAACAAACATTACTGTTCTAGTGTATTTCAATCACTTTCTACTTTCGCAACATTAAAAAATCCGTACCCGCAGGAGGACACGCGTGGGTAGACCTCGTGTGGAACTCGTTTAAAATATAAATCACTACCTAACAATAATACATGATGCCGTTGTTTACATCAAACATTTTCAAGCAAAAAGCGGTTTTAATTTTTTTTCTCGGAAAAGGTATCTTTTTTGGAAATACTTTTGGTACTGAAATTTAGAGTAAAAAATAACTTTTCCATTAAAAATATTTGAGACGAGGGAATATTACCAGAAAAAAGTTGACGTGGTTTTACCTACCTTAAATTTTCAAGCTAAAAGTGGTTTTTATTTTTTTTCTCGGAAACGGTACCTTTTACGGGCAAAACTTCTAATACTTAAATTTAAAGTATAAAATAACCTTTTTATTAAAAATACTTGTTATGTAAGAATGTTTACCAGAAAAAAGTTATGAATTTTTTTCCAAAAATTTTCGGTTTTTTTACCCCCACCCCTAAGTTACTGAAGTTAGATTTTCGGTTTATCTACATTAGTTATAGGTATTCATCAAAGACATCATATAATATGAACGCGATTGATCTACTTTGTATAGGGAAAAAGTTATGGTCGAAAAACTGAAATCAGAAAAAGTGTGGCCCTAGCGCCCCCCGTGGCCGGATTTTTCTGGTTAACGAACTTGACCTTCATTTTTGGATGGTTGATTTTTGTGCAAAGTTTGAAAGCGATCCGAGCAAAACTGCGGCCGCTATCGTGCTGACAAAAGTCGAATCTGGACGCACGCACGCATATATATATATAAACTTTTTGACCAATGGTCATTTCGGACTCAGGGGGTCATAAGAAGACCTCCTGTGAAGAAATTTTTCCAAAATTCGAAAGTAGGGGACAAATGAATGGGCAGACCGAATTCTTCGAGGTCTACCCAAAAATAAATATACTCGTACTCACTTAATTCAAATTATTACTATCTTGTTACGAAGTTCTTTATCGTGTATTATTTAAATACTTTTTCTAAATTCCTTGAATGTATCAGGATTTAACCTTCTGGACTGAAACGCTGTGATGTAAGCTGTACTATGTTGGTGAAATCTTGGAGAAACGTACATCTGAAAATATAGTGAATAGAGTAACTATATAGATACTATATAGTTACTATATATTGTATGTATTTGAAAAAATATATAAAAAATATTCTATTTTTATTGACTATCTAGAATCGTGCGTGATAAATATAATTTATTTCAATAATAAAAGTCAATAATTTACTACACAATGTGACGTTTGTAATTGTTACCAATCGGTTGGTCAGAACACGAACGCAAATTGAGGCCTTGTGGGAAAAGTAAAATAATTTGTTAGCAATAGAAAAAAAATAAAAAGCGGAGTTATTTTAAGGAAGAGCATAGTTGTTGCTAACTCTCTGAAATTAAGCCATCACTCAACGGCCTGTCTGCTGCATGTCTTGGATTAAATTAGAATGCTGTTTTAAGACTTTTCTTTCTTTTGCTACCTACATTTTAGTCATTTATATATCTTCATATATCAGTATTTACATTGTCCATAGGTAAGGAAGATTTTTTGTCACTTACCATCATTTGGACTATTCGTTGTTTGTATTGGATATAAATGATGTAGCAAATATTAAATAGAGGGTCGGAATATGGATTCTGCAAAAAATTTTTTTATTGTAGTGTTGTTATTCATATATTATATATTTTTATTTTGATAGTAAAATTAGACAATTCTGTTTTAGTCGACATTGTTCTGCTTTGGTAAATACTGAAATCCTTGAGTGATTTTAAATTGATTACATTGCCGTCTATTTTTACATACAAATAATATATATAATACGGTCAAGTAGTTTATTAGGTCAATCAAAAAAAAAGGTATTGATTACTTTTTAAAATTACAAACTTAACAATATATATCCGTATCCGTACTTGGTTTTACGATTTAATACTTCTAAACTTCAATGTCACGTAGCTGTACTGATACGTGTACGGTGTAGATTGGAAACTAGCAAAGAACTAAACTAGATAAGATGAAATCTTACCTTTGGAATTTGTAAAAAAATGAGTCTGATTAATAACATATTTTAGAAAATGGCCTTTGCTGAATTATTTTTTGTTATTCATGTTGTTATAAAAGACAAACATTGTCATATCTAGAAATAAAGAAAAAAGAAATAATAAGTTTGTGAACAATTTTTTATTTCTTTTTTCTCCATGTGTCTCTCTTGTCTCAGTGTTCGTAATTATCGAACGGATAAGTCACATTTTGTAATTTCTACTTCGCGTTATCTAAAACGTCATATAATTCTGCCCTGTAGAAAATCAGTTGTTAGAATATTAAGAAATTATAATATTTTAAAAGTAGTCTATACTAAAATCGTACAAAAAGATATTTTTTTTCATTCGTAATCGCATTATTTTGTAAAAAATTGTAGATTGATATAAAAAAAAGGTTGTCATTATTACAATTATTGTTATCATCTTGGGAATCATCTTATTTCTTAATAAAAATAATAAAACAAAACATCTGGACTGGAAATTAATTTATAATAGAAATCTTTTTATTAGAGGCTCGAGAATTTTTGTAGACCAAGAGATCAAAATCAAAACAGAAAATGTTTCAAATTAATAAATAGACAATTCATTTAGTTGGTTTATTTCAGTATGAGAATATTTGCTTGAGAGGATCAGTCAGTGCAGTCCCATGCAACGTAACGAGGTAATAAAGTACACATCACACGGACTACGTGCTTCACGAGCGTACGTGATAGGTACCTCATTGCCTTATCAGGTTAAATTAAGAGTAGGAATTTACATTACTTACATTAATTTCAGTTTAAGTACGAACGTTACGTTCTTTCTCTTATTAATCTTATTTCAACTTATAAAAATATTCAAGTTATCTTAAAGCTAAAATTACTGCTTAAATGAATTTCTTTAATAAAAAAGAAAATTTAGTCGTCCATCCGCCAACTGTTAATGTAAAATGGTATCAGGTGTCGCATTAAGAAACCCTCATAAGGTTTTATAAATAATTAAGCTCTTAGCTGTTTTAAAGTACTTTAATTTAAAAACAAACATATTTTTTTATTATACTACTAATTGGTTTTGGATCTTGTTAGTTGTTATTTAATAGAAAAACATGTATTCAACTCATTTACTTTCTTATTATGATACTACCAATTTAATTTTTTTTTAGTTAGGTTAGGTAACACGTACCAAGAAAATTGATAATGTATCTGTATTCAAGGCCCGGTTATAGCATGCAGTGCGCAAAAATGATCCGCGCTTCACTCAAACCTAAAATAACAGCCGCCACGTGCCGCTTTTGGACCTCTCGTATGATAAATACACACTACACACTCAAAGTGTAAACAAGTGGGTCGGATCTGACGGTCGCAGGTGCGGAGTGTCCGGACGTGAGCTATAGGGGAATGAAACACGACGTGAATGATATATCGAGTTTACAGGCTCAATGGAGATAAAGTTTGGAAATCAAAGCCTAGAATGTAATTTTACACATACCACATTTTGTACATAAACTCAGTGTGATTAAAATTGTTATTCAATTGTAGATATTTAAAATTTTTAAAGATAAGTCTATGTAGATATATACTTATAAAGATAGAATAGGGTACATGAAGATAGTTGTGATAACAGGAATACGCTTACTCAATATCGGGTATTAAACTAATGCTGTCAGATCTCATGCAGTCCATGCATGTTATTCCTTTTAAGATCTTTTTTTTTGAGAAATAACTTAAAGTAAAGCAGGAAAGTTTTGAAGGGAAAGAATAACTATATCAGAACACAATTTAAATAAATCTGAAAATTATATTTAAAATAATAACAATTAAGTCTCCGTAAGCAAATTAAAGTAAATACATTAAAATGCAAAAAAGTTGTGAGAATTATAAAAGAAAATGTTATTTAATTTAAATAATACTTTAGAAATTTAATAATTGTGTAAAAGACTGATTGAAGATGAAAAGAATTAATATTAAATTAATTATTACAAATATTTTTCATTTATTTTTATTTAGTTTCGTATTTTTTTGTTAATGATGGAGGCAGGCACACCTGTGTCGACCAGCTGGTGGACACAGGTGCTCCGTAGGAATATTAAATTATTTATTTTAAATATTTTTTATTTATTTATGTATTTTTTTGTTAATGGTGGAGTCGGGCACACCTGTGTCGACCAGCTGGTGGACACAGGTGCTCCGTAGGAATATTAAATTATTTATTTTAAATATTTTTTATTTATTTATGTATTTTTTTGTTAATGGTGGAGTCGGGCACACCTGTGTCGACCAGCTGGTGGACACAGGTGCTCCGTAGGAATATTAAATTATTTATTTTAAATATTTTTTATTTATTTATGTATTTTTTTTTTAATGGTGGAGTCGGGCACACCTGTGTCGACCAGCTGGTGGACACAGGTGCTCCGTAGGAATATTAAATTATTTATTTTAAATATTTTTTATTTATTTATGTATTTTTTTTTTAATGGTGGAGTCGGGCACACCTGTGTCGACCAGCTGGTGGACACAGGTGCTCCGTAGGAATATTAAATTATTTATTTTAAATATTTTTTATTTATTTATGTATTTTTTTGTTAATGGTGGAGTCGGGCACACCTGTGTCGACCAGCTGGTGGACACAGGTGCTCCGTAGGAATATTAAATTATTTATTATAAATATTTTTTATTTATTTTTATTTATTTAAGTATTTTTTTGTTAATGATGGAGGCAGGCACACCTGTGTCGACCAGCTGGTGGACACAGGTGCTCCGTAGGAATATTAAATTATTTATTTTAAATATTTTTTATTTATTTTTATTTATTTATGTATTTTTTTGTTAATGATGGAGGCAGGCACACCTGTGTCGACCAGCTGGTGGACACAGGTGCTCCGTAGGAATATTAAATTATTTATTTTAAATATTTTTTATTTATTTTTATTTATTTATGTATTTTTTTTGTTAATGATGGAGGCAGGCACACCTGTGTCGACCAGCTGGTGGACACAGGTGCTCCGTAGGAATATTAAATTATTTATTTTAAATATTTTTTATTTATTTATGTATTTTTTTGTTAATGGTGGAAGCGGGCACACCTGTGTCGACCAGCTGGTGGACACAGGTGCTCCGTAGGAATATTAAATTATTTATTTTAAATATTTTTTATTTATTTTTATTTATTTACGATGTGGCTGTAGCGGATGTGATACTAAAGGGAATTATTTGTACCAAGCTCTGTGGTACCACTTGGTGGCAGATCGCGGCCTTGGTTTGAAGCGTATGTTCTGAAGAGGAAATATAATCGTCCCTCCAGATTCTTCAAACGGCAAATCGCTAGAGCAAAGTTCAAGCATGTCGTCAAAATTGGGGATCAGCTGGAAAAGGACTCGCTTGGCACGCGCAAATTTTGGTCGCTTTTAAAGGCCACTCTGGGCAACTTTAACCAGCCGTCCCTAGCGCCGTTGCAGATGGGGAATGACTCTCTGGCCCACACGGCAAAAGAGAAAGCCGATCTCTTGGGCACTCTTTTTGCCTCCAACTAGACTTTGGATGACCAGGGGAAGACACTGCCTATCATCCCGTGGTGTCAGACCTCAATGCCGGAAATAGTTTTTCGGGAGAAAACTATAAGGCAGTCTCTATTTTCCTTGGACGTTCATAAATCGAGTGGGCCGGATGGTATTTCTCAATTGGTGCTACGAACGTTTTGCTCCTGAGTTGACTCTGGTACTAACGCGTCTGTTTCGGCACTGCTACCTTAAAGGCGTAGTCCCGGTCTCATGGAAGCGTGCCCTTGTCCATCCGATCTCTAAAAAAGGTGATAGATCGGACCCAGCTAACTACAGACCTATCGCTATTACCTCTCTTCTCTCCAAGTAATGGAGAGCATCATCAATAAATAGCTCCTAACCTACTTCGAGGATCACCAGTTGGTCAATGACCGGCAATATGGCTTTCGCCATGGTCGATCGGGTGGTGATCTTCTGTTATATCTTACGCACTGTTGGACAGCTGTTATAAAAAGCAAGGGAGAGGGTCTGGCAGGTAGTCTGTATATGGCGAAAGCCTTCGATCGTGTATGGCACAAGGAGCTTCTTTCGAAGCTACCTTCCTATGGGCTTCCCGAGAGTTTATGCAAGTGGATCACTGGCTTCCTCACTGGGCGGAGCATAAAGGTCGTTCTGGACGGTTTTTGCTCGGACCCCAACCCCGTGGACGCTGGTGTACCCCAAGGCTGCGTGCTATCCCCAATCCCCAAATATATATCCCCAAATATCCTCCTGCACATCAATGATATGTTGGATATTCCAACATACAGTGGGGATGCGGTATATTCCGGTCGTGCAGGTCTCTCTCGGGAAAACGCCGATGAGTGTCGAAAGAAACTTGTGTCTTCAATAGAGACCTCCCTGGGGATGGGTGACCTCCCTGGGGTCTCTGAGTGGGGTGAACTGAACCACGTTTAGTTCAATTCCCTAAAGACACAGGTTTGCACGTTTACCACTAAGAAAACCCCATCTGTCTTATCACCGCTTTTCGAGAGCATTCCTCTTATTGCCTCGCCAAGTATCAGAATACTGGATCTCGACATTTCGAGCTACTGTCAGTTTCGTGGTCAACTGGAGAGCAAGGCCAAGTTGGCCTCGATGAAATTGGATGTGATCAGTAGAGCGAGATAGTATTTCAAACCTGGTCAAAGGCTTGCGCTCTACAAGGCGCAAGTCCGGCCACACATGAAGTACTGTTCTCATCTCTGGTCCGGATCACCCCAATATCAGCTTCTACCATTTGACCGCGTACAACGAAGAGCGATTCGGATTGTCGGTGACCCAGTGCTCTGCGAACGGCTGGACTCTTTGGCATTGCGTAGAGACGTTGCTTCTCTGTGCGTCTTCGTGCGTCTTGGGGAGTGTTCCGAAGAACTATTCGATCTGATGCCTAACACCAAATTTCATCACCACACAGCTCTCCATCGCCTCCTTTACCATCCGTACCAGTTGGATGCGTGGCGATCCTCCACTGTGCGGTTTTTAAGGACTTTTTTCCCACGTTCCACTCGGATGTGGAAAGAACTTCCTCCGGTGGTATTTCCAGATCGATACGATATGGGTACCTTCAAAAAAGGCATATATTCCTATTTCCAAGGCCGGCAACGCTCTTGTGAATCCTCGGATGTTGCAAGAGTTCATGGGCGGCGGTGATCACATATCAACAGTGACCCGCAAGCTCGTTTGCCCTCCTCTAAAATAAAAAAATATATATATATGATATTAAAAAGATTCAATTCATAAATCACTTAAAAGATCAAGAGAAACTAAAGCTTTGAAACTACGAGAAAAGTAAGTACAATGCATGTAAAAAGTAATAATTTTAGTGAATATATGTTTTAGTAAGAAATGTTAGGAGTATTTTATAATAAATATATATCGAATTTTTATGCAGCAATTGTGTCGGAAAAATTCATTGCATTGCACTGCTATAAAAATGTTTAAAACAGTGAAATATATTTCAAAAGCGCAAATAGAAGAGAAAAGCTAAATTCTTTTCTTCTATTCAACTAGGAATGCTTCTCACAATATTAAATATAACAGAGGAGTACCACCGTAAGAGAAGAATGACCAAATATTCTCTAAGATTAAATTAACAAATATTTTAGAAATGATTTCAACTTTACAATATAGAGTAAAAGTTAATCTTTTATAAAAGCAGGTTCCAAAAAATTAAGTTTTCAAAAAATAAAGAAATTTGTCGTTTCAAAATAATATTAATTTAAGTAAATGTGTAAGTGTAAATTATATTAGATTTCTAGAAAATTATTAAAGAATTATTGAACTTTGATACGATGTTTCTTAATATCGAACCATAAATGGTTGGTTGGAACCATTGAAGTTAATAGCAATCTTAACCCACTTACGTCTCCGGGACGTTGTGTTTGATTTACGAGAGCATTTTCACCTTGTTATTTCTAGAGTACTAAATCATTATGACGTCGAGCGTCATTCGGGCGTATTAGGGGTGTGTTAGTAATAACACGCCCCTAACCTTTTGAACTGTTAACAAAAACACATTTCATTATGTATATATAAATACTGGATTGATTTCCATAATATTAATAATATATAAGAAATTACGTATACTTTTGTATTTAAATTGTGTCATGATACATTCATATGTTTTCAAATAGATGTACTGACTGGTCATAAATGACTAGTGTGGAACAATTTTGGGTCGTTAAATATAACCTCGAAGTTTTGCAGAACCGCGGCGTCTAGTGTGTGCAGAAACGGAAGTGGAAGGTGTTTTAAATTATGTCACAATATTAGTAAAAAATATTTACAAACGCAATGTTTTTTGTTGTGGATGTTAATTACACCCTTTTGCAAAACCACAAAATTATCCTAAACTATAAACAACTGGATATGTCTACATATGTATGCAATTTACACAGCATAGCTTATTAATTTCATAAAATACAAGTAATAGATTTTTTTATATTTATCTGTGAGAGTGAAACGAACTACTATGTTTGTTTAGGTACTCGTGTAGATCACATATAAATTAAATAGTTTACAAACAGTTTCTGTAATCTCCCTGCATGCGTCTCTGCTATCAAGAACATGTTATTTATTCATAAGGGCAAGAGGTAAAGATAATTAAAAATAAGATTTAAAATAAAAAGATTTACGAAGATTTGTAGTGTTTTACTTAGTGTTAGTAGTATATAACATATTCAAGGTACACGGTATATTCATAATGAGTGTGATGGATTGTATACGCAATATTGTACAACGCAGCAAATAAAAATACATATTAAAATGAACAGCTACGTTATACTGATAACCAATTAACTGTTGAAATAAGGTAAATATTTCAATTAGGCCATTGTGGACAAATCTTTATAATATATGAGAACAAAATATGAAGATATTGAAAGTCTCATCTCATATGCAGATTACTTCTGTTATGATATTTATAATACATTAAATATGCCATTTTGAATATAAATTTCATTTTTTAATCAAAATAGTCCATTTTGTAAGTAACAGTAATGAATAACTGTCAGGATGGATGATTAATGTTTTGCTCGTATTAATATACTTGGAAGACTTTGAGGATTATTTCTCTGTAGAAAGTATCACGACAACGACCAAAAATACGGAAGC